>JBBPBO010000001.1:42264994-42383865 GCA_037974295.1 Cicer cuneatum
TATAGTAGTTAAAATTAAAAAATTTAAATTTATTACATCAAAATTAATAATATAAAATTCAAAAAAAACTTCTACAAATATAACTAAATTAAAGATCAAATATACCTATAATTTTATATATGTAATGTTGATGACGCCAAAATTATTGATTGAATTCATAATATATTAAAATTAATATGTCAATTTAAATTAAATAAATACCACAACAAACAATTAATAAGAAAAGGTCGCATCAAAATAAATAATAAAATAATGTCATGTGAAGACAACAAAATCACATGAAAATATAGGAAAAATCAAATATTCGTATAGTTGACTTATTTTAAAGAAAAAAATATTTGCATAGTTAGTTTACAAATATTTGCATTGTTAGTTTACACTGAGATAGTTTTTTTTTATAAAATAGTTACAATATAAACATGGGAAGATAATTGATTTACCCACCAACTATATAAATTTACTTTACATTATTCATGGATAACTACTACACTCTTCTTCTAATAAAAAATAATAATTTAAAAGAATGATTTTAGATTTTAACATTAACTTTAATCACCCTTCTCTATGGATGAAAAAGAAAAAAGAGGAAATGAATAAACACAAATAAATATTTAATTTTTAATAATCTAAAATATTTTTAAATTAATCATTTTTAATATTATTTTAATGATATTATTTTCTATTAAATATATGATAGTTTCTATTACCAATTTGATCCTCGTGTTCATTCTTTTTTATTCTGTAAAAGTCTTGTTTAATTTTTAAAAAATTTATAAAGACAGTATTTTCATTTCTTAGTCCTCTCCCTTACAATAATTGAATAATTTGTCAATTTTATCTATTTTAAAATTAGTTTTCACTTTACAATAGATATAACATTAATTATTTTTTCATTTATATTTTTATTTATTGTATATTAACTTATTAAATATTTCAATTAACTGTAGTTAATAAAAATATTTAATTAAATAAAATTTAATTTATCATTAAAATTAATAAAATTAATGATTTTTTAAAAAAATTTGACAGTCTAAATAAAGTATTTGAAATAAAACAAAAAAGTATAAATTATTACACCATGTTAATAAATGTTTTAAGAATATTTATTAAAAAATTATAAATTATAAATTTTACATGAAAACTAACAAATTTTAAATATTTAAAAATTTAAAAACAAAACTGCCAATGTATTTTTATTATTAAATTACTATTTTAAATTTTTTAATAAGTCAGATTGGAGCGTTTGTTATCAACTTTTGTTAAAAAATAAATTAATCTTCTACTTCTCAATCCGAACGGACCGAACCAATTTCGGTATCCACTCACGGTAGAGTTATAAATACCTGACATCCAAAATGGCACTTTGTCCGTAGCACTCTGTGTGTCACAGGCGCAGTATCATCGAGAAAGCTAAAAGAGTGAGTTAGTGAGGTGATGTATGTGATTGACATGTGCAATGTGGTGCACGATTTAGAAGAGTAGTAGAGTAATTATAATGGGTGAGTAATTAATAACACTCTAAGGAGAATGGTACGGATGTTAACTGTTTTAGGAGGTAAAAAGGCTACTTAACTCATTCTGAGGCTGTGCCCCAGTCCAGCTTGATCGTGGGTCAGAGTCAGAAATATTGTGGACTCATGTGTCCATCATAAACTAATTGCCCTCGCCCACCTCTTTATAAATTATTTGAAAAATAATTTTTTAACACAAAATTAAATATTGATACTGTATACAATATTTGTTATATTTATATTATATGACGAATAATAATTTTTTAAAAAAAATATTTTTTTTCAATTATTTAATAATAGAGAGATATTTTTGTAATACATACATAGTTTTATGTGGTTAATTATTAAAATATATGTAATTAATTATTTATTTATTTAATATATATATATATATATTATTAACTATTAAAATGCATAACATTAAATATTTTAAATATTGTTATTTAGTGGTTAAAGAAATACTGTAAAATAATTAATTTATTATATTTTAGTGATTAATAAAATATATATTAAATAAAGTGGTTAATACTATATAATTTAGTGTTCATAATGCAATCTAATTTATTAATGACACAAATTTAAATTTGTGTTACAAAAATAACCGTATTATTATTTTTAGTAAAAAAATGTTAATAATACCTTATAATATAGTGTCTGTGTCACTTGTTGTGTTCCCAACATAAGTATTTTTTATTATTAGCGTTACACCCGTACAATGCATCAATAAATTTATCTACAACTGTTTGTCATAAAATATATGTTATTGTTAATAATGTTGATAAAATATAAATATTTGCTTTATTTATTGTTATTATAAAAAAAATATATGGACAAATTGCACACACACACAAAACTTAAGTACAATGACATGAATCAATGGTGAATCCAAAAGTTATGCATATTTTTACTATGAGTTATAATCTTTAAATATGGGTGCATCAATGGAAATGTGTGTGATGGTGTCGGAAGGCTTCGGCATGGTGGATGGTTATTTTTATGGGTGTGTAAAATATATAGTTAATTGAAACATATTGATAAACTACATTGTATCGTACCACAAAAAATTAAACTATTTACAATTGTACCACATATTTAAAACAATTCAATTAATCAAACTTAATTCAAAAACCACTTTAACAATTTGAAAATATTTTTAACTTCAATTAAGATTTTTTTTCTTACAAAATTTTTGAAATTTATTTTTCTCAAAAAAAAAAAAATCCAAAATACCGAAACTTTTTTTTTCAAAAAAAATAAAAAAAAATTATTATTTCCTGAAAAAATTGAGAAAAAAACTTTTTTTTTGAAAACTTTTTCAAAAGTTGTTTTCGAAATTTTTTATATCTATTTTTCACGAAAAAATTTTCTCAAAAAACTTTTGCCAAAAGAATTTTGAAATTTTTTTTCGAAAATTTTTTTATCGGGAAATTTTTTTCATCTATTTTTGTCGAAAAAGTATCAAATTTTTTTTCTCGAAAATATCAAAAAAATTTATCAAAAGAATTTCAAAATTCTTTTTTTCGAATAACTAGTTTTAAATCGATTTTAACTAAAAATTTGTTCAAAATATTAAACTGGTTTCTATTTATAAACCAATTTCAAACCGCACTGAACTTGATTTGAAAGTGGTTTTCAAGAACTGAACCAAACCATTAAAGTGGTCCAATGCGGTTCAGTTTTTGCAATATGAACACCTCTAGTTATTTTTCGTCGTTAGAGGGGAGATGAATGAATGATAGGAGTTGGTTTGCTTATATATATAGTTAAAGTAGTTGGGAATGGAACCAATATGTTGTTTTGGTTGAAGCCTTGAGTAAATGGAGGTCTGGTACGAGATAGACATAGGAGACTGTTGAGTTTGGCCTCTAATAAAATATAAGGTGGCATGTTTGATTGTTAGGGGTGATGATGAGTTGGTTTTTAATTGGGGTGGTGTATGATGCTTTTTGAGTGAGAAAATAAGTTAGTGGAAGAATGTGTTTCGTTATTGGATAATAGTATTTTGCAGGATAACATTTCTGACAAGTGGAGGTGCAACATTACCCACAATGTTTTCTTCCTTCCCTTTGGCGTGGAACAAGTGGATTCCCTTGAAGGTGTTGGTGTTTGCATGGCGTTTGTTTACATTATTTGAGACAAATTGAATCAATGTTGTTGTGTGGCGGGGTGTGGGGAAGAAGAATCTATTAGTCATATGTTTACACAATGACCTATTTTTGAAATGGTTTGATTGGCTTTGTTCGGGTAGTTGGGTTTAAATTGCATTCTCCATAATGATGGAGAAGCAAACACCTTTCAATTTCCAGGGCTTGGTCTGGAGGGAAGAGAAATTTGATCCAAAATTGGAACTATTTGGTTGTCACGCTACAACATTTTTGATTTTAGGCCACGTTTCACTTAGCCATGGCTATAAAAGTGTAGCTAGAAACGGAAATAGGCAACAGTTTTTCAGGCGTTGCCTATAATTTACTTATAGAGTACAATTTTTTGACTTTTAATGAAAAACCGTTGCCTATTTTGTTATTGTCATTGATTAAGCCACAATTTTAAAAGTGTTGCTGCTTTACCACGGTGAAAAACTGTTGGCTACTAACATTTAACAACTACACATTTTAAGTGTAGTCTAAAGATATAAAAACTGTGGCCTTTAGTCCAAATAATAATAAACAGGTTTGAATGTTTATTTTTCAATAATTTTCTAATCAACTTCAACATTATTTTAAATTAACAGAAAATGTAAAATTAATTAATTAATTTGTTATCTTTATTGAAGAAACAAAACTCTTATTCCTCCATTTCCATACTTATTCCTCCACTACCATAAACCCTAATTCTACCTTCACTCTTTCCTCTTCACTCACAATAAAAAATCCTAACTCTACCTTCACTTTTTCCTCTTCACTCACCATCCCAGCCGGTTATTACTCTAATGGATATCCCGAACCGACGCGGATCAAATGAACCATTCCTGCCGGCGTTCATTCCCGACCATCTCATCGCCGAAATCCTATCATTCCTCTCCGTCAAAACCATCCTTCGACTCAAATGCGTTAGCAAATCATGGTACACTCTCATCTCTCATCCAACCTTCGTTCAAAACCACCTCAACAAATCTTCACAAAACCCTAACTTAACAGTAAAGGTTGACGAGGGTTACATCTTCGTTCCCTTACGTCGTATACTCAAAAATCCATCCATCACCGTTCACAACTTCGCTTTACTCCAAAATCCATCCAGCGCCGCTCTCAACGACGCTTTACTCCATAATCAACCCCTCGACATTTTACGCCATTTCAATGATTTCAAGATCGTTGATTCATGTAACAGTTTGATTTGCTTATTTTCCAAATCTCGCTCTATAAGATTAGGGTATGGTTACTGGTTCTATATCTGGAACCCTGCCACGAGAACCATATTTGATAAATTACGGTCACTTTATTATCGCGCCCCCAATTTTCAAGATCATCATGTAGGTTTTAAGTTTGCATTTGGTTATGATGATACAACGAAAACATATAAGGTTGTAGCTTATCGTGTTGTTGAAGGTGATAATAAGTACAAAACTTGAGGGAAAAGTGAAGTTAAAGTTTTCAGTTTGGGTGATAGTTGTTGGAGAAATATTCCTAGTTTTCATGTGATTCCTCTTAATTGGATCTGTCGTCGGTATGCTTATCTTAATGATGGTGTGCATTTGAGTGGTACTATTAACTGGTTGGCTATTCAAAGCTATTTCTATACTTTTTATGAACCCAAGTTTATTACTCATGTTGAGCAATTTGTGATTGTTTCTCTTGATCTTTCGACGGAGACATATAAGTTGTTGCTGCTGCCTCCAGGTTTTAATAATGTGCCGTATGATCAGTCGGTTATTGCTGCTGCCTCTAGGTTTTAATAATGTGATGTATGATCAGCCAGTTGCTGCTGCCTCCAGGTTTTAATAATGTGCCTCCAAGTTTCTCTAAGACTGTCCACTTATTTGAATTTATGTTAATTAATTGTTTCAATATCCTTGTCATGTTATACTAATAGATTGTGTGAATTTTTTTAACGATGGCATAGGTTGATTGTATTGTCAATTGATTATGTATTGACCAATGATAATAGTTTGACATTGTACTAGATGGAACAAATTTGTTTTTGATTTTATATATTCATGATGATAAGCTAGAAGATGAAATTTTTCAAGGTAAATAACTAGCTAGAACATGATCCTCCTGAAATAAAATTCTGCAACCTTTGTTAGATTTATTTAATTTATAGATCAACTGATAAATATGAATTTTTATGCTGATTGCACTTGCACATTAGTCTTAAAACATGTTCTGTTTTTTCTCTTCAAAATCTTTGATCTTGTCCATGTTAATTTCTTCAATTCTTGTTTGAATGATTGCTAGTACTGTTAGAAAATATATGTATCTGTATAAAATGTGATGCGAGCTTCATGTTTAGATGATACTATAAGTACACTAACATTAACATTTTACTTTATCATTCTCTTTTCAATTTGTTCTCTTATTATCACGATGTAAAATCATGCATGGAAAGTTAATCTCCCCAGTACTTAGCACATTTCACACAATCTATTTTAGCTAGTGACATGCATCAACAAACTTATATTGATGTCATTTACCTCAAAATCAGTTATATAAAATAATACATTGAATAACCAGAGTGATGATTCAATCATTATGTTTAGAACTCAGCTTTTAATCTAATTTATAAGGTAAATTCTAGGTTGTCTTTTGAAAATTGTAGGTAAGTTACCCACAACCAATTAAAATCAGCTTCCATCATTTAACTCTGATAAATAAATTTGACATGTTGTAGAGAGTTGGTTGTACATTGGTGGATTGCCTGAAGCAGTTCATTGTTGCTGAACACATTGAAAACTATCATTGCAACCACTGTTGGCATAATGCTGCAATCAAGTATCTTTCCTTGATGGAAGGAAACAAGGTAATCCCTGTATGATCCTTTTATTTATTTAGAGATAATAAAGATAGATGAGAGATGCATAGACGTTGGTTGCAGACTCCAGCTGTTGACTGTTCGTTATGTTGTCAAGTTGTGATTTTTATCATTGCATCTTGTGTCTGTGTATAATTAACCTTTAAAATGCTTTGTGTATCCGTTGGTCAATATCCAATTCATTGTAATTAAAGAATAAGCCAGAGTTTCCTTTCCTCTGGTTAATTTTCATTAAAAGAAAGTTTACTTTAAGTTTTAACACGTGTTCCCCCAATTGAATCCGTTTTCCTTAACTTCAACATCAAATTTTACTATATAACTATAATTGCATATTTTCCCTTTATTTATATTAATATAATTAATATAATAAATTTTCAGGTTGGACTTGAAGATCATCACCAAGATACATGAAGCTAGTGGAATGTATCGAAGACTTGGTTGTTTGATAAGACAATTAATTTTTTTGGGATTCCTAGTAATAGAGCTCATACAATATTTTGATAAGTAAATTGCTTGATTATCATGTATTGGTTTTTCTTGGATGTTTATTAATATTTATGTTACAATATTTTGATAAGACCGTGGCCTAAATATTTTACAATATTTATGTTACAATATTTTGATAAGACCGTTGGCAAAACCAACTCATAAAATATTTATGAAATATTTATAGCTGAACATCTAAAATATTTATGAAATGTTGGCAAAACTAACTCATAATACTGCGGCCTAAACAAATAGCCAAAATCTAAAACAATTGTGGCTGAAATGTGTTACCAACGTTTCAATAATTGTGATCAATTGCCTTAAACTAAAAAACCGTTGCCTATGCTTTTGACAACTTTATAAATGTGTTGCACCACACTTTTTTTATTGTTGCCACATTTTATAAAACCATGGCCTAAACAATTAGGCAACATTTAAAACAATTGTGGCCGAAATGTTTTACCAACATTTCCATAACCGTGGTCTAAAGTTATATGCAACACATACAAATCTATTGCCTTAAACCAAAAAAGCGTTGCCTATGTTTTTCACAACTTTATAAATTTGTTGCACCATACTTTTTTATTGTTGCCACAACTTATAAAACCGTGACCTAAACAATTAGGCAACATCTAAAACAATTGTGGCCGAAATGTTTTACCAACATTTCCATAACCGTGGTCTAAAGTTATATGCAACACATACAAATGTGTTGCCTGAAACAAATATAATATGCACAAAACCGTGGCCTAAGTGTATATGCAACATTTATGAAATTGTTGGCAAAACCAACTCATAAAACCGTTGCCTGAAGCATTCAAAAAAACCGTTGCCTCTTTCAGTGTCTTCGGCAACGGTTTTTTAGAATTCGTGGGCAAAAGTAAAAAACCGTTGCGTTTGCTAATAGGCCACGACCACCTACACCACACTTTTAAAACCATTGCCTAACCTTTAGGCCACGGTTTATTTGGTTTACACCACACTTTTTTATTGTTGCCACAACTCAAAAATGTTGTATTGTCATGTATGCGGTATATGTAGAAGATGCGCAATTATATTATCCTTAATCATGATGAGTTTAACGCTACACTACTTTTTGAGAAGGTGCAATTGATATCGTGGATGTGGTTTAGAGCTAAGGATACTAGTTTTGTGTATGATTTTGTCTTGGTGTTTTCACCCTTAACTGTGCTTCGATGTTTTAATTTCTAGTTGGTTTTTGGTGACCTTGTTGGTTTTTGCGCGGCTATACTTAAAGTAAGGAAGATAATGCAAAAAGCATTTAATCCACAAAATTATCATTGAATCAGACTTACACTTGAACACCTACTAGTCACACTAACTCTATTCAATCTTTTCAACCTTCTACCTTAGTACAATTAATCAAGCTGTTGAGGAAGGCATCCACTATTGGGCTAGGTCACAACAAAAAATGATTTTGACGTTTATTTGAATAAGCCCTTGCAGAGAGTGTTAACAACTTTTTGCTTCACTAAAATTCTCTTAGCACTAAAAAGGATGGCATCAATAATATATATGTTATTAACGCTTGTTGCTAGTATGCTATGTATTGTTCGTTTTTGTGTGTTTCTTCGTTGAGGGAGGCATGTCCTATATAAAGTACAATTAGGGTTTCTGGTCATTGTACTGATTGCAGAAAATCATGATAATCCATGAAGTTTTGCATTGTATCTTTTTAGATTTGATAGAGAGACTTTCTAGAAAAGACTGATCTAGTACTGATTCGACGTTCTGTTTGAAACAGTTAGGAACTAGAGGGAACAATGATTGGAGAGTGTCTTGAGATATTTAGACAAGTAGCTACTTTAAGATGTGTATCAGAGGATGCGCAAATTGCGTTGTCTTTAGAGCATTGACATTTTCAAATTGTTAAATTTTTCAGAGCGTTGACTTTATCAGAGAATGAAAGTTCAGAGTCAGACGATAAAAAACTTGATGTGATTATCAAAGGTAGAGGTAGAAGAATTCTTGTCACACTTATTATAGGCAGAGGCAGAAGAATTCTTGTTACGCTTATCAGAGGCAAATTATCATAATCCACGTTGAGTTCATTAGAGGGAAATGAGTTGCGAAATTTCTTTGTGCTATCAGAGGCACTGCAAAGCAACGTTTATTCATGTATCAGACTTAGCAAAGAGAGGGTAATATGTGTTGTATCTTTGTCTTTGTCTAGTTATTAGAGGATATGCTGAGAGTCTATTGATTGAACATATGAATTCGAACTTGCACACTTATATTCAACGTTAGAGCATTAAATAGTTCCCACAAACCATTTTGTAATCATCAAAACAAGTGAGGGGATTATTTCTTCCAATCAATTTCCCCCTTTTTGATTATGACAAACATCTATTTTTGTGAACAATTTTTTGAGATAAAGAAAACACATAGATAAAAAGTAAAAACACGTTACAACAACAATGACTTCTAGAATGACATCACTAGTGGGAAAAGGGTCAAATTTGGATGAGCTTGATGGGCTGGCAGTGAGGAGTTTTTTGGATCGATTGCTTGTTGCTTTCTGGAAAAGGATGTGGAGGAGGCACTGTGTCAAGGGGAAAAAGATGTGGAGGAGGCAATGAAGTGTGGTGAGGTGCAGTAGTGAAGGAGGGAAGAGAATATGGTAAAGTAATGGAGGGGGTAGATGTTTGAGTCGGTGGACAAGGCTTATGAAGGTAAGGGTGGGTTGCGTAACCAAGTTTAGCAAAGTGCTCAACAAGGGTAGCTTCAAGGATACCATCTAACGTATTAGAGTCAGAAGATAAAGGGGTAGAAGGGGCAAGATCAGAGGAAGAAGGGACATAGTTGGTTGGCTGGGGAGAGAGAACAAGAGAGGTTGTTCAATTTTAGGGACGAGGAGAAGGGTAGAGCGCTCAGAGTCTGAACTTACCTTTTGTTTCATCCTCTGAAAAGGAGTTGACGTGTCTTCATCGGCACTGGTTGTGACATCCTTATCCTCTTCAATGTTTAGAGACGAAACCACTCTTTTCCTTTTCTTCGCAAACACCTGTTCAGCACGGGACAGAGGAAAATACATTGGGACCTTAGCTTGGCTAGATTGACACATATGCAAGTATTCCAGAACAACTTATTTTTTATCTTCTACGAATATGGGAGCGAAGGAGTCATCAAACTCTAAAGGTGCAACCACAAATCTACTTTTTGGACCTGTTGTTCTTCTGGAGTCACCATTGGGTCAAATGCAATGCTTGGGGGCACCAACCTCATTTTGATCAGATTGGAAGAGGAAAATAATGATCAATCTAGGATGGGGAATTGTCTTGATTTTCCCTATTCTTAAGTTGATGATGTAGGACCACATGTGCTCCAAGATGATGTGGGCAAGGTTTGTCTTGATTCCGCGAGAGATGTTCCACATAAGACCTCTGTGATCCTTGCTAACATAATCTGTCGACCAACCTTTGGGAACCACACAACCAATACAAATTTTGAAGAGAACTTGATACTTAGGTTTAATATGAACAAACTTGGAACTCACCCTTGGGTCCTAAAAAAGTTCTTTGTTGATTATGAAAGTTCCAACCCTTGATTCATACCCATTTTCCAGTATCATTCTTTTGTTAGAACATTTTGTGATAGCGGTCAGGAATTGTTGAGTGATCTTAACAAGAAGACCCAGCACGGTGCTAGAAACCTCATCGTCGACATTTGCATCAGCAAACCTCCAAAACTCTTTTACTAGGTAATCAATGAAGTTGAAATCATTCTCAACTAGGTTTGCAAGATCGACTTTTAGTTCATGGAGAATCTCAAGTTGATCGAGGTTGCACTGAAGCGTTGGAATGTAGGTTGTATTGACAAATGAAGGAATGGAGGATGAGCTTGACATATTTGAAACAAAAGAGTTTGAGGAGAGCGGGAAGTTGAACGGTTTTCAAAGAACGAAAGTGTGGGAGTTGTGAGAGTCGTGAGTGAACGTGAGTATAAAAGGTTTAAAAACCAAACCGGTTAATTTTTTGAAAAAAAAAACGACGGTACATATGTGGGACACTTGTTAGAATATCACGTCTTTTAAGAAGTAAAACATTACATATTCACGAGTAATTGAATTTAATTAAACCAGGGCCACAAGTAAATTCAATTTCATCAGTGGAAAAACATTAATAGTTTTAACTAGTCACTCGGTTTTACCAAAGGCAAGGCATCCATAAGATTTAAACATCATTCTTGGATAAACAGAATTTTGAGATGTTTCTTTATAAGGTTGAATCTGTCCTCAACAAGGGGTTTTGTGAAAATATCAGCCCCACTGATGATCAGTGTCGACATATTTAATGTCTAAAATACCCTTCTAGACGTAATCCCGAATAAAGTAATGTTTAAACTCTATATGTTTTGTCCTAGAATGTATAATAGAGTTTTTGGTTAAACATATGTTTGAAGAGTTATCACAGAAGATAGGAATGTTCATCTCATAAATTTTGAAGTCTTCGAGTTGATGCTTCCTCCATAACAATTGAGTGCTGCAATTAGTTGTTGAGATATAATCTGCTTCTACTATAGACAACAGAATAGTGCTTTGTCTTTTGCTTGACCAGGATTTCAGATTTTCACCTTGGAATGTGCAGTTTCCAGTGTTCCTTCTTTTTAGCCTATCTCCAGCATAGTCAACAGTAACCTACTAATCTGTACTCATTGAATTGCTTATAACGCAGACCAAGGTTAATAGTTGTTGGAACCAAGTTGGTTTTATACTTAGAGATTTGATGTTAGCAAAACTATTTTATGAGAACAATATATTTGACTCCATAAAGTATGAAAGAAGATTCATGTTTTTGAAAAAAATCTAAAAAAAGAGTTGATTCAGATTCATGATTGAAGAAAATATTTGACCAAATAGAAAAGAAGATATGATCAAATGTTCTTGAAGAAAATCTAAAATAATATTTGATTTAGATTTATGAATGAAACAATGACTAAATTAAGCCCTAATTTTATCTATAAATATATACTCAATCTGAAGAAGAATATCATCGATAAAAATCAGAAAAGAGTTGAAGAGTTGAAGCTCAAAATTCCAAATTCATCTTAGAGTTCAAAGTGAGAAACACATGTTCGAATGATAAATATTTTCTAAGTTTTTTTCATAGAGTGTGATAGTCATTGTTATAATCAACTTGTTAGAAGCAACTACTCAAGTTCCAAATCTTTGTATTCAAACCAAATAGTGGTGTTAGTGTGCGTTCAAAAATTTGGGGTTGTCAGATTGTGTGGAGAAGACTTGGCTGGTAGAGTCAAGGTGTGTGTGTTCCTCAAAAGTCTAGGGTTGTTAGGCTATTTGAGAAGACTGGCTTAGATGGTCAGGTGCTTTGTAATTCAAGTTGTTGAATTAGTTGATTAAATCCTTTTGAGTGAAAGGACTAGATGTAGCTAAGCTAGTTGTGAACTAGGATAAATTACTTGTGTCACTTTATTCATGGACCCAATTTTGTTATTTCTTCTACTCCAAGTAAATCATCAAGTCTGAACCAATTTAATGAAAGAATCGAAATAGTTATTAACTTTGAGTGAAACACAACTCAACCCCCGTTCTCCTATTTGCACCTTCAATAATGCCTTTCAAATATCTAAAAATCCTGTTAATAGCTATTAAGTGGGATTCTTTGGGGTCACACTAAAATCTAACACACACTAAACAAAATATCAATTATAGAGACAATTTAATAAAGAAGGTAACTTAATCATTCCTTTGTATACCTTTTGATCTACCTTTTTACTTAATTCATCCTTGTCAAGAGAACAAGTTGGATGCATAGGTGTGGACATTGGTTTACAATCATCCCATCATTCATTTCAAATTCATTCTAAATTAACTTAGAAAATTCGTGGCAAAGACTGCCGTTAGTAGAACCAAATAATATCATCAACATATATCTAGACAATGAGAATGTCATTCTTAGATGTTTTTCTAAATAAAATAGTTTCAACTTGACCTTTTTGAAAATTATTTTCTAAAAAAAAGTTGCTCAGTCTGTCATACCAAGCTCTTGGAGCTTGTTTTAGACCATATAATGATTTCTTTAGGTTGAAGACATGGTCTGGAAATTCATTGTCTTCAAAACTAGGAGGTTGTTTGACATATACTTCTTCATTTATGTAACCATTTAAAATGGTATTTTTCATGTCCATTTGATATAGGGTGATTTTATTAAATATTGCAAATGAAAGTAAGAATCTGACAGCTTCTAACCTTGCCACCAGAGCAAAAGTTTCAGTGTAATCAATACCTTTCTACTGACTGTAACCTTGGGTTACAAGTCTAGCTTTGTTTCTAACTACTTCACCTTTCTCATTGAGTTTGTTTCTAACAACCCACTTGGTTCCGATTGGCTTCTTTTATATGGTTTTGGGGGCTAGATCCCATACATCATTTCTTTTGAATTGGTTCAACTTTTATTGCATAGCTAGTATCCATCCATCATATGATAATGCTTTATCTATGGATGTAGGTTCAATTTTAGAGAGTAGTCCCAACAATAATGTCTCATTAAGAGCAGATTTGGTTTTCAAAGAATCATTTGTGTTGCATATGATCAGAGATTTTGGATGAAAGGACTTGTATTTCCATCCAGTTTTGGATTCTTGATGCTCTTGATCTAACTTGTTTGGTGGATCTTTTGATTCACTTTGGACTGAGTTTGACGATTCTTCTATTTTATTTGGTTCCTCTGAAGTACATGGTTTCTCTACAATCTATAAATATGCAAACTCTATATCTAGCTTTGACTTGTCAGGGTCAAGCTTTTTGTCATCAAACTTGACATGGATTGATTCTTTAAAATTCAGTGTTTCTTTGTTGAATATACTATAGGCTTTAGACCTTTCAGAGTATCCCAAAAAGATGCACTATTGAGATCATGAGTCAAACTTGCAGAGATTGTCTTTGGTGTCACCCAAATTGATGAAAAGATGAAATGTTGTTCTTTTGTGCCTTTCACAGTTGATAAGGAGTCTTATTGAGAATATGTCTAATATATATTATATTTTGAATGTAACACACAATGTTGACTGCTTCTGTCGATAAGTGCTTGACAGTACTCATTTTGTGAATCATGGTGCGTGCCATTTCCTAAAGAGATTTATTTTTCCTTTCTACAACACCATTTTCTTGTAGTATGCTAGGAGAAGAAAAATTATGTAAAATGTCGCTCTCTTCACAGAAATTTTCAAAAGTTTCTTTTCAAATTCACCTCCATGATCACTATGAATCGTTGTTATACAAAAACCTTTTTTATTTTGCACTTGTTTGCATAAGGTAGTGAATACTTTCTGTGACTCACCTTTGTCTTTTAGGAACTTTACACTTGTTCATCTAGAATAGTCATCAACAATAACGAGTCCATACTTTTTACATTGACATATGCAGTCTTTACAGGGCCAAATATATCAATATGTAAAAGTTCAAAGCGTCTAGATGTGGAGACAACATTGTTAGTAGAAAAAGAAGATTTTGCTTCTTTCCTTTTCTGACATGCCTCACAAAGAACATTTGATTTATACTTAAGTTAGGCAAGCCGCTGACTAATTCAAGTCTTTTTATTTTTAAGATTAACCTCAAGTTGGCATTGAAGTAGCAATATCATTCAGATGGAACGGGGGTTTGAAATGTGATTCCCTTTTAAAAATATTAATTCCTGCTTTTAATTTAAACTAACTCAAGATCAATGTTGGTTACTTATAAAAATTTCAAGAATGTTCTTGGTTATTAAGAAATAAATGAAACAAATTATTTATACGTGATTAGTGATAGTGAGTGAGAAATAATAAGGATAGGATAAACAAATCACACAAGATGGGCTACGTCTAGTCCTCACAATTTGTGAGCTTTTCCACTAATGTGCTTCACTAAAAAGCGTTCTTGTTTTCACACAATTTTTTCTTGATCACTCTTGATTAGTTACAACATTCACCTTTTAACCTTGAAATGATTTTTACAGATACCTTTCAGTCCATAAAGGATTTTTATACAATACCTTTTAATCACAAAAAGGATTTTTACACAACATTGAAACTATCTTTAAGAAAAAGTCTTGAGTTTTCAAATGAAATTATGAAAATAGTTGTCGGATCAGAATCTACTTGACACTTGTTTGACATTGATAATCAGCAATAACTTAGTAAAAAGATCCTTGAATCTAGTGAAAGAGAACCAGAGCTTTTACTTGATTGATGAAATTATTGATTTCTCGGGTATGATTATTTTAGTGATGAATAATTGCACTTGAAACTCTTGCTGTTGTTTTCACCTTGAGGTTCTTTTTATAGACATGATGAAGGTTGAAGACATGTGATATAGCCGTTACAGACCAGCTGTTCAGAGTGATAGTTTAATAGACATGTGTTCTATTTTATCCAAAACATTCTTCGTTTGCGATTGAATGAATACTATGATTGAGATATTCAGCAACTGTCTGGTGTCAGTTTTCTCCTTTACATGCAAACTGGACTTTCTGCTAAAGGTGCAGCAGTAATGTCCTTTTCATCCTTATTGTCTTAGCTATACTTGTTCATATACCATCAATATTGAGATTGATCTGGTTATTGTTCTTGGTACTATTTTGCTTCTTTCACTACACCAAAATATAGATTTTATAGCACACATTTAACAACGTCTTTTTTAACTAAAAGTGTTGTTGTATTATATTTTAAAAATATACGGAGACTAAGACAACACATTTTTGAAAAGCGCTATCGTAGGTACTGATAGTTATATATAATAGCAAAGCCTTTTACAACGCTTTTTTATAAGTGGGGTAAATTGGCTCCCTTCTCTGTTGCTAATGCCACCTCATGCCATGGCTCGTAGTTTCTCCATATCTTTTAGTAGTGCTCGAGTTGCAGAATTACATGGGACAAGGGCACAAGAATCCTCTCAAGCATCAGTTAAATATGAGGATATTGCTTCTCCTCCTCTGACGCCATTGCATTATCTAGTAGTCGGCCATCATCAGATGGCTGATGCTGTTCCTCTGGATGTTTGGACTAGAAGTAGTAAAGCATTTTTTTTACAAAAACTTTTATGTACTTTTGCTGAATTTATTTAAGCATTTTATATTAATTTTGAAATTTAGACAATGGGAGAGTTTAGGTTTCTTATATAAATGGTAAACCTACCTCTCAGTTTTCCTGGTTTGAAATGGGATACAATGGAAATGATGTTATTACAAAATTCTATCAAATACCTGAAACACAATTGGTATGGGGACAACTATTGTTTAGCAAGTTATTATATCTTCAAAATAAATTTGGTGACCTCCAATATTTTCCACAAATGAACATTGGGATTTTTGTTTTTAATTGAAATGTTACAAAATTTATGACTTGATAGTGCTGTTTTTGATTCAGGCACAAGATTTTTTTTTAAATTTTTATAAAAGTAGTAGCTTGTTTGAAATGATTACTACTATCACGTTACCATCATTATTATTTTATGTTGAAGGCCTTATTATTGATCTTTGTTCGTACTACCAATTCTTTTAAGATATTTAATTTCAAAGATTTATCTTCACTTTTTTTTCTTCTGGGATGTACATGTTTTTATTAATACATGCAATGAGTATAGGTTTGGATGGTTGTGCAAATTAATTCCTCTCCTAAAGGTAGTACTGTTTCTGACCTGTTGAATTAAGCTTAGAGTCAAGTTTTGCTTAGTTTCAATTTTGTAAATATTCATTTTACTCATTATTTTTTATCTGTCATTATCATTGTTACTTCAACCTTATAATGAGGTTTGGTCTTATTTTTATTCGAATAATAGATGCCCATGAGTTGTATTGTTGAAGTATTACATTTAAGCAATTGACAGTAACTAACAACCATGCCTCACCTTTCCAAGCAATCTAATTATATTTTAATCTTGTGTCTCTTCCTCTTAGAAGGAGAAGAGTCCTCCTAGATGGAGACGAGGAGGGATCTTCTTGATTCTTTAAAGGAAATTTAGTACTTTAGTTTTATGCTATGTAGTCAGTAGCATATAGCGCAGCGTAGCGGCTGATCCCCTAAACGCTATAGTGGGTAGCGGTATGGCCACTATGTCGAATCTAGGGAAGCAATACAAGCACTTAATACCATACACATATAATGGATTAAAATAGAATAATGCACAAAATTAAACACATATTCATAACTAATTATTAACCTTCATTGCTACTAATATTCAAATATAATATAAAGCAAAATAACAAAAAAAGTTTTAGCAATTTATTATGTTTTTAGGTTTAGGTGATCTTCGTTTCTGGCTGTCAACATCAACACAAGAGTTTCTTTTTTCTTTATGCCCTCTCACTATACTCATATAATTGAACTATTCCATTTTTCAATTTGATTCTAGGTTCACACTAAACAAAGATCTTAGTTATGAAGTCACTCTTTTGATATTATTGCAAGAAATTGATTCCTTTGATTGCAACATTGATGGTGGATGAGGTAATTCCTTAATCAAAATTATTATTATTATTATTATTATTTCTTTTGAATATGTATTGGAGTGAAGAAAGTTCCTCCCTAAAATGTACTAGTAATAATAATATTGCGACTCAAATGGTAATTGTGTTTGCGAGTTTCAAGCTAAGCTCATTAGAAAAATAAAAAACTAAAAAAACTAGGAAAAAAAGACACCTCCATGTTTACTAGAAAAAATTAAAACTAATTCACTTTTAACATTTCTTGAGAAACTTGCGATGTTTATATTTCTTAACACTTCTAACTTTAGGATAATGTAATTATTTTGAACTACAATTGTTTTACCTAACTGTACATTTTAAAAAAAGTAGATAGCAAAACAACTAATAATTATACAATGACACACTGTTCTAACTTTTAAGTAATTTTCTATTATAGTCAATTTGGTTTGGTAGATATAGAAATAATGGATAAAAAATGGATGTTTGCCAATCGATTGTCAAAAGAATATGAAAATGGAGTAATGAGTTTGCAGTGAAGAATGCATAAGACCCAAATCGAATAGTTTGTTCTTGTTTAAAATGTTGTTTTGGAAAACGCATTAGAGCAGATCAATTGGAAGAACATTTAGTATGGCATGGAATGTTGGAACCAAGTTGGTTCTAAGTACTTAGGATTTTGATGTTTACAAAAGCACTCCATGTAATCTTATTTTGAACCTTGAATTATTAAATCAAATGTCACCAGAAGTTGAAGCAATAAGAAGCAGAAGATCAAAGTGTTCCAGAGATTGAATCCTGAAGGTACCAGAAGATACTCCAGGATGTCAAAACATCACCAGAAGATATCTTTGCTGGCCAAGATCAGAAGGAAGCAAAGTCAGAAGGAAACCTAGACCAGACCAGAATGAAGCCTGCCAGAGGGAGACTTGATCCAGACCAAAAGGAATCAAATGTCAAATTTATTCCAGAAGTTATTCTGACCAGAAGATGGCATGGCAGTGAAAAATTAAACAGCCCAGACTTGATCCAGACTCAACCAGAGGATAAGTTAATGGGTCCAGAACAAGAGAATTAACCCAGATTTGACCCAGACCAGAAGATAACATGGTTCAGGGTATGAAACTAAGTCCAGACCAGAAGAAATGATTTCCAGAATGTTCCAGACCTGATCCAAAATCAAAGGTAAAATGTCCAGACTGAAATATTACTTGTCCAGATTTAATTTCAATTTAATCCAGACCATGTCCAGAATTGGTCCAGATCAGAGGGAAGATTTCCAGATCAATAGTTCAGTTTTAATTATTTGGCCTAGTGATGGCCCAGATCAGAAGATCAGACCATGGCCTAGTGTTGGCCGAAATCAGAGGGTCAGGATGTGTGGTCCAGCAATGGCCGAGATCAGAGGATCATAGCATATCAGTTTGCAAGTCCAGGATGGCCGAGATCAGAAGGTTAGGAAGTGTGGTCCAGGGATGGCCGAAATAAGAGGATCACAACATATCAATTAGTTTGGTCCAGATGTGGACTAGCGCAGAAGAATCTAATGGTCCAGATTTAATCATGAGGATTAACGGTGGAGATTTTAATTTTTTTTGATCAAAGTATTAAAAAGATTTGTTACAAAAATAAAGTGAAGTATTGTGGAATTCAGGAGCTGTGGCGGAAAGCAACTAAGGATTTGATTGGCCAGTTAATTTTGAAAGAAATCTGAAACTTAATAAAAGATATGTTTTTTATTTAATTGAAGCCCAATTGGTCAAGTTATTTTTGCAAGAGAATCCAGCAAGATTCAGCTCGAAATTAAGCTTGGAAGAGGCCCAAATCTGGATATATAAAAGGAGGCTCAAAGCAGAATAATTAGTATCGAAAATCACAAAAAGAGTCATACACTTCGAAAGCAAATACTCAAGTTTTCAGTGAGGTTAATTGTGAGTTCCAGCTTTCAAGAAGCAAACACTCGTGTTATTTTCTTTCCCTTGTGTGAGATCTAAGTTGTTGAAGTAGAGTCTACAATCTGAGGGAGTCAGAAGGGGTAGCAGATTACTTGGCAATTAGATTCAAGGCGTTGTAGTTCCTTCTACAATCTGGGGTTGTCAGATTGGTAGGAGAAGACTTGACTTAGGAAGTCAAGGTGCTGTATTCCTCAAGAGTCTAGGATTGTTAGACTGTTTGAGAATACTGACTTAGAGGGTCAGTGGAACTGTTGTAATTCAAGGTTTGAATTAGTGAAATCCTTCAAGGTGAAGGGACTGGACGTAGCCTCGTTAACGGTGAACCAGTATAAAAATTCTATGTTTTATTTTTATTTTATATCCGCTGCTAACTCTGTTTTTATTCATACCTCAAGTTTTGTTTTAAAAGTGTAAAAACAGGAAAAGTATTCAAGTTAGTCAAACACAATTCAACCCCCCTTATCGTGTTTGCACCTTCAATTGGCATCAGAGCTCGATCTCAAGGCTGAGCATTTAATAGTGTTTGAGGAAAGGTCCAAGGGGTTCAACATGGCAGAATCTAGAGAAGAATTGGGAGGCAACATCAACAGACCACCACTGTTTGATGGAGAAAGGTTTGAGTATTGGAAGGACAGAATGAGAAGTTTCGTCATATCTCAAGATCCTGAACTATGGAAGATGATAGTCAAAGGATACACTGCACCTACTGATCCAGAAGATCCAACTAAAAAACTAGACATGGATGATATGAAACCAGATCAGAGCAGATTACACAAACTTCATCACAAGTCCAGAAACATCATGATCAATGCCATCACATTCAAGAATTTGACAGATGCACAGATAAAGAAACAGCAAAGAGCATGTTCGACAGTCTGGTTCTGACCTATGAAGGAACCCAGCAGGTTCAAGAAGCAAGGGCTAACATACTGGTCAAACAGTATGAAATGTTCAAGATGGAAGATGATGAAAACATTGATGGAATGTTCTGCAAATTCCAGACTCTGATATCTAGACTGAAGGTCTTGAAGAAAAGCTACACAACAGCAGATTATGTCAAGAAGATTCTAAGAAGTTTACCGAAAAAGTGGAGACCAATGGTTACTGCAGTTCAGCAAGCCAAAGATCTGAATAACTTAAGACTTAAAGACCTGATCAGCTCGCTCAGGTCTCATGAAATAGAACTGGAAGAAGATGAACCAAAGAAGAAGAAGAATCTGGCTCTGAAGTCGAAACAGAAGAAAGCTGCAAAGGCAGCATCAGAATTAGAGGATAGTGACAGTGACTGTGATGATATGGCTTACTTAACCAAAAAGATGGTTAAGATCTGGGAAAACAGGAAGAGAAGAAGCTGCAAGCAGAAACATAACAACAAAGGAGAGGAAGAATCTGACAAGAAGAGTATTGTTTGTTATGGGTGCAATAAACCTGGACATATCAAGTCAGAATGTCCAAATTTGGAAAAAGGAAAACAGCACAAGAAGAGTTCCAGATACAGAAAGAAGGGTCTGATGGCTGCCTGGGATGTATCAGAATCAGAAGAAGAATCGTCTGATGAAGAAGAGGCAAAAACATCAATGATGGCACACATCAGATCTGCTTTTGGACCTCATAAAGGCATGATTTCAGGAAGGAAAGCAGACAGAAGGAAGAATGAACGAAATAGTCATTCAAGCAAGTCTGGAAGCACATCAGAGGAAGCAATTCTGTCTCTGATGGCTCATACAAACTCAAGTTCTTGATACAGCTCAGGCTCTGGAACAGAATCAGAAGATGAAGACAGTGAGGTATTTTCTGATCTCTCTAAATCTGAATTAATTGAGACTTTAAAAGACTTGTTAAATGCAAACAATAAGAGGTTTTTAAAACTGAAAACTCTTAGGGAAGATAAGAAAAATCTAACCAAAGAAGTCCAAGTTTTAAAGAATCGAAATTCTGAGTATGCAATTGAAAACAAAGATTTTAAAACTGAAGTTGCAAGACTCAAATCTGAAAACCAAACTCTCAAAAGTAATATATGTTCCACTTCCAAAACTGTTTGTGTATCTGATATGCATGAACAATTTTTTCAAAACTTGATTTCTAATGGAATGGAAAGAAGTAAATATGCATATATGATTTATGGAAACAGTAACACTGGAAAGAGAGGTCTTGGTTTTACAGAAACAATTCCTAAAAAGTAAAGTTGTTCATTATGATGTTTTATGCATTGTTTGTGCTAAGAAAGGTCACTCTGAACTATCTTGTCCAATGGTAAAATATGAACAAGATCAGAGAGCTGTTAAGACTAACAAACCTGGACCCAATCAGTTATGGGTACCAAAAGATCAAATTGTCTATGTTGCAGATGTTCTGAGCAACCAGAAGGAGACACCAACAATGGTGCCTGGACAATGGATGTTGGCAATGCACAAGCAGAAGAAGGTTTATGTTCCTGCTACAACAAGACAAAAGCAATATGAGTCTGATGGAAGAAGGTTTGGTCAACGCAACCAGAACCAGAATCATAGGAAGAACAGGAAATATCAAAGATATCACACTAATCAGAGGAATAGGAACTGGAACCAGAACTGGAATCAATATCAGAGGTACAAGAACTGGAACCAGAACTAGAATCAACATTGGAACCAGAACCAGAATCGGTACTGGAACCAGAACCAGAACAGGTATCAAAGGTTCAGGTATGATCATCAGAATTACTCTAATTATCAGAATCAGTATAACTACAGGAATTATCAGAATCACCAGAACCATCAAGGTTATCAGAATCACCAGATTCACCAAAGTTACCAAAACCAAAACATGTTCCAGAATCACCAGAGGAACATGGTGTATCAGCCAAAGCATAAAGAGTGGAATCAGAATCAGGAGAGTTCTTCAAACACTCCAGTGAGATTCATCAAGACTACAAACCTGGAAGGGAATTCAAATCCCCTCATCCAAACCATGTAATCACAGAACATACAGATTAGGAATCTGAAAATCAGAAGCAAGAGGATTTTCAGAGTAAAACTGAAATTGTTGACACAGAGGTTACATCTTGCTGTAAATACTATTATTATTTAATATTTATGTTTATTGTGATAACAAGAAGCTTGATCTTAACAAATCAAAGCTAGATAAGTATTCTACAGATTTTCAAACGGTCAGAGGAATCAAGGGATTCACATGAATTGAACACTTCAGCAGAAACAACATTCCAGTGGTTTCAAAAACAAGCAGAAACCACCAGAAGTAGAATTAATGGTTTGGCTGTATTGAGTTCATTATTAAATTAATTGATTTATATTATGTAATATAACAAACTGCTTGATCTTGACAAATCAAAGCAAGAATAAAATAGTGCAGGTTCACCAGAACCAAAGGGAGCAGAAGCACAAGAAACAGAAGTACCTGGAAAGGTAAAGGATACAAGCAAGTCAGCAACACATGACAAATGTTCAAAAGATAAATCTGATCAATTCAGAAACAGCCAAGATAAATCAGAAGAGAAATCTGGATATTTACCAGAATCTGAAGCTGTTATAGATTCACCAAAACGAGAAGCTGATTTATCAGAATCAGAAGCTGTTACAGATCTTCCAGAACTAGAAGTTGATGCGAACCAAGCAATGTTGATGAAGCTTTGGCAGAGGAAGGTTGGATACTTGCAATGCAAGAAGAGCTGAATGAATTCCAAAGGAATGATGTTTGGGATCTGGTATCCAGACTAAACAAAAAAATTATTGGAACCAAGTAAGTGTTCAGAAACAAATTCAATGAAAAGGGTGAAGTTGTAGCTCAAGGATACAGTCAACAGAAGGTATAGATTACACTGAGACTTTTGTTCCAGTGGCCAGGTTAGAAGCAATTAGAATTCTCTTATCATTTGCTGCTAATCATGATATAATGTTGTATCAAATGGATGTTAAAAGTGCATTCTTAAATGGCTACATAAGTGAGGAAGTCTATGTCAAACAGCCCCTGGATTTGAAAATTCTGATTTTCCAGACCATGGTTTAAAACTTAAAAATTTTTTATATGGTTTAAAACAAGCACCAAGGGCACGGTATGACAGACTTAGTAACTTTCTGCTTAAGAATGAATTTAACAGAGGCCAGATTGATAATACTCTATTTAGGAAATCCATTAAAAATGATATTTTGATTATTCAAGTTTATGTTGATGATATCATATTTGGACCGACTAATGGCACTTTGTGCAAAGAGTTTTCTGACCTAATGCAGAAAGAGTTCCAAATGAGCATGATGGGAGAACTTAAGTTCTTCTTGGTAAATCAGGTATACTCATTCACCAATCTAAATACACCAAAGAACTTCTTAAAAAGTTCAAGATGAGTGATTGTAAGCCTATGGCCACCCCCATGCACCCAACCTGCTCACTTGAGAAAGATGAAACTAGCCAAAAGGTAGACTAGAAAACATACAGAGGTATGATTGGATCCCTCATTTATTTAACTGCTTCTAGACCTGACATCTTGTTTAGTGTTTGTGTCTGTATCGTTTTCAAGCTGACCCTAGGGAGTCCCATTTAACTGATGTCAAACGAATTTTGAGATACCTTAAAGGAACCACCAACCTTACTTTGTTATACAAGAAAACCCCCACCTACAAACTCACAGGTTTTTGTGATTCCGAATATGCTGGAGAGGAAAAGTACAAGTGGCAACTGCACTTTCTTAGGTGATAATTTGATCTCTTGGTCAAGCAAAAGACAAAGCACCATTGCCATGTCAACAGCTGAAGCTGAGTATATATCAGCAGCAGGATGCAGTTCACATGTACTCTGGATGAAACATCAACTTGAAGATTACAACATCTTTGAAACCAATATCCCTTTGTTATGTGGTAACACTTCAGCCATTAACCTAACCAAGAACCCTATCTTACACTTTAGAGCCAAACACATTGAAATAAAACACCATTTCATTAGGGACCATGTTCAAAAAGGGACTATGTTCAAAAAGGGACTTTAAGCATCCAGTTTGTGGACACTGATCATCAATGGGATGATATCTTCACCAAAGCATTACCAGAAGATAGTTTCGAGTTCATCAAAAAGCATCTCAGCATTACCTCCATATCTGACTAGCTCAAGTAGTCATCTTAGGAGTTTTTAAATTTCTTGTAATTTTATTTTTTGTCTTTTATTTTCTGTTTTACTTTCTGTAATTTGTAATGAAAAAAATAATAAAAAATACAAAAATAGTAGGACCTCTTTTTGGCTGATGAAAAAAAGGGGGAGAGAGAAAAAAAAGGAAGAAATAAGTAGAAAAGGAAAGCTAAAAAGAAAGGAGGAGCGAAAAAGAAAGAGATGAAAAGGGAAGGAGTTGAAAAGGAGAAGAATCAGGGAGAGAGAAAAAGAAATAGTTAAAAAGAAGAAGTTGAAAAGGAGAGGAATCAGGGAGAGAGAAAAAGAAAGAGTGAAAAGAGAAGGAGTTGAAAAGGAGAGGAAATATGAAGAGAGAAAAAGAAAGAGAGAATAAAAAAAAGGAGTTGAAAAGGAGAGTAGAAGAGAAGAAAAGAAAGAGTGAAAAGAGAAGGAGTTGAAAAGGAGAAGAAAAAGTCAGTATCAGACTTAGGGGGAGAGATTGGTCTGAGGGGGAGTAATTCAAGTCATTGAGTTATAAGCTAGCAAAATAAGTTAAGGTTTTGTCATCATCAAAAAGGGGGAGATTGTTGGAAACAAGTTGGTTTTAAGTACTTAGGATTTTGATGTTTACAAAAGCACTCCATGTAATCTAATTTTGTACCTTGAATTATTACATACAACCAGAAATTGAAGTTTGCAAAGGCAGAAAATGCATCCAGAATGCATTATGGAATTATCAGAAGATACTCAAGGATGTCAAAAACATCACCAGAAGATATCTTTGCTGGCCCAGATTAGAAGGAAGCAAAGTCAGAAGGAAACCTGGACCAGACTAGAATGAAGCCTGCTAGAGGGAGACTTGATCCAGACCAAAAGGAATCAAATGTCAGATTTATTCCAGAAGTTATTCTGACCAGAAGATGGCTTGGCAGTGAAAAATTAAACAACCCACACTTGATCCAGACTCAACCAGAGGATAAGTTAATGGGTCCAGAACAAGAGAATTAACCCAGATTTGACCCAGACCAGAGGATAGCATGGTTCAGGGTATGAAACTAAGTCCAGACCAGAAGAAATGATTTCCAGAATATTCCATACCTGATCCAAAATCAAAGGTAAAATGTCCAGACCGAAATATTACTTGTCCAGATTTAATTTCAATTTAATCCAGACCAAGTCCAGAATTGGTCCAGATCAGAGGGAAGATTTCCAGATCAATAGTTCAGTTTTAATTATTTTAATCAATAGTCCAGATCAATAGATCAGATGGCCTAGTGTTGGCCGAAATCAGAGGGTCAGGATGTGTGGTCCAGCAATGGCCGAGATCAGAGGATCATAGCATATCAGTTTGCAAGTCCAGGATGGCCGAGATCAGAAGATCAGAAGGTTAGGAAGTGTGGTCCAGGGATGGCCGAAATCCGAGGATCACAACATATCAATTAGTTTGGTCTAGATGTGGACTAGCGCAGAAGAATCTAATGGTCCAGATTTAATCATGAGGATTAACGGTGGAGATTTTAATTTATTTTGATCAAAGTATTAAAAAGAATTGTTACAAAAATAAATTGAAGTATTGTGGAACTCAGGAGCTGTTGGCGAGAAGAATCTAAGGATTTGATTGGCCAGTTAATTTTGAAAGAAATCTGAAGCTTTATAAAAAATACGTTTTTTATTTAAATGAAGCCCAATTGGTCAAGTTATTTTTGCAAGAGAATCCAGCAAGATTCAGCTCAAAATTAAGCTTGGAAGAGGCCCAAATTTGCATCTATAAAAGGAGGCTCAAGGCAGAATACTTAGTATCGAAAATCACAAAAAGAGTCATACACTTCCAAAGCAAACACTCAAGTTTTTAGTGAGGTTAATTGTGAGTTCCAGCTTTCAAAAAGCAAGCACTCGTGTTATTTTCTTTCCCTTGTGTGAGATCTAAGTTGTTGAAGTAGAGTCTACAATCTGAGGGAGTCAGAAGGGGTAGTAGATTACTTGGCAATTAGATTCAAGGCGTTGTAGTTTCTTCTACAATCTGGGGTTGTCAGATTGGTAGGAGAAGACTTGACTTAGGAAGTCAAGGTGCTGTATTCCTCAAGAGTCTAGGATTGTTAGAGTGTTTGAGAAGACTGACTTGGAGGGTCAGTGGAACTCCTTGACGGTGATTCAAGGTTTGAATTAGTGAAATCCTTCAAGGTGAAGGGACTGGACGTAGCCTCATTAACGGTGAACCAATATAAAAATTCTGTGTTTTATTTTTATTTTATATCCACTGCTAACTCTGTTTTTATTCATACATCAAGTTTTGTTTTAAAAGTGTAAAAATAGGAAAAGTATTCAACTTAGTCAAACACAATTCAACCCCCCCCTTCTCGTGTTTGCACCTTCATGGAATTGATCAAAGCTATACATGTTGGACAAGACATGATGAGAAAAAAAAGAGAGAACACTAATTTAGAGAATGGTGCGACATATGCTTCAAATGATTCTGGCATAAATACATATGAGCGGGACCGAGTTGAGGAGATTAAAAAAGCAGTCGAAGAAGAACTTCAGGAGTGTCCTAAAATGTTTGAGAGTTTGTTGGGTGATGCATAGAAACCATTATATAATGGTTGTACTAAATTCACAAGATTATTGGTGATATTAAAGTTGTACAACTTAAAAACGAGTAATGGATGGTCTGATAAGAGCTTCACAGAGTTATTAACCCTTCTAAAAGATATGTTGCTAGATGATAATGAACTTTCTAGTCGAACCTACGAGGCTAAAAGAATTTTGTGATCTATTGGCATAGGCTACGAAAAGATTCATGCTTATCCTAACGATTGCATTTTATTTCGAAACGAGTATGAATTGCTAAAGGCGTGTCTGAAATGCAATGCCTTTCGATATAAGAAGAGAGAATCTACTCCAGCGAAAGTCGTGTGGTATTTTCCTATAATAACAAGATTTAGGCGCATCTATCATAGTGAAGAAGATTCAAAACACTTGACATGGCATGCAAAAGAAAGAATTAGAGATGGAAAGTTTCGACACCCTGATTTTCGGAGAGTCAAGAAATCTACGACTTGCACTTTCTACTGATGGAATGAATCCACATGGTCTGCAAAGCATCTCACACATCACATGGCCTGTGATTTTGTTGATTTATAACCTACCTCCATGGTTATGCATGAAGCGTAAGTTTATGATGTTGTCTCTATTAATTTTGGACCCACACAACCGGGAAATGATATCGACGTATACTTGACTCCTTTAATTGAAGATTTATAAAATATGTGCGAGACATATGTGGAAGTTTATGATGGGTATATGAAAGAATGATTAAATTTAAGGGCTATGTTGTTTGACACAATTAATGATTTTCCGACATACAGTAGTTTATCAGGATATAGAATTAAAGGTCAATGTGGATGTCCTATATGTGAAGAGAGTACAAATTGGATGCGGTTGAAACATTGTAAGAAGAATTTCTTTCTCTGACATCGTAGATTTTTACCTTTTAGTCATCATTATTGTGGGTGGAGAAATGCATTCAATGGAAAATCAGGGGAAGGTACTGCTCCTTTAGCACCGACTGGATATCAAATATTTGAAAAAGTACAAGGTTTGACCATTAAATTTGGCAAACCTTTTGCAAGAGAGTTTGTCAAAACTGGATGGAAGAAAAAGTCAATTTTCTTTGAATTGCCATATTGGATGTTATTGTATATAAGACATTTTCTCAATGTGATGCATATTGAAAAAATTGTATTTGATAGTGTTATTGGAACGCTACTTAATGTTCCAGGAAAGTCTAAGGATGACATGCAAGATTGGACTTGGTTGATATGGGAATAAGAAATGAATTGGGTCTCGTAAAGAAAATAAATCGCACATATCTATCTCTAGCCGCTCATACTCTATCTAGAATGGAGAAAATTGATTTATGTAAATTTCTTCACAAAGTTAAAGTTCCAAAAGGATACTCTTCAAACATTAGAAATTTAGTTTCTATGATAGACCTCAAGTTAAAAGGTTTGAAGACTCATGATTACCATGTTCTAATGGAAATCATGCTACCAATAGGTATATGTTCCATGTTACCTAAAAAAGTTTGACGAGCCATAACTAAATTATGTTTCTTCTTCAGGGAAATTTGTAGTAAAGTGATCGATCCTAAAAAATTATCGACATTGTAGAGGGAAATTGTTGTTTCTTTGTGTGAGATTGTAATGTATTTCCCACCCTCATTTTTTGATATAATGGTTCACCTTACTATTCATCTTGTTAAGGAGACACAACTTTGTGGGCCAGCTTATATGAGATGGATGCATCCGATAGAACGCTATATGAAAATATTAAAAGGGTACGTAAAAAGTAGAAGTCGACTAGAAGGTTGTATTGCTGAACGATACATTGTCAAAGAAGCTGCTGAATTTTGTACTAAATATCTCTCCAATGTCGAATCCATAGGGCTTCCCATGTCTCGTCATTCGGGAAGAATAATAGGAGAAGGGATAACTAGAAAGAGAGTAATGACTATATTAAGGACATAATGGGATCATACACAATTGTATGTTATGCACAATGCTTATGAGGTTCAACCATATGTTACAATACACATGGATCAGTTCACGAGTTTGAACATGAATAGGAATAAAAACTGGATAACACGAGAGCACAATCAAAGTTTTATAACATAGCTAAAAAATTACATTAACTCAAAGTTTGCTATAGACCCCACTTCAATTTCAGAGAGATTGAGATGGCTAGCAAATAGCATGAGTTTACATTTTTTTCTTAGAACAGTTACGTAATTAACGGCTACACATTTTATACCATAAAACAAGATGATCAAACCACTATGCAAAATAGGGGAGTCACTCTAGTACCTAAAGCGATGCATATCTCAAGTGCTAAAGACAAAAACCCAATATATGCAAATCTATGATATTTTGGGTTTATCGAGCACATATGGGAGTTAGATTACACAATGTATCGTGTTCCCATCTTTGGTTGCAAGTGGGTCGATAATAATAATGGCGTTCGGATTGATGAGTTAGGGTTCCTGCTTGTTGATTTTAATAGGGTGGGATACAAATATGAGCCTTGTATTTTAGCGTTGCAAACTCAACAAGTGTTTTATGTCATTGATCCTATCGATGATAAATGGTCTGTTGTCCTATCGACCAATAAAATAAGTGATGATAACAATAACGATGAAGATGTTGGTAATGATCCTTTCTTTATTACATCACAACCACGTGAAATTGATTCAACTGACGATGGTTTATATCTTAGAGATGATCGTGATGAGGGAATTTGTATTAATCCATCGTTTTGTATCATTTTGGGACAAACAAATATGAATCCCACCAGGAAAAGAAGAAGGACATTTTATGGTGTTTAAGTGTTTTCTAGATTCTCTATTTGCATTTTAAAGTATTTTATATTTTTATAATGGATGCTATGCATGTTTAATTGTATGATTATGATTGATTGATTTTCTGCTGGTTTATACTAAATTTACAATTTAATAATTGTCTAGTGAAGTTACAAGAAAAATAAATATAACATGAAAGGAGCTTACATGCAAGGCACATATAATTTATTACTGCTTAATACTTTTGCCATCCATAACTCACTATTGACCCAATGTTAGACAAGAATAAATCAACTTATTACTCAACACATATAAATTAGAGCACTTATATTTCTTACTTTTAACCCTCTATTAATATTTATTATTAATTTTTGGAGTTTATTACTTGGAATTATAAAAGCAAAATATATAATTTATTACTCTGATTTTATAAATCTTATAAATTACATCACATATAAATTAAAACACATATAATTTCTTACTTTTACCATAGTTGTGCCTGTATTGTTGTTTATTAATTTTTATAATTCTAATGTGTAAATTGTTTAGATAAATAGATTTTGACGATGATTGCGCTTGTCAAAATGAGGAAAATGGCAATACTCATAGTTATGAAAATGAAGTTAAGCGTGGGACGACTATTATGCATAAGATCATCAAAGAAAGAAGTAGTGGAATAAAATTTGAGGTATACTATACTTTGTTTAGAATTAATTTTTTATCTTTTCTGAAAGCATGATGGTAAACGTTCCATGATGGTAAGTTATATTGGTGTAGTTGTTCGTTAGAATATCCCAATTACAATTGATGCTTGAAGAGATAAAACTTTGAAGGGTGCTAAAGATATCATGTGAAATGATATACAAGTAACTTTTTTGCTCCACTTATTTGTTAGTTATCATTTTTTTCATTGAAATACTTTTACACAAACTCTTTATTTATTTGGTTTGCAGTAGGGTTTTAACGTTGATGCTGTGCAAAAAGATTATGTACTTAGAGTTGCCGAAAAATTATATCGAGGATTTAGATCTCACATGAAAAAGTATTAATTAAGAGATGCTGATGGAAATTTGAATGTCAAAGTTCCGAAAATATATAAAACTACATATAACCTGAACAGTGGAGCATTTTTGTAGCTAAACGTGTAGACCCCGCTTTTATGGTAATATTAATTTATTAGCATGTGTGTTTTATTCATATTCTTAGCATTTTTTTACACGACCATTATTTTTTTATATAGAGTATAGGTACTGCAAATCGCGAAAGAGCATTAAATCCTTTGCATCCATACAAAAGTCGCATATGGGGTCTGTGCGTTTAGAGCAAAAAATTGTAAGTAAATATAAATTTATACCACATGGTAGATTATAAACTATAGTTTCTAACTAATATGATTATATGTCTTAATGAATACCTTCAAGAGACAAAATCAGATCAACCATTGGGTCGTCATAATTTGTGGAAGGAGGCTCGTTTGAATAAGGATGGACTAGTTGATAATGAAAATGTTCAACAAGTGATAGAATAATGTGTAAGTATATTATTAATTTTTTATTTATTAATTTTCTTTTAAAAATGATAATAAACTTATCTTTTTAATACTACATGTATGTTAGGAGAATCTAGAACAATGTTCATCTCAAGAGGAGATTCAACAACTTAGTAGCAAGGACATACTTAGTGTAGCACCTCAATTTTGTCCATTCCAATTAACAATAATAAAAAAAATACAAAATAAAGTAACCAGAATCAAAATACAAATTCAACCACAATCAATTCAAATTAACTTAACAAAGAAAAATAAGCAACACAACATTTTGCACCACCCGATGTAACATTTTGCTCACTATTTTTTGTTTCTGTTCAATACCTATGCAATTAATTAATAAGTTAATATTGTCATTGTTTATTCATTGATTCAAACATAATGGCTAATGGATAATTAGTTATCAGCATTAAGAAATTAATCAATTGTATAAACAAATAATAAAAAAGGTATAAATGTAATAAAATAAAGACAAATATCGTGTTTTACAGTTTAATAGTCATTCCCTTAGTTCAGTTTTTTCCTTTTCCTTAAAAAGGTTATTATTTTCTGATTCTACACTCAAACAAAAAGATGAGTTACATCTTCTCTAAAATAGAAAACGAAAATTGAGTTACTGCCCTCCTTTTTTTCGACATACTTCTTTTGCCTTAAAAGTTTATTATCTTCACTACTTCTATACTCAATCAGAAAGATGAATTACATGTTTATATACTTAGCAAAGGTTGCTTGTCTTTGTTGCAAAAACAATGTAAAAACTGGAACTGACTATTATCTCATAGACATAAAGAATCGTTACTTTACTCTATAAATTGAGAAAAAAATCCATTAACAAAACAGAACATCAGACACTAACAAAAACACTTAAAAAAGCAAAAAAAGAAAAAAAGCAGGCAGAATAGGAAGAACAAACAGCAAGGTGATTTAAGGTATTTTTATTTTTTTTCCTCTCTTTGCATTATAATCATATTTAATAAAGTTTTTTGATTAAATAACATTGTGATTGAAAAGTAAAAAAAAAAAAAAACCAGAAAAAAATCAAACCTTTAACGTCGCCGCTGTCATCGTCGCCGCTGTTGTCATCGTCACCGTCGTTGTTATCATCACCGTCGTTGTTATCGTCACCGCCACCGTTACTCCCCGCTTCCTCTTCTCTCTCAGCCTCTCCTTTCTCCGTTTATGATGACCTCTTCTTTCTCCCTACTCGGCCTCCTATTCTCTCTCAGCTTCTCCTTCCATCGTCATCGTCGTTGTCTTCTTTCTCCTCTCTCAGCCTCTCCTTCCATTAACATTGTCGCTCTTCTTTCTCCCTACTCGGCCTCCTCTTCTCTCTCAGCTTCTCCTTCCATCGTCATCGTCGTTGTCTTCTTTCTCCTCTCTCAGCCTCTCCTTCCATTGCCATCACCGATATTTTCTTTCTCCTATCTCGGCCTTTTCCTTCTCTCTCGGTCTCTCCTTCCTCTCTCGCGGCCTCTCCCTTCGTTTTTTCTTCTTCTGAGGCGGCTGCTCTATAAACCCAGGCTCTCTAGGGTTTCAAGTTAACCCTTTTGTTTTTTTTTTAAAACAAAGTTTGGGCTCGGCCCATTTAGGTTTTTTTAGAAAAAAACTGTGAGATTTATAATTAATTTCCCAATTCAATAAATAAAAAATAAAAAGGGTATTGCATTAAAAAATTGATTAATTAAAAAACAGTTAGATTTATAATTAATTTCCCAATTCAATAAATAAAAAATAAACAGGTTATTGCATTAAAAATTAATTAAGTAAAAAACTGTTAGATTTATAATTAATTTCCCAATTCAATAAATAAAAAATAAAAAGGGTGTTGCATTAAAAATTAATTAATTAAAAACTGTTGATTTATAATTAAGTATCCAATTCCATAAATAAAGAAAACAAAAGGTATTGCAATAAAAATTAATTAATTGAGATATTTTTATTTATTTAATTTTTTAAATCCCATCTTCACAGATAAACTAATAAATTAAAATTCATAAGTGAATTATTGAATAAAAATGTTATTAAATGTTAACTTAAAATGACATCATTTAATCAATGAGTAGTAAAATAGGAATTATACAACCTGATAGTTTTTTTTTTAAAAAAAAACTTAGAAAAGTAAATGAATCTAAAATTAACTTTTTTAAATATTAGATTAATTAGATGTGACATCTTTTTAATCTTTGAGTTGTTAAGACACAAGTTGTGAAGTAGCAATATCGATTTACAAGAAAGGGGGGTTTAAATTGTAAATCCGCCCTTTTAAAATTCCTGTTAAAAACTTAAGAAAATAACTCAAGATTGATCTTGGTTGTGAAAACAAAAAAAAGAGAACGTTCTTGGTTTTCACCAAAAAACAGAGAACGTTCTTGGTTAGTTAAAATCAACATTTCAGTTTATCTATTTAACTTGATAATTAACAGACTGAAAGTAAATAGAGATAAGGGAAAAGATATCACACACAGATATATCCTGGTTCACCCAACCCGGGCTACGTCCAGTCCTCACAACGGTGAGATTTTCCACTAAGTGTTTAAAACAAGAACCTTCTTGGTTTTACAGCACCTAGCTTAGATCAACCTTGATCTTTGTTACAGACTTTAATCTAATTCCACCTAGAAAGAGATTAATCAAATCATCTACCAACCTTGATAGGATTTCTTACAATCTACCCCAAACTATACTTAACTCTTATAGTTTGAGTTTTACAATAGTGATGAGATTGTTTTGTTAGAATCTGAGATGTCTCAACTCTTGTTTGAGATTCGATTCTTTACAAAGAATTCATTACAAATGTATCAGAGTAAATAAGAACTTAATCAGACTGATTCTTGTAAGTGATTGGAGATTTTCAAGTATGTATGTGAGTGATTGATGATATATCTTGGCACTTGAATGTATTTGATTTTTGGACAGAATCTGAGTATGCTCAACTCATGTTTGAGATTAGATTCTTGACAAAAGAATTCAATAGATGATTCTGATATGAAGAAGAAAAACAGAACTGAATCTTTTGTTTGTGATTGAGAAGCTTTCAAGTATGTAAGTGTATGTGAGTGATGTTTTTCTTTGTACTTGAAGATCTTTTCTTCCTGAGCTTTGGCCTTCCTTTTATAGGCGTGAGAGCATTTAATGATGGTCAAATAGAGCCGTTGGTAGTGCTCTTGTCAGGCTTGACCAAAGGCAATATTTATAATTAAAAATAATCCAGCTTTTGACTATTTTTAATTTCTGTTTTGACTGGGTGGAAACCTTTGATTCTTGATCATATTTCCTTTGTTTAATGATCCTTTGTACTTCAAATATATTTGTTAATATCTTTGATTTGATCTGGAGTTTTGATTATGTCAAAATAGCTTGGAGAATGATGATGAACTTCTGCAGAATGTTAATGAAAATTCTAGAGATTGATAATCAATCTGGAGTCCTAGTATTTGAACTTTTTGGGAGATTGATAATCAATCCGGAGGTTCAGCTTTGATCATTCTGGATGTCTTCTTGATCTTTTCTTGGATCTGCTTTGATGTAAATATACTTCAAGATCGTTCAACTTTCTTGGCAGTCAAGCTGGAGAAGGATGTAACAAGGTTGGAGAACGATTGTATCATTCTGAACTGATGATACACTATTGGAGAATGATATTTAAACATGCTGGTGATTTGATTATTAACATGCTGGAGATTGATGTTTGATCATTCTGAAGATAGTTGTTAATCATGCTGGAGAATGATAATCATTCTGGAGATTGATGATCATTTCTGGAGACTAAAGATCATTCCTAGAGACTGATGATCATTCTTGATAGAAGATCATTCTGGAGACTATTTTGATCATTCTAGACATTCTGATGTTCAAGAACAGACTTGGTTCTTCTTCTGAATGTATTTTCTGGAGGTATCTTCTAAATGTATTTTCTGGAGATATCCTATGATATCGTTTTATAGAGGTATACTCTGATAGTATTATGGAGGTATCCTCTGATAGTATTCTGGAGGTATCCTCTGATATCGTCTTCTGGAGGTATCCTCTGGTGACGTATCCTCTGGAGGTATCCTTTGGTGACGTCTTCTTGAGGTATCCTCTAGTGACATCTTTTGGAGGTATCCTCTGGTGACGTCTTCTGGAGGTATCCTCTGGTGACGTCTTCTGGAGGTATCCTCTGGAGGTATCTTTTGGTGATGTCATCGGGTAACATGTTCTGTTTTTCCAGATTGTGTTAAGAGTGTTCTTTATTCTGATTTCTTGGCTTTCCTTGAATCATTAACATGCTGTTAATTCTGGACATTTTGGAGACTGTTCAGTCTTGCTTTGGCAGCTTGATTCATCGCCTTTTTTCTTTGTGATTCGAATGACTTCTTTTGATTGTAATTGATCACATTTATGCATTTTGATGAAGTGAATGAATTCTTGCTTTGTTCACTTATGCATTCATGTTCCTTAAACAAAACTTAAATGAAATCATTAGTAGACCACCATTCATAAAGCTTAATCATTTAATTTAAAAGGTTTGTTGTCATTAAAACATATATCAAAAAGGTTTTTTCCTCAACAAGTTGTACTACTTGGTGGCTTTAAGACTCAATTTTAAAACTGAAAATAATTAAAATATTTTTAAACAGATTAAATTAGATGCGACATTTTTTTACTCCTTGAGTTTTGAGACACAAGTTGTACAACTTGATCGTCTTGAAATTCACATTTTTAATAATTCAAATCAAACAAACTCCTTTTATTTTCGTCAAAATTAACCTTTTAATAACTAAACACGATTTATTTAAAAAAATCAACACATCCGCATTTTCTAACTAAGAACTACGTTGCTTTGATTTCTCCATCGCACCGGGAGATATGTAGGAGCAAGATCATAGTCTTGTCAAGCACATTAATAAAAAATTTCTTTTTTTTCTCTTTTCTTTAAGCACATATTTATTTCAAAATCACATTAAAAATAAATAATTGATATTCATATTTAATAATAAAGAGAAATAAATATATTTAAATTAATATTAATTTTGCACAATTAATTATAGGTAACCGTATTTTAACGGATGTCGTAGGGTGCTAATACCTTCCCTACGCATAATCGACTCCCGAACTCAAAATTTGGTTTCAAATACTATTTTTTTTCTTTTTAAGGTTTTCCCAATGTTTTCCCTATTTTAAATAAACTTTGGTGGCGACTTCATTGAATTCGAGAAATACTCGAAATTTAGGCCGCGACAGCTGGCGACTCCGCTGGGGACTGTTAGAGAGTCAAACCTAACATAATTAATTGTGCATAATTTTTAACTTTTTCTATATTTGTTTGATTTTCATTTTATAATACTTTATGGGCTTATTATTTCTTAATAAATATTAGTTGTCATTATAATATTCTTTTAAGCTAGTAAGTCATTTATTTAATTAGTTTATTTATTTATTTATTCATTATTATTATTATTAATATTATTATTATTATTATTATTATTATTTTCTGTGTATGTATATATGTTTTATTAGCAATGTAGAGTTATTGAATTATGTTTATTCTACACCCTACACACACTTATGAGTGGAACCTTATACCTGGGTTTGAACAAAACTTAAGTTTAGTTTCGAGTTTGCATAGTGATAGCCTTCTGGATGTACATCCTATGTAGTTAGCATGAAGATCTCACTTAGAGTTTGATCCTATCAAGGGTATCGTCCCTCCAAATAGTTTACCTATTGTTGTTGACAATATTCGAAAATAGGATTATTGGCTCTAGGAACCACATTTAGAATCATAGAGCCACCCTTGTGAGAGTTTCACTACATAAACCAATAGTCCCTTTCATCATAAGAACATCCATATAAACCAAAAATAACTCATACATTCAAAACTTTATATATATATATATATAAATACATTCACAATAATTATTCTACATAGTTTGATTCATATCTCATGATTTTTTTTTCTTTCTTCTTTTCTAAAATTAAAAAATATTTTGCATAAATTTTCAGAATTTTTGGGGAATCATACAAACCTTAGTCACGTGTTAAGTGGATAATGGGATCGAAAAAAAGAAAAACTTTACTTTTAAAGTTCAAGCAAGCTGATTTGAAAAGTTTAAGAGACATCAACAATCAAATGAAAACCATACAACGTGAGAGTTTCTTTAGTAAATATGGGAAAATCCTAAACCTCTTGGCAGTAAATGTGCAAACAGGGGCCCTCACGACACTGGCTCAGTATTACGACCCTCTCTTAAGATGTTTCACCTTTCAAGACTTTCAGTTGGTCCCGACATTAGAAGAATTCGAGCGAATATTGGGTTACTCCCTAGAGAAAGGAAACCCTTATCGATATACTGAGCAACCACCAAATTTGAGCGTAGTTGCTGAAGTATTAAAAATCGACATAAGAGAGTTGGCAAGCAAAAGAGAGGAAAAAGGGGCTATTCATGGTTTCTCGAGAAAATATCTGGAGAAAAAGGCACAAGATTTAGTTGTTAAAAAAGAATGCGGTACTTTTATAGATGTTTTGGCTCTCATTATCTATGGTATTGTCTTATTCCCTAACCTTGATAATTTTGTTGATTTTGCTGCCATCAATGTCTTCTTGGCTTTTAACAAAAATAAACAAAATGCAGTTCCCGCGGTCCTTGCTGATGTGTACTACTCTTTGCATATGCGACACAAGAAGAAAGGGGGAACAATTTTGTGTTGTGTTCCAGTGTTGTATACTTGGTTCATGTCTCACATGTTCAAGAAAGGGTATCATGTTGGAATAAAAAATAACTGTGAATGCGCTCAGAGCATAGCTAGCCTTACCGGGGAAATAATTTCATGGTATCATAGAGAACAAGAGGTAGAAGAAGTAATATGCCAATGCAGAGACTTTCCAAATGTACCTCTCATTGGAACTAAAGGTTGTATTAACTACAATCCGATGATAGCTCTGAGACAGCTTGGCTACCCTATGTTGGAGAAACCAGATGATAAGTCATTAGAAACTTTTGTTTTCCACAATACGGGTATAGTAGACCCACCGATGTTGCGTAGGATAAGTCGAGCTTGGGAAGTGATCATTAGAAAAGGAAGAGTACTCGGACGTAGAAGTTGTGGCACAAAGGGACCCTATCTACAATGGGTAAAGAAAAGAGTCCAAGAAATCAAGCTGCCTTTCCATAGTACACCGTCGAATGATTAGGAGATACCTGAACCTACCCTTGTTACAAACAAAGAAGTAGAAGAACTCAAAGTATTATTGTTAAAGTCTGAAGAGCAGAAAAAAGAGCTACAAGTGAAGTTACAAAAAGTCTCCCAAGCGAACGACAATTTGCGATCAGAAAACACTTGTAAGAATCAGTTTATTGAGAGAAGCAACAAGAGGTTGAAAATTGAAAAGGAAAATAAATTAGACATACAAGATTGTTTGAGAGGTGCAAATGAAGAATTAGATGTGCGGAAGCAAGAAAGGAATAAAGCTATTGAAGAAGCCTATATGTGGAAGCAATTATGGGCGAAATCAGCAAGCTCTGAGAGGAATATAAAAAAGGAATTTGAAGATTTAACGAAACAACTTAAAGAGATGGTAGCCGACTATGAGAGTCAAGTAAAGAATGAGAGGCAACACAAGGAAGAAATGGAAGAATTGCTCTCAAAACATCAAGATGCGCTAAGAACAGAAATGGAGACTTCTAGTGAGTTGAGGAATTACATTGATTATCAAGAAAATATCTATAATGACTTAAAGGATGAAACCATATATTGGGAGGATCGTTTTATGACGTTGCTTGGACAATTGAAGAATCAAGAGGTGTATAAAGAGCTGGAAGATAAAGGCAAGCATTGGAAAGATTGCTTTTCAAAATTGGCAATGCTAGCTAATCAAGCAATCATAAAAATTCCAAAGCATCTAAGAGAGATTGATGCAGTAATGCATCCGCTCAATACTCCAGTCAAAGTCTACAAGTTCGTTGAATATTGCAAAAATCTGGTAGAAGAATTGGAGGAAAAGATTGGTCGTCCTATTGAAAGAGAAGATTAAAATACCATAGATGTTGTAGTTTTTAATTTAAATGTGATGTACTCTTTTTCCCATCAATGAAGGATTTGCTTGTTTTGTTTATCGATCCCCATATTTTCTTCACTTATAATTCGAAAGGCTTATGATTCCCCAACATACAACTATAATGTAAAACATAAATAATTAACTAAATAATTTCATCTTCATTCCATTCATACATACTCATAATTTTTTTTATTTAAAAAAACAGAAAAAAATCAATAAAGCTGTTTCCTCGACACCCTTAACGGACTCGCGCAAACTCCAAGATCATGGATGAACTAGAGCAAAACCAAGAAGTAATGAGAGCATATGTTTGCCAATTGAAGGACAAGGTTGATTGAATCCTAGAGGCTATACAGGCTTTGGCAAGAAAGGAGAATACATATGGGAATTCTCCAACTGCAAATGAAGAACACCAAGCCACTCATTCTCACCCACCAGGCTTTACCCCAACTACTCATCAATTCCGTGCAGCGGCTATGCAATTTCATATGTATGGTATCCCACCTGGTTATACTCCGCCTTTAGTCATCAACCCCATGGACAATAACCCAAATCACTCAACTATCAACTCCCAAAGCTTAAACCAACCACAAATCCCATCTCCTCTCGGCTACGTGCCACCCCAAAACACTCTACCCTCAGAAAATATTCCATTAAGTGCACCCTGAGCACCTCATTTCGATGCTAACGGAAATCGGCAACAACCTCAGTTTATTGGTGAAGATACATAGTCGAAAGAAAAATTACATGTTTTAGAAGAGTGAATAAAAGCAATGGAAGGTAGTAATGCTTATGGTCTTGATGCTTTTGATATGTGCTTGGTTCTTGATGTAGCAATCCCTTCAAAATTGAAGGTACCTGAGTTTGAAAAGTACAAAGGTGCCACATGCCCTAAAAATCATTTGACCATGTATTGTAGAAAAATGGCTTCTCATGTTCATGATGACAAGCTTCTCATTCATTTATTTCAAGACAGTTTGAGTGGGGCATCACTAAATTGGTATATGCATCATGAGCGTAATCGAATCCGTTTGTGGAAAGACTTGGCTGATGCCTTCTTGAACAATACAGGTACAACATTGATATGGCCCCTGACAGGATGCAATTGCAAAATTCTTTGAAAAAGAACAATGAAACCTTCAAAGAATATGCACAACGGTGGAGAGAAGTGGCATCGCAAGTAGATCATCCTTTATCTGAAAAAGAAGTAGTTGGTATGTTTATGGATACTCTCCAGTCGCCCTTTTATGAAAAGATGATTGGAAGTATGTCATCAAACTTTTCTGACATGGTCATGATAGGAGAAAGAGTAGAAAGTGGTATGAGGAGTGGTAAGATTGTATGTGGAACGAGTGGTGTAAAGAAGACCTAGATGGGATTCACAAAGAAGAAAGAAGGGGATGTTAACGCTGTAATGGCAAACCCAAAAGTCTCTTATTCTCCATCCATTAATTCTTATCGACCTCCAAATTTTCAGCCCCCGATACCCCAAATTCCATACATTCCATATCCATATGTGGCTACGACTTCACCAGCTCCATACCCCCAATATCACCCTTCAAGGCCACCTTATTATCGACAACCCATGGTCCATCCACCCCCTCCCACGTTTCCCCAACAAAACCAATGGAACCAAAATCCAATCCCGAATCAATACAAACCACCAGTAATCGAGAAAAGAAGATAACCCGTTTTGACCCGATTCCCATGACATACCGCCAATTGTTGCCTCGCCTACTCGAGAACTCAATGGTAGTCTTGAGACCCATGAAAGCTATAGAACCACCATTCCCAAAATGGTACAACCCAAATGCCAAATGTGAGTACCATGTAGGAGCTATAGGACATTCCGTCGATGATTGCCAAGCACTAAAATCCAAAGTGCAAGAATTGATTAATACAAAATGGCTTACCTTCAAGGAAGACATTCCCAATGTGGGGAGTAATCCCTTGCTGGGCCATGAAAATTCCTCTATCAACGTCATTGAAGATGAGATAGATCGATGTGCAATTAAGAGTATGGAACATGTGAAAATCCCAATGAAAATGATCTTTGCTGAGTTAAACTTGATTGAGACAATTGACAATGAGGTAGGTTGTGCAAAAGATGATCATGTGTTGACCATAGAGCCGTGCATAGAGAATAATAAATCTTTCCCAAGACCATTGGAAATCCTCTATAGGAAAGAAAATCTTATGGCAACTCCAAATGATCCATATCCAATAATTGTTCAGGCACCAACCCCTTTTCCTTATGGAAATACCAAGGCGGTACCATGGAATTATGAAGTCATGTCTCATTTGGCCAATCATCAATTAGGTTATAGCTGTGAACCTAAAGAAATTGATGTCACCAACATTTCAGAAGTTGGTGGGATGACTCGGAGTGGTCGAGTATACGCTCTCGAACAACCTAGGAAAAAGGAGGACCGCGAGGAAAAGGGTGAAGAAGCTATGAATCATGCTATAAAAGGTCCAGAGACTAGCAAAAAGACGATGCTTGAAGAAGAAGCTAACAAATTTTTGAAGTTTATCAAGCAAAGTGAATATAAGGTGGTGGACCAGCTAAATCAAACCCCTTCCAAGATGTCTGTTCTTTCTTTGTTATTAAACTCTGAATCACATAGAAGGGCACTAATGAAAGTTTTAAATGAGGCCCATGTTACTCACAATATCACGGTTGACCAGTTTGATGGAGTTGTCGGTAATATCACCGCTAATAATTGTTTGAGTTTTAGAGATGGCGAATTACTAGCTGAAGGGACAAGGCATAATAAAGCACTACATATCTCTGTGAGATGTCATGATCATATCCTGGCATGAGTCCTAGTTGATAATGGTTCATCATTAAATGTCATGCCGAAAGCAACACTATCAAAACTATTTGTTGATGGAGCATGTATGAAGCCTAGTGCTATGTTGGTTAAAGGGTTTGATGGGTCCAAGAGACAAGTTATTGGAGAGATTGACCTACCGATTCAAGTTGGACCTCATAACTTTGAGATAACCTTCCAAGTGATGAATATTAAACCAGCGTACAGTTGTCTTTTAGGTATTGCATTAAAATTAATTAAAATTAAAATTAATTTTAAGATAAACAAAAGGTATTGCATTAAAATTAATTAATTAATCGTTATTTTTATTTTTTTACTCCTTGAGTTTTGAGACACGAGTTGTACAACTTGATCGTCTTAAAATTCACATTTTTAATAATTCAAATCAAACAAACTCTTTTTATTTTCGTCAAAATTAACCTTTTAATAACTAAACACGATTTATTTAAAAAAAATCAACACATCTGCATTTTCTAACTAAGAACTACGTTGCTTTGATTTCTCCATCGCACCGGGAGATACGTAGGAGCAAGATCATAGTCTTGTCAAGCACATTAATAAAAAAATTCTTTTTTTTTCTCTTTTCTTTAAGCACATATTTATTTCAAAATCACATTAAAAATAAATAATTGATATTCATATTTAATAATCAAGAGAAATAAATATATTTAAATTAATATTAATTTTGCACAATTAATTATAGGTAAAACCGTATTTTAACCGATGTCGTAGGGTGCTAATACCTTCCCTACGCATAATCGACTCCCAAACTCAAAATTTGGTTTCAAAGACCATTTTTTTTTCTTTTTAAGGGTTTCCTCATCATCAAATAGGGAAGGATCGGTCTCATTCGAAGTCAGATCAATATACAATCGGGGTCGCTTCGGCGGTGCCGGAATCTCAAAGCAGTCATCGGATGTCCTAGATGGACCCGGAACATCATCTGCTACTAGTGTTGGTCTTTGATTCTCCCCTTCCACCTCTGTATCATGTACAGCTCCTCTAGTCACCAGGTTACTAATCACCACACCTACTGTGGCCTCTGTCTCAACCCCTCTCGTCGGCTCCTCTACGTCCTCAAAAACTCCGTGCACCTCCAATACCAATTTGGAAGGCACAGGAAAGTCAATCCTCATATAGGTGTGCTCCACATAGTCCACCACCCCGTTAGTCTTGCAGGCCTCTTCATTCTCCCCGTGTACGTCGCCCTGCTTGAGATGGGGTCGTATACCCAAGCAGTAGGCAGGAGACGATCAATGAAATCGAGCGACGTTTCCGTCGTCCGGTGACCCACGGGTGACATGGGTTTGGGGGGAATTTGATGGCGAAGCCCAATTTCCACAATAATAGTAAAGGGTCACCGACCGAAATTAACAATTAACACATAGCATTTATATAACAGTAACAAATATAGCCATGGCATATCATATAACAATGATGATAAATAAGGATGCTCGTTGTGAAATTTCATGACATGTATGCCTTTTCAAACAGCAACCAATTAATATGGAAAACATGTTGTAAGTACAACCATCACTTCAGCAATCATAATCATTCATCAGAAATTCAGATTTTATAAAGTACTTACACACATCAATTTCCAATCATCAACATATATCCAAATCGTGACCCACCGGTCAACCACCCCGATGCAATATGTATATGCTCATGTACTCAACTTCTTGGAATTACCAAGGTGCAGTCGCTCACAGATCAGCACTCGTCCAATCGCTCAACAGATCAGCACGTTTTACGCATTACTCTGTGGCCCATCGCGGTTACCACCTGACTATGCAATGCATGAACATGCAATGTTTTCTCTTCACTGAAAACAGTATGCAACGTCAGTAAAATTCAACCTTTCCATCATTTCCCCAAAACATCTCAACACAAATAATTTCTGTATCATCACATCAATAATTAAACATTCAAGCATCTCATCATTACCACTTCACATTATCTCAAAACTCCATTCTTATTTATCATAAGTCTTCCCAATGTTTCCCCAACTCTTAAAATTCATAAAACAGTGTTTAAAACTGAGATTTCTGGAAAACATGAATCTGTATTCGAATACAGCTTCCTTGTATTCGAATACATAAGCCAAAACAGTGCAGAATCAACACTCTATATTCGAATACAGCTTCCTTGTATTTGAATACAGAAGCTGTCACAGTGCAAAAATCAGTATTTTTCACAACATCAGTAGAGATCTCAAAAGCTTCATCATCACCACTTCAAATTACTTCAAAAACTCCATTTTAAATCATTACAAACCCTCCCAATGTTCCCCAACACTTAAAGTTCACATGACAGTGTCTAAAACTTGAATTCCTAGAAAACACGAATCTGTATTCGAATATAGCTCCCTTGTATTCGAATACAGAAGCTAAAATAGTGAAAATCAACATCCTGTATTCGAATACGAGGGTGTTGTATTTGAATACAGATGCGAATACAGTGGTAAAATTTCAATTCTGTATTCGAATACGAAAGGGTCGTAGCCGAATACAGATGCTAAGTTAGTAGCAAAAATCCTACATCTGTATTCGAATACAGAGGCCCTTATTCAAATACAAGTTCGAAAATTTGAGTAAAAAAAAAGCTTGGCAGGCTGTATTCGAATACACTCATGCTGTATTCGAATACACCTTCGAATTCAATGAAATTTTCCTGAAACTTCAACACATTTTCAAACTTTTTCCTTTGAAAAACCAACACAACCCCAAAACAGTTTCACCACTCTTTTGAAAACCACAAATCTCAGACATTTTTCATCAATAACAGATTTTTCAGAAAAACACTTCCTTTTAAATCCTTTTCCTTTGAAACCATCATCAACACTAGTTTATCATTAACATGACAGAAAACAGAATGTCAACCACCACACACAGACATTTTTAAACATTTACATTTTGATCATTTCTCAAAACAACATGCAAGGTATTTTCTAGTATTCTTACACAACCAAAACAACATGCAAAGCATTTTCCAGCTTTCTCACACAAACAAAACAACACTGATGTATTCAGCCAAAACAACAAGCATCACATATCACCAAAACACCAATAGAATGCATTTTTGCATTTTATAACAACATGCACAACAGCTTTATCAACACATGCATTTTTTATCATCCCCAAAATGACATGCAAAGCATTTTCCAGCTTTCCCACATAAACAGAACAACGTTGATATATCAACCAACACAGCAAACATCACAAATCATTTAAAACATCAATAGAATGCAGTTTTTCATCCTTCAAAATGACATGCAAAACAATTTTTCTTCAAAACAATAATGAAACATCATTAATGCCATAACAGTATGCATTTACAGCCCTAATGCAATCTAGAAAGTGGAAGGTGCCCTTACCCCTATTACGTTTCTGCTCCTGTTCACGTTTCTGCGTCAAAAATCGGCGAAGTTTCCGTTTGCGTTTGCCGCTACCAAAGTGGGTTCTCTAGCTCCGTAATGAGGAGAGGAACAACTTTTGTTCTTGGTACTTGGTGGTTTGGTGCTTGGATTTCCAATTAATCTCACTTTTGAGCAACTCCCTTTTTTTTTGAACGAGAAATAGAAATCAGAATGGGATGAAGAAGGAGAACGTTATTGTTACATGCAATAAGGGAGAGGATGAATGTCTTTGCCTTGCTCGTTCACTCCTTCATATATATAGGCCCATGTGGGTGCCACCTCATCAAAAATAATATTATAATATTGCTGGACCCTCCAGCACTTAACCGGTTTCGTCGTACTTAGCTTATAACCTCTTAATTAACTATCCAATAATTTAATTACTCGTAATTAAATTAATTTACTCTTCATCCAATAATTTTAATTCATCTTCCAAAATAAATATATATATATATATATTCACACAAAACATACATATATTAAATATTTTACAAATATCCCCGAAATACACTTAAATATTAATTCCATAATTTAATTTTAAATTTAAGGGTCTTACATTACCACCCCCCTTAAATTAGTTTCGTCCTCGAAACTACATGTCGATAAACAACTGAGGATATTGTTCCCTCATCTTACTCTCTAATTCCCAAGTCGCGTCTTTCGTAGTCGGATTCCAAATCACTTTGACTAGTGAGACTTCCTTGTTCCTCAACTGTTTAATCTTCCTGTCTTCAATTCTTACGGGAATTACTTCAAATGACAGGTTATCCTTCAGTTGAATTGTGTTTGGTTCGATTACATGTGACGGATCCAAAATGTATTTTCTTAACTGCGACACGTGAAATACGTCGTGAATATTGGACAGTATGGGAGGTAAAGCAATCCGATAAGCCAATGGTCCAATTCGTGCAGTAATCTGGTATGGTCCAATAAATTTCGGAGTCAACTTTCTTGACTTAATAGCTCTGCCAACACCAGTTGTAGGCGTGACCCTTAGAAATACATGATCACCCTGCTCGAATTCCAAAGGTCTGCGACGCTTTTCCGCATAACTCTTCTAACGATCCTGTGAAATCTTCATTTTCTCTTGTATTCTCTTGATTTTCTCTGTAGTCTGTTCCACCATCTCAGGTCCAACAATCATACTTTCTCCGTCCTTAAACCAGCATAAAGGCATCTGACACTTGCGTCCATACAAAGCCTCATAGGGTGCCATTCCAATACGTGCGTGGAAACTATTGTTGTAAGTAAACTCAATCAATGGCAACACCAAGGACTGGTTTGTTCTCTCAGTCTGTCCGTTTGTTTGCGGATGGTAAGCTGAACTCAATTTCAGTTTCGTTCCCAACGCTTCATGCAGCGCTCCCCAAAAATGAGATGTGAATTTTGGATCACGATTCGATACTATACTCGATGGAACTCCGTGTAATCTCACAATCTCAGCAATGTAGATTTCCGTCAGCTTATCTACTTTATAAGTGGTCCTTACCGGTAAGAAATGTGCGGATTTTGTCAATCGATCCACTATTACCCAAATTGAATCATTCTTTTTCCTTGTCTTGGGCAATCCAGTTATAAAATCCATGGAAATGTTGTCCCACTTCCATTCTGGTATATCCAAAGGTTGCAACATTCCAGCAGGTCGTTGATGTTCCACTTTCGCTTTCTGACAAGTTAAACAAGCTGATACATACTCCGCTACGTCTCTCTTCATTCCTGGCCACCAGTAATTCTGTCTTAAGTCCTGGTACATCTTGGTCGCTCCAGGATGAATACTCAATTTGCTCTTATGAGCCTCTTCCAAAATCATTCTTGTCATATCTGCAACTTCCGGTACACAACCTCTTCCATTACATCTCAGAATATTATCTGGTCCGATCCTAAACTCAGTTGTCCCTCCTTGTACTATCAAGTTCCTCTTTTCTTGGATTAATGCGTCATCTTGCAAGTTTGCAATCTCCTCAAGTAGACCACTCGAAATTGTTATCATTCCACACTTTAAAATTCCTGGTGCAAACTCTACGTCCAAATGTAGATCTCTAAATGCTTCCCACAACTCTTGTTGTCTGGCCATTATCATTGAAGATACTGACACACTTTTCCTACTTAATGCATCAGTCACCACATTGGCTTTCTCAGGGTGATACTGCAATGAAAAATCAAAATCCTTGAGAGTCTCCATCCATCTCCTCTGACGCATGTTCAATTCTTTCTGATCGAATAGATACTTCAAACTTTTATGGTCACTGAACACCGTGAACGTGCATCCATATAAGTAGTGCCTCCAGACCTTTAACGCAAACACTACTGCAGCAAGCTCTAAATCATGAGTAGGATAGTTTTGTTCGTGAGTTTTCAATTGCCTTGAGGCGCAGGCTACCGCTTTCTTGTGTTGCATCAAAACACATCCCAAACCTTGGTGAGATGCATCACAGTAAACCTCATATGGTTCTTCTGGTTGTTGCAAGACCAATACTGGTGAGGTTGTCAACTTTTTCTTAAGCAACTGAAAACTTTCCTCACACTTCTCTGTCCATGCAAACGACTGATTCTTTCTGGTGAGTTGTGTCAAAGGAGCTACAATCTTAGCAAATCCTTCAATTAATCTCCTGTAGTATCCTGCTAGTCCGAAAAAACTTCGTATGTCTGTGATAGTCTGGGGCTGTTTCCAGGCAAGAATTGTCTCAATCATTGCCGGATTGACAGCGATTCCTTCTTTTGTTATCACATGTACCAAGAAGTTCACTTTCTGTAGCCAAAACTCGCACTTCGACAAATTAGCATACAATTGCTTCTCGCGTAAAACTTCAAGAACTTGGCGTAGATGTTCTCCATGTTCTTCTTCATCCTTTGAATAAATCAATATATCATTGATGAATACCACAACAAATCTATCCAGAAATGGGCTAAAGATTCTATTCATATAATCCATAAAAATCGCTGGTGCATTCGTAACTCCAAATGGCATAACGAGATATTCGTAATGTCCGTAACGGGTCCTGAAAGCAGTCTTTTGAATATCTCCTTCTCTTACCTGAATTTGATGGTATCCTGACTTCAAATCAATCTTTGAAAACACTGCGGCTCCTTTCAATTGATCCATCAAATCATCGATAGGTGGTAAAGGATAACGATTCTTAATAGTTACCTTGTTCAGTTGCCTATAATCCACACATAAGCGCGAACTTCCATCCTTCTTCTTAACCAATAACACCGGAGCTCCCCATGGCGACACACTTGGTCAAATAAATCCTTTCTCCAACAAACCTTCAATTGTACCCTTAAGCTCTATTAACTCCAATGGCGACATCCAATACGGCACAATTGAAACAGGTCCAGTTCCTGGGTGTAGATCAATGAAGAATTCCACCTCTCTTACTGGGGGTAATCTTGGAATTTCTGTTGGAAATACGTCCAGATACTCTTTGACTAACACCACATCTTCTATGTTCACATCCATCTTGGTCTCCACGTTAGCCAATGATAAAAATTCCTGAGTTCCTTCTCTCAGTGATACTTCGAGCTTGTTAGCAACCAAATTCCGAACGACTCCAGGTTCGGGGAAAAGGACTAATTTGCGAGCACAATCCAAGACTACTTAATTATACCTCATCCAATCCATGCCGAGAATGATCTCGAGTGATTCTAGGGGTAGACAGATTAAATTAACCAAGAAATCTCTATTCTGAATCGTTATAGTACAGTGTAAACATGCAGAGTTTACGGTCAAAGTCTTAGCAGGTGTGGAAACGACCAAATCAAAAGGTAAAGCAGACACAGATAACTTCAAACGATTCACACAGTCCATAGCATTGAAAGAATGGGTTGCCCCCGAATCAAAAAGTGCAGTTAGTGTGTTACCTGCAATCTCGCAATCTTGCTGGATTAAATTTGGAGCTTGACTCCCAGCTTCAGCACCCATGTGATAGACGCGTCCCCTAGCAATATGACAAGTAGCCCTAGTTGCGTTCACTGTTGGTTCCACCTTCGGAACTCGGCAATCCCTCGCCACGTGTCCTGGTTTCTGGCAATTGAAACATATAAGATCCTTTGTGGTACAAGCAGTAGCAATATGTCCCTCTTTCCCACATCGGTAACATCGGACTCCTTGTCCCAATTGTCGTCCAAAATTCTGATTTCCCAGCCGATTCTGGCCTCTATTGTTGTTTTGTGGCCGGTTATACGGCTTAGCAACCTGCTTTCCTCTATTGTTCTGATAGTGCATCCGACTAGGCCCTCATGAATTAAAGTTCCCTCCTCTGTTGGCCCTCTTGTTCTTCATATCTTCAACTTCTCTACACTTCTCCACTAATGCTTGGAAACGTTGAATTCCCAAGGATAAAACGGAGTCTTGAATCTGAAACTTCAGTCCATTTTGGAAACGATGGCACATAAACTGTTCATCAACTTCTTCCCAGAAAAATCTAAAATGCCTTGATAGAGATTCAAACTTAGCTGCATATTCCCCCACCGTCATGTTTCCTTGGTGCAATTTCAGAAAATCGTCACCCAACTTGGTCCTAGTGCTCATCGGGAAGTATTTGTCCAAAAACTTCTTTTTGAACGACTCGCAATTCACCTCCTCGTGAGCTGACCCCATCAGTAGCCTTGTACTCCTCCACCAATACTCTGCATCCCCTATCAGCAGATATGTGGCATAGTTGACCTTCACCGCTGCTCGACAATTAATCATTTCAAAGATTTTCTCCATATCTTGAATCCACTGGTCCGCTCTTTCTGGACCCTTATCACCCTTGAACTTTGGAGGATTATGCAACGAAAATCCTCTAGTCCCCTAGATTCAGCAGCACAAATCTCTCTTTCTCTATTCTCCAGACCTCGTTGAGTCTTCGCAGCCGTCTGTGCATCAACAGACGCAGCCGTGTTATTCATCGCTTCAGCCATCCTATCCTCCCGGCTGACGTTGGCTCTTGCAGTGTTGTCTCTTCTTGGAGGCATTGTTTCCTACAAAACCATCATCACTTCAGTCACACCACAACTTACACAAGACATGACACTTTAACTACTTGCTCCTATGCATGATCAGATAATGTAACACCCCGAATTTAAACACAGCGCGAGTGTATTTTTTTTTAACCGAATAAATAAAATAATTTTTTCCAATTTACTTCAGAATGATCAAAAATCAATTCAAATTAAATATCGTTCGACGTCGTAATCCAAAATAGAGAAGTAATTAAATAATTACATCACGATTAATCAAGTAAATTATTTATGGGAATTTAATTCTTCAAAATATATCAAAATAAGGATACATCCAACAGTTGTATCCTGGACCCACCAAAATATTATCAGAGTGCGGAAAAATATTAACGGATGACTTATACAATAATTCCCAAAATAACCAATTACATTTCCCAAACTCAAGACCCTATACAAAAGTCTAGTTTGATCATGCACTAAAGCTACAGTAGCAGGGATTCCCTCTGCAGCCCATGCAAGTCTCGTCCGACTCCGCAGCTGGCCTCGACGTAACGTCCTCCTCATCATCATATAGGGAAGGATCGGTCTCCTCCGAAGTCAGATCAATATCAAATCGGGGTCGCTTCGGCGGTGCCGGAATCTCAAAGCAGTCATCGGATGTCCTAGATGGACTCGGAACATCATTTGCTACTAGCGTCGGTCTTTGATTCTCCCCTTCCACCTTTGTATCTTGTACAGCTCCTCTAGTCACCGGGTTAGGAGTCACCACACCTACTGTGGCCTCCACCTCAACCCCTCTCGTCGACTCCTCCGCGTCCTCAAAAATTCCGTGCGCCTCCAATATAAATTTGGAAGGCACAGGAAAGTCAATCCTCGTATAGGTGTGCTCCACATAGTCCACCAACCCGTTAGTCTTGCAGGTCCTGTTCAGTCTTCCCGTGTATGTCGCCCTGCTTGAGATGGGGTCGTATACCCAAGCAGTAGGCAAGAGACGATCAATGAAATCGAGCGACGTTTCCGTCGTCTGGTGACCCACGGGTGACATGAGTTTGGGGGGGCATCTAAGAACAAAGCCCAATTTCCACAATAATAGTAAAGGGTCACCGACCGAAATTAACAATTAACACATAGCATTTATATCATAGTAACAAATATATCCATGGCATATCATATAACAATGATGATAAATAAAGATGCTCATTTTGAAATTTCGTGACATATATGCCTTTTCAAACATCAACCAATTAATATGGAAAACATGTTATAAGTACAACCATCACTTCAGCAATCACAATCATTCATCAGAAATTCAGATTTTAAAAAATACTTACACACATCAATTTCCAATCATCAACATATATCCAAATTGTCACCCACCGATCAACCACACCGATGCAATATGTATATGCTCATGTACTCAACTTCTTGGAATTATCAAGGTGCAGTCGCTCACAGACCAGCACAATTTATATATGTTTGACTTTAATGGCCAACATGACCAGGGTGCAATCGCTCACAGACCAGCACCAGTGCAGTCGCTCAACAGACCAGCACTCGTGCAGTCGCTCAACAGACCAGCACGTTTTACATATACCAAGGTACAGTTGCTCACAGACCAGTACCAGTGCAGTCGCTCAACAGACCAGCACTCGTGCAATCGCTCAACAGATCAGCACGTGTTGCGCATTTCAGGGTACAGTCGCTCACAGACCAGTACCAGTGCAGTCGCTCAATAGACCAGCACTCGTGCAATTGTTGAACAGATCAGCATGTTTTACGCATTACTTTGTGGCCCATCGCGGTTACCACCTGATCATGCAATGCATGAACATGCAATGTTTTCTCTTCACTAAAAACAGTATGAAACATCAGGCAAATTCAGCCTTTCCATCATTTCCCCAAAACATCTCAACACAAATAATTTCATTATCATCACATCAATAAATAAACATTCAAGCATCTCATCATTACCACTTCAGATTATCTCAAAACTCTATTCTTATTTATCATAAGTCTTCCCAATGTTTCCCCAACTCTTAAAATTCATAAAACAGTGTTTCAAACTGAGATTTCTGGAAAACATGAATCTGTATTCGAATACAGCTTCCTTGTATTCGAATACAGAAGCCAAAACAGTGCAGAATCAACACTCTGTATTCGAATACAGCTTCCTTGTATTCGAATACATAAGCTGTCACAGTGCAAAAATCAGTATTTTTCACAACATCAGTAGAGATCTCAAAAGCTTCATCATCACCACTTCAAATTACTTCAAAAACTCCATTTTAAATCATTACAAACCTTCCCAATGTTCCCCAACACTTAAAGTTCATATGATAGTGTCTAAAACCTGAATTCCTGGAAAACACGAATCTGTATTCGAATACAGCTCCCTTGTATTCGAATACAGAAGCTAAAATAGTGAAAATCAGCATCCTGTATTCAAATACGAGGGTGTTGTATTCGAATATTGACGCAAATACAGTGGTAAAATTTCAATTCTGTATTCGAATTGCTCTTGCTCATTTGTGTTTCTCTCTTTTGAACTCTCAGATAACTTTGAATTGAAGTTTGAGTTCTTGTGTTTTTTGATGCTTTATTCTTCAGCATTAAGTCTCTATTTATAGTTGAACTTTTGAACTTCACTGATGCTTTTCTTCGGGAGTATATTTTGATTAATCTGTTTTGAGAATATTCTGGAGTAGTTTACTCAGATTCTGTTTTGAGTCTTTTGCTCACTGATCTGTTTTGAGCATTTTGCTCCGCTTCTGTTTTGAGCATTTTTCTCAGATTCTGTTTAGAGCCTTTTTCTCCAATTCTGTTTTGAGCATTTTTCTCAGATTCTGTTTTGAGCACTTTTCTCAGATTCTGTTTTGAGCCTTTTTCTCCAATTCTGTTTTGAGCATTTTTCTCTGACAGATTCATCTGACGATATCCTCTGGAGATATCCTCTGGTGACGTCATCTTCTGATTTCTGCTTCTGTTGACGTCATCTTCTGATCTATTCTTCTGATGACATTTTTCATTCTTCTTCTAAGTCAAATATGTTATTTTCATAAAATACATTTGTTAACATCAAAACTTTAATTGCAAGAAACAACTTGGTTCCATCAATCTCCCCCTTTTTGATGATGACAAACAATGTATTTTTGATAATACTTTTTCTTTCTTTTGACTTTGACTCCCCCTAAGACTAAGCTTCATTTTATATATTCTCCCCCTAAGTCTAATGCCCAGATATCAAATACATCATCTTCTCCTATGCCCAGATATCAAATACATCATACATCATCTTCTCCTCCTTTCAAATAAATCATCTTCTCCCTCGGATATTTTATCAAATATTACATCTTCTCCCCCTTTGTCATCAGACAATAAGGATTAAATGAAGAAAAGAGATCCTGTGTTTTTTTTTTCGACTCTTTTTTTCTTTTTCTTTTTTCTTTCTTTTTTTTTTCGACTCTTTTTTTTTAAAATAAAAGTACACGAAAAATAAAATAACATAAAAATTAAACTAAGCTATTAGGTTAGGGATGAAGATAAGATCAAGGTTTTTCTGGATAAATTCAAACCTATCTTCAGGTAGTGGTTTAGTGAATATGTCAGCCCATTGATGTTCAGTGTCTACAAACTGAATGTTGAGTACTCCTTTCTGAACATAATCTCTGATGAAGTGGTGTTTGATCTCTATGTGTTTGGCTCGAGAGTGTAGGATAGGGTTTTTGGTTAGGCAAATTGCAGAGGTGTTATCACAATAGATGGGTATGTTGGATTCTAATATTTTGTAGTCTTCAAGTTGATTCTTCATCCAGAGTAGTTGAGAGCTGCAGCCAGCTGCTGAAATGTATTCAGCCTCTGCTATTGACATGGCAATAGTGTGTTGCCTCTTACTGGACCACGAAATTAAATTGTCTCCTAAAAAGGTACAATAGCCACTGGTGCTTTTTCTTTCAAGTTTATCTCCAGCATAGTCAGAATCACAGTATCCACTCAGTTTGTATGTAGGAGTTTTCTTGTAAAACAAGGTGAGGTTGGTAGTGCCTTTTAGGTATCTAAGGATTCTCTTAACAGCAGTTAGATGAGATTCTCTAGGATCAGATTGAAATCGAGCACATACACACACACTAAATATGATATCAGGTCTAGAAGCAGTAAGGTAGAGTAATGATCTTATCATTCCTCTGTAGATTTTCTGGTCAACTTTTGTTCCTGATTCATCTTTATCAAGTGAACAAGTAGAATGCATTGGTGTAGCCATAGGTTTGCAATCACTCATCTTAAACTTCTTGAGAAGTTCCTTTGTATATTTAGTTTGGTGAATGAAAATACCATCTGAACTTTGTTGAATTTCTATTCCTAGAAAGAACTTAAGTTCTCCCATCATACTCATTTGAAATTCATGCTGCATTAATTCAGAAAATTCTTGACAAAGAATGCCATTAGTTGATCCAAAAATAATATCATCAACATAAATTTGAATGATCAAAATATCATTTTCTATTGATCTGCTAAACAAAGTATTGTCTATTTGTCCTCTTTCAAAATTATTTTCATTTAAGAAATTACTGAGTCTATCATACCATGCTCTAGGTGCTTGTTTTAACCCATACAAGGATTTTCTAAGTTTAAAGACATGGTTTGGAAATTCAGAATTTTCAAAACCTGGAGGTTGTTTAACATATACCTCTTCACTCAAATAACCATTGAGAAAAGCACTTTTAACATCCATTTGAAATAATTTGATATTATTATTTGCAACAAAGGACAATAAGATACGAATAGCTTCTAACCTAGCCACTGGAGCAAATGTCTTAGTGTAATCAATGCCCTCTTGTTGACTGTAACCTTGTGCCACAAGCCTTGCCTTGTTTCTGACTACTTCACCCTTTTCATTTAGCTTATTTCTGAAGACCCATTTGGTTCCCACAATGTTCTTCTCTGGTCTTGGAACTAGATCCCACACATCATTCCTCTTAAATTCATTTAACTCTTCCTGCATTGCAATAATCCATCCATCATCTGCCAATGCTTCACTAACAGATGTAGGCTCAATCGATGAGATTAAACCAAATAGACTTATATCTTTTAATGATGATCTGGTTCTTAAAGAATCACTTCCACTTCAAATGATCAGATTTTCAGGATGAGATGACTGGTATTTCCATCCAGATTTCTCTTCTGACTTCTCATGACTGGTTCTAATTTGATCAGGTTCATCCTTTGAAAATGTGTCACATGCTTCTGATTTATTTGTATCCTTCACTTCTCCAAATTCTGCTGGTTTATCTGCTTCTGCTGGTTTGTCTGTTTCTGCTTCCTCTGGTGTTGTTAAATCTGTAATATCAACATCTTCCTTTGACTTTGCAGTGTCAAGCTTTCCATAATTCATATGGTGTTTTATTCAACATAGACCTAATAAAGACTCTATTCTGAATATAACATGCAGTGTTGATTGCTTCAGCCCAAAAATGTTTTGCAACATTTAAATCATTTAACATAGTTCTAGCCATGTCTTGGAGTGATCTATTTTTTTTCTAACTTATCTTCAGATTTATCCTCTGAAGACTTGTCAGGTTCTTCTTTCATCTTCCATCTTTTCAAGCTCTCTTGGTTTGTCTACATCAGCTTCTGGTTCTGGTAGATCTGTATCAGTTTCTGGTTCTAGTAAACCTGCATCGGTTTCCTCTGGTTCTGGTAAACTAGTATCAGTTTCCTCTAGTTCTGGTTAACCTGCATCAGCTTCATCTTGCTTTGACTTTTCAGATCAAGCTATTTGTCATATAACATAATACAAATCAAATAATTTAAAAATGAACTCAATACAGCCAAACCATTAATTCTGCTTTTGGTAGTTTCTGCTTGTTTTTTAAACCACTGAAATACTGTTTCTGTTGAAGTGTTCACATCACGTGAATCACTTGGTTCCTCTGACAGTTTGAAAACCTGCAGAATACTTATCTAGCTTTGATTTTTAAGATCAAGCTTCTTGTTATCATATTAAACATAAATATCAAACAATAATAGTATTTACAGCAAGATGTAACCTCTATGTCAACAGTTTCAGTTTTACTCTAAAAATCCTCTTGTTTCTGATTTTCAGATTCTGAATCTGTATGTTCTGTGATTAGATGGTTTGGATGAAGGAATTTGAATTCCTTTCCTGGTTTGTAATCTTGATGAATTTTACTGGAGTGTTTGAAGAACTCTCCAGATACTGACACTTCTCTTTCTGCTGATATATCATGTTCCTCTGATAGTTCTAGCACTGATGATAATTCTGATTCTTCTGGTTCTGGAACTGATAGTAATTGTGTTGACCAGTTCTTCTTCTACCAGAGTCAATTGGCTTCTGTTTGTAGATGTTGTAACATAGACCTTTTTCCCTTCATATATTGCTAGCATCCATGGACCAGACACCATGACTGGTGTTTCAATTTGGTTGCTTAGAACATCTGCAACATAGACAATTTTATCTTTTGGTACCCAAATCTGATTGGGTCCAGGTTTGTTAGTCTTGAAAAGTTTCTTGTTTTCCCTTGTATTTAGCATAGGACAAGACACTTTGGAATGATATTTCTTGTAACAAACAGTACACACTATATCAAAGGGAACAGGTTTAAGCACAGGTTTAGATTCAGTTATAGTTTCTTCAAATCCTATACCTCTATTTCCGTTTCTACTGACTCCATAAATCATAGAAGCATATTTGCTTCTTTCCATACCACTATCAAGAAATTCTTGAAGAACTTGTTCATGCATATCAGAATTACTTGTGGTATTTTCAATTGCTGTTGAATTATGATTATTTTTCAGATTTAAACTTTCATCTTTAAGTTCAGCAAAGCTGTTTTTCAAGCATACATTCTCTGTTTTCAATTCTGCAATATCAGTTTCAAGAATGACACTTTCTGTTTCAAATTCTGCAATCTGATTTTTTAAAACATTAACTTCTTCTGTTAGATTTGTATTTTCTTTCTTAAGAGTTTTCAGTTTTAAAGATAATTTGTAATTACAGTTTAAAAAATCATTTAGAACAGTAATCAAATCAGATCGAGTGAATTCAGAATATACCTCAGTTTCATCATCTTCTGATTCTCTTCCAGAATCAGATTCTGTGTTGGATCCAGAGTTGGTGTGAGCCATCATAGCCAAATCTGCTTGTTCATCTTCATAAGATTCATCAGAATCATCCCATGTAGCCATCATGCTTTTCTTCTTAGTTCTGAAATCTTTCCTCTGGTACTTCCCTTTCTCCATATTTGGACATTCTGACTTGATATGTCGAGATTCATTGCATCCCTAGCATATGATACCTTTCTTGTCATGTATATCATCACTTCCTTTGTTGGACTGATTGGAATATCTCTGGGGAAATTTATTCCTTCTGTTATGCCACATCTTTCTGAAATTTCTGGATAAGAAAGCAATCTCTTCTTCCTTTGAATTCAGACTTTGATCGTCTAAATCACTATCTTCTGATGTTGCTTTCAGAGCCTTCTTCTGCTTGGATTTTAGTGCTAGAGTTTTGTTCTTCTTCTTGGGTTCATCTTCTTCCAACTCAATTTCATGTGATCTGAGAGAGTTGATTAATTCTTCCAGCTTTAGAGTATTCAGATCTTTAGCTTCCTGAATAGCAGTAATCTTTGGTCTCCACTTGATTGTCAGACTTCTAAGTATTTTATTTACATGATCTGCAGTAGTGTAGCTCTTTTTTAGTACCCTTAATCCTGATACTAGAGTCTGGAATCTGGAAAACACAGTTTCAATGTCTTCATCTTTTTCCATCTTGAATAACTCGTACTTCTTGACTAGAATGTTAGCCTTTGCTTCTTGGACTTGCTTACTGCCTTCGTAATTCAGAATCAGACTATCATAGATGTTCTTTGTTGTTTCTCTGTTAGTGCATTTTTTCGAACTCTTTGAACGTGATTGCATTGATCATGAATGTTCTGGATTTGTGATGCAACTTGAACATCTTCTTCTGATCAGCATCCATATCTCTTCTGGAAATTTTAATACCATCAGCATCATCTGGAGCAGTATAACCATCTTCCACCAAGTCCCAAAGTTCAGGATCTTATGAAATAAAAAAACTTCTCAGCCTGTCCTTCCAGTATTCAAATCGTTCTCCATCAAACAGAGGTGGTCTGTTGATGTTTCCTCCAGTAGCTTCTTCATTGAATCCGGACATGTTGATCCCTTGGATCTTTCCTCAAATACTGTAAAGTGCTCAACCTTGAGACCGAGCTCTGATACCAATTGAAGGGGCAAACACGAGAAGGGGGGTTGAATAGTGTTTGTCAAACTTAATTACTTTTGCAGTTTTGTTAAATATTGATTTGAATTATTCGATAAATAACTAATCAGATTCAGCAGCGGATAATAATAACATAATAACACATCAATTTATACTGGTTCACCGTTAACTAGGCTACATCCAGTCCCTTCCTCCAGAAGGCCTTTTTACTAATTCAAACTCCTTTGAATTACAACACCACTGACCCTTCAAGTCAGTCTTCCCAAACAGCCTGACAACCCCAGACTTTTGAGGAACAACAACACCTTAACTAAACCAGCTAAGTCTTCTCAAACAGCCTGACAACCCCAGACTTTTGAGGAATAACAACACCTTAACTAAACTAGCCAAGTCTTCTCCTACCAATCTGATAACCCCAGATTGAAGAAGGAATCTACACCAATATAATAAAGGTTTGGAACTTTGCAACGTTGCTTCTGGAAAGCTGTTTGTTGCACTTATTCTTGCACTCCTTTATTGCTTCTGGAAAGCTGATTGTTGCACTGTATTTCTCTCTCAAAAAAACTTAGAAAATATTGCTCTTGCTCATTTGTGTTTCTCTCTTTTGAACTCTCAGATAACTTTGAATTGAAGTTTGAGTTCTTGTGTTTTTCGATGCTTTATTCTTCAGCATTAAGTCTCTATTTATAGTTGAACTTTTGAACTTCACTGATGCTTTTCTTCTGGAGTATATTTCGATTAATCTGTTTTGAGAATATTCTGGAGTAGTTTGCTCAGATTCTGTTTTGAGTCTTTTGCTCACTGATCTGTTTTGAGCATTTTGCTCCGCTTCTATTTTGAGCATTTTGCTCCGCTTCTGTTTTGAACATTTTGCTCCGCTTCTGTTTTGAGCATTTTTCTCAGATTCTGTTTTGAGTCTTTTTCTCCAATTCTATTTTGAGCATTTTTCTCAGATTCTGTTTTGAGCATTTTTCTCAGATTCTGTTTTGAGCATTTTTCTCAGATTCTGTTTTGAGCCTTTTTCTCCAATTCTGTTTTGAGCATTTTTCTCTGACAGATTCATCTGACGATATCCTCTGGAGATATCCTCTGGTGACGTCATCTTCTGATTTTTGCTTCTGGTGACGTCATCTTCTAATCTATTCTTCTGATGACATTTTTCATTCTTCTTCTAAGTCAAATATGTTATTTTCATAAAATACATTTGTTAACATCAAAACTTTAATTGCAAGAAACAACTTGGTTCCAACATTAATGGAAGCCAAACTAAAGGAGTCGAAATGGGTGCAAACCCATTTCCATCTATTGAATTTAATTGAAGAAAAAAGGTAAGCGTCCTTATGCCATGGATAGTTATACCAGAAAAGACTAAAAAGAGCGTACGAGGAAAAAAAGTGCCTTAGAGAATTCTGGGAAGGAAACTTAGTGCTAAAAAATATCTTACCCATTCAAAAGGATTATCGTAGGAAATGGACCCCTAACTATGAGGGCCCATATGTGATAAAGAAAGCTTTCTAAGGTGGAGCTTTGATCCTCACAAATATGGACGAAAAAGATTTAGTCCTCCCTGTAAACTCAGACGCCATAATAAAGTATCACACTTAAATAAAATACCTGCAAGGTTGAAAACCTGAAAGAATGACCTAGGCAAAAATTAAGGTAAAAATATAATAATACCCGCTATGTTGAAAACATGAAAGGGCAACCTATGCAAAATTAGAGTAAAAAATATACATAATAATATCTGCTAGGTTGAAAACCTGAAAGGGCGACCTAGACTGAAAGGGCAACCAAGACAAAAATTAGGGTAAAAAAATATAATATACTCGCTAGGTTGAAAACCTGAAAGCGACAACTTAGGCAAAAATTAGGGTACAAAAAAATAGTAATAAACACGCGTTAGGTTGAAACCTGAAAGTGGAAACCTAGGCAAAAATTAGGGTACAAAAAAAATAATAATAAAATACCCGCTAGGTTGAAAACCTGAAAGGGCGACCTAGGCCAAAATTAGGTTACAAAAAAAGTAGTAAGAAATACCTACTAGGTTGAAAACCTAAAATGGGCAGCCTAGGCAAAAATTAGGGTATAAAAAAAATAATAAATACCCACTTGGTTGAAAACTGAAATGGGCAACCTAGGCAAAAATTAAGGTACAAAAAAATAAAATACCCGCTAGGTTGAAAACCTAAAAGGGCGACCTAGGCAAAAATTACGGTACAAAAAAAATAATAATAAAATACCCGCTAGGTTGAAAACCTGAAAAGACGACCTAGGAAAATTAGGGTACAAACAAAATTAAATAAAATACTTGCTAGGTTGAAAACCTAAAAGGGCATCCAATGCAAAAATTAATAATGAATACTCGTTGGGTTGAAAACCTGAAAGAGCAATCTAGGAGAAGAAGTAAAACAAGAACAACAAAAACAAAGAATATATACTCAAAAGGAGAAGATCAACAATATGGATCGGACTATGGCACGAAAAGTTAGTATAGCCTACCTTTGAATTACTAGAAACCAAGTCGGGTCTTCCACCCATTTTTTTTTTATCTTATGTATATTTTTTTTTACGATGAATATTGAACCTCAATATATTGATATATACTTTTATCACCTTTATAATTTAACCCTCTTTCCCAAATGCATCTTATGATTATCATGTACTGGAAAGTAAAACATATATCATACCTTGATATAATGAATTGTGATATAGAGGTTGTTTAGAGTATAAGGCATACAAAAACATGAGATCCAGCTAAAGATCACAACAGTAATTATTTTTCCAAAAAACAAAGAAAAATATGGAAAAAAGAGAGATCAAAGATATCAAATTCAAGAAAAATGTATAAGTGCCCTTCTCATCCATGATTTGAATGATAGTGTCCGATAAAAATAATAATAATAACCAACATATCCATTCATTCATTCATGACATTTCATAAATTTAAAGCTGAGAAAATGACTCATACCCCAAGTCGAGAAAACAACTCGCACTTGAAGCCGAGAAAACAACCTACTTATTGAAGCAGGGAAAACAACTTGCACCCCAAGTCCAGAAAACAACTCGCACTTGAAGTCGAGAAAACGACCCGTATGTTAAGTCGGGAAAACGGATCGCACCCGAAGCCGAGAAAACGACTCGCAACCAAAGCCGAGAAAATGACCTACATGTTGAAGTCGGGAAAACGACTCACACCCGAAGCCGAGAAAACGACCCGCATGTTGAAGTCGGGAAAATGACTCGTACCCGAAGCCAAGAAAACCACCTGCATGTTGTAGCCGGGAAACGACTCACACCCGAAGCCAAGAAAATGACCCCCATGTTGAAGTCGGGAAAATGAATAGCACCCGAAGCCAAGAAAAGGACCCGAATCTTGAAGCCGGGAAAAAACTCGCACCCAAAGCTGAGAGAACGACCCGCATCTTGAAGCAGGGAAAACGACCCGCACCCGAAGCCGAGAGAACGACCAGCATCTTGAAGTCGGGAAAATGACTTGCACCCGAAGCCGAGAAAACGACCCGCATCTTAAAGCTAGGAAAACAACTCGCACCCGAAGCTGAGAAAACGACCAGTATCTTGAAGCCAAAAAAAAACCTGCACCCTTCTACAAAAATTCTTTTTCGAACAAAATTTGAGTTGTCATATTTACTTATCTTTTACTTTGATTCTCAAGTAAATTCTAAGTAAAGAGAGGCAGTTGTTGATACCTAATTTTGTCAGCTTTTTTTAGACATTTTATAAAATAATAATAATAATAATAATAAAAGTAAATATATAAAAAATGAGAAAAATATAATAAATAAAAATAAATAATAAATTATTAAGCTATAAACTATAGACAATCATTGCTGTTTCTAGTTCTTGATTGCCTCTGATTCCTGTTCAGACATTTCATTCTTTTCTAAAACATAAAAAAAAAGGAGTACATAATTGAATAAAAAGAAACCGAAAAAAAATGGATTGATGGTAATAAAAATCAGTATAATGGTGATCAATTGAAGGAAAAAAACCGAAAAGAAATAGATTGATGGTAATAAAAATTAGTATAATGGTGATCAATTGAATGAAAAGAAATTGATGAAAAGTAATAAAAATGATAATCAATCCACAATTATTTCCTTGTCTTTTGTAACCTACACCCAAAAAGTCTATAAATAATCGACACCAAGAGTAGAGGAGGGGACGGCACGATTGAGTAAAAAAAGGAGAAAGAATAATATGCAAAAACAAAATTGGGAGGAGCAGAGAATCTGAACTTGGTAAAACCAGTCCAGCAAAACCTATTTAGCAGTAAGGTATCGATTTTCATATCCTTATGTAATTTTCTTCTTTTTAGTTTCTTTGCATTGCATTCTTTAAAAATGTAACTTAGTTTTGTTTTTGTCGTTTTTGCAAAAAATAAACTCATATGTTAAACTTTTTATTTTCCTTAAGTTGTCTGTTCTTAAAATTGTTTTGCAATACATACTAAAAACACTGTAAATACTTGATGCTTATAAATCAACCACCAAGTAAAACAAACTTCACCCAATTGTAAAACAACACAAAACTCACATAATGGTTTATCAAATAACTTAAAAAACTATAACAATGAACTAGATCAATAAATAGTTTTTTTTTTCTTAGGATTATAATTATCCTAGCTCGCCGCACCGCATCACTCACCCCCAACAAATTCTTTTAATGTGCTGCATATTTTGTTTTGTCGTCGCGTCCATCTGTTTCGTTCACATACGGTCGCGTTATTGCTGTTTCCTAACAAGAATTAATTTTTCTTAACTTTAAAACGAAATACAAAATAAAAAGATACAATTGGTGAACAAATATCTCACCTCTTTTGTTCGTCATTACTATTATTATTACTTTTTTTTGGATATGCATATAATAATAATTATAATAATTATAATAATTATAATAATTATAATAATTATAATAATTATAATAATTATAATAATTAAAATAATTAAAATAATTAAAATCGAGCAATAATAAAATTGGATAATACATAAATATTTTCTAATCAACAACTACGTGTGTTTTGATTTCCCTATTGTAGCTAGGGATACGTAGGAGCAAAGTCTTCCTTTTATCAAACCAAATTAATAAAAATATATTTTTTCTTCTTTTATTAATGTAAATAATTTATTTTCATTTTTTTAATATTTTAGGGGATAAAATAAATAACTGGATAAATAAATAATTTTATACTATTTTGTTATAGAGTAACCATTTTAACGGACGACGTAAGGTAATATTACTTCTCTATTCGTAATCGACTCTCGAATCCGGTTTTTTGGTTCAAGAACTTTATTTATGGGGTGTTTATAGTGAACAAACTGAACTGAATTGAACCATATTAATAATTTAGTTCAGTTTTTAAAAACCACTTTCGAATCAAGTTCAATTTAGTTATGAATCACTTTCAAACTAGTTCTTCGGAAAAAGAATTTTGAAATTCTTTTGACAAAAAAATTTTGATATTTTTCGAGAAAAAAGTTTTTGATTTTTTTCCGAGAAAAATAGATATAAAAAATTTTCTTATAAAAAAATTTTTTTAGATGAAAAGTTTCAATTATTTTAAAAAAAAAATTAGGTAAAGAATTTCAAAACTCTTTTGATAAAAATTTATCAAGAATTTTTTTTTGATTTTTTCAAGAAAAAATTTTCAAAAAAAATAGATTAAAAATAATTTTTAAGAAAAAAATTTTGATTATTTTTCTAAAATTTTCCAAAAAAAACATTTTGATCTTTTTTTCAAAAAATAAGAATAAATTAAGAAAATTTTCTGAGAAAAAAAATCTTAATTGAAATTAAAAAAGTTTTAAAATGATTGAACTGATTTTTGAATTAAATTTAGTCAACTGATTTGTGTATATATTAAGTTCAATTTATAAACAATTTAATTGGTTTGATTTTTTGTCCATACAGTATAATTCAATTTATCAATATAATTCAATATAATTCAATGAATAATATATTTTGGACACCTGTTCCTTGCTCACGCCACCACCACCAACATTCTCAATATAAATAATATGTTAAACTTTAATAAATTCTTATCCTTTTCAATAAGAATAAAAATACATATAATTCAGAATGATATTGGGAATATTTTTACAAATGTAACTAGTTAAAATTTAAAAGGCTAAAATATAGTAGTGGCAGTGGAGATTTGATTGAGTAAACGCCAATTATATGCGGTCATCAACTCACCACTTTGCACTTTATGTCCTCTTTGAATCTAGAGATTGTGGTTCTACTCGATTTAGTTGCTTATAGTTAACGACTTGGAGAAGAGATCACTTTTAGGTGATTTTCAGGGAATGGGAGGAGAGAACTTTGCGAAAAAATAAAGAAGAAATAGAAAGAATTGAGAGTTTTGTTCACAATATAAAATATTATTTTGAATAGTTTATAGAAATTATTCAAATTATTTTCATATTAATATAATGTTATATAAATTAAAAATATATTAATTTTAAATATTCTTTTATTATTTTTTACAAAATTAATCTTTTAAATAATATAAAAAATTTATCTCCATTTCTCAATTTTCTTCTCCTCTCAAAGTCCCTCAAACAAACCTTAAGGATGGCAGCCACCTACTTTAAGCTAACTTGCTCAGCCTAATAATATTACACAAAATGTGTATATTCAGCCAGTTTTAAGTTTGAAATTTAACGGCATGCATTCTTAACAAACAAATACAGCTCTTATGAACTAAGCTTTCATGTGCCTGAGAAGTCTGTCAATGGTTGGATTTGGAAAAAGTCAAAGACAAATACTAAACTTTCATGTCCCTAATCGGTGGACGTCAAACGGGTGTTTCAAGGTTAGAGAAATTGGGTTTATACTAGGTCTTTTTTCTACTGCAATATTAATGGATTGTGGTCTCTTGATGTCTGACACGTAGATCAACAATTTATCTTATATTTCTACAATTGCATTTATATTTCTCATAAATTTTTAAAAATGCTAAATATATTTTTAATTTTTTTTTTACTATTTTACCAATTTAAAGTCACTTTATTTTTTACTTTTCAAATATTTTTTGAAAAAAATATTTGATTTCTGATACGTAAAAGTTTTCTAGTAATTACCGTAAAACTTGTTTTAAATTTTTCAGTACAGAAGGTTCTACCCGAAATTTTTTTTAAGTCTTCCAGTAAAGAAACTTAAATTTAACACTATCGGAAAACTTGTGAGGAAATTTCCGGTAACTACTGAAAACCCTCCTCATAAGTTTTTCGGTAGTGTTATAATTTTTTTTTTAAAATTGTTTTTTATTTATTTTTTAAAATTTTTGAAAATAAATAAATAAATTTTTAAATAAGAAAAAGAAATCAGTTAAAAAAATCATAATTAAATAAATTAAAAAAAAAAAGTAAAAACAAATTAACCTAGAAAAAGTTAAAAAAAATAAATTTTTTGGTAGTTCATTTGTGTTTCTGAAATCTTTTTGTAAGTTTCGCACTTATTAACTATCAGAAAACATGAATGAAGTTTTCCGAAACATAAATGAACTACTAAAAAACTTGAATGAAATTTTCCGGTTGAGCCAAAATTCACTCACATTTTTCAAAGATGTCAAATGACGAAATCATAAAAAAAATTTAGATTTTATGTTATATACGAAGACAAAAATATTATTTTGTTACATTTGTAGAGATAAAGGTAAAATATAAAATAAAATTTTCGATATTCATTCGTGTCACTTATTAACTTTCGCACTTAAACTCATCACCAAAAGCCCACAACTTCCAAATGATGCTAGTGTCAGGTTATGTTAGATTTATTATAATGTTTTTCTAAAGAAAAATTTATCTGAAGAAAATTTAACATAATTATTTGTTTGAAAAATAGAGTATATCCAATTCTACGTAGCACATCTATATCGTACTTCAACTCACAACTCGAGCAACTATAAACTTACGACAAAACTTATCATAAATTAAACTCTCGTTTATTTAAAATATTTAAAAAATGATTTTGACTATAAATTTTAAAAATAATTTTAATCAAAATTTATTTAAAAACAGTAGAAGTTATTTTTGTCTTATTTATTATCGATTAAAAATAATAATAATTTTAATATTTTATAATTTAGATATTTATTATTAAAAATTTTAACATAAAAATTACGTTTTGTTTTTAAAAAAATATCTTTTAAAAATAATTTTTATGAAGAGTTTCTATAAATAACTTTTTATTGTAAATATTTTTTAAAATTTTATTACTTAAAAAATTATAACAAATAAATTAAAATGATATTTTAATATATATAAGTTAAACAATTTTTTTATTGTGAATTGTGATACAAAATTATCAAACAAGGGGATGCAAGTGTTAGAACCAAACAGATTTTGAATTCTAATAATTATTTGATTTTGAGCATAACCTACATGTTAATATGAATAAATTATCATTTGTTATTTAATATATTTCCTTTAGCGTGTAGATGAATATAACAATTATGAAGAAATTAAGAAATCAAGAATTGCGACTTCAAATTTGACAATGAAAAAAAGAAATATCATTTTGTGATCAATGATACATTCATTCCATCTAATGAAAAAACTCGTAGCCTGCCTGCCATTGATGTTATGCGAAAGTGTGCCTCTAATAGAAAGGTAAAGCATGATCGGTTGATATCACAATGAAGCGGAATAAAGTTGTCAGTATTCCATTTCCAGTGGCTTCAGCTTTCTGGCGACTGTTTGCGGCGGCGACCTTGGGGTCAATCTCCGACATTTCATAGGCAGTCCAAGCAAACATGTCTGAGTTATCTTTCAATCGTCAAATAAGATCTCCTTTGACTTGTATTGGGAGGTCATATCCTATTTGCACGATATGTCTCGATTCATCTTGTATTTGCACTGCTTCAAAAGCTCCATTCGGTTTAGACTGTATTTGACCTCGTTTGGAAGCTCCAGTAGGGTCTACCTCTTTGAAAGTCAGCTTCGTCATCCGTCAATCACGGCATCAATATCTGTCATCAATGCATCAATTGCTGATGCGTTCTTTTCGGGTATCACGACTTTAGACTTCAACTTAGTTTCAATCATTTGATTCCTCAAAGAAGCTAAAAAGCATAACATGGAGGCCTCAAGATTGGCTTCTATAGTTCCCACTTCTTTTTCATTTATGTGATATTTCAAATTTAGATGAACAGTTGACGAGACTGTTCCTAGCACAACCTGAGTTGGCCTATTGATGATACAATTTTAGACAGACTTGCTGTCCACGACAAGGAATTAGGTCTTCACAGTCTTTGTTGCCTTATCCCTTACAAATGTGACCCATAATTCATTTAACCCCAAGAGCAAGTAGTGGAACTATTTAAACGTTGCAAGTCTGCTCCACTATATGGAAGTAGGTTCCTTTCTGTTAGACCTAGAAAAACAAATAGACTTGTGTACATGATGTCACAGGAACTCCCTTGAACAACGAGAACTTTGTGGACACCGTGATTTACCATCAAAACTCGGATGAGGAGAGGAATCTAGTAATTCGCAATTCCATTAAGTAGATCCTCATCATAAAATGACATCGGCGGTCATCTCTTCATCCTCAACCTGTAGCCTTTCCTCTATCACTGGAAGATATCATCTCATTCAACTTTCTTTTGATGGAATTGCAACTACATTGTTCTATGTTGGGGTATCCTCTGAAAATAATATCCACATTGGAGAATTTGAATCATTCTTGATATGATGTTGCACTCATCTCTGATGTAACTAGAATTTCCTCCCAATTAGAATACACCTTACCGTTGACGGCCATACCTTCTAGTGTGTTTTCCCATTGGCTATAGGAATTACTGACAATAACTATAGATGTTGGGGCCTTCTTTTCCTTCTCATCTTCGACAATGATTTGTGTCCTTCCTTTATCAATCTTGGAGATCTCATCCTTGTCGACCTATGCCTTCCAAATCCCTTGTTATCATGGTGTACCTAGCTCGTTTTCCTTTTTGGATTAGACTTTCAATGGCATGTTTCAATTGGACACACTCCTCAGTAGTATGGCCGCAACTCTTGTGAAATCAACAATATTTCCTCTTGTAAGGCCCGTCTTTCAATTTAGCATTCAAATGTTCTTCCAATATGCGCTCCAAGGTGGTGTTGAGAGGAGTGTAGTTCTGAAACTAGGGAATGAGACTTTGTCTTTCTCTCTCTCTATCTATCTCTTCTCTGGTTTGTTTTCTTGCTCATTAGAGTCGAGGATGGCCTCTTTAGCTTTCAAAAATTCTTCGTATTGTATGTAATCTTTGGCCCTCTCCAACAAAACGTTAAAACTTTGAGGCACCTTAAGAGTAATACTCTTGGCGAAATCGCTCTCGTGGCTTTGTCCCTACAAGAGGATGTAAGTCTTGATTCGGTCATTTGAGTCTGTAATATGGACGAATTCCTTGGTAAATTTGTCAATGTTGGCCTGCAACGGTTCTTTTTCTTTTGCCATATGGTTATGAGGGTTTGCATCGACTTCGGTTGTTTTCATGCGGTAGCGAAATAGGTTGTGATCTTCTTGCATAACTCAGCCCACATATGTATGGGTTGTGGCTTCAAAATTTTGAACCAGTCCATTGTTGATTTCTTGAAAATGAAAAAAATCAACTTGCATTTAAGAAGACCTTTAGCGTTACAAAATTCGAGGAGAGTGTCAATCCCTTGGACATGGTCGTTCGGGTCTTCAGTTTCATCTTAACTTTCAAAAGGTGGAGTTTTTTTCCATTGATTTAGGAATTGATCTTGATCGAAAAAGCATTCATAAGTCATCATCGAAACTAGAAACGGCAGTCGAGCCGTCATGTTTGTTATGTCCTCGACAACGAGTGCAGTAGCTTGATAGTTCTTCATCATATGCATATTTTGAATTGTTTTTAGTGCTATTTACCTTTAATCATTAGTTAATTTAAGGAGTTATTTGATATAGTTTGTTAATTTTAGTTCTTGGATTTAATGAAATGTTTATGTTCTTATTTTTTTTGATTAAGTGGAGATTTTTGGTAGATTTATGTTGTTTTGTTATTCTAGTGTAGTGTTGGATTTTTTGTGAGAAATCAACAGGATCTATGTGGCATATTTTAGTCATATCCGTTGTTATAGATGTCCAATTGGAGTCAACCAAGTGCAAAGGAAAGTTAAGATCCACCCCTACAACTTTCATGAAGACACCAGAACCAAATACGTATTCAAAAGAGGAGAACAATGCAGTAAGCAAATGCTTGCGCCTAGAGTGCATTTCTATATTATTTTGACATTTTGCTTCTGTCCAGGAGCGCTGGAGCACCCTTGGCATGCGCTGGGAAGCATGACACACTGCAAAATGCATATAGGAATTAGAGCACGAATAATAAAGAGAATTCGATAATAGTTCAATAAAGGAATTCAGTAATTAGGATTAAATTAGAAACCGAGGTTGGATTCGAAGAGAAACTCATCCCTGAAATTTTTCTTATTAGAAAAGTTCAATATTATTACTCTTGTTAGTTTCAAAATTATTCAATCAAGGTTTTGGCACCGTTTTCAGGGATTTTCATATCACTATTGATTTATAATTTATTTAGTTAATTGGAATTTTTTGCTTTTCAATAAAATTTATGTCCTTATTTTTGTTGTATTGAAAAATTTTCATTACTCACAATTTTTCAAACCTTGAACACAAGACCAGTCCTAAGCTGAACTTCTTTTTGATCTAGAAATCAAAAAAATTGCAAAAGCAAATCGAAAGACGGTTTGAGAAATGAGGCAAAGGGAAAGATGGTTAGTAGTGGAAGAAGAGGATATGGGGGAATTCTTCATCTTTGCAGAGATGGTTGATCTACCACCACTTGAACGTACCTTCCACAAGTATAGGAATCTGGACAGAAATCGTGCTCAGTTGTCCATCCATAACCAAATTTCTGGTTACAAACAAAAAGAAGGAGAATCTCTTCGTGACACTTACAAGAGGCTCAAGAGTTTACTAGGAGGGTGCCTTAATCATTATGTTGGATGCTACAGCAGGCGGTTCTTTGAATTACAAACTACATTAGAAGCACGAAATTTATTGAGATCATGGCATTTAATAAGCAAATGATGTTGCATGACAGAGGCGGTGGGTCAAAATAGATAGAAGATGTTATCGCCGTTGAGATAAAGAAAAGGATGGCAACTCTAAATATACAACCCCAAGTGACCCTCGCCAAATTACTGGAACATATACCTGTTGGAACCAAGTTGGTTCTAAGTACTTAGGATTTTGATGTTTACAAAAGCACTCCATGTAATCTTATTTTGTACTTAGAATTAATATATTAAATGCTACCAGAAGATGAAATCACCAGAGGCAGAAGCTGAGTAACCAGAGGATAAAATCATACTAGAGGATACACCTCCAGAAGATACCAGAGGATGCATACAGAAGGCACCAGAGGATACACCTCCAGAAGGCACCAGAAGATACACCTCCAGAGCATATCAGAGGATATCAAAACATCATCAGATGATATCTTTCCTGGCCCATATTAGAAGGAAGCAGAGCCTAGAAAAAGACCTGGACCAGACCAGAAGGAAGCCTACCAGAGGGAGACTTATTCCAGACCAGAAGGAATCACAAGTCAGACTTAGTCCAGAATTTATTCTGACCAGAAGATAGCTTGGCAGTGATTATAAAATTCAGTCCAGACTTAATCCAAACTTCATCAGAGTAGAAGATAACTGTCCATAACAAGTGACTTGGTTCAGACTTGGCCCAGACCAGAAGACAGCATAGTCCAGAGCATGAAACTCAGTCCAGATTAAAAGAAATGATTGTCCAGATTTAATCCAGACCGGATCCAGATCAGAAGGTAAATGTCCAGATTGAAATATCATGTCCAGATTTAATTCAATCCAGACTCAGTCCATAATTGGTCCAAAGCAGAGGGAAAATGTTAAGATCAATGGTCCAGATTTAAGCATCATGGCCCAGTGTTGGCCGAGATTAGAAGATCAGACCATATGGCCCAGTGTTGGCCCAGATCAGAAGATCAGACCATATGGTCCAGTGATTGGCCGAGATCAGAAGATCAGAACGTGGGTCCAGTGTTGTCGAGATAAGAGGATTACAGCCGATTAGGTTGTATGGTCCAGACGTGGACGAGAGCAGAAGATCAAACAGTCTAGATTTAATCATGATGATAATTAGTGAAGACTTGATTAAATTCAAATAAGACTTGATTAAATTTTTAATAGAAATTTGATCAAAGTATTAAGAGGATTTGATACAAAAATAAATTGAAGTCTTGTGGGAATTCAGAAGCTATTGGCGGGAAGAAAAGATTTGGTCCAGAATTAATCAAGAACAGGATTGGCCAAAGTTATTTTCGAAAGCATATCTGGAGCTAAAAAGATATGTTTTTTATTTAAGAGAAACCTGATTGGCCAAGTTATTTTTGCAAGAGAATCTAGACAAGATACAACTCGAATTTAAGCATGGAAGAGACCCTAATCTTCATCTATAAAAGAAGGCTCAAGGCAGAAGACTCAGCATCGAAAATCAAAAAGAGTCATACACTTTAAGAAGCAAACACTCGAGTTTTTAGTGAGGTTAATTGTGAGTTCCAGCTTTCCAGAAGCAAGCACTCGTGTTTTTCTTTCCCTTGTGTTAGATCTAAGTTGTTGAAGTAGAGTCTACAATCTGAGGGAGTCAAAAGGGGTAGCAGATTACTTGGCAATTAGATTCAAGGTTCTTTTCCTCAAAAGTCTAGGATTGTTAGACTGTTTGAGAAGACTGACTTGGAGGGTCAGTGGTATTGTTGTAATTCAAGGTTTTGGAATTAGTAAAATCCTTCAAAGTGAAGGGACAGGACGTAGCCTCGTTATCGGTGAACCAGTATAAAATTCTGTGTTTTTATAAAACTCTGTTTGATTCATACATCAGGTTTTTGTTATAAAACTGCAAAAACAGAAAAAGTATTCAAGTTAGTCAAACACAATTCAACCCCCCTTCTCGTGTTTGCACCTTCAATACCTTGTGAAATACCAGATGATGATACAGAAAAACCAGAAGAGGTGAACTTAATGGGTAACGACAGGAAGTAGAATAATCCCTACTGTAGTACGTACAATTCGGGTTGGATAAATCATCACAATTTTCATGGAAAGATCAGCAGGGTGGATTTGAAGGTCAACAAAGAGGTCAATTAAATCAAGCTCTAGAGAAGTTAGCAACGAATACAATTGCTTTCATTGAAGAATTAGTAGTCATCCATAATGACACACAACTTTAATAAAGAATCTTGAGACCCAAATGGGTTAAATTGCTCAACAACTAGCACAAAGAGCACCCAGAATTTTTTCTAGTGACACAGTTCTGAATCCGTGGAATAATGTCAATGTTATGATAACAAGGAGTGGTATGGTAATTGAAAAAGCCAAAAACAGTGGAGGTGCTCCAATTCCAACCCAACTGGTGGAAGGGGTCACCCCAACACTAGTTGAGGAGGACATTGCTCTTAAACATGAGGAACAAACTGTGGTGCAGAAAAATGAGGCCTTGCTTAAGACTAAAATTCGACTTTCGTTTCCTCAAAGATTAAAAAAAGGAAGAAACTGAAAAAAAAATTTGGTAATTTTTTTTTATGTTTTTACAAAATTGCAAATTAACATTCCTTTTGCAGAGGCACTAGAGTAGATGTCGACATACGCCAAGTTCACAAAGGAAATTATGTTAAAGAAAAAAAGATGGCGATAAAATAGTGATGCTTATTGAAGAGTGCATTGCTATTCTACAGAGGAAGCTACCCTATAAGCTCAAGGATTCTGGAAGCTTCGCTAATTCATGCACTATTGGGGATAGAACTTTTGTGAAGGCCTTGTGTGATCTTGGGGCTAGTGTGAGTCTTATGCCCCATTCTATATACAAAAGGTTGGGCATTGGGAGAGTAAGAAACACGAAGTTATGTTATAGTTTGCAGATCACTCAATGAAACACCCATATAGGGTGGTGGAAGATGTATTGGTAAAAGAATATAAGCTCATTTTTTGGGGGATTTTGTGGTACTAGACATAGAGGAAGATAATGATATCCCTTTGATCTTAAGGAGACCATTCTTAGCAATAGGGAGAGCTATGATTGATGTGGCGGATGGCACTTTAACCTTGAAGGTAAATGAGGAAACAATTACATTCAGTATTTTGAAATCCATGGAGCTTTCAAAAGAAAGATGAGGGGGCAATAGAATTAAGATTTTTTATTTGTTGGTCGAAGAAATAGTTGAACATCAAGTACCTACTCTGCCTTTAGAAAGGGTGTTGTGCTTGTCCCATGATTTTGTTAAAGATAATGAAGATCCTTAGATTAGAGGCTGCATGATCAGAATTATATTCATATCAGAGACAGTGTAATCAGAGTTATACTTGGATCAAAAGCAGCATGATCAGAGGGAGCATAATCAAAGTCATACTTGGATTTGAGGCAGAAGAAGAAAAGAATCAGAGGTAGAAGAAGAAGAAGAAGAATCAAAGGCTAAAACTGATCAGAAATAGAAAAAACACAACGGAAGAAAAAAATTATCAAAAGCAAAAAACTTATCAAAAGCATAAAAGCGCATCAGAGGGGGTTTAGGGAAAATGAATTAACTTAGTAATTCTCCCATCACAGTTAACCCCCATTTCTTAAATCTTTAACTCATCATAACATCACACAAACATATGCAAAATTGATGATTTTAAAAGAGTGAAATGCAGTTTTTTAACATTTTCTATATGCTAAACCTCAAAGTTTTCCTCACTCTTGTATTTTAAAGAACCCATTATTGAAAACCTAGAAAAAATCATTTCAAATCAGGAAAATAAACTAAAATCAAACCCAGAAAATCCACATGCAAAATGTGAAAGTAGTTATAGGAAAATGACACACAGTTTGCCAAGAAGGGATTACTTTAATTCAAGCTGGTTATGGAATTCGCTTGCTTTTTCAACTCTTCTTCCCTTTATATTCTAGTTCGAATTTAGAGATCCCCCAATTATGTTTGTATCTTCCTTTAGTGTTACTTGGTCGATTAATGTATCTTGAAAGGAAGAAAGGGACATACAAGGGGTCGGGTAGGTGTAGAAGACTTCAGAGAAATTTTTTCCCTGAAGGAGTTTGGAAAGAAGAAGAAAATTGATGGATGAGGGAGACGATGAACAATAACAGCGGGTTAGTACTTGTGAGTGAAGGAGAAAGAGAGAGAAATAAAGGTGACATGTTCTCTCTTTGCCACTTACACTTGTTAATACTGCCACTTTCCTATTCTACCCTTGATCCTAAATTAATATTACTAAAAACACAACATTAACAATTAATAAAATTCTAGTAATTCTAATTAGTACTTAAATCTTATAAATATTTATAAGGTATTTATAAGGTAGTGATAGGATTGTTACATCATCACACTATCAATTGATGCTTAAGGTGCATGCATTTTTAACCAATCAATCACAATGCAATATCTTGTCAATATGACTATCAATTTCACATCTAATATAATTGGGAAATTCGTGTTATAAATCAATGTGGGCGAAGGAACTCACCTATGTTTGAAGCTGAATGAAAGAGCAAGAAGAGAAGGATTGAGCCTTGATTCTAATCCTTTAGCCTTCTAGTAGCTATAGCTCCCTCCTTTAGCCCTTCTTCTATAGGTATAGGAGGTTTTATGCAAAGATGAAAGATGAAGTGAATGAGATAAAATGGTAGTTTTTGTCTCTTCCTTTTGTGATTCACAATGGAGAAGATAACAAAATTGGTTTCCTTTGACCAATTTGGTAGACTCAACCATTATATAGCAAGGCTTATGAGTTGGTTTGACAATAATACCCCTTTACTAATAATTTCATTTCATTCTTATCTTTTACATTACTATTTACTATTAATACATAATTACTACACATTACATATTAATACTAATAATCAATTAGATTTATGGGGTTGTTACATGTATTATTCATAGTATTTTTTTAGGTTGTTATTGTACCATTAAGACATATGTATTGTACTGATTAGAGGATGTGCAACATTCTTATCTTGAGGCTTCATTTTCTGGTACCATGTAACATGTAATATTCATCAGAATGAAAAAATTCTTTCTCAAAGGAATTTTGTCTCTGAACAAATAATAATTCTCCAAAGGATACCTCAAGAAAAGGATACCAGAGGATACCTCAAGAAGACGTCACCAGAGGATACCTCCAGAAGACGATATCAAAGGATACCTTCAGAAGACGATATCAGAGGATACCTCCAGAATACTATCAGAGGATACCTCCAAAAAACGATATCAGAGGATATCTCCAGAAAATACATTCAGAGGAAGAACAAAGTCTGTTCTCGGACATCAGAATGTCCAGAATGATCAGAACAGTCTCTAGAATGATCTTCTATCAAGAATGATCATCAATCTCTAGGAATGATCATTAGTCTCCAGAAATGTTCATCAGTCTCCAGAATGATTATCATTCTCCAGCATGATTAACAACTATCTTCAGAATGATCAAACATCAATCTCCAGCATGTTTAACATCATTCTCCAACAGTGTATCATCAGTCTAGAATGATACAATCATTCTCCAGCATGCTGAACATCATTCTCCAGCTTGACTGCCAAGAACGTTGAACGATCTTGAAGTATGTTTAAATCAAAGCAGATTTAAGAAAAGATCAGGAAGACATCTTGAATGATTAAAACTGAACCTCCAGATTGATTATCAATCTCTAGAATTTTCATTAACATTTTGCAAAAGTTCATCATCATTCTCCAAGCTGTTTTGACATAATCAAAACTCCAGATCAAATCAAAGATATTAACAAATATATTTGAAGTACAAAGGATCATTAAACAAAGGAAATCTGATCAAGAATCAAAGGTTTCAGCCCAGTCAAAACATAAATTAAAAATAGTCAAAAGCTGGATTAATTTTAATCAGAAATATTGTCTTTGGTCAAGCATAACAAGAGCACTACCAACGGCTCTATTTGACGATCATTAAATGCTTTCACGCCTATAAAAGGAAGGCCAAAGCTCAGGAAGAATTAAGAGCTTCAAGTACAGAGAAAAACATCATTCACATACATCTACATACTTGAAAGCTTCTCAATCGCAAACAAAAGATTCAGTTATGTTTTTCTTCTTCATATCAGAATCATCTACTGAATTCTTTTGTCAAGAATCTAATCTCAAACACGAGTTGAGCATACTCAAATTCTGTCCAAAAATCAAAGACATTCAAGTGCCAAGATATATCATCAATCACTCACATACATACTTGAAAATCTCTCATCACTTAAAAGAATCAGTTTGATTAAATTCTTTTTACTGTGATACATTTATACTGAATTCTTTGTAAAGAATCGAATCTCAAACACGAGTTGAGCATACTCAGATTCTGTCCAAAAATCAAAGACATTCAAGTGCCAAGATATATCATCAATCACTCACACACATACTTGAAAATCTCTCATCACTTAAAAGAATCAGTTTGATTAAATTCTTTTTACTCTGATCCATTTATATTGAATTCTTTGTAAAGAATCGAATCTCAAACAAGAGTTGAGACATCTCAGATTCCAACAAAACAATCTCTTCATTATTGTAAAACTCAAACTATAAGAGTTAAGTATAGTTTGGAGTAGATTGTAAGAAATCCTATCAAGGTTGGTAGGTGATTTGATTAATCTCTTTATGGGTGGAATTAGATTAAAGTCTGTAACAAAGATCAAGGTTGATCTAAGCTAGGTGCTGTAAAACCAAGAAGGTTCATGTTTTAAACACTTAGTGGAAAATCTCGTCGTTGTGAGGACTGGACGTAGCCCGGGTTGGGTGAACCAAGATATATCTGTGTGTGATATTTCTTCCCTTATCTCTATTTACTTTTAGTCTGTTAATTATCAAGTTAAATAGATAAACTGAACTGTTGATTTTAATTAACCAAGAATGTTATCTGTTTTCTGGTGAAAACCAATAACGTTCTCCTTTTCTGTTTTCACAAGCAAGATCAATCTTGAGTTATTTTCTTAAGTTTTTAACATGAGTTTTAAAAGGGCGAATTTACAATCACTACTGGCCTTAGTAAAAAGTAGGAGCCATACCATAGTTAGTCAAGAATCAAGAGTAGAGGTCGGGTACCTCGATCAGAGCAATGGGGAATCGGAGGATGGATGAAAGGCCAAGTAAGACCCCGAGGATAAGGTATCAATCAGAAGAGGAAAGTAGATCAGCCAACTACCTATTAGTTTGTTAGCAAACATCTCGTGGTCAGTGCAAGCAAACAAAAACCAAGCGATTTCTTATAATTACAACACATCTAAAAAAGAATTCTTTGATATAATGAGCGATATCTTTATCCAAAATTATATAGTAGAAGATGATATTATAGATAAAAAAAAATCGGGATAGAAAGTATTTTAATTGGATGGTAATACGGAGCCGGAGCATGGCATCTCTGAGCATCAGGCGCATTATAGTAGGCTGCACCGAGCCGGAAGTCTGGATATGTTGACCAGAATGATGATCTGGATGGAACGGGAACGAGAGCGAGGTCATCCTCTCCACGTCGCCTTTCGTCTTTCCAGTCAAGCAGTGGTTCCCCTCTCATTAATCTACTCGACCATTCCGGAATGAGTGAGCTTTTGTATCCGTATTGAAGAATCCGGTTATCGACTCGGCAGCTATTGAATCTAAGCCAATTGAATCAGCAACAGTCGGTTCGGACCTCCACTTAGTTTCACCTAAGCTTCATCCTGGTCATGGATAGATCACCCAGGTTTGGGTCCATAAGCAGTGACAATAGCCCTATGAAGACTCGCTTTCGCTACGGCTCCGGTGGTTTCCCTTAACCAAGCCACTGCCTATGAGTCGCCGATCTAGTTCTAACTTTGGCTGGCCTGGCCCTAAACTCGATTGCCTGGTTGAGGAGAAAAGCTCCACTAGCTCTGTAGAAGTGGAATCCTTGAAAACGTATTTGCATATATATATATTGAGTAGAGGGTCCCGCCCATTGTCATTTCAATCTAGAGAGGGACTTTTTCACTGGCCAGTTCCATTGCCTGCTTGGTTTCCCCAAACCACTTAAAAGAACATAGCCAAGCCAATTCGGCTATCAAAGCTTTCATTCCGAGTGAGAGTTCTTTCCATCCGACACAGGAAAGCAAGTTCCCTTTCCATATTAGTTACCCGGGAGTAAGAAATCCAACACAGCTGCATTTATCATTCCAGGAATTAAGTTCTTTAAAGCAAGCAATGTTGTATCTTTCCCGGCAAGATAGGTTACTTCATATAAAGCATGTAACTTGTCAATTCCGGAGCGGAACCTTCCATCAAGGAAGGAACTCGCCCTAATTAATAAGCTGGAAAGGTTTCGTTTTTTATTTGGGAATATTCAAGAAACCCATAAATTCTGAGCTTCATGTTACTCATCCCAAGAGACATGCCAGATACAGGGCATTCCAATTTTATTGACTGGAATGACAGTTTATCATTTGGAATCTGTGCTTTTCTATAGGGATCATCTAAAAAGCAAGGTGTATCAAATGTATTGATACCGAAAGGCTGACATAGATGTTATGGATCATTCCCAAAAGCCGACGCTAACGTCGTTTTAGCGTCGGATTAGCGTCGGAGTCGGGCCTAGGCTAAAACGGTCGAAGCTATTGCATAGTGTCGGTCATGTAGCCTCGGATGGTATATTAGTGTCAGCCAAGCCGACGCAAAACCGACGCTAGTAAATAAAAAAAGCCATCCGACGCTAAAGAAGCCTTTTGCCACGTCATTTAAAAAAAATACGTAGCGTAGGACGGCCGACGCTACAGTCAACAACGAAAAAGTCAACAAAATGTTAGCGGCGGACTGGCCGACGCTATGGTCAAATAAAAGTCAATTTTTTGTATTTTGTAGCGTCGGTGTGGCCGACACCAAAGTCAAACTTGAAAAGTCAGCAACTATGTGGCGTCGGACATGGCCGACGCTAAAGTTAATTTATTTATTTATTTTTTCTGTACGAGATAAACAGAGCGCATCTCTTTTAGATAAATTCCCATATGACCAACTTCTCACTTGGACAGAGGCTCCATCAACCATTGGTACTGCAGATGCCGAATACTCTGCTTTACGGCGTTTCTGAACTCGTTCAGGTGGTTCAGGTTCCTTCTTTTTTCTTTTATTACTCCTCTCAGATGGATCAGCCTCTGCATAGCTTTTAATATTTCTTGCAAAACGGGGAGCAAGAGCATCCTGAAAGAAACATAAAAAAGGTAAGACAAGTAAAAAGAATAGTATCCTAAGCATTAACTAAAACATACATTACATACACATAAACCTTAGAAACTCAACATCATTACAAACTTTATGTAAAAATATATCAATAAAAAGAACAAGATCAAACCTCTACTTGGAATACAGCATCAGGCTTTATCCAACGACTCCAGAAACTTGCATCATCTTCATCATTGGAAAAACTGGCAACCTGCACATTAGAAAAAGGAGAAATTACTAATAAATTCCCCATCCTCTTGAAATCTATCCTTCAACATTCTGAGAAATAAAAAAGCCAATGCAAAAAAGAAACTCATAGTTAGAACAATAAAAACAACAAATTCATGAGAAAACATCCAAGTGGTCCAGAACCTGTAGAACACATCCAAATGAAAAATGATGTAAAATTATTGACCATGAGGAATGTCAACAAGCAACTGAATCTGTCTTGTATGAAATATAAATATTAAATACCGAAGATAGAGTTCCAAAATTAATCAAAAGAGAGGAAAACCAAAACAGCCATTGGATATTCAATGATTCTGAACATACCATCTTCTTCTTAGCATGCTCCAGAATATCTTCTTCAACACTTTTGCTTGTCACAAATCTATATATGTTAACAACATCTTGTTGCCCAATTCTATGAGCTCTACTCATTGCCTAAAAGAAATATAGAAATAATAGTAAGTACCGAGACAGTTAGATGATTAATAGTGAGATCAAATCAACTTAAATACACCTGCAGGTCATTTTGAGGATTCCAGTCTGAATCAAAAATAATGACAGTGTCTGCCGTGGCAAGGTTGATACCCAGACCTCCTGCTCGTGTTGAAAGAAGGAAGCAAAAATCATCACTACCAAGCGCATTGAAATGCTCCATTGCCTGCTGTCGCAGCTCAGATTTTGTACTGCCATCAAGCCTTTGAAATTGAAACCCTCGAAGTGACAAATACTGTGCCAATATATCCAACATCCTAACCATCTGCAATACACCCCTTATAATCATCATAAACTAATGCTTAAAGCATATTACATTAAAGCAGACTATAGTGTTTAGAAGAGCATCATCAATAGTCAAATGATATATGATACTAACTCTCTAGAGAGGCACAACTACCGAAATGTAATGAAAACGTAAATTGCACGAGTACACAAGAACCAGTCCATCATCTCCAAAACAACTAAAACAACATTTTACGATTGTGGTAATTGAACTAAAATTAAACTGAACATAAATTCACAAGCCGACGGTATCTCTGAATAAATAAAAAATGTGCAGCAACAAAAACAGTAAACTAAACTATTCAGAAAATGTATGGTGGCACATAGCTTAGCTAAAAGCTTCAACTTTGATAGTTATAAAAAAGAACAACCAGTACATCAGTTTCAACTTCCAACAACAAACCTGAGAGAAAATTAGAACACGATGCTTGGTTTCATGCAATCTAACAAGCAGCTTATCAAGTATCACAAGCTTGCCACTGCTAAAGACAATTCTCTCCAGTTTACTGTTGTCACTACCTCTAGAGTCTCCACCATAGCCATGGTCAGCACTTTCAAATAGGAAGAGATGGTTGCAACACTTTTTCAATTCCACCACAATATTTAGAAGAGAAACCTGAAATTTAGAAGAGTACACTTGAATTTACTAATTTATTGATTTTTTTTAGGAGAAAATGATATAGAAATAAAACCTTAAATAGCTTCTTGCATGAAAATCAGACCTTTTTTTGTTCAAATAATTTAAAAATGAGAATTTTAAACAAAAACAATAAACCACACTAACTATGATTATAATAATTTATACCTCATTCTCATGGAAAGAACTCAGATTCTTATAGTTTTGAACAAAATCATCCTTGCTCTTGAACTTGTTATGATCAAGGAAGTGGAGCAAAGCCCTACAAAATAGGAAAAATGGGGGCAGAGGGGATTGTTATACAATAATGAAATCAATACAGTGCATATATATAATAACGAAACTCTAATCAAAGCAAATCGCCTACACTCAAAAAAAGACAATTACATATGTGTTGAGTATGAACCTGTAAGACAACTCAGAATGTTAGTTTTTTCTCCTATGTTCAACTACCTTGAGTCAGAAGATTAAGTGTTAAAGTAAAGTTTGCTGACTTGTTTTATGCTAGGCTCTGAGTTGAGCAAGTGTTCCTACTTCATATAGCTTTCTGAACTGAAAGTGGTCAGTGCACAGTGTTGGTTAGGATCAGTTAAGTATAATTGTATACATTCACACTCCAACGGATTCACACATCAAGATATTGTTGAAGTTTCAGTTGCAGCTACCTCTCTTATCCTCTTGCAAACATTTCTTACATTTCTCTCAGGGTCCGTTTGGTTCGGGGTATTTGGAGGGGACGAAATCAATACAGCTAAAAAATCATTTAAAATACCTCCCTTCCCCTCTTTTGAACCAAGCACATCTATATTCCCCTTCTCTCCCCTCCCCTCCATTGAACCAAACACATCTTCGGTTTCGTAAACTCTAACATTGAGCATGTACAGATACAGAATAATATACAGAAATCTAACAAATCCACAAAAGGAAAAATATTAATAATACCATAGCTCTTCAACACTGTTTTGTAGAGGAGTGCCGGTGATGAGGAACTTATTCTTGGTGCTAAATTCCTAAAAAGGCAGCACAAAAACAACAAACATTAAAAGAAGGTTTACCTCACCAACATAAACAGAAGCTTAACATTAAATTGAGAAAAGTTACATACTAAAAGTGTGGTATACAACTGTGCCTTGCTATTTTTTAGTCTATGAGCCTCATCTACCATCAGATAATTCCATTTGATCTTGGAGAGAACAGCCCTATCTTTCAAATCTACCTCATATGTAGTCAACAGTGCATTGAATTTAATTGGTTTACTAGGCTTTTTGTCATTATAAAATTCATACTGTTGACAAACCTGCCATAAAGATTGAAAAACAAAAAGCAAAAAATATATATTTAGAGACAAAAAAGAAACTAGCAATTACAAGCTTTGATTACAAATTACACCATCTGCATGTAAGGTCACTAAACATCAGGTTGATACCATGCTTATTAATATTTATACTATTAAAAGTGGAACAAAACATATTTCATAGTTTCATTTGCATATTAACCAAAAACTCAAAAAGAGATGTCTCACCTCTCGACTTGCACGAGTACCAACATATACAATTATATTCATATCGGGAAGCCACTTCCTGAATTCTTTGGCCCAATTTGATAAAGTAGACTGAAGGTGCAAACACGAGAAGGGGGGGTTGAATTGTGTTTGACTAACTTGATTACTTTTCCTGTTTTTATACTTTTAAAACAAAACTTGATGAATAAAAATAGAGTTAGCAGCGGATATAAAGTAAAAAATAAAACACAGAATTTTTATACTAGTTCACCATTAACGAGGCTACGTCCAGTCCCTTCACCTTGAAGGATTTCACTAATTCAAACCTTGAATTACAACCGTTCTACTGACCCTCCAAGTCAGTCTTCTCAAACAGTCTAACAATCCTAGACTCTTTAGGAATACAGAACCTTTCTTCTCCTACCAATCTGACAACCCCAGATTGTAGAAGGAATTACAACACTTTGAATCTAATTGCCAAGTAATCTGCTACCCCTTCTGACTCCCTCAGATTGTAAACTCTACTTCAACAACTTAGATCACACGAGAAAGAAAATAACAAGAGTGCTTGCTTCTTGAAAGCTGGAACTCACAATTGACCTCACTGAAAACTTGAGTGTTTGCTTTGGAAGTGTATGACTCTTTTTAATTTTCAATGCTAAGTATTCTGCCTTGAGTCTCCTTTTATAGATGCAGATTTGGGCCTCTTCCAAGCTTAATTTTGAGCTGAATCTTGTTGGATTCTCTTGCAAAAATAACTTGACCAATCGGGCTTTATTTAAATAAAAAACATATCTTTTATTAAGCTTCAGATTTTCTTTCAAAATAACTGGCCAATCAAGTCTTTAGTTCCTTCCCGCCAACAGCTCCTGAATTCCACAATACCTCACTTTATTTTTGTAACAAATCTTTTTAATACTTTGATCAAAATAAATTAGAATCTCCACCATTAATCCTCATGATTAAATATGGACCATTTGATCTTCTGCGCTAGTCCACATCTGGACCATTTGATCTTCTGCGCTAGTCCACATCTAGACCATACTAATTGATATGCTGTGATCCTCTGATTTCGGCCATCCCTGGACCATACTTCCTAACCTCCTAATCTTCTGATCTCGGCCATCCTAGTCCAGCAAACTGATCTAATGTGATCCTCTTATATCGGCCACTGCTGGACCACACTTTCTGTCCTTCTGATTTCGGCCAACACTGGGCCATGGTCTGATCTTCTGATCTCAGCCAACACTGGGCCAAACAATTAAAACTGAACCATTGATCTGGAAATCTTCCCTCTGATCTGGACCAATTCTGGACTTGGTCTGGATTAAACTGAAATTAAATATGGACAAGTAATATTTCAGTCTGGACATTTTACCTTTGATTTTGGATCAGGTCTGGATCAATTCTGGAAATCATTTCTTCTGGTCTGGACTTAGTTTCATACCCTGGACCATGCTATCTTCTAGTCTGGGTCAAATTTGGATTAATTCCTTTGTTCTGGACCCATTAATTCATCCTCTGATTAAGTCTGGAACAAGTCTGGACTGTTTATTATTTCACTGACAGGCCATCTTCTGGTCAGAATAACTTCTGGAATAAATCTGACATTTGATTCTTTCTAGTCTGGAACAACTCTCCCTATGGCAGGCTTCCTTCTGGTCTGGTCCAGGTCTCCTTCTGACTTTGCTTCCTTCTGATCTGGGCCAGCAAAGATATTCTCTGGTAGTGTTTTGACATCCTGGTGTATCCTCTAGTAATTCCAGAATGCATTTTCTGCTTCTGCAATCTTCAACTTCTGGTGACATTTGATTTAATAATTCAAGGTTCAAAATAAGATTACATGGAGTGCTTTTGTAAACATCAAAATCCTAAGTACTTAGAACCAACTTGGTTCCAACATAGACAACGGCACAACTACAAGAAAAGGACCATGGATTTGCTGGGCGTTCTGCATAAGGAACAGAAATACTTATATTTATTACATTGCAAGGGCATTTGTAACCAAAGAGATAATTGATACTATACCTGTAGAAAACCAAGCATTGATATTGATTGAACAATTTTCCCAAGACCCATTTCATCAGCTAAAATGACATTTGTATCATTTCTCCAGCTTCAAATATGATAAGCATAGTTTTAGAAGACCAAAAAATGAAAACACAATACAAACATACACGCATACCTATTAACAAGAAAATTCAAACCCTCAAGCTGATAATCACGGAGCTTTCCACCCATCAACCAGTCAGGTTGTTCCTCAAGCTTCCGTAAACTTGCTAAACATCACAAACATGGATTAAGATCAGAATTCACAAAGGTTAATATAATATTTAATATATGAAATGATGAAATAAGATTATTCTTCAGACTGCATTAAAAAAAACAAAGAACTATTAAAAGGAGATAGGCTTCAGAAGACAAGGGAACCACATTCAAAAGGGAACTATCAGAAAATGCTCAACCCTCCCGCCCCTAGAAGGAAAAGGAAAAGAAAACATTGAACAACTTCAATGGAAGCCAGCTAGGGTACGAGTGGCTTAGCTTGACGGTGACGGTTGACAGTGGGTTCGAGAGCTAGCTAGGGTTTAGATTGGCTGAGCTTCACGGCGGCGAGAGGCTGAGCTTCGACGGCGAGGGTTCACAGGGTTCGAGAGCTTCGACGGCGAGGGTTCACAGGATTTCAGAGCTTCGACGATGAGGGTTCACAGGCTTTCAGAGCTTCGACGGTGAGGGTATCCTTTCAGAGTTGATAGGGTTTGAGTATTTGAGATGGTGAGTATTTTTGAGAAGGTGAGTAGTTTTGAGAATGTGAGTATTACTTGAGAGTTCGATAGTTTGGTGAGTACAAAGGTATTTTGGTGAGTTGAGTATTCAGTTCAGAGTTCAACAACTATTAAAAAAATTAATTTTAAAAAATTTATAACTTAGCGTCGGCCCATCCGACGCTAACTATTAAAATAAAAATAATTAAATTAAAAAATAAACTAGTGTCTGCCTTATTTTATTTAGCGTCGGCCAGGCCGACGCTAACAGCTTAAAAAATCAAAAAAATATTTTTTGCATATTAGCGTCTATCTAGCCGACACTACGGCGACGCTAACTAGCGTCGGAGTCGTGGCCGACGCTAAATATTGCAGCTAAAATGAATTTTTCTAGTAGTGAATTCAAACCTCCCTTTCTTGTAAATCGATATTGCTACTTCAATCTCGATTTTGAACTTGCATCCCAAATAATCAAATGTCTCCACATCTAACATATAAATTGTACTTACAAAACCAATTTTGTATAAATTTACGTTCTCCTAAGAGGGGCTATTTCAAGAGAAAAATGAATCGTATTAAAACATTACAATTCAATAAAATGGAACCAAACTATTAATGGTTCATCCTAAATCAAACTTAAATACTTCAAAATCAAATCACAACTACCTTTACAAAAAACTAAACTATATATCTTTTTAAATGAACTGATTTTTTGTAAATTGAATCATAACAAAATTACCATTGTTAATTGATTTTGAAGATGGTTAAAAAAAACAAACTTAATTGTACTTTAAGATTGTTCAAAAAACCAAAAAAATGGATCAAATCGTTAACTCAGATTGAACCGCGTCGAAAATAACATACTTATGACAAAATTGAATTGATTCAGTTTGTTTCATTGTTAACCCATATTGAACCGCATCAAAAATAACATAATTATGACAAAATCTAATTAAATTGAACTTATTCAGTTTGGATCATGTACTGCCCATAACAATTTGGTTTTTATAAGATATTGTTCAGTTTAGAGTTTCAATTTAATTTTGTTTTTTATTTCAAAAAACCATGCTCATAATCCTTTTGATGCATGTTTGATATCATTGTAAAATTATTAAAAATTAGAATCACTTTGACTGTTGACCGTCCTAATTTTACAAAAAATAATTTGTACAAAATCACAACAATCTAATATTTTTCTATAAACAAATGTTAATAGTTAATAATTAACTTAAAAAAAGGAAGGAATTGTTTACGTCAAAAGACGAAACCATAGACCTCTTTCTTCAAACTATTTCATTATCCAAACCCATACCACTGGGCTACATATTGATCATCAAAATAACTTTACTATTATGACAAATCCACCGTAATGTAAAGAAAATGCTACTTGATCGGTTTCCATACAATGAACACGTATTACTTCTATATTGTAATGGGTTTCTTGGTAATGGATGAAACAGAGAAAGAAGACGAGGTTATTTTCCATTGGTAAATGAAATTCTTTGGCAGAAATCCACACTTTTGCATGTAAAACGATGGGCATGAGCCTATGACATGGTTTCCCTTTTGCTCAGATGGCCCGTTTTTCCCATAATGATGTAGCGACAATTGACAACACAAACCCAACGCGGAGTACTGAATCCTTAAAACACTTTGAATGGGGAGAGAACAAATATAAGAGGCAGAAAAAGATTGCAGAGGCATTACCCTGTATCAATTCGTACAATAATATTAATAGTAGCAGAGGATTTTGGAGACAAAAATGGGGGTTGTCTTGTCATGTCAGTTTCGTTTCAGTGTCCCATGTGATTGATCATCTCTCAGCTGCAACTGTTTGTTATAACTTATAAGTTTGTATAACTCTTATTACCCTTCAGCTTGGTGTTCTTCTAAAAACCGACAAATTTTTTAGTGCGGTCCTCTTGCCTTATTACACTTTGAGGGCTACTTGTAGCATCCACAATAAAAACTCTCTTATTTGAGTAGAACTCATATCTACATATATCATTTATTTTATAATTTTTTAATAATAAGATTTAATAAGCATTCAACTTTTTTAATTTAACCTTAAAAAAATTTTATTAAATAAATTTAATCGATAATTTTATATCATTATATTTTAATAGTATTTATTTATTTTAATTCAATTTATTGAATAGGACCCGCATAAAACCAGAGTATTTATAAAAATATTTATCTCTACAACTCATTTTTTTCTTTTATAATAGAGATATTTTCATCTATATCCTCTTTTCAAAAAAAAAAATTCAATATACCCTATTTTAGAATTAATATATAAAAATGTCTTTTTTTTTTACCTTCGTAAGGTTGTAAGACAGAGATGCGGTCACTGAAAACAAATTTTTTTGTTTGGAAAAAAAAAATTATTTCAAGTGGTTACATTCTTGTCTTACGACCTGTCAAAAAAAAAATAGATATTTTCGTATAGATTTAATTACAGTTTAAGTCCCTTTATTTTTATCGATACACAACCCTATTTTAAAAGTTGACAATTTTGATTTTTCACTATGATTTTTTAACTAAAAAATGATGACGTAAGATGTTTTAAATAATGTGACGTATGAGACGATGTTGTAGAATGATTAATACTTATGACATTGGAATAAAAAGCCGTAAAAACTGAGTTTTCAGCTTCAGAAATTTTTCATATTTTTTCAGAAAATCTAATGACATATGAATAACTAATATATCTAGATAGTCTTATATCATAAAATTGTATGTCACATCATTTAAAATATGTCAAATTGTCATTTTTTAGTTCAAAAAATCTAAAGGAGGAATCAAAACTGTTGACTTTTAAAATAGGAGATCAATTCTATGAATTAATAATAATAGAGAGATCAAAACTGCAATTAAGTCTTTCGTATATTAATTTCACCGTGAGGTATATTGAAAAACAAATTAAAACAAGGATATAGATAAAAAAAAAATCCCCACAACGGTGATGCTTATATGCAGTGGTGCTTATTAAGTAAAGAAACCACAATTGTGAATTGCCTTATTTCTTTTCTCCTTTTGAGATAATTGATAAATTATCATTTAAAAGTTTCTTTTATCAATTAAGTTTTAATTGAATTACTTTCATAAGTGCAACTAATATGGTAAATAGCGACATTTAATAATATGTTTACTTGAGTTCGAAGTCACACAACCATTTTCTCTACACTTCGTATGTGTGTATTTCATTGTTAGACTCTTTAAGTGAAACTCTTAATAAATAATTCCTCCAGCCACAATTATAAATAAACATATTCACATATTAATTAGCCTTAAATATAAATATTAAACAAAGGTGTACTAACATATTTACAAGTAAATGACTTTTTTTTTTTAAAATATCCTTACATTAATTTCATAATGTTGTGGGAGATAACTACAATAATTAAAATTATGTTAATAATTGTATACATTTAACTATTATCCTTAATAAATGTGAAAAATAGATACATTTGTTTATAATTGAAGTTGGATAGACTAACAACTTCCAATTTAACCATTTAAAAGAAAGAGGAAATTAGATGGGAGGCAAAAGGTATGTGGACCGGGTCACAACATCAGTACATACATAGGTCATGTATTTACTCTTAGGTGCTTTGGGCTTACAATGTCAACCTTTCTGTGCATAAACAAGAAATCGAGTGCTACCTGCAGCCCTTTTTTACTAGGTGCACCACTCACTCCCCAGATCCTTTATGAAAAAACTTAACTATGTTTTTTCTTTATAGTTCTTAATTTAAAATACAACTTTTGTAGTTATGACAATCTTAAATAAATTATGAATTTGAGAAAATTATAATCGGTTAAATAAACACCATACAGAAATACATTTAAGTTTTGTCCTTTTATTTAAAATTCCTAAAATATCTCTCTTCTCTTGACCACTCTTTACCCTTCCTCGCTCTAGATCCATATGACCCTTTCTCCCTAACTCCACTCCATCACCACTGAAAACATATTTATTTAATTTTTATATTTGAAAACTATTTTTTGAAAGAAAAAAAATGTCTAGGAAAACTAGTGCCTAGGATGGTTTTTTTTTATTTCCTTAACTCTAAGGCACTTGTTAACATTGACACATGTTAAGCATTCAAATATAAAAAAAAAAAAAATCTTATAATTTGTGTAATTCAAACTTTAAAATTGTAAAAAGTGCAATTTTTCGCTCAAAAATTATTTTATTTCTTTTTTTATTTGCTTAACAAGTAACTACCTTCGGGCACTTGTTAGCAATAGCATAAGGTAAAATTAGGCTTTTAGAAATTAGTACTCATAAATCAACCTACTTTTTTCCTTTTCAATTGGTGTTGTTATCAATTGGTTTAAGGGTAAGCACGGACAAATATCACAAAAACTTGAATAATTTTAGTTATAAGAAGATTGTGAACTAGCAGACATGATTAATTGAAGAGAAAACTCACGGAATTAAACTTTTAACACTTATTCTTCCACGTATTGTGTATTAAATAGCAGTTTTGTTTAAACATTTTATTCGATAATGAAGTTAAAACTGACCCAATGGAATCGAATCAGGTGAGATTTGTAAGCCATCCAAAACCATACCGACTCACATTTTTGCTTTTGGAGATAATTTGTCTCCAAATAGAGCCGCGAACACCCTAACGACCCATAGTAAGATTAGCATGTCAATGAGGCTGATGGGTGAGCCAGGATGGATTTTTACCTCCAAGCCCTTGTCTACTTGTCCAAGGGGTGAGATTAGGATGGATTATACTTTGTCCATTACCTGATCCTAAAAATTTTCAAATCCAAACTCAGACAAAATGAGTAATTCTTGTTGAATAAAATAACATATTGGTAATATGGTCCCCTAGAATGAAAAATACTAATTTCCACCTTAAAAATACCCAATGTTGGTCAAATTAGTCCCTAAAAAGAAACTTAAAAAGGACTAAGCTAACACACATTTGAGATTTTTACGAACCAAATTGGTATTTTTTTTATTTCTCAAAGACCACCTAATAGATCTATGTGGTTTATGCTGAGGACTAAGTTGGATATCTACTTTCTTACAAAAGTCAAAAGTCAATTCATATTCTTTTTCTTTGTTAGCAAATGTTAGTAGTTTGCATGTCATGTTAGTAAGGGGAGTTGAACCCAAAACATTCTTATCACTCTAACCCGTGTCCCTGCCCCAAATCAATCCATCCACATAATAACACAGATGTGAATTGAGATTTTATTGCCATGATACAAGAATTTTAAAATTAATGAAGCCATAAATTACTTCTGATTTTATATCTTCATCTCTAATATTTATGCCCTGAGATATAAAACAAAGATTAAATCATGTAAGGGCATCAAAACTTCTATTCCTACTTACTAAACTGAAAGTGATGTACAAAGTGAGTGCCTTATAGATGTGTACACAAAATGATCATCAAGCAATGAACAATGCAGATACACAAGAACTACAACATTACAAATTACCCGTGTGGTTAAAAACAATTCCACGTGCAAAAACGATTTGTTCACCTTAGAGGATTGCCCAAAATTTTTTTCTACAAATTAAAACAGTTTTCATCTTCTTTTCTTTGTTCTCTAGTAAATGTGACTCTACATCCCAAAGGAATTTTGGGGCTAGCTCTTGGATTCTTGAGATAACATGTTCCTCGTCCCTAATGATAATAAATCCCTGCAGGTAACATGTGAGTTCTAAGTTATCAACTTTATTCACAAAAGAATATTATGCAACAATAAATACTACTGTGTATTGTACCTCAAAAATTCAAAACATAAAAATAAAACTGAACTGTCCCGCTGATTATTTATTCAGTTTTTAACATTACTTTATTCAATCAATGGACGCAAGGTGAAGGATCAAACGACCAGGCACAGAAATTTCTCTGAACTGGTTCTTTGCATACAATCATGCAAGCACGAAAATAAATTTGGAGATGTATATATCAGAATTTAAAATGAGACTTTTACCAAAATTCTTGTTATCATTTCAGTCACATGCACTTCTACTTTGATTTCACATGCAGCAAACTAAGAAAGGTAACCTTTTAGAAAAGTGATTACCAGTGACCGTGTAAGACGATCCATCTCCAGCATGATATCCTCCAATAAACAACCTTCCCCTAGGTTTTTGTACTGGGAGAAGAGGTAGTTCGCATGTAAAAGATCGTATGTACGAGGATAACTTGAAAATGGCTCACACCTAATGTAAAAGATATCTACATTAGCTGGAGTCAACTAATAAGTAATAATACACATGTTAGAATTCTATTTACTATTACAATATTGATTGAAAAGTCTTACCAATCATGAAAAGTTCCAATCAAACCCCGGTCAAAAATTCCAGATAAGGTGTTCTTCGTGGTTGCAGGAACTACATTCATTACCCAAACAGGAAAGTTGGTCAATGCAACAGCAAATCCACCATAAAAGGCATTCATATCCATCACGTTGCGTATTTCTGTTTCCTTGACATTCATTAGTCTCCAGTAATGACGAATCTGATCATGCCAGAACAGAGAATCCGATGTAAATTCATCTTGATTTATACCTGTTTTTGAAAAGGTTAAAAGGGTCATCATATTAGATTGAAAGAGACTACAATCATGCTTGTTTTATCTTATAATTTTCCAGTTAAACAGTTAAGCAATATTGTCCTTTTGATTTTAATTGTATTGATTATTTCCAATCTCCACTCAAAAATAGGCACAAACCAGATAGTGACTTTCTATATTGATATCGATAAGTAAATGACCTTTAAAAAAACACATTTAACATAGACAATTTGGGGAGGTGCTCCTACATACTTGTATCATAATATGACAAACTTAATCAGAAAAGTAACAAGACACTCCTGGTTATACTGATCCTACAACTCAACTATTTTTCTTTTATTTTATTTTTTTTCATTTATGCAAGTCAGAAATGTTCCCACCTAATCTGAAGTTTTTCACAAGAACTATTCATAGGTTGAGAAAAACTATCAACAAAGTAGAGCATCAACTGATGTAATATAAAATATGGATATTAGCTTCTTGCACACTTAATCAAAAGAGAAAAGGCAGACCTATCTTTTTGAGCCTTTCAGAAAACACTGAAAGGCGCTCATGACTTGGAGATAGCTTGTTAGATTCTGCATTAGAATTTCTGACTTGTATACAATTCTTAAGTGGGATATTCCATGAAGGTTTAGACTCATCATTCACATCACACACATTTATAAGCTTTTGTTCTGCGTTTTGCAGAAGGCAGGAGGGCTGATTATTTTCTTTAATCCATATTGCTGTTTGAACTTTACGAGCAATGAGTCTCCAACACATTGCTGTAGTCAAGTTCACCAACTTATCCCAAGTGACAGGAAAATCTTTATCTTTTCTGTAAGCAGGTGGTGCTGAATAAACAAAATAACCATTCGAGCGAAGAAGGCGATCCAGCTCCTTCAGCAAAATCCCATCTGCATATGACATAATAAATTAGCAACAGACAATAAAGCACATCCAACTAAATAGGATAGCCGCAACAATTGTAGCTTTGACATAAATAGATTGCATCTATCTATTAGTTATCAAGATTGAATCTATAACAGAAATAATAAATGCGTCTAATTGGGTCAGGCTTCGCCAATCAGTGTTTATAGCAGCCTTTGGAACCTATTCTACTTGGTCCTTCAATAAATAAAAGATGATGGTGATGATGATGATAACTACGAGGGAAAAAGAAAAACTCTAATCCATACAATTATGTAGAAAGTAAAAGGCAAAATACTTTTATATTTTATAACTACAGTCCTAAACTGTTTATATAGAAAAAAAAATTACAATAGTAATACTGAGTACTAATGACAGAATTATAAAATTAAAATAAATAGAATAATATAAAATAAAAGAGAATCAAATTTGATTTTCCTTGATTCTTCAACACCCTCTCAAGTTAATGCATATATATCTGTCATACCCAACTTGGCTATAAGTCGCTCAAAATTGGGTCTTGCCAAACCTTTTGTCAAAATATCAGCAGTTTGCTGATTGGAAGTCACAAATGGCAGGCATATAATTCTAGCATCAATTTTTTCTTTTATGAAATGGCGGTCAATCTCAATGTGTTTGATTCTATCATGTTGTACAGGGTTGTGAGCTATATTTATTGTTGCTTTGCTATCACATAACAAATTTAAGGGTGAGTCAACTTTCATTTTCAATTCGTCCAAGAGTTTACGAATCCACAAAAGTTCACAAATTCCTTGAGCTATTGCTCTGAATTTGACTTCTGCACTGCTTCGAGCAACAACCCCTTGTTTCTTACTTCTCCAAGTGACTAAATTTCCCCAAACAAAGACACAATATCCAGTAGTGGATTTTCTATCAGTAACTGATCTAGCCCAATCAGCATAGGTAAATATAGACTTCTCTGTCATTAGTTTTCTTGAAATACAAACCCTTTCCCGGATTGGATTTCAAGTACCTTAAGATCTGATAAACTGCCTCCAAGTGTTCTTCAAACAGAGAATGCATGAATTGGCTTACAACACTCACAGAGAAAGCGATGTCAGGTCTAGTGTGGGCTAGATAAATAAGTTTGCCAACCAACCTCTGGTATCTTCCAGTCTCAACAGGGACACTGCCTTTCGCCCAAAGTTTCGCATTCAATTCCATAGGAGTATCTGCTGGTCTATACCCACTCATCCCAGTTTCTTCCAAAAGATCTAGGATGTATTTCCTTTGAGAAACAATATTTCCCTTCTTTAAGCGCGCCTAAATCTTTGATCTCAAATTCTTTTGTCAAATTTTTCTTCAATCTTTCAATCTCAACAATGTCATCTCCTGTGAGAATAATATCATCTACATATACAATTAGGACAACCAACCTCTGGTATCTTCTAGTCTTAACAGGGACACTGCCTTTCGCCCAAAGTTTCGCATTCAATTCCATAGGAGTATCTGCTGGTCTATACCCACTCATCCCAGTTTCTTCCAAGAGATCTAGGATGTATTTCCTTTGAGAAACAATATTTCCCTTCTTTAAGCGCGCCTAAATCTTTGATCTCAAATTCTTTTGTCAAATTTTTCTTCAATCTTTCCATCTCAACAATGTCATCTCTTGTGAGAATAATATCATCTACATATACAATTAGGACAACCAACCTCTGGTATCTTCCAGTCTCAACAGGGACACTGCCTTTCGCCCAAAGTTTTGCATTCAATTCCATAGGAGTATCTGCTGGTCTATACCCACTCATCCCAGTTTCTTCCAAGAGATCTAAGATGTATTTCCTTTGAGAAACAATATTTCCCTTCTTTAAGCGCGCCTAAATCTTTGATCTCAAATTCTTTTGTCAAATTTTTCTTCAATCTTTCAATCTCAACAATGTCATCTCCTGTGAGAATAATATCATCTACATATACAATTAGAATTGCAATTTTACCAACATTAGAGAACTTCATGAACAGGGACACTGCCTTTCGCCCAAAGTTTTGCATTCAATTCCATAGGAGTATCTGCTGGTCTATACCCACTCATCCCAGTTTCTTCCAAGAGATCTAAGATGTATTTCCTTTGAGAAACAATATTTCCCTTCTTTAAGCGCGCCTAAATCTTTGATCTCAAATTCTTTTGTGAAATTTTTCTTCAATCTTTCCATCTCAACAATGTCATCTCCTGTGAGAATAATATCATCTACATATACAATTAGAATTGCAATTTTACCAACATTAGAGAACTTCATGAACAGCGTATGGTCTGATTGTGCCTGCATATATCCTTACCTTTTGACAGACCGAGTGAACTTTTTCAAACCAAGCCCTTGGGGATTGCTTGAGACCATAAAGGGATTTTTGTAATTTGCACACATTTGAACCAAACTTATCTTCAAAGCCAAGTGGACTATCCATGTATACTTCCTCCTCCAAATCACCATTCAGGAAAGCATTTTTTACATCAAGTTGGTTAAGAGATCAATCTAAATTCACCGCCAAGGACAAGAGAACTCTAATAGTGTTCAATTTGGCAACAGGAGAAAAAGTCTCTAAGTAATCAATGCCATATGTCTGAGTAAACCCTTTAGCAACCAAGCGTGCCTTGTATCTTTCAACTATGTTATCAGAATTATATTTCTCAGTAAATACCCATTTACAGCCAACGATATTATTTCCTGTAGGTAACGTCATGACTCTCCAAGTTTGGTTCTTCTCAAGAGCTCTCATCTCCTCAAGAACAACTTCCTTCCACTTTGGAATTTTTAGAGCCTCTTGTATAATTTTTGAAATTTCTACAGCAGACAACTTAGAGGTAAATGCAGCAAATGAAGAAGACAATTTTGAGTACGACACATAATTAGACAAATGATATTTAGTGCATGATCTACCAGGTTTTCTAATTGCAATAGGAAGGTCTATATCAGGATACTCGACATGACTCTTAAGAACAGAAGAAGACTTACCTGTATCAAGATGATGTGTTGGATTATCTATTAGTTCGGAATCTTGGAAGGATCGGAGAATGGGTCCTTCATTTCTCTGTTTATGGTTTCTTCTTTGAAAGACATTTCCCTTCCAAGTAGGGTCAATGGTAGTAAACCTGTTTTGTGTCTCTTGATCTGAGTCATTATGTTGTAGCATTTCAGGTGGTCCTTCATTATTATTGAGATCAAGAATTCGATCATTGTGATTTTGATTTGAAGTTGTCGCCCCGAATCTGTCGAAACCTTATTCATAAGTGGATTGAGTTCCAATATGGATTCTTGGGCATTTTCTTTTGGTGCATCAATATGAGTCTCAGAATTTTGTGACAACTCACTTAAAGTAATGATGTTTTCAAAAGTAAAAGATGAATCTTCCCTTAAATTTCCCCCTGAAGATGAATGTCAGTAAAAAATGGTTGATTTTCAACAAAAGTAACATCCATGGTTACAAAAATTCTTATTGATTGTGGTGGTTCAAAACACTGATACCCCTTCTGAGTTGGAGAGTAATCGGTAAACACACATTTTATTGCTCGTGGCTCGAGTTTGTCAAGTTGTTTGTGTTCATGAACAAAAACAGTGCAACAAAAAACTTTTAGTGGCAAATCAGCAGAGACACTAGTCAAAGGAAAATAATTTCGAAAAACATCAAGAAAGGTATGAAAATCTAAAACTTTAGATGACATTCGATTAATTAAATATGATGCAGTTAAAACAACTTCATCCACAAATATTTTGGAACCTTATTTGCAAATAATAAAGCTCTAGCAACCTCAAGAAAATGCCTATTCTTTCTCTCTGCAATTCCATTTTGTTGGGGTGTATTAACACAAGAACTTTGATGAACAACCCTATCTGCAAGAAAAAAATCGGACAAAAGTATATTAAAATATTCTTTACCATTGTCACTTCTGAAGACTTGAATATTTGTTTGGTATTGAGTGTGCACCATTTTAAAGAAATTTTTTACAACCTATCCAACTTCCGATTTTTCTTCCAATAGATAAACCCAACAAATTCTACTATGATCATCAATAAAAGTTATAAACAATTTTTTATTAGAAAAGGTGTTTATCTATTAGAACCCCAAACATCCCTATGAATAACTGCAAACGGTTTTGATTGTTTATATAGTTGTGTAGAAAAAGAAAAACGGTGATGTTTAGCAAATTTGCAAGTTTCACAATGAAATAAAGACGAATCCTTCTTAGAAAATAATTTAGGAAACAAATGTTTCAAATACGGAAAACTAGGATGTCCTAACCGTAAATGCCATAACATAATATCATCATAATTAGAAGAAACAAAAATAGATTCAAAGCAGGTATTCGTTTTTGGTTGGTCTTTGAAGTCGAGTCCATTGTCAAGATAATAGAGTCTTCCACTCTCCTTAGCATTGCCAATCATCTTCCTCGAGCTCAAATCTTTAAAAGTGCAATGAGAATGAAAGAAGTTAGCTTAACAATTTATATCCTTTGTTAATTTAGTAATGGATAACAAATTACATGATAAATTGGGAACATGTAAGACATCTTTTCCTGCAATAACAGAACCTTTTCCTGCAATGGATGAAAGAGAGCCATCTACATATTTAATTTTGTAGTTACCTGCACAAGGACTATAAGAAGAAAACAGACTCGACTGCCCAGTCATATGATCAGTAGCACCAGAATCGATAATCCAAGTATGGCTGGGAGTGACACTAAGTAGAGCAGTATTTGGAAAATTACCTCTCTGAGCTATAGAGCAATAAGGAGTTTGAGACTCAAGGAGTTTGTACAATTGATCTAATTGTTCCTTGGTGAAAGGAGATGGACTTGAAAGAGACTGTTTCTCTTGATCAGAGGTACCAGCTTGGAGGGCATGACCTTTGTTTCCTCCTTTTTTCTTCCAATTTAGAGGTTTTCCATGGAGCTTCCAACATGTATCACATGTGTGCCATGGACGTTTGCAATATTCACACCATGGTTTCTTGTCATCTCTCTTCCCATCTTCATTCTTAGTGACTAGGGCAGAGCTTTCAACCTCAACAACAGAAGGTGACTTACCCATCATAACACCTTGTTTCGCCTCTTCTTTTCTAACTTCTGAAAACGTTTCCCGAAGTGATGGCAATGGAATCTTTCCCAATATTCTGCCTCGGACTTCATCAAGCCACTTATTAAGCCCAACCAAGAACATGAATACTCGGTCGTTCTCCTATCTATTAAGAAACAAAACACTGTCCTCATAGCACTTCCAATGATCATCATAGCAAAGATTCAATTATTGCCATAGTGTCATCAACTCATTATAATAGGTGGTGACATCTCTATCTCCTTGTTTGGCATACCACAATCGTGATTTGAGATCGAAAATTTGAGAAGAATTCTTAATATCAGAATATGGTTCTTTGATAGCCTCCCAAACTTCCTTCGCAGTAGGCAAAAACATAAAAGGTTTTCTAATGACTGATTCCATTTTACTAAGCAACCAAGCAATAATAACAGAGTTCTCAGATTTTCAAAACCTGTAATTCGGATCAATTGTGTCAGGCATTTGCACCTCTCTTGTGAGGAAACCATACTTTCCCTTACCGTCTAGTATCAATCTTGCGGTTTGGGACCATTCGACATAATTTTTTCCATTGAGTTTCTGGATTTTAACCTTGAGGGCATTAGAAGTTCCCTCATGGCCAAAAAAATTGGAAAAACCATTGTTAGATAAACCATTCCAGTTGCCACTGCCTAAACCAATACTGTCGGCGTTGTTGACTACTTCTGATCTTTCACCCAAACCATCGTCGCTGTTGCCGCTACTCGTAAGGGGGCTGCCTTCCATGGGGTAGGGGTATTGTATGTCATTAGCTCAGTTGGTTGGAGCGTGTGTGACTGTTAATGACATTAGCTCAGTTGGTTAGAGCGTGTGGCTGTTAACCACAAAGTTATAGAACCTTAACCAAGAGCTCTATACCATGTAAAAAGTAAAAGGCAAAATACTTTCATATTTTATTACTACATCCCTAAACTGTTTATATAAGGAAAAAAATTACAATAGTAATACTGAGTAATAATGACAGAATTATAAAATTAAAATAAATAGAATAATATAAAATAAAAGAGAATTAAATATGATTTTCCTTGATTCTTCAACAAATTAAAACTACAATGAGAATAAAGAGCCAGAATTGATTGTTTTCTTGTTTCGCCTTTTATTGTTCTCATGATCGATACACCCTTACAAATGATTTATTGAAATCGGACAAAATGCAAGAAATAACATCCAATGAAGTTCGATTCTAATAAAATTATATATGGCTCAAAACTTAACAACTCTACTTCTTTAACTCAATATATACACAAAAGTTAACTTCACACTACACTGTATGATTTGGTAAGTTTCAGGAGTTAGTGTAATGAGTTTTGAACACACGTTTTCTTAAATTGACCAATAGTTGGAGGAGGGTGTTCCTTTTCTTTTAGCCTTACAAATACACAATTTTTTTTAAGTGTCATATATAAAAAATATACTTCTTGAACAAGGGAACAAAAACAAAAAACAGTGTTTTGCACTACCAGAGTAAATAGATGTTAAAATGTCGGGGTCATCCTTCATCAACTAAATGGACGCTATAAGGAAGAGGGTTGGCCTAAAAGAAATCGATGGAGATTAATATGCATGGCCAGGGAGAGATTTCAATCATGAAGATGGAAGTCAATATTACAAAGAGACAAGACAGACTTCTAATGTTTTTGCATTGCTTGGCTTGAGATCGATGTAATTAGTAACGTTTACTGAGGTAGTAAAACAAAAATTGATTAAACAACTTTAGAGAACATAATTGATACATAATTGGAAATCAGTCTGTCATTTTGGCCCTTGAAAATATCACAGTTTGTTATCGCAAAATTACTCCTTTTTGCTATCTCAGGTATGTATTAACAATAAACAAGTTTGAATAATATAAGGACTGAATCGTACACATGTTACATCAAGCTGTTAGGATTAGTCATTAATTTGAGAGGATATATCATATATAAATAGGAGAAATAAGGTTAGGAAATAGAATTCAGTGCATTTAATATTGTGAGTGAAAAGGAGTGGTCTTGTGTGAAGGAAAAACCCATGGGGAGAATTATATTCTCCATTTTCTTTCAGGTTTTTCAATAAGAAGATTCTTCATTTCAATTCAATTTTTCTTGTTTCCTAAAAAGTTGGTATGATCTACGGGAACTCTCATCGGGAAAGAAATGGAGAATATATGGTGGTTTTGAAGGGGGAAGAGCAATCATTTCAAAGATAGCATTAACAAGCTTAAAAATAGGCTGAACCAGGTGTTGAAGAAGTAGGAACCTAGTTACAGCAATGGAAGGGTGGAGGAGCCGAGCCACCCACTGTGTTCAACAAGTGTGCCGATGGAATTAAAGATCTTAAACAAATGAAAGCTAAATACATTTCTAAGAGTGGACAACAAAATACAATTTTCTCTATAAAAATAAAAATTTCACATTGCATCGTGGTTCATGTCCATCAAAGCTTTGTCTGGATGCAGAGAAACAAACACTAAGTCTAAAGCCTCTCCACACAAGTTCTCTCCTCGTCTCGTTTCCCATTTAAACAAACAAACACTAAAGCTAAAGTCTGATATTGGCCAATATATACAAACAGCATAAGAAAAGCCAATTACCATTTTCATGAAAGTCTATACGGCATCTTGAACAGTGAACCATTTCAAATGAATCTGTAGGATATGGTAGTTGTTTTGTGGACAAGGCAGAGATCATTGCACCAATTCCTCGCTCTAATGCAAATTGGATCTGATTTTCATGATTATCCTTGGGTGCAAAGGACATTGTACGTATATCCAAGGGAAGAAGATAAGCCGAAAAACTGGCCACACCACAGCCAAGATCCAGAACTTGGACTACGCCCGCAGATCGCAGATCACCAGTCTCATTTGTAATCATATGTCCTAACCTGCATATCTAAAGCAATCAAGAAACTAACAATTGTATCTTGCACTACTCACACAACATACAAACTTTCCATGCTCAAATTAGTTCATAGCACGAAGCAAAATAATTATAAGGTAGGTAGAAATTGATTTTACTTGAAACTTTCAAGTATAGATGAAACTGATATTGACCATTTAAATTTATGTAAATTTAATTTGTCAAGATCAGCTTCCCCACAACTCTCTCCCTTTCCCATGTGAGTGTGTAAATTGAAAAGTATCAGTTAGCTGCATCAGCTTTTAGTCTGTGTCATCAACACCAATGAACTACAGATTGCAACAAAGTTATGGCATGAAAGTGTGTAATGAATATCCTGCCTTTCCCCTCCCCTCACTTCCCTAGCTTCCCCCCAAAGCCACCCCCTCCTAACTCCCAAAACAGAGCCTTAATGTTTGAAATATTTTATTATTTGGAGAAGGGAAAGTCAAAATATATAAAATTTCTCTTTATTTCAATTTCAAACATTTTTCCTCCTTTCATTTTCTTTTCTCCTATATAAGGTCTTAAAATGTAGCTGAGCTTGAGTTGCAAATGCAGTTGCTTTGTGAACATTGTAGGCAGAACATAGTGAAATTTGCAAAAGCCATAATATGATTACACATTTCAAAGACCACAATTAATCAGGCAGTCACGTCATTTTTCTTTCAGGGTAAAAAGGTTATTTGGTTTCCCAAAGAATTAAACATACTTTATAATTGCAAAAGCAGAAAATCTAAACTCAAGAAACAGATACACAAATTATTTGCGGAAGAAGCTACCTCTAGATAAGGAATTCTCAGTAGATCCAAGCACAAGGTATAGTTTTATCACTATCGAAAGGAGAAAAAATTTATATCCGGCATTATTTTACACATCTTTACCTGTTCTCTCCACATAGAGATCTCAATCTTAGTTTCTGAATTTATTTATACCAGAATCTACATCAAATAAGATTTTTCCCAGTAAATATTCAGCAGCAGACTTAACAGTATTCAAGTGGGATTAACTTCGAGATTTAGCAAATTGAAAAAGATAATATGTTCACACGTCAGAGCCATTACATACTCAATTGATTTCAAAATATCGTAGAAGTTAATAAAATCATTGAAAACTAGTTCGGCAATTAGCATGATCCTCAGGAATAGAAACAAAAAGGAAACATAAATAAATGAACTGACAGGTACCTCTGGATGTACTCGGATGCCCCATTCTTGAAATGGGTACCACCACCAGGAAACCACCAGAGCTGATCCTTTTCATGGACCCAATTTTGGCCGCCCTTGACCTCTGCAAGATGTGTATGATTCACATTACTCCGCCAAACATAATCCCTACTAAGAGGCCATTTGATAGGTATTTTATATTCCATCGGTGGTGGAACCAAGCAAAATAATCGCTTTTCGAGAGGAGGACAGTGTCTCTCCAGCTCTTCTTTTCTAGAAACATCAAGATTAGCCATCAACGTCGCCACATAGGATACATCGTGGCACGGAATATACTCATTAAACTTCAAGGGACATACATCCACCCCTGTCTCAGGTATTGCCAAGGGAGTTTTGCGGTATGTCAGAGTAACTTTATTAGTAAATCTTGAAGTTCCTACAAGATTTACAAAAAATTTGCATGAGTCACAAAGAAGCAATCTAAAATTGAAAGGCTTCACGCAAGATTTCAGATAAGCGCATCTCCCAAATAAGTGAATTAAGAACTGCTTACAACTCAACCAAGCAAGAAAGACTCGTGGCATAGAACAGTTGTTTCCACTAAATAGAAGATCAATATTGGAGTGGAACCTAAACCTACTCTACTTGGATTTGTTGGCATTGAAATCATTCTAGATAGCTGACATCACCATGGTTTTAAATTGCAGTTCACAACCGCAATTGCAGATTTTGAAGTCTCCGCAACTGTATCGCAGCCACACTTTAGGTTGAATCGGCCGCATTTGCACACATATTTCCGCAATTTAAAGAGGCTTGCAGTGTAACCGCTTAAAGCTTAAAACCATGGACATTATAATTTAACATTCAGTTATTTGAATCTAACAATTTGATTTCAAAATGCTTAATTACATACATAGATTTTCTTATCCCAGCTAGGCCACAACATGAATCAAATAAGCAATCTAAAGCTAATTTAACTAAACAGAAGCATATTTTATTTTTATTTTTTTGGAAAAGAACAGAAGCATATTTTAACTAAACAGATATGAAATTATTATCAGAAATTGATATAAGAAACCCACATAGCAAAAAAAAAAGAAGTATGAAAGAAGGCAATAATAGATGGGAAGAAGAGAAGGACTAAAATAGAAAAGTTTGAAGTTTGAGGTTGTTGGTACCATTAGATGGAGAAGAAGAAGAAGAAGAAGAAGAAGAAGAAGAAGGAGAGGGAAGGTGAGAGATGTAAAGGGGAGCATTGTTGCCAAAAAGGGTGCCACCATAAAATGATACAATCATCAAAAGCAAAGCAGCCATTATCATTTGTCCAGATTTGGAATCAAAGGCAGAACCAATAGCAAAACCCCCCATTCTTCTTCACTGCGTCAACTAGGTTCTACGTTGTAATGGTTCAAAAACACGCTGAATCAGTGCATGAGTGACAGAGAGAACGAAAAAAGCTTCGAGTTGTGCAAACAGGTGTTTCAGATCGGTGAAATTACCTTTGCGTTTTAATTTTTTTTGTTTTCTTGCGTAATAGATTTTGGTTTGGTTCTTTTTCTTAATCTATTTATATTTTTGGAAATAAAAGGGAGTAAAGTTTCACTTGTGAATTTATTTATATCGGAGTGACGACATTTAGCACCACACCTGGATTTCCTATTTTCCTTTATTTATTATTTTTCTGTCATGATAATATGTTAATTTGACAATTTTATACAAACTAAGAATATAGTTAATATTATATAAAGTTTTTTTCATTAATGTGAAATAGTTGAAATATCACTAGAAGGGGTTGAATAGAGATATTGTAGTTTTAAAATTTCCTTATTAGTTGTTTTTAAAAACTATATTCTCTATGAGATGATGAACCACAAACTCTATGATGATGAACGTTAGCGACTGAAATAATAAAACAGATGAAAGAACACACAAAAAATTATACTGGTTCACCTAAAATGGGTTACGTCCAGTTCTTCACAGACGTGTGAGTTTCGCTAATGATCAAAATGATTGGTCCTCTAATGGGACTTTTTTTCACTGTGTATGTTCTTTAGCCTCACCAGGCTTACACTATCTTTCATCTTGAGTTACACCTATTACCAAGTTTATATGAACTTGGAATATACAGTATGAGAGGTTTTTGATAAGAGTGTGATTTTCTCTTTATAGAACTTTTTAAGAGGATAATAACAAAGATATAGTTAAAGACTGTAGAAAGTGCAAAGAGATGATGATATTGTTCTTCTTAGCTTTGAGTGTTTCTCTTTTGTGTGAGTAGATGTGGTGATGAGTGATGAAGAGTTCTCTTCCTTTTATAGAGGTGATGAAGCTTCTTTCTCAAGAAAAAGTACTAAGTGACTGTTGGAAACTTGCTTAATTATCCATGGTCCTTAATTGGATTTCCAGAAATGCCATTCAACTACCCTTGTACTTTATAAGCTTAGGAGGATGTGTTTTACAGTCTGTCCTTGGATAGGAGGATGATCTTTCCATTAACTAAGACATGACTTGTACTTTTGACTTTTTCCTTTTCCAAGAATCGTAGAGTCTTACTTTTCATGTCAAGGACAACACTTTTTCGTAATATAGTACTTTTGGCCATTTTCTATGTAAGAGGATGAATGGAACCAGAAGTTTATTTGTTTATCCTCTAATGTTGATCCTTTTCTCTTGATTTGTTTGTCTTTTTGCTTTTAGTACTATTTGACTTTAGATACAGATTCATCTTCCTTGAATTAGTCGTAGATTCTTTTTTTTGCAGTATTGTACATTCTCTTTATCAGAGGTTAAGGCTTCATCCTCTATATGTTTATCCTCTAGCTTGGAGGATGTGTTAATTTGCATCGACTATACTTCTTTTGATCAAGGTGAGGAAGAACCTGTTTTCTAACTTTTGATACACTCAAAAGCACATATTAGATAATAAGCATAATCATAATCTTTGAAATAATTTTGGTATCATTAAAACCTTTGACAGATTTTGTCTCAACAATCTCCCCCTTTTAATGATGACAAAATTCTTTAGATTATGATTCTATTGAACGAAATTGTATTAGTGTTTTTTGTAAAAATGCTCCCCCTTAACATATGCATAGTTTTAACTTTTGCTTATGATTAATAACATGCTCCCCCTCAAAATATGCATAAATATTTGAACCAAAATATTGTTGGCACCAAGTTGGTTCTTTCACTTAAAGTTTTGCTGTTAACAAAAGTATTTTATGAAAATAACATATTTGACTTAGAAGAAGAATAAAAAATGCCACCAGAAGATGATGTCACCAGAAGATACAAGTTAGAAGCAGGATGAAGTCACCAGAGGATGATCACCAGACGATGGTCACCAGAGAATATCATCAGAGGATATCATTAGAGGATATCACTAGAGGATATTACCAGAGGATATCGTCAGAGGATATCATCAAAGGATATTACCAGAGGATATCATCAAAGGAACCTGTTAGAGGATATCACAAGAAGATCCCATCGGAGGATATAATCAGAAGTTCCCATCAAAGGATACAATCAGAAGATCCCGTCGGAGCATAATTCCAGAGGATCTCATTAGAGGAAAAAAATCAGAAGCTGCATCATTAGAAGCTGAAAGTATGCTCAAAACAGAATCTGAGCAAAATGCTCAAAACAGAATCTGAGCAAAATGCTCAAAACAGAATCGAAGCAGAAGACTCCAAAAACAGAATTTCAGCAAAATGCTCAAAATAGATTCGGAGCAAAATACTCTAGAAACAGAATCTGAGCAAAATACTCCAGAATATTTCAAAACAGAATCAATCGAAATACACTCCAGAAGTAAAGCAACAAATCAAAGTGCGGCTCTAATTTCAACTATAAATAGAGGCTTAATGCTGAAGAATAATGAAGGTGCAAACACGAGAAGGGGGGGTTGAATTGTGTTTGACTTAACTTGAATACTTTTCCTGTTTTTATACTTTTAAAACAAAACTTGATGTATAATTAAAAATAGAGTTAGCAGCGGATAAAAGTAAAAATAAAACTCACAGTTTTTATACTGGTTCACCGTTAACGAGGCTACGTCAAGTCCCTTCACCTTGAAGGATTTCACTAATTCAAACCTTGAATTACAACCTTGCTATTGACCCTCCAAGTTAGTCTTCTCAAACAGTCTAACAATCCTAGAGTTCTTTGAGGAATGCAGCTCCTGTCTTCAGCCAATCTGACAATCCTAGATTGTAGAAGAAATCACAACACTATAAATCTAATTGCCAAGTAACCTGCTACCCCTACTGACTCCCTCAGCTTGTAGACTCTACTTCAACAACTTAGATTTGACACAGTGGAACGAAAACAACAAGAGTACTTGCTTCTTGAAAGATGAAACTCACAATTGACTTCTATGAAAATTTGGGTGTTTGCTTTGGAAGTGTGTGACTCTTTTGTGATTTTCGATGCTAAGTATTCTGCCTTGAACCTCCTTTTATAGATGCAGATTTGGGCCTCTTCCAAGCTTAATTTCGAGCTAAATCTTGTTGGATTCTCTTGCAAAAATAACTTGACCAATTGGGCTTTATTTAAATAAAAAACATATCTTCAGATTTTCTTTCAAAATAACTGGCCAATTAAATCAGTTAGTTCCTTCCCGCCTCAGCTCCTGAATTCCACAACACCTCACTTTATTTTTGTAACAAATCTTTTTAATCCTTTGATCAAAATAAATTAAATTCTCCACCGTATAATTTCCCTGATTAAATCTGGACCTTGGATCTTCATGCGCTAGTCCATATCTGGACCAACCTAATTGATATGCTGTGATCCTCTGATTTCAGCCATCCATAGACCACACTTCCTGACCCTCTGATCTTCTGATTTCAGCCATCCTTGATGCGCACCTGATATGCTATAATCCTCTGAACTCGGCCTTTGCTGGACTGCACATCCTGTCCCTCTGATTTCGGCCAACACTGGGCCATGGTCTGATCTTCTGATCTGGACCATCACTGGACCAAAGAATTAATTCTGAACCACTGATCTGGAAATCTTCCCTATGATCTGAACCAATTCTGGACTTTGGTCTGGATTAAATTGAAATTAAATCTGGACAAGTAATATTTCAGTATGGACATTTTACCTTTGATTTTGGATCAGGTCTGGATTGATTCTAGAATTCATTTCTTCTGGTATGGACTTAGTTTCATGCCCTGAATCAAGCTATCTTATGGTCTGGGTTAAATCTGGATTGATTCTCTTGTTTTGGACCCTTTAACTTATCTTCTGATGAGTCTGGAACAAGTCTGGGCAGTTTTAATTTCTCACTGCCAGACCATCTTCTGGTCAGAATAACTTCTGGAATAAATCTGATATTTGATTCCTCTTGTTCTGGAACAACTTATGGTCCATTTCTTCTTCTGACATTTCTTCCTTCTGATCTGGGCCAACCAATATATCTTCTGGTGATCCTAGACTATATTCTGGTAATTCATTCTGAATGCATCTTCTGCTTCTGATTTCTTCAGTTTCTGGTGGTATTTAATTTAATAATTCAAGGTACAAAATAAGATTACATTGAGTGCTTTAGTAAACATCAAAATCCTATGATTTAGAACCAACTTGGTTCCAACAGAATAATGTATCGAAAAATAGAAGAACTCAAGCAAAAATTCCTATGTATTCAAAGAGTTCAAAGGAGAGAAACACTTGCTTAAAAGATAAATGTTTTCTAAGTGTTATTTTCTTAAAGTGTGAAGCTGATTGTCATCATAAATTTTTCAGAAGCAAACACTCAAGTTCAAGTTAAGCTTATTGTGAGTATCCACTTTCCAGAAGTAGTTACTCAGTTTTAATTTCGATCCCTTGTATAGAATCCTATAGTGTTGAAGTTCCTTCTAAAATCTGGGGTTGTCAGGTTGTTAGAAAAAGACTTAGCTTGTAGGTTTAAGGTTGTGAAGTTCCTCAAAAGTCTGGGGTTGTCAGGCTGTTTGGGAATACTAGCTTGAAGGGTCAGTGGTGTTGTAATTCAAAGGAGTTTGAATTAGTGAAAAGGCCTTCTGAAGGAAGGGACTGAACGTAGCCTAGTTAAAGGTGAACCAATATAAATTCGAGGTATTAACTTTTATTATCCACTGCTTATTTACTCTGATTGCTCATTATTCAACTAATTAGCAAAAAGAATTAAAGTTTGTCAAACACAATTCAACCCCCCTTCTTGTGTTGCACCTTCAATTGGTGTCAGAGTTCGTTCTCAAGGCTGAGCACTTTACCGTGTTTGAGGAAAGATCCAAGGATCAATATGTCTAAAGACGCTATTGGAGGAAACATCAACATACCTCCTCTATTTGATGGAGAACGGTTTGAGTACTGGAAGGACATGCTGAGAAGTTTTTTCATTTCAGAAGGATGGATCTATGCTTTTCACAGGTCAGAGGCATAATAATATTTATAAAATAAATCTGTTTAGTCTAGGAAAACAAGAGGTTAAATGTCTTTTATGTCAGTAAATAAAGAGAATTTAATGTGGCACAAAAGATTAGGTCATGTTAATCTTAGATCAATTTCAGAATTGAACGAACTTAAGTTAGTAAGAGGCCTACCTAATCTTAGTTACAAAACAGAAATCTTGTGTGAAGGCTGTCAAAAGGGAAAACAAACCAAAAATTCCTTTACTCCTAAGAAATCAGTAACTACCTCAAAGCCTCTTGAACTTCTACATATGGATCTGTTTAGACAAGTGAAAATAGCATATCTAAATGGAAAGAAATATGGCTTTGTTATAGTAGATGATTACTCTAGGTGGACATCGGTAAAATTTCTAAGAAGTAAATATGAATCTCACACTGTATTTATAACATTCGTAAACAAGTCATAAATGAAAAAGGTTTTAAGATAGTGTCAATTAGAAGTGATCATGGAGGAGAATTTGAGAACAAATTCTTTGAAAGTTTCTGTAATGAGAATGGAATTTCTCACAACTTTTCTTCTCCTAGAACACCTCAACAAAATGGAGTTGTAGAAAGAAAGAATAGATCACTCCAAGACCTAGCCAAAACTATGTTAAATGATTTAAATGTTGCAAAACATTTTTGGGTTGAAGCAATCAACACTGCATGTTACATTCAAAATAGAGTCTATATTAGGTCTATGTTAAATAAAACACCATATGAATTGTGGAAAGGTAAAAAGCCTAGCATTTCTTACTTTAAACAATTTGGTTGTATCTGTTATGTGTTGAATACTAAAGATATCCTTGGTAAGTTTGATTCTCGATCTCAAAAGTGTATCTTTATTGGATACTCTGAAAGATCTAAAGCTTATAGAGTGTTTAATACTGAAACTCATATTGTAAAGGAATCTATACGTGTTAAATTTAATGACAAACAACTTGACACTGCAAAGTCAAAGCAAGATGTTGATATTGCAGATTTACCAGAACTAGAGGAAGCAGAAGCAGACAAACCAGCAAAAGCAGATAAACGAGCAGAACATGGAGAAGTGAAGGATACAAGCAAGTCAGAAGCATGTGACACATCTTCAAAAGATGAATCTGATCAAATCATAACCAGTCATGAGAAGTCAGAAGAGAAATATGGATGGAAATACCAATCATCTCATCCTGAAAATTTGATCATTGGAAGTGGAAGTGATTCCTTAAGAACCAGATCATCACTAAAAGACATCAGTTTGTTTGGCTTACTCTCATTGATTGAGCCTACCTCTGTTAGTGAAGCATTGGCAGATGATGGATGGATTATTGCAATGCAAGAAGAGTTAAATGAATTTAAGAGGAATGATGTTTGGGATCTAGTTCCAAGACCAGAGAAGAACATTGTTGGAACCAAGTGGGTCTTTAGAAATAAGCTAAATTAAAAAGGTGAAGTGGTCAGAAACAAGGCAAGACTTGTGGCACAAGGTTACAGTCAACAAGAGGGCATTGATTACACTGAGACATTTGCTCTAGTGGCCAGGTTAGAAGCTATTTGTATCTTATTGTCTTTTGCTGCAAATAATAACATCAAACTATTTCAAATGGATGTTAAAAGTGCTTTTCTCAATGGTTATTTTGAATGAAGAAGTATATGTTAAACAACCTCCAGGTTTTGAAAGTTCTGAATTTCCAAACCATGTTTTTAAACTTAGAAAATCCTTGTATGGGTTAAAACAAACAACTAGAGCATGGTATGATAGACTCAATAACTTCTTGCTTAAAAATAACTTTGAAAGAGGACAACTAGACAATACTTTGTTTAGAAGATCAATAGAAAATGATATTTTGATAATTCAACTTTATGTTGATGACATTATTTTTGGATCTACTAATGGCATTCTTTGTCAAGAATTTTCTGAATTAATGCAGCATGAATTTCAAATGAGTATGATGGGAGAACTTAAGTTCTTCCTAGGGATACAAATTCAGCAAAGTCCAGAAGGTATTTACATTCACCAAACTAAATATACAAAGGAACTTCTCAAGAAGTTTAAAATGAGTGATTTCAAACCTATGGCTACACCAATGCATCCTACTTGTTCACTTGATAAAGATGAATCAGGCCAAAAAGTTGACCAGAAAATCTACAGAGGAATGATCGGATCATTACTCTACCTTACTACTTCTAGACCTGATATCATGTTTAGTGTGTGTGTATGTGCCCGATTTCAATCTGACCCTAGAGAATCTCATCTAACTATTGTTAAGAGAATTCTTAGATATCTAAAAGACACTACAAACCTTACCTTGGTCTACAAGAAATCTCCTAAGTACCAACTTAGTGGATATTGTGATTCTGACTATGCTGGAGATAAACTTGAAAGGAAAAGCACCAATGGCTATTGCACCTTTTTAGGTGACAACTTGATCTTTTGGTCCAGTAAGAGACAACACACCATTGCCATGTCAACAGCAGAGGCTGAGTACATTCAGTAGCTGGCTGCAGCTCTCAACTACTCTGGATGAAGCATTAACTTGAAGACTACAAAATATTATAATCCAACATACCCATCTACTATGATAACACCTCTGCAATTTGTCTAATCAAAAACCCGATCCTACACTCAAGAGCTAAACACATAGAGATCAAACACCATTTTATCAAAGATTATGTTCAGAAAGGAGTACTCAACATTCAGTTTGTAGACACTGAACGTCAATGGGCTGACATATTCACCAAACCACTACCTGAAGATAGGTTTGAATTCATCAAGAAAAACCTAAACCTTACTTTGTTAAATGATTAATATTTTAATGTCTTCAAGTAGTTTAGTTTGCATTAGGTTTTTTTTTTTAAAAAAAAATTCATTCTAATTTAGCAACAATTCTATTTGTCTGATGACAAAGGGGGAGAAGATGTCGTATTTGATAAAATATCTGGAAAAATATGATGAATTTGAAAAGGGGAGAAGATGATGTATTTGATATGGTATCTGGACATTAGACTTAGGGGGAGAAAATATAAAATGAAACTTAGTCTTAGGGGGAGATTATTGGAACCAAGTTGGTTCTTTCACTTAAAGTTTTGATGTTAACAAAAGTATTTTATGTAAATAACATATTTGACTTAGAAGAAGAATGAAAAATGCCACTAGAAGATGATGTCACCAGAAGATGAAGATGACATCACCAGAAGATACAAGTCAGATGCAGGATGAAGTCACCAGAGGATGGTCACTAGAGGAAGTCACCAGAGGATATCATCAGAGGATATCACTTGAGGATATCACCAAAGGATATCATTAGATGATATCACCGGAGGATATCATCAAAAGAACCTGTTAGAGGATATCATAAGAAGATCCCATCAGAGGATATAATTAGAAGTTCCCATCACAGGATCCCATTGGAGGATAATTCCAGAGGATCTCATTAGAGGCAAAAATCAGAAGCTACATCATTAGAAGCTGAAAGTATACTCAAAACAGAATTGGAGCAAAAGATTCCAGAAACAGAATCTAGCTGAAAGTATGCACAAAACAGAATCTGAGCAAAATGCTCAAAACAGAATCAAAGCAAAATACTCCAGAAATAGAATCTAGCTGAAAGTATGCTCAAAACAGAATCTGAGCAAAATGCTCAAAACAGAATTAGAGCAAAAGACTCCAGAAATAGAATTTGAGCAAAATACTCAAGAATATTCTCAAAACAGAATCAATCGAAATACACTCTAGAAGTAAAGCAACAGATTAAAGTGAAGCTCTAATTTCAACTATAAATAGAGGCTTAATGCTGAAGAATAATGTATCGAAAAATAGAAGAACTCAAGCAAAAATTCCTAAGTATTCGAAGAGTTCAAATGAGAGAAACACTTGCTTAAAAGGAGACAAGACTTGACTGGTATTGTCAAGGTGTTGTTGTTCCTCAAAAGTCTAGGGTTGTCAAGCTGTTTGGGAAGACTAGCTTGAAGGGTCAACGGAGTTGTAATTCAAAGGAGTTTGAATTAGTGAAAAAGCCTTCTGAAGGAAGGGACTGGACGTAGCCTAGTTAAAGGTGAACCAATATAAATTCGAGATGTTAACTTTTATCATCCACTGCTTATTTATTCTGATTGCTCATTATTCAACTAATTAGAAAAAAGAATTAAAGTTTGTCAAACACAATTCAACCCCCTTCTTGTGTTGCACCTTCACACCTGACCCTCTAAGTCAGTCTTCCCAAATAGTCTAACAACCTCAGGCTTTTGAGGAACGATAACAACACCTTGACCCTACGAGTCAAGTCTTTTCCTACCAATCTGACAACTATAGATTGAAGAAAGAATCTGCACCTCTAACGGGTTTGATTACAAGGGTTTGGAACTTTGCAAAGTTGCTTCACGAAAGTTGATTGTTGCAATGATTTCACACTCTTTTGTTGCTTCTAGAAAGCCGATTGCTGCACTGAATTTCACTCTCGAAAAATCACTTAGAGAATATTTCTTTTGCATTCAAGTGCTTCTCTCTTTTGAACTCTCGGATGACTTTGAATTGAAGCTTGAGTTCTTGAGTTTTTCGATGCCTAATGCTGCTGCCTGAAGCCTTCTTTTATAGCTGCAAATAGGGCTTTGTCCAAGCTTAAATTCGAGATAAATCCTGCTCATATTTCCTTTGAAAATTCTGTTAGCCAATCCTGTTTCTCTTAATTTCAAAACGTATCTTTTAGCTTCATATTTCATTTGAAAATTCTGTTGACCAATCCTGTTTCTCTTAATTTCAAACCGTATCTTTTATCTTCAGATTTCATTCGAATTTCATTCAAGTCTTCAGTGATTTTTGAATCAAATGTTCTTAATACTTTGATCAAATTTCTATCAAAATTTAATCAAGTCTTCTTCGAATTTTAATCAAGTCTTCACTGATCTGCATCAGATTTAAATTTTGGACTGTTGGAACCATGTTGGTTCTAAGTACTTAGGATTTTGATGTTTACAAAAGCACTCCATGTAATCTTATTTTGTACCTTGAATTATTACATTAAATGCCACCAGAAGATGAAGTTTCTAGAGGCAGAAGATGAAGACATCAGATAATGCATCGAGAAGGTACCAAAGGATGCATCCTGAAATTACTAGTGGATATCTTTGTTGGCCCAAATCAAAAGGAAGCAAAGTCAGAAGGAGACCTGGACCATACCAGAAGGAAGCCTGCTAGAGGGAGACTTGATCCAGACCAGAAGGAAGCATTAGTCAGACTTAGTCCAGAAGTTATTCTGACCAGAAGATGGCCTGGTAGTGAAATGATAAACAGCCTAGAATTGATCCAGACTTAATCAAAGGATAAATTAATGGGTCCAGAACAAGAGATTCAATCCAGATTTGACCCAAACCAGAAGATAACATGGTTTAGGGTATGAAACTAAGTCCAGACCAGAAGAAATGATTGAAATTTAAAGATCTACATTTTTGATGAAGACAAAAAGATCCTTGATCAAAAAGAAAAAGGATTTGAAGCAACTTATCTTTCAAATTTATATTTAGGTAAAAGCATTTGATATTAAATCAAAATACAATTTAAGTACAATATTATGAGAACCTTCTAATAGCATATGCATTAAAATGTTTTATAAAAATATTTAATAACATAAACATTGTTTGAAAATAAAGTTTTTACAAAACTGGAAATCTGTATTAGAATACGAAGTGTCGTAGTCGAATACAGACTATAAAATCAGAAGCTAAAACTGAAGATCTGTATTCGAATACAGATTGCAAGTCAGTAGCTAATTTTAAACATTTGTATTCGACTACAGCTTTGTGTATTCGAATACAACTCAAGTCAGTGGCAAAAATCCCGTACTTGTAGTCGACTACAAGACATTGTATTCGACTACAACATTAAAATTTCAAATACAAACAGAACGTTATAGAAATGTATTCGAATACAACTTCGAAATAATGCAACTTTTCAGTTTTGAAACATTGCACAAGTTCATGAAAACGTTTGGGAATCATTGCCATTGATCTGAAGTATTATCTTGGAATATAAATATTTCAAATCTTCAGTTTTAAACTAATCAATCCTACCACGAACTTTGAACAGTTTTCTGAAATATTTTGTGAACTTTTCAAAGTTATATTTTCATACTTCAAGTACATGCTCTTCATTTTCATATCATTGAGAAAGGTTCTATATTGTACTTGAAAGTATATTGGATTGATATCCTTGCACAAACTATTATATTCTGTTGTTCTTAATAAAGAACTTTGTTGTAAAAATCATTAAAGTTATTGTTTGAAGAAAGTGGTGTATTTTCTTCAAGTGTTGTAAACTAAGATAGTGGTGTGCTATCTTAGGAAGAGTGTTAGGAATTTGTAATTGAAGTCTTAGGGTTAGACTTGTACTTTTTCTAACAGATATTGGAAAATCTCTTGTGGGGTGCAAGAGGACTGGATGTACCCTTGGTTGTAAGGGGAACCAGGATAAATCTCTGTGTGTTTTTACCTTCTGTCATTTACAGTTTTCATTTACTAACACAACAAGAATAAACAAACTTAAAACAGTCACTTAAACAATCTCCAAAACTCTAAAAACAGAAAAATTGTCCAACACCTAATTCACCCCCTCTTAGGTGCAACTCTGTTCTTACAATGATGTCCAGATTTGATCCAGACCTGATCCAAATCAGAAAGTAAAATGTCCAGACTGAAATATTATTTGTCCAGACTTAATTTCAGTTCAATCCAGACCCAATTCAGAATTGGTCTAGATCAGGGGGAAGATATCAAGATCAATGGTTCAGATTTAAGTATATGGCCCAGTGTTGGCCGAGATCAGAAGATCAGACCATAGCTCAGTGTTGGCCGAAATCATAAGGGAATAATGTGTGGTCCAGCATTGGCCGAGATCAGAAGATCAGAAAGTGTGGTCCAGGGTTGGCCGAAATCAGAGGATCACAGCAAATCACTTAGTATGGTCCAGATGTGGACTAGCGTAGAAGATCAAACGGTCTAGATTTAATCATCAGGATTAACGGTGGAGATTTAATTTGATCAAAGTATTAAAAGGATTTGTTACAAAAATAAAGTGAAGTCGTATGGGAGTTCAGAAGCTGTTGGCAGGAAGAAACTAAAGACATGATTGGCTAGTTATTTTTGAAAGCAAATCTGAAGCTTAGAAAGATATGTTTTTTATTTAAGTGAAGCTCGATTGGTCATGATATTTTTGCAAGAGAATCCAGCAAGATACAGCTCGAAATTAAGCTTGGAAGAGACCTTAATTCGCATCTATAAAAGGAGGCTCAAGGCATAATACTAAGTATCGAAAATCACAAAAGAGTCATACACTTCCAAAGCAAACACTCAAGTTTTCAGTGAGGTTAATTGTGAGTTCCAGCTTTCCAGAAGCAAGCACTCGTGTTTTTCTTTCCCTTGTGTGAGATCTAAGTTGTTGAAGTAGAGTCTACAATCTGAGGGAGTCAGAAGGGGTAGCAGATTACTTGGAAATTAGATTCAAGGAGTTGTAATTCTTTCTACAATCTGGGATTGTCAGATTGGTAGGAGAAGACTTGACTTAAGAAGTCAAGGTGTTGTATTCCTCAAGAGTCTAGGATTGTTAGACTGTTTGAGAAGACTGACTTGGAGAGTCAGTGGAACTGTTGTAATTCAAGGTTTGAATTAGTGAAATCCTTCAAGGTGAAGGGACTGGACGTAGCCTCGTTAACGGTGAACCAGTATAAAAATTATGTGTTTTATTTTTATTTTATATCCGCTGCTAACTCTGTTTTTATTCATACATTAAGTTTTGTTTTAAAACTGCAAAAACAGAAAAAGTATTCAAGTTAGGCAAACACAATTCAACCCCCTTCTTGTGTTTGCACCTTCAATTGGCATTAGAGCTCGGTCTCAAGGCTGAGCACTTAACAGTGTTTGAGGAAAGGTCCAAGGGGTTCAACATGGCAGAATCCAAAGATGAATTGGGAGGCAACATCAACAGACCACCACTATTTGATGGAGAAAGATTTGAATATTGGAAGAACAAAATGAGAAGTTTCTTCATATCTCAAGATCCTGAATTATGGAAGATCGTAGTCAAAGGATACACTGCGCCTACTGTTCCAGAAGATCCAACTAAAGAACTGGACATGGATGATATGATACCAGACCAGAGCAGATTATACAAACTTCATCACAAGTCCAGAAATATCATGATCAGTTCCATCACATTCAAGGAATTTGACAGATGCACATATAAAGAAATAGCAAAGAGCATATTCGACAGTCTGGTTCTGACCTATGAAGGAAGCCAGCAGGATCAAGAAGCAAAGGCTAACATACTTGTCAAAAAGTATGAGATGTTCAAGATGGAAGATGATAAAGACATCGATGGAATGTTCTGTAGATTCCAGACTCTGATATCTGGATTGAAGGTCTTGAAGAAAAGCTACACAATAGCAGATCATGTCAAGAAGATTCTAAGAAGTTTACCAACCAAGTGGAAACCAATAGTTATTGCAGTTCAGCAAGCCAAAGATCTGAATAACTTAATAATTGAAGATATGATCAGCTCACTCAAGTCTCATGAAATAGAACTGGAAGCAGATGAACCAAAGAAGAAGAAGAATCTGGCTCTGAAGTCAAAATAGAAGAAAACTGCAAAGGCAGCACCAGAATCAGAGGATAGCGACAGTGACTGTGATGACATGGCTTACTTAACCAAAAGATTGTTAAGATGTGGGAAAACAAAAAGAGGAGAGGCTCCAGGAAGAATCATAACAACAAAGGAAAGGAAGAATCTGACAAGAAGAGTATTGTGTGCTATAGATGCAATGAACCTTGACATATCAAGTCAGAATGTCCAAATCTGGAAAAAGGCAAACAACACAAGAAGAGTTCCAGATTCAGAAAGAAGGGTTTGATGGCAGCCTGGGATGTATCAGAATCAGAAGAAGAATCTTCTGATGAAGAAGAGGCAGAAACAGCAATGATGGCACACATCAGGTATGCCTCTGGACCTCATAAAGGCACAATCTCAGGAATGAAAGTAGGCTGAAGGAAGAATGATCGAAGCAGTCATTCAAGCAAGTTTGGAAGCACATCAGAGGAAGCAATTCTGGCTTTGATGGCTCATACCAACTCAAGCTCTGGATACGGCTCAGGCTCTGGAACAAAATCAGAAGATGAAGACAGTGACGTATTTTCTGATCTCACTAGATCTGAATTAATTGAGGCTTTAAAAGACTTTTTAAATGCAAACAATAAGATGTCTTTAAAACTGAAAACTCTTAGGGAAGATAAGAAAAATCTAACCAAAGAAGTCCAAGTTTTAAAGAATCGAAATTATGAGTATGCAACTGAAAACAAGGATTTTAAATCTGAAGTTGCAAGACTCAAATCTGAAAACCAAACTCTCAAAAGTAATATGTGTTCAACTTCCAAAACTGTTTGTGAATCTGATATGCATGAGCAATGTTTTCAAAACTTTATTTCTAATGGAATGGAAAGAAGTAAATATGCATCTATGATTTATGGAAACAGTAACATTGGAAAGAGAGGTCTTGGTTTTACAGAAACTATTACTGATACTAAAACTGTTCATTCTGATGTTTTTGCTAAGAAAGATCACTCTGAATTATCTTGTCCAATGGTAAAATCTGAACAAGATCAGAGAGCTGTTAAAACTAACAAACCTGGACCCAATAAGTTCTGGGTACCAAAAGATCATATTGTCTATGTTGCAGATATTCTGAGCAACCAGAAGGAGACACCAACAATGGTGCCTGGACAATGGATGTTGGCAATGCACAAGCAGAAGAAGGTTTATGTTCCAACATCTACCAAACAGAAGCCAATTGACTCTGGTAGAAGAAGAACTGGTCAACACAATACTTATCAGAACCAGAAC
>JBBPBO010000001.1:42383875-42476774 GCA_037974295.1 Cicer cuneatum
TTGTCAGATTGGTAGGAGAAGACTTGACTTAAGAAGTCAAGGTGTTGTATTCCTCAAGAGTCTAGGATTGTTAGACTGTTTGAGAAGACTGACTTGGAGAGTCAGTGGAACTGTTGTAATTCAAGGTTTGAATTAGTGAAATCCTTCAAGGTGAAGGGACTGGACGTAGCCTCGTTAACGGTGAACCAGTATAAAAATTCTGTGTTTTATTTTTACTTTATATCCGTTGCTAACTCTGTTTTTATTCATACATCAAGTTTTGTTTTAAAAGTGTAAAAACAGGAAAAGTATTCAAGTTAGTCAAACACAATTCAACCCCCCCTCCCTTCTTGTGTTTGAACCTTCAATTTCCCCCATTGCCTCATCACCATAGTTAGACATACTTGAAAGGTGGATCTTTTCTCAAGCAGTGTAAAGTGCTCTGGCATTGAGACTGAAGTCTAAAGACAATTGTAGGTGGAAAATACACAAGAAATGAGGGTTTCAATTTGTTGGAACCAAGTTGGTTCTAAGTACTTAGGATTTTGATGTTTCCAAAAGCACTCAATGTAATCTTATTTTGTACCTTGAATTATTAAATTAAATGCCACCAGAAGCTGAAGTAATTAGAAGCAGAAGATCAAAGGGTTCCAGAGATTGAATCCTGAAGGTACCAAAAGATACTCCAGGATGTCAAAACATCACCAAAAGATATCTTTGCTAGCCCAGATCATAAGGAAGCAAAGTCGGAAGGAGACCTGGTCCAGACCAGAAGGAAGCTTGGCAGAGGGAGACTTGATCCAGACCAGAAGGATTCAAATGTGAGATTTATTCCAGAAGTTATTCTGACCAGAAAATGGCCTGGCAGTGAAATAATAAACAGCTCAGACTTGATCCAGACTTAATCAGAAGGTAAATTAATGGGTCCAGAACAAAGGAATTAATCCAGATTTGACCTAGACCAAAAGATAGCATGGTTCAGGGTATGAAACTAAGTCCAGACCAGAAGAAATGATCTCTATAATTGATCCAGAACTGATCCAAAACAGAAGGTAAAATGTCCATATTGAAATATTATTTGTCCAGATTTAATTTCAGTTTAATCCAGACCAAGTCCAAAAATGGTCCAGATCAGAGGGAAGATTTTCAGATCAATGGTTCAGATTTGAGTATATGGCCCAGTGGTTGCCGAGATCAGAAGGTCAGAATAGGTGGTCCAGCAGTGGCCGAGATCAGAGGATCACAGCAGATCAGACCTGGCCCAGTGTTGGCCGAGATCAAAAGATTAGAATGTGTGGTCCAGGGTTGGCCGAAATCAGAGGATCACAGCAGATCACTTAGTATGGTCCAGATGTGGACTAGCGCAGAAGATCAAATGGTTCAGATTTAATCATGAGGATTAACGGTGGAGATTTTAATTTATTTTGATCTAATTATTAAAAAGATTTATTACAAAAATAAAGTGAAGTATTGTGGAATTCAGAAGCTGTTGGCGGGAAGAAACTAAAGACATGATTGGCCAGTTATTTTTGAAAGAAAATCTGAAGCTTAAAAAAGATATGTTTTTTATTTAAATGAATCCTAATTGGTCAAGATATTTTTGCAAGAGAATCCAGCAAGATTCCGCTCGAAATTAAAGCTTGGAAGAGGCCCTAATCTGCATCTATAAAAGGAGGCTCAAGGCAGAATACTTAGCATCGAAAATCACAAAAGAGTCATACACTTCCAAAGCAAACACTCAAGTTTTTAGTGAGGTTAATTGTGAGTTCCAACTTTCAAGAAGCAAGCACTCGTGTTATTTTCTTTCCCTTGTGTTAGATCTAAGTTGTTGAAGTAGAGTCTACAATCTGAGGGAGTCAGAAGGGGTAGCAGATTACTTGGCAATTAGATTCAAGGCGTTGTAATTCCTTCTACAATCTGGGGTTGTCAGATTGGCAGGAGAAGACTTGACTTAGGAAGTCAAGGTGCTGTATTCCTCAAGAGTCTAAGATTGTTAGACTGTTTGAGAAGACTGACTTGGAGGGTCAGTGGAACTGTTGTAATTCAAGGTTTGAATTAGTGAAATCCTTCAAGGTGAAGGGACTGGACGTAGCCTCGTTAACGGTGAACCAGTATAAAAATTATGTGTTTTATTTTTATTTTATATCCGCTGCTAACTCTGTTTTTATTCATACATTAAGTTTTGTTTTAAAACTGCAAAAACAGAAAAAGTATTCAAGTTAGGCAAACACAATTCAACCCCCTTCTTGTGTTTGCACCTTCAATTGGCATTAGAGCTCGGTCTCAAGGCTGAGCACTTAACAGTGTTTGAGGAAAGGTCCAAGGGGTTCAACATGGCAGAATCCAAAGATGAATTGGGAGGCAACATCAACAGACCACCACTATTTGATGGAGAAAGATTTGAATATTGGAAGAACAAAATGAGAAGTTTCTTCATATCTCAAGATCCTGAATTATGGAAGATCGTAGTCAAAGGATACACTGCGCCTACTGTTCCAGAAGATCCAACTAAAGAACTGGACATGGATGATATGATACCAGACCAGAGCAGATTATACAAACTTCATCACAAGTCCAGAAATATCATGATCAGTTCCATCACATTCAAGGAATTTGACAGATGCACATATAAAGAAATAGCAAAGAGCATATTCGACAGTCTGGTTCTGACCTATGAAGGAAGCCAGCAGGATCAAGAAGCAAAGGCTAACATACTTGTCAAAAAGTATGAGATGTTCAAGATGGAAGATGATAAAGACATCGATGGAATGTTCTGTAGATTCCAGACTCTGATATCTGGATTGAAGGTCTTGAAGAAAAGCTACACAATAGCAGATCATGTCAAGAAGATTCTAAGAAGTTTACCAACCAAGTGGAAACCAATAGTTATTGCAGTTCAGCAAGCCAAAGATCTGAATAACTTAATAATTGAAGATATGATCAGCTCACTCAAGTCTCATGAAATAGAACTGGAAGCAGATGAACCAAAGAAGAAGAAGAATCTGGCTCTGAAGTCAAAATAGAAGAAAACTGCAAAGGCAGCACCAGAATCAGAGGATAGCGACAGTGACTGTGATGACATGGCTTACTTAACCAAAAGATTGTTAAGATGTGGGAAAACAAAAAGAGGAGAGGCTCCAGGAAGAATCATAACAACAAAGGAAAGGAAGAATCTGACAAGAAGAGTATTGTGTGCTATAGATGCAATGAACCTTGACATATCAAGTCAGAATGTCCAAATCTGGAAAAAGGCAAACAACACAAGAAGAGTTCCAGATTCAGAAAGAAGGGTTTGATGGCAGCCTGGGATGTATCAGAATCAGAAGAAGAATCTTCTGATGAAGAAGAGGCAGAAACAGCAATGATGGCACACATCAGGTATGCCTCTGGACCTCATAAAGGCACAATCTCAGGAATGAAAGTAGGCTGAAGGAAGAATGATCGAAGCAGTCATTCAAGCAAGTTTGGAAGCACATCAGAGGAAGCAATTCTGGCTTTGATGGCTCATACCAACTCAAGCTCTGGATACGGCTCAGGCTCTGGAACAAAATCAGAAGATGAAGACAGTGACGTATTTTCTGATCTCACTAGATCTGAATTAATTGAGGCTTTAAAAGACTTTTTAAATGCAAACAATAAGATGTCTTTAAAACTGAAAACTCTTAGGGAAGATAAGAAAAATCTAACCAAAGAAGTCCAAGTTTTAAAGAATCGAAATTATGAGTATGCAACTGAAAACAAGGATTTTAAATCTGAAGTTGCAAGACTCAAATCTGAAAACCAAACTCTCAAAAGTAATATGTGTTCAACTTCCAAAACTGTTTGTGAATCTGATATGCATGAGCAATGTTTTCAAAACTTTATTTCTAATGGAATGGAAAGAAGTAAATATGCATCTATGATTTATGGAAACAGTAACATTGGAAAGAGAGGTCTTGGTTTTACAGAAACTATTACTGATACTAAAACTGTTCATTCTGATGTTTTTGCTAAGAAAGATCACTCTGAATTATCTTGTCCAATGGTAAAATCTGAACAAGATCAGAGAGCTGTTAAAACTAACAAACCTGGACCCAATAAGTTCTGGGTACCAAAAGATCATATTGTCTATGTTGCAGATATTCTGAGCAACCAGAAGGAGACACCAACAATGGTGCCTGGACAATGGATGTTGGCAATGCACAAGCAGAAGAAGGTTTATGTTCCAACATCTACCAAACAGAAGCCAATTGACTCTGGTAGAAGAAGAACTGGTCAACACAATACTTATCAGAACCAGAACTAGAATCATAGGAGGAACAGGAAATATCAAAGAATCACACGAATCAGAACAGGAACTGGAACTAGAATCATAACTGGAACATGTATCAGAGGTACAAGAACTGGAACCAGAACCAACGCTGGAACCAAAATAAAAACAGGAATTGAAAACCAGAACCAGAGGCACAGGAACTAGAACCAGTATCAGAGGCACAGGAACTGGAACCAGAACCACCACTGGAACCAGAATCAGAATCAGTACCCGAACCCGAACCAGCATAATTACCGGAATCACCATAAGTTCCAGAATCACCAGAGGAACATGGTGTATCAGCCAAAGTAGAAAGAGAAGAATCAAAATCAAGAGAGTTCTTCAAACACTCCAGTGATATTCATCAAGACTACAAACTTGGAAGGGAATTCAAATCCCTTAATCCAAACCATGTAATCACAGAACATACAGATTCAGAATCTGAAAATTAGAAACAAGAGGATTTTCAGAGCAAAACTTAAACTGGTGACATAGAGGTTACATCTTGCTGTAGATAATATTATTGTTTGATATTTATGTTTACTACGATAACAAGAAGCTTGATATTAAAAATCAAAGCTAGATAAGCATTCTGCAGGTTTTCAAACTGTTAGAGGAACCAGGTGATTCACACGAATTGAACACTTCAACAGAAACAACATTCTAGTGGTTTCAAAAACAAGTAGAAACCACCAGAAGTAGAATTAATGGTTTGGCTGTATTGAGTTCATTTTTAAATTATTTGATTTATATTATGTTATATGACAAACTGCTTGATCTTGACAAATCAAAGCAAGATAAAGATAGTGCAGGTTCACCAGAACCAAAGGGAGCAGAAGCAGAAGAAACAGAAATACCAGGAAAGATAGAGGATACAAGCAAGTCAGCAACACATGAAAAATATTCAAAAGATAAATTTGATCAAGTCAGAAACAGCCAAGATAAGTCAGAAGAGAAATCTAGATATTTATTAGAATCAGAAGCTGTTACAGATTTTCCAGAACCAGAAGTTGATGCAAACCAAGCAATGTTGACGAGGCTTTGGCAGAGGAAGGTTGGATACTTGCAATGCAAGAAGAGCTGAATGAATTCCAAAGGAATGATGTTTGGGATTTGTTACCCAGACCAAACAAAACATTATTGGAACCAAGTGGGTGTTCAGAAATAAACTAAATGAAAAAGGTGAAGTGGTAAGGAACAAAGCCAGACTTGTAGCTCAAGGATACAGTCAACACGAAGGTATAGACTACACTGAGACTTTTGCTCCAGTGGACAGGTTAGAAGCAATTAGAATTCTTTTATCATTTGCTGCTAATCATGATATAATGTTGTATCAAATGGATGTTAAAAGTGCATTCTTAAATGACTACATAAGTGAGGAAGTCTATGTCAAACAGCTCCCTGGATTTGAAAATTCTGATTTTCCAGACCATGTTTTCAAACTTAAAAAATCATTATATTGTTTAAAACAAGCACCAAGGGCATGGTATGACATACTTAGTAACTTTCTGCTTAAGAATGAATTTAATAGAGGCCAGATTGATAATACTCTATTTAGGAAATCCATTAAAAATGATATTTTGATTATTCAAGTTTATGTTGATGATATCATATTTGGATCGACTAATGGCACTTTGTGCAAAGAGTTTTTTTACCTAATGCAGAAAGAGTTCCAAATGAGCATGATGGGAGAACTTAAGTTCTTCTTGGGAATTCAGATTCATTAAGGTAAATCAGGTATACTCATTCACCAATCTAAATACACTAAAGAACTTCTTAAAAAGTTCAAAAGAGTGAATGTAAGCCTATGGCCACCCCCATGCACCCAACCTGCTCACTTGGGAAAAATGAAACTAGCCAAAAGGTAGACTAGAAAACATACAGAGGTATGATTGGATCCCTACTTTATTTAACTGCTTCTAGACCTGAGATCTTGTTTAGTGTTTGTGTTTGTGCCTGTTTTCAAGCTGACCCTAGGGAATCCCATTTAACTGCTGTCAAACGAATTCTGAGATACCTTAAAGGAACCACCAACCTTACCCTGTTATACAAGAAAACCCCCACCTACAAACTCAGAGGATTTTGTGATTCCGACTATGCTGGAGACAAGCTCGAAAGGAAAAGTACAAGTGGCAACTGCACTTTCTTAGGTGATAAATTGATCTCTTGGTCAAGACAAAGACAAAGCACCATCGCTATGTCAACAGCCGAAGCTGAGTATATATCAGCTGCAGGATGCAGCTCAGAGTTAATCTGAATGAAACACCAACTTGAAGATTACAACATCTTTGAAACCAATATCCCTTTGTAGTTTTGGAAGATGTTCCAAAGCAAACACTTAGTATCGAAAATCACAAAAGAGTCATACACTTCCAAAGCAAACACTCATGTTTTCAGTGAGGTTAATTGTGAGTTCCAGCTTTCTAGAAGCAAGCACTCGTGTTTTTCTTTTCCTTGTGTGAGATCTAAGTTGTTGAAGTAGAGTCTACAATCTGAGGGAGTCAGAAGGGGTAGCAGATTACTTGGAAATTAGATTCAAGGAGTTGTAATTCTTTCTACAATCTGGGGTTGTCAGATTGGTAGGAGAAGACTTGACTTAAGAAGTCAAGGTGTTGTATTCCTCAAGAGTCTAGGATTGTTAGACTGTTTGAGAAGACTGACTTGGAGAGTCAGTGGAACTGTTGTAATTCAAGGTTTGAATTAGTGAAATCCTTCAAGGTGAAGGGACTGGACGTAGCCTCGTTAACGGTGAACCAGTATAAAAATTCTGTGTTTTATTTTTATTTTATATCCGCCGCTAACTCTGTTTTTATTCATACATCAAGTTTTGTTTTAAAACTGCAAAAGCAAAAAAAGTATTCAAGTTAGGCTAACACAATTCCACCCCTCCTTCTCGTGTTTGCACCTTCATGGACTATATGATCTACCGATCTGGACCAAGTCTGGACCATGTCATCTGATCTGTACCATTTGTTGGAACCAAGTTGGGTCTTTCAATTAAAGTTTTGATGTTAACAAAAGTAATTTATGTAAATCGTATTTTGACTTAGAAGAAAAAATCAGAGGCTGTGCAAAATCAGAGGATGACACCCCCAGAGGATGACGTCACTAGAAGATAAAAATGCCACTAGAAGTTTCGCCCAGAGGATACATCCAGAGGATACTAGGGGAAACATCGAGAGGATATCAGAGGATACATCCAGAGGATGCCAGAGGAAACATCTAGAGGATATTAGAGGAAACATCGAGAGGATACCAGAGGATGCATCCAGAGGATACCAGAAGATACTTCCAGAGAATACTAGAGGATATCATTAAAGGAAAACATAAGAGGATATCATCAATTAGAGGATATCATCAATGGGAAGAAAAAATAACATCATCAGAGGATATCATCCAAAGAATTCCAGAGGAAACATCCAGAGGATACCAGAGGAAACATCGAGAGGATACTAGAGGATGCATCCAGAAGATATCAGAGGGTACCAGAAGATACCTCCAGAGGATATCATCAAAGGCAAACATAAGAGGATATCATCAAAGGGAAGAAAAAATAACATCATCAGAGGATATTTTTCTTGGCCTAGATTAGAAGGAAACAGAGTCTAGAAGGATACTTGGACCATACCAGAAGGAAGCTTGTCAGAGGGAGACTTGGTACAGACCAGAAGGTAACATAAGTTAGATTTGGTCCAGACTTGTTCCAGACCAGAAGATAGCATGGTCCATAACATAAGACTTAGTCCAGACTTGGTCCAGATCAGAAGATAAATGGTCCAGATCAGAGGATCAATGGTCCAGATCAGAAGATCAATAGTCCAGATTAGAAAATCAATGGTCCATATCAGAAGATAAATGGTCCAGATCAGAGGATCAATGGTCTAGATCAGAAGATCAATAGTCCAGATCAGAAAATCAATGGTATAGATCAAAAGATCAATGGTCCATATCAGAAGATCACAAAATGGTACATATTAGATTGCATGGTCCAGAGTTGGTTGAGATCAGAAGATCATACGGTCAGAATTTAAATCATGATGCAGATAAATGAAGACTTGATTAAAATTCGAAGAAGACTTGATTGAATTTTGATAGAAATTTGATCAAAGTATTAAGGGGATTTGATTCAAAAATTCACTAAAGACTTGAAGGAAATTCGAATGCAATCTGAAGCTAAAAAATATATGGTTTGAAATTAAGAGAAACAAGATTGGTCAACAGAATTTTCAAGTGCAATATGAAGTTAAAAAGATACATTTTTAAATTAAGTGAAACAGGATTGACCAAAGAATTTTCAAAGGAAATCTAAGCAAGATTTATCATGAATTTAAGCTTGGACAAAGCCCTAGTTGCAGCTATAAAAGGAGGCTTCAGGCAGCAGCATTATGCATCGAAAAACACAAGAACTCAAGCTTCAATTCAAAGTCATCCGAGAGTTCAAAACACAGAAACACTTGAGTACAAAAGAAATACTCTCTAAGTGAGTTTTCGAGAGAGAAAATCAGTGCAACAATCAGCTTTCCAGAAGCAACTTTGCAGAGTTCCAAATCCTTGTAATCAAACCCGATAGTGGTGTAGATTCCTTCTTCAATCTGGGGTTGTCAGATCGGTAGGAGAAAACTTGACTTGTAGAGTCAAGGTGTTGTTCTCATTCCTCAAAATTATGGGGTTGTCAGACTGTTTGAGAAGACTGGCTTGGAGGGTCAGGTGCTGTAATTCAAAGGTTTTGAATTAGTGGATTAAAGCCTTTTGAGTGAAGTAACTGGATGAAGCCAAGTTAATAGTGAACCAGGATAAATTGTTGTGTTCTTATGCTGTTATTATCCGCTGCTTAATTTGATTATTTATTCATCAAATAATTCACATCAACATTCAACAAAACATAAAAAAGAATTCAAGTTTGGCATACACAATTCAACCCCCCTTCTCGTGTTTGCACCTTCACCATTCTGTCTCATGATCTGGATTGTGTGATCTTCTGATCTGCACCATTAATCTTCTAATCTAGACCAAGTTTGGACCAAGTCTTCTATTCTGGACCTTGCTATCTTCTGGTCTGGACCAAGTCTTACTTATGTTTCCTTCTGGTATGGACCAAGTTTCCTTCTGGTATGGAACAAGTTTCCTTCTAGACAATGTTTTCTTCTGGTCTAGACCAAGTCTCCTTCTGGACATGCTTCCTTCTAGTCTGGACCAAGTCTCCTTCTAGACTCTGCTTCCTTCTGATCTGGACAAAGAATAATATCTTCTGAAGTCTGATGTCATTGTTTCTTCCCTTTGATGATATTCTCTGATTGATGATATCTTCTGAAGTTTGCCTTTGATGACATCCTCTGGTTCTTGCTTCTGATGAGATCCTCTAGTGATATCCTCTGGTATCATCTGGAGGTATCTTGTAGTATCCTCTTGAGGTATCCTCTGGATGGATCCTCTGATGACATCCTCTAGTATCCTCTGGTGATATCTTCTGGCTGTATCTTCTGGTGGCATTTTTTGGTTGTACCTTCTTGAGGTATTTTATGTGGACGTCATCCTCTGATGACATCCTCTAGTGACGTCATCCTCTGGTGCATCCTCTGGTGACGTCATCCTATGATTTTTCATACTTCTTTTAAGTCAAAATATGATTTTCATAAAATACTTTTGTTAACATCAAAACTATAATTGAAAGAACCAACTAGGTTCCAACAAAATAATCCTCCTCTTATCGAGGATGATCAAAAGAATAATAATATAAGTTCGAAATATGTGTGATAAGTGTGCAAATGCTGTGAATAAAACAAATATAAAGATAGTAGAGTTTAAGAAGATTCACACACAGAATTTATATTGGTTCACCTAATATAGGCTACTCTAGTCCTCACAGCTTTGTGAGATTTTCACTAACGTTGAAATAATCGTTCTTTGATCTGCACCTTTTCAACTATGTATTTTCTTAGCCTCACCAGGCTTACAACACTGTATTTTACTATCCTCGACAGGCTTACAAAATAACTCAAGTATATATCAACTTAAGAATATACAAGTAGTAATGTGTTTGCGGATCAAATTACAACTTTCTAAGATAAGATGGTGATGTGAAGTTGTATATAACACACTCAATAAAAATGATCCTCAGATCTGTTTACGTTTGGAAGAGTGTGTAGAATGACAATAAGCTTGAATAACTTAGATATTTTCTTGTAGATGATTCTCTTGATGTTTGAAGATTAATACTTCACTATTTATAGTTGCCTTTGGAGCTTCAAACATACGAGTTAGCAAAATATAACAGTTGGAGACTTTGCTAAGTTTCCTTGGACTTGTCTTTATTTGCAAAACTGCCATTTAACCATTATCCTTCTGTTAAGTATGTTGAGAGGATGAGTATTGCGTTCTATCCTCATATTTGAGTTATAGGAGGACGAAGCTTTCATTAATTCTAATGTGACTTGTGTTTTTTGGCTTTTTTCTTTCCAACAATTATAGTGGCTTGCCTTATAAGTCAAGGACATCACTTTTTGTTCGTTGGTACTTTTACTCATTTTTCCATGTGTGAGGATGAATAGACAACGGAAGTTCATCCTCTCTTTTCCGTTGTTTATCCTTTAACATATAGGAGATTAATTCATCATCTCTTCATAACTGTTTATCTTCTCACATAAATTCATCCTCTCGTAAGTGTTGTTTATCCTCTACGTCTGTTCTCAGATCTGATTTAAGTATAAGGATGAAGATTCTATTTTATGAAAATTCATCCTCTGGTTATTGCTTTTTGCTTCCCCTTTTCCAACCATTTTTATTAGTGTGCCCTTCATGTCAAGTACATCACCTTTTTGTACCTTTGTACTTTTCTGTATGTGTCAAATTTGTTATAAAGATATCCTCAGCATCTATCATCATCTTGAGATTATATTCATCCTCTTGATATATTATGGATAAGAAGGTTCCTTCTTCTTTCCAATACCTTGAAAATCAAGATTGACGTGCTTGTCTTACTTCAAAGGCTTTTGTACTATATAAGCTTAGGAGACGAGTTTACATTCCATCCTCAGATAGGAGGATGATCTTTCTATTAATTTTGACATGACTTGTACTTTTGACTTTTTCCTTTTCCAAGAACTATAGAGTCTTGATTTTCAAGTCAAAGACAACACTTTTTTCGTAATATGGTACTTTAGGCCATTTCCTATGTAAGAGAATGAATGAGACCAGAAGTTTATTTGTTTATCCTCTAACATAGATCATCTTGTCATGATTTGTTTGTCTTTTTGCTTTTAGTACTATTTGTCTTTAGATACAGATTCATTTTCCTAGAATTATTCATAGATTCATCTTTTCTATAGTATTGTACATCCTCTTTATCAGAGGTTAAGGCTTCATCCTCTGGCTTGGAGGATGTGTGAACTTGTATCAGCTATAATTCTTTTGGATCAAGGTGAAGAAGGACCTACTTTCTAACTTTGAAATAATTTTGTTATCATTAAAACCTTGGAGAGAGATTGTCTCAACAATCTCCCCCTTTTTGATGATGACAAAATTCGTTAGATTAGGATTCTATTGAATGAAATTGTATTAGTGCTTTTTGTAAAAATGTTCCCGTTAACATATGCATAGTTTTTTCTTGATTTCTTTCAAAGGTTTTATGTGTGATTCAGATGTAACATATTGTGAAGGTCATCATCGGCTTGAGGATAGTCATATTTAATGAATTAGGAACCTCAATTCTTTCATTGTTGAGTTGATACAACACACTTGTTTATGTGAGTGGATTCAAGCTTGACCACTTATGTTCTTTCAACAAAAACTCAAATGCAAACATCAATAGATCACCATTTAGAAAACTTAACATTTATTTCATAAGGTTTGTTGTCATTAAAGCACATATCAAAAAGGATTTTACTTCTACAATCTCTCCTTTTTTGATGATGACAAACCTTTAGAATAAATCTTTAGTTTTATAGATGGATTAAATAACCAATGAAAGAATGTTCATAGATATGCAATTAAACTCCCCCTAAACATATGCAAGAGGTTTAATTTGTTAACATTCTTCATTAATCATTTACATCATATACTTTTTTTATATATTCTCTCCCCCTTTTGACATCTATCAAAAAGTGTGAGGGGGTGAAGGATAATTATAGGCAACAAGAATATGCATTGATCACATAAATATCATCACATAGTTGAGAGGTTCATTCTCATATCAAATTTGCATTTAACATTAAACCACATAGTATGTAAGAAAGCTATTAATTATTTCAGTCAACATTGCAATCAAGACATAGACAATGATAAATAAAATAATATACTCAAATCATATTAAAAAATTATACACCCATTTCAGCACATATAAAGTTTTAGTAATTGACACTATACTCTCCAAAATTTTAAAAAAAGTGATTTGACCTCAAATTCATTGCATGTTTCAAGAAAAATAATATTTTCAAATATATAAAGCTTCCCCTGAGTTTTAACCACATTTTCCTTTAGGACATGACCATGCTCATTTTATGAACAAGTATATATCAATATGTATCATGATTGATACATCTCTATTTTTGAGTTCATAACATGCAAGTGTAACGAGATAATCATCTAAAAATATTCAAAACACATGTTTATGTTGAAGAATGAGACAAATATAAGCTTAAGAACACAATATGAGAACTTCAAGCTTCTTGGACCAGATTTGAAATTAATGGACAATAACACCAATTATAATCATAAAGGCCAATCATATATCCTCTTGTTGAATTTCTTTCAAAAATATAAATCCTAAGTTAGGATATCCATTTAAAACATGTTAAAGAAGGATATTTGATGTATAATGCAAGCTAGAATCTCAATTTTGTGAAAAGCCAAATAAGAATTTCATACTTAGGCATCAAACAAAGTATATGTTAATCAATATATGTACACTAAGTTGGATTCATCCAAAATTTATATTGAGATAAATGCACGTGAATAAGACCTATAGAAATAGGATATATCATAAACAATTCCCTACAATACAGGCTTATGCAAAGATAACATGATAATTAAATCATGGATTATTTTGCAATGTGTGAGAAAATATCATGCAATAAATTATGCTTAACAAAATAGTCCTTTTTTCTAAAACATTAAAGAACATCAATCCATTTGAAATGCATTCTTAACTTGTTATTAAAACACCATGCTATAAACAAACAAATCCCTTATTTATTTATTTATTTATTTATTTATTTATGCATTGAATAACAATATAAGAATGACTACATTAGAGGTTTTGAAAATGGATTTCATTAGGCATAGATTTAAGTCTTGATAAAAAGTGATGCAATACATTTATCTTTAAATTAATATAACTGCATTAAAATTTATAGCATGTATTCCTAATTTTAAAATCATCCATTCAATCACATAAAATGATTCCATCATAAGATTAATACTATTTAAACATCATAAGAATTGAGATTGAGTGTACCTCCTCTAGTGACTTTCCTTATTTGAGGATTAATGATACGAGAATCTTCAATTTTTTTGTTGGTCTCTCCTCATTCTTATTCATTTACTATGAGGACATTTGTTGACGATTATGAATGGATATTTCAACTTTTGTAACATTTTCTAAATGTTGGGTATGTTTATCCTCTTAAATATTCACTAGAGATAATCATCCTCTTGAATAATAGCTTGAGGTGATGCGGATAGAGAAATAGAGAGAGAGAGAGAGAGAAAGACATGTTCATATCAATTTACTTACAACTCAACATCATAGTAAGAGCATTTGTAGCTCTATCTTTTAAAATTTTCAATTGAGGATTATGGAGATTCCATTAAAGGAGTATGAGTTTAAGCAAGCTTAACTTTCAAATATCGATGATCTTCATAATGATATTTTTCTTCATCCTTACGACCATTCTCTGAATTGGATCTTTTAGTATGATCCCCTTGAACAAGTTCAAAATCTTATTCATGATTTTGCTCACAAATGCTTCCTCAAAGCATTTGACTTTCCTTAGCAACCTTTTTCATCCTCTCTTTTTATTCAAGAGATATAACTAGTAATATTGCATGAAGAGATACAAATACTTTTGATACCCAAGACTTAATGGGTCCTTATAAATTAGTATACCTCTTCTCATGATATATGTTCATATAATGAAATAATAATCTCGTAAGATAAATTACTACATTTTGGATATACATCTTAGTCTTTTGAGTATGAAAGAAAAAGTAAGCTAAAATATAAAAATTATTAAAAGATAAAAAGAGTACACATATCGAACAATGAAGATAACACAAAAAAAGTTTATGTTTTGAGAAACTAGTGTGAGAAAGGAGATGATTTTTTTTAAAGAGAAACAGGATAATAAAAGAAAGTTTTTTTAATATTAAACTAATATAAAAACAATGTTCATGTAGAGAGGATGATATTAAGCAAAGAAGATAATAAAAGTATGATAAGCAAATATAATAATAATAATAAAATTTTAAAAAAAATTAAAATTAGAGAAGCATGTGTAGAATATTAACACAGTAAACAAATATACAAAAAATAGTGATATAGACATTCATACAAGAAAACTAAAAATAAAAAAATATATGTTTCAAAATAGAGGCAAAAATATCTAATTACAAAGCACAAGCATATTAAACCAAAACCAATTATAAAGGAAGAGAAAAAAAAAAGGAAAGAGAAGACAAAATTTCTTGCTTCTATTTTGAGGATCAACATTACGAGATGATGTCCTCATACTTATGCTTTCAAAATAGAATCCAAGTGAATCTTGAATAATCACCAATTATTACAAGACCATTTTTTTTGCTCCAATACTTATTTCCTTTCACACATGCTTCAAAAGTTTTTGTCCTTTTCGAAACTAATTTTTTGGAAGACCTTTTACTAGATCAAGTTTGGATGATTTTGCAATATTTTTCCTACTTACATGAGCAACTCTTTTGAATGTCAAAACCGTTTATCACTTTCAATAGAAATAAAACATGATTTGGATGACAATTCATTTAAGTATAAAACAATTAATGTTATTTTTTCTAAACCTAGGAAAAATAATATTTAATGAGGATATTTGTTTTACCACACACTAGTGGAGTTTGAATATAACTTAAAAGCCATTGTCACATAGATGACATATGTTAAAAAAGTTATATTTTAAATCTTCCACTTATTGAAAAGCCTCAATTTTAGCAAAGTTATTTTTACCAATGATACATGTACCTTTTATTTGAGCTTTGTCATTATTTTCAAAGGTTACATATCCTCCATATACTTTTCATTGAGATGAAGCATTATCTATATCTAGTCATATGTCTTGAGCATCCATTGCCCAAGTATTAAGGTTTTTTCTTGACTGATAGAGGACATTCCTACATCACAAGTTAGTAGTAATTTTCGTACCTATATTGATTTAGGTCCTTGATGGTTAGTGTTTCTCTTTGAAGAGACTTTCTTCTTATGATAACATGTAGATTCAAAATGTCCATGCTTCTTTGAAGTAAAAGTTAATGTCACGAGAAGAGGAGTTGAATTGTGGCCGTTTTTAAATTTTAGTTCTTGCACTAATATTATCCTCTCAAGTTATCTTTGGAGTGAGGATGGTTAGATGAAAAATAATCCTCCTCTTATCGAGGATGATCAAAAGAATAATAATATAACTTTAAAATATGTGTGATAAGTGTGCTAATGGTGTGAATAAAACAAATATAAAGAGAATAGATTTTAAGAAGATTCACACACAGAATTTATACTGGTTCACCTAATACAGGCTACTCTAGTCCTCACAGCTTTTTGAGATTTTCATTAATGCTCAAAAACACGTTCTCTAATATGCACCTTTTCAACTATGTATTTTCTTAGCCTCACCAGACTTACAACAATGTATTTTTACTAGCCTCGACAGGCTTACAAAACAACTCAAGTATATATCAACTTGAGGATATACAAGTAGTAATGTGTTTGGGGATCAAATTACAACTTTATAAGATAAGATGGTGATGTGAAGTTGTATATAACACACTCAATAAAAATGATCCTCATATCTGTTTAAGTTTGGAAAAGTGTGTAGAATGAAAAGAATGTTCACAAGTTTGAATAACTTAAATATTTTCTTGTAGATGATTCTCTTGATGTTTGAAGATTAATATTTCTCTATTTATAGTTGCCTTTGGAGCTTCAAATATATGAGTTAGCAAAATATAGTTGTTGGATACTTTGCTAAGTTTCCTTGGACTTGTCTTTATTTGTTAAACTGCCATTTAACCATTATCCTCCTGTTAAGTATGTTGAGAGGATGAGTATTGCATTCTATCCTCATATTTGAGTTGTAGGAGGATGAAGTTTTCATTAATTCTGACGTGACTTGTGCTTTTTGGCTTTTTTCTTTTCCAATAATTATATTGGCTTGCCTTATAAATCAAGGACATCACTTTTTGTACTTTGGTACTTTTACTCATTTTTCTGTGTGCGACGATGAATAGACAATAGAAGTTCATCCTCTCTTCTGCGTTGTTTATTCTCTAACATAGAGGACATAAATTCATCCTCTCTTCAGTATTGTTTATCCTCTCACATAAATTCATTCTCTCGTAAGTGTCGTTTATCCTCTACGTCTGTCCTCAGATCTGATTTATGTATGAGGATGGAGTTTCTATTTTATTGAGTATTGATGTGATTGTTGCTTTTTGCTTTCCCTTTTCCAACCACTTTGATGAATGTGCCCTTCATGTCAAGTACTTCACATTTTTGTACCATTGTACTTTTCTGTATGTGTCCAATTTGTTTTGAGGATATCCTCTACATCTATCCTCATCTTGAGATTATATTTATGCTCTTGATCTATTATGGATGAGAAGGTTCCTTCTTGTTTCCAACACCTTGAAAATCACGATTGATGTGCTTGTAATAGGAGGATGATATTTCCATTAATTTTGACATGAATTGTACTTTTGACTTTTTCCTTTTCCAAGAACTGTAGAGTGTTGCTTTTCATGTCAAAGACAACACTTTTTTTCGTAATATGGTACTTTTGGCCATTTCCTATGTAAGAGGATGAATGAGACCAGAAGTTTATCTGTTTATCCTGTAACATTGATCCTCTTTTCATGATTTGTTTATCTTTTTGCTTTTAGTACTAGTTGTCTTTAGATATAGATTCATTTTCCTTGAAATAGTCATAGATTCATCTTCTTTTGGATCAAGGTGAGGAAGGACCTGTTTTCTAACTTTGAATACACTCAAAATCACATATTAGATAATAAGCATAATCATAATCGTTGAAATAACTTTGTTATCATTAAAACCTTTGAGAGAGATTTTGTCTCAACATCATCCTCTATTTGTTTATCCTCTAGCTTGGAGGATGTGTTAATTTGTATCAACTATACTTCTTTTGATCAAGGTGAGGAAGAACATGTTTTCTACTTTGAATACACTCAAAAGCACATATGAGATAATAAGCATAATCACAATATTTAAAATAATTTTGTTATCATTAAAATCTTTGAGAGATATTTTGTCTCAACATAATGGTGTAAAAATATAAATTAAAATAGTTAAAAAAGATAAAATAACAAATAGTATTTCTTCTATTTATCTTATAATAATTAACTCATCTAATTAGCTCACGTAGATTAATTAAAAAAAGTAAATAAAATAAGAGATAATAGTAATTTTACAAAATTATTATTATTATCAAATATTGGTCTATTTACTATTATCATTAATGTATAGTGTACAAATTTTGAAAATTGAAATGGGACATTCATTTTAAAACAAATATTTTTTACAAATGAGTCGATTGTTGTGGTATAGAGAGAATAAATGACATAATAGGAAAATGAGTATTAATGGTTCATTGTTATTGTTTAAAAACATATAATTTTAGACAAATATATTTTTTTAAAATGAAATATAATTTAGGACATATGGAATATTATATTAATGGTTTTTGTATTATCTATAGGAGTAAAGAGTGTGTTTATTTATTTATTTATTTTTTTGAAGTAGAGCATAGTGTGATTTTAGGTTAGGCAAATAATTGGATAAAATGGTTAATGAGTTTTAATTAAGGATAAATTATTTAAGAAAATTTGAGTTTGAATCTTGATTGAAAAAAATTTAAGTCAAACATTATTTACCTTACGACTGAATTTTGAATTATTTTCTTTTTCTGTCTATAGAAAAAATGGTAAAGAAATTCGCACAAAATTATGAGGTTTTAGAGTCGAACCTAAGACATGGTATATATACCTAACAATATTAGCATTTATTAGTTGAATTAGATTTTGTGAATAATATAATTTCAAATTACTAAATTGTGTTTGTTTAAGTCTAGATATCACATTCTCAATAATACATAAATTAGAAATGAGTATACTCGTATTTTTGGTACAAGCTTGAGAAAAATTATTTTAGGATACAGAGGTTCCCATGATAGAGATAACTTTTCAATCCCATATCGTCTATAATTCCTACGTAATACATGCCTTTGTCCCATCTATCGTTTATGCAATTCATTATAGAGATTAATTTTGATATACATGTCGTTATAAGTTGTTTTATATCGTTAATTAATCACAAACTTTTATTTATGAGACTTTTAAAGTAAAAAAGTTATTGAAATATTTTTTGTGATCTAAAAAATGTGATTAAATGATGATATAAATTATCTTTACATTGTGAGTTCCTATCAACTAAATATTAAATTATAATTAATGTGCTATAATTTTTTTCAATTTTTTATTTAAAACATATTCAAGATATAAACTATTAATAAAATACATATTCCTCTTTCAACTAATTTATTTTTGAAAGACTATCTTTTTACTAAATTATTTATAACGTAAATTTTAATTAGTTTATTACACTTTTCTTCAAATTAACTAAAAATGGTTAAGATACATGTGACACCATTTTCCCGTAGATATGGAATTAATATTAAATAGAGGGCAAATTGTGTGAAATATTGAAAAACATTTATTAAATTTATAGATATCCAATCATCATCATCTTGCATAGAATATTATAGTTACATAAAAACTTATTAGTTATAGTTATACTTTAAATCTCATTATCACTTGCTAGCCTGATGTAACTGAATTATAAAGATTGTAAACTCTTAGTCTTTTTTGTCGCATAACGATAACTTCATTCAATCTTCTTCATCGTGGCATATCTAAAATTGTTGATTGTACGGTGAGAATTATAATCCAAATATATAATGTCCCTAGAACATAACAAGTACTCATGCACCAAACACGCGTATTTATTTAATTACCAATCCTTTATATTAACCAATTATCAATTTAACATTGATAGTAATGAATCAATAATAATAATAAATAATCACAATATCATATTTTTACAATTTCATAATTAGCATATACACACATAACCTAATAACTCGACCTGATACAGCTATCATGTAGTATGTAATGCGACCTAACCAACAACTAACTCTGAAACATAAATTCAACTAACTTCAAGTTAATGCATAAGAGTGTCTAACCAGAGTAATCTAGTTTATGTAGTGGATAGTGTATTACTCCGATTTTTTTTTACAGTGCGAGTGTATTTTTTTTTATAAAAAAAAAACTACTTAATAACAAAATATGTCGTAGCACAAAACGACAAGAGTAATAATTAATTACATCATATATACAAACAAGCTAAATAGTTTTTTTTTTGGGACGATAGTCCAAAATATACAAATAGAAAATACACCGGTGCTATGAGACTCATCCGACATCGCTCATACCCCTGGGGTATTCTCGGCAGACACCTGCACAGAAGTATTGATCCAAGAATGCTATCCCCCAATGGTCACGTCAAAAAAATGGAACATGGACCCACTAACAAAAGTCAACTGTCAAAGAACATCAAGGTACAGTCATCCCAAAACAAAATAACTACAATCACGAAAAAGATATTAAGGCCCTATACAACAAAAAAACTAATCTGATCATCCACTAACAACTACAGTAACAAGGGTGACCTCCACACTGTGCACAAGTTCCATCTAACGCAGTATATCTCTTCGAAGTAACTTTCTCTTCCTCATCAGTCATAGAAGGATTAGTCTCCTCAGAAGTTAGATCCACCCATGAGATAGGTGGCTTCGGCGGCACCGAAATCTCAAAACAGTCCACTACTTCAATGACAGTCGGTGGGGGATAGTTCTCCAAGAGTGGAAGCTCACATTGGATCTGTAGTGACACCAACCAAGGTACCGACAATCCATCAACAAAACCCTGGTCCCCGACCAGCCTAGACGGACATGGAATATCTTTTCTCGCTGACACCGACCCCTTACCCTTCTCGCTTGTTCCTGATCTAAGCACTACGTCCTCTGCTACTACAGTGGGAGTCACCACACCTATGGTGGCCTCCATCTCACCTCTGACTGAAGTATCCTCTGCATCTACCCATACCCCATTCACCCCGAGTACTAATCCTGAAGGTACAGGAAAGTCGATCCTCTCATATTCCACGTACAACATTGCGCCAGCTCTCCCTTGTCCTCACCACCCTCCCCGTATATGCATCCCTGCTTGAGATGGGTCGTATACCCAAGCAGTCGGCGAACGTCGGTCAGGGAAGTCTAACGACGTCTCCGTCGTTAGGGTAACAGTCGGTGGAACGAACTCGGGTATCATTTGAGGGAAAAATCCAATTTCCACAATAATGTAAAGGGCCACCAACCGAAATTAATAGTTAACAATTAACAATTATTTCAAAAAGACAAACAGTAAACACTTAGCAGTTTCAGCAAGATAACAAACAGTGACAGAACAAGTATACACATATATCATATCATAACAAACATGACTCGCGTGCCAAGCACCCTAATGCAATGCTTATATGCCAGTGCACATGATTCCGGAATTCCCAAACCCTCCTCGAGGGGTGTAAATCATAAAGGTACTGCCTCTCACAGACCTGTTCTAATTACCGAGGTGCCACCTATCATAGATCAACACGATTTACTAGAGTGTAGTCTATCACAAACTTACACGACACAAAAAAATCATCTTAAGGATAAGATGGACCAATCAACTCATGGAACCATCCTGTGGCCCATCGCGGTCACCAATAACTCTGTGGCCCATCACGGTCACTGCTAACTATGAAATGCATGAGAATACTCTGACTCTTTTCACAACAATTATTATGTAAATGTAGCTATTAAAAGACACCTCTTTTGATACTCATTAAACACTAATAATTTTTCATACTTTTCACAGAGCATACTCAAGACACATTCTCATTCATAACATGTAGTAACACATATTATCACTCAAGAATGCATAATCACAACAATGTTAATCATCACATATTCACACAATCAATCACACATATAAGGTTCCTATGAGCAACTAAAAATTTGGAAGGAGCCCTTACCTCAATTATAGTTTTTTCAACAAATATCGCTCGTACCAAGACCTTCAATCAAATAGTGTTTGTCTTTGTCAAATGTGTCCCTGGGAGTTTAACTACCTTACAAACCATTTCTTACTCTTAATCCCCTTAGAGTATATTTACTAAAAGAGTTTAAAATGAGTAAGGAGTAATAGTATTATTATTTACAATACACGCTTTCAACATATAAAATATATTTTTAGAAATCAACATCCTTCACTTTTTTAGAGAATTCACTAAAAATTATTCGAAACGTCTTAAATTATTTTTCTCAAATTTTTTCACATAACCATAAATTTTCTCAAATTTGCGATAACTCATTTTTTTTCTTTCGAAACAACCAAGGTTTCAAAATCAAGAATTTAATCACAAAATTTTAAAAACTCATAGTTCCAAAATCAATTTTAAGAACAACAAACTCACAAATTTTTTTCCAAAATATTAACTTTGGTTCGGCTACTACCATTGAAAGTATCAAGTTATCAGCATTGATTTTGCATTCCTAATATAGTTTACTGTAAAGGAAAATTGATTTTACTACCTTAAATAATTGATTCCATTCAATGTCGTAAAAATTAACTTTCACTTTAACTTGAAAATTTGTCACTAACTATATATCAAATTCACTTCCAGCATAAAAACATTTAAACATAAATTCACATTAAAGTAAACTTAATTTTATGAGATTAAAAAAAATGCATAGTGACCGAATCAATTACCAAAAACATCATCCTCTGAATTACTAGGGATAGAATAACGGATTAGAAATGACATACACTAAAAAATCATTTTTCTTTATTCGCCACAACAACGTTAATATCTCAGAGTTCTCCCACCGCTAACTCGGTGTCAACGGTCTCGATTCCTTTTCGAGACTCAAAGAGCTAACTACATAAACATAATGATTCACAACAATTTGTTCACCACTAAAATTTATCCAACCACAAAAAAATTCCAAAAATTAAATCTCTTTCATTTTTCAAGTTATATCACTCAACCATTAGAGCACCAAAAATTTGAGTTAATAAAATACTCTAAACTTCTCCCTTAAACTCAGTTCAAGAGTAATTAAAAGAGTAACATTTTTAACTCTAAACATATTAATTTCACAGTTTAACTCTAAACATATTAATTTCACATTTTAACTCTTTGCTTAAACTCTAACTTAGTTATAATTTCAACTTTTTCACAACTTTAGCAACTCTAAATTTTCTTGTAAAATTTCAACTTCAGTTCAAACTCATTTATTTGAAAATAACTCATTACATAACTCAAACACAACAAAAATCAATTTCTTATTTCTAACAATTACTAACAACAACAACAACAACAAATGGTTGGTTAAGAACTCAAAAATTTCACTCATCCCCCCACACATATAATATTTTCGAATTTAGAAAGAAAAAAAAAGGGAAAAGAAATAAGTGTCTCACCTAAAATAAATTAGCTCTCAATTGCCACCTTGTAGAGGGGAGTAACTTTTCTTCCTAATACTTGAATGGAGGCTTTGATCCAGTAGAAAATAGATTTTTTTTTTTCAAGCACCAACACCAATCTTTTTTTGAAAACAGAAAGAAAGAATATGGAGGGAACCGATGAAGGCAGGAAGGGGAATGCTTTTTCCTTTGCTGGTTCGCGTGTGTAATATATATATATGAAATTGCTTTCTGCCTAACAAGGTTCACGGGCATATATATATATATATATATATATATATATATAACTTACAACCAATCAAACAATTATATATATATATATATATATATATATATATATTATAAATAAATAAATATATTATAAAATCATCATTGTAACTCTTGAAGATACCTCCAAAAGTCCCATTGCGCTTGGATTCTATCATTCTATCACAATACAACCCTCAAGCACGTCGTAATATATACAGTTATGCACACATTACACGTGTGAAATAATATTCATCATCAATATTCACTACTTAAGAAAGCATCATTAATTTTTTTAAAAGAAAAAATCACGGTGAGCTGTGCTAGATTTTACACTCACACTCAAGAAAAAACCATCGAGGAGGAGGATCTCCTACTGTGAAGCCAGAAAAAGATGGATGAATCAAAGGTAGGATAATCAACAGTGACATACAAAGAAAAACTCATAAACCTGTTAAGAGAAGAGGTTGTTACCCACTCAAGAAAAATCAACCATGACACTATGGAGACCATGATCGATGCTAGCAAATCAGAACCCAGGCCTAGTATTGATAGCATAAATATCCCATTTCAAGATAATGAATGGGATCAATGGGCCCATTCATGGAAGAAAAGCGGGTAAATGAGCAAATATCAAGATTCCTGAGAGTTATATACAACAACAATGGACGAAAAGCGGAAAGATCAAGATAGTCGACATGGAAGATGGTTATTTCTTAGTTTACTTTTCTACCAAAGCTAACTACATGCAAGCTTTATTTGAAGGACACTAGATGTTTGCGGATCATTATCTTATAGTTCAAAGGTGGAGAAAAACGTTCCTCAAATACAATTAAAGCCCATCACCAAATGACAGATGATGATTTGTGTCCATGTTGCCAATCTCAACCTGAAACAATCACGCACATGCTTCGAGATTGAGAGGATGCTCAACAATATTGGAATGAATTTATCACAGAAGACAAATGAGCTAAATTCTTTACTCTTGGCTTGCATGCCTGGATGGAGTGGAACATTACTATTGACAACGTTGGAGCAAGCAACACCAACTGGACTGCTTTCTTCGATGTTTCGATTAGGGCTCTTTGGAAGGATCGAAACAACAAGGTGTATTCAAGAAAGACCGAAACCGGTACCCATCTCACTTCTAAAACTATTTTTGAGAAAGAGATCAACTCACCTCGCACTTCCCATGACACAAGTGAAGGTGCAAACACAAGAAGGGAGGTTGAATTGCGTTTGCAAAAGTTGAATACTTTTTGCTGATTTGATGAAAGTTGATATAAATTACTTAGAGGATAAGCAATCAGATTCAGTAGCAGCAGATAATAAAAGCATAAGTATTTGGACACATAGATTTATCCTGGTTCACCATTAACTTGGCTACATCCAGTCCCTTCATTCAGAAGGCTTTAATCCACTAATTCAAACAGTTTGAATTACACAGCACCTGACTCTCCAAGTCAGTCTTCCCAAACAGCTTGACAGCCCCAGACTTTTGAGGAACAACAACACCTTGACCCTACAAGCCAAGTCTTCTCCTACCAATCTGACAACCCCAGATTGAAGAAGGAACTTACACCACCTTGACATTACAAGCCAAGTCTTATCCTAACAATCTGACAACCCCATATTAAATAAGGAACTTACACCACTATCGGGTTGGATACAAAGGTTTGGAACTTTGAGTAGTTGCTTCTGGAAAGATGATTATAACAATGACTCTCACACTCTAAGAAAAGAACACTTAGAAAATATTTCTCTTTCGCACAAGTGTTTCTCTCTTTGAACTCTAAGATGAATTTGGATTTTAAGCTTGGGTTCTTCTACTCTCTTCTATTTTTCGATAATTTCTTCTTCAGCCTGAAGAATCTATTTATAGTTGAGATTTGGGCTTTTACTTGGTCCAAGTTTAATTTTGAATTGTATTTTGTTCAGATTTCTTTTGTAAATTCTTCAACTTGATTATGTTCCTTTTTAAATTTGAACCAAATCTTCTTCTGATTGAAATTAAATCTTCTTCAAATTTTGATCAGATCTTCTTCAAATTTAAATCAAGTCTTCTTCGAATTTGAATCAAATCTTCTATGAATCTTGACCATGTCTTCTTTCATACTCTGATGTTTGCCTCAGATGGTATCTTCTGTTGATGTCCTCTGATTCCTGCCTCTAAAGGTATCCTCTGATTTTGGCCTATGATGATATCCTCTGATTTTTGCCTATGATGATATCCTTTGATTTTTGCCTCTGATGATATCCTTTGATTTTTGCCTCTGATGATCTACTTTGATTTTTGCCTCTGGTGATATCCTTTGGTGGGATCCTCTGGTGATATCCTCTAAGATCCTCTAGAGGTATTTTTTGGTGACATCCTCTGGTGGCATCCTCTGGTGACATCCTTTGGTGGCATCCTCTGGTGACATCCTCTGGTGGTATACTTCTTCGAAGTCACAATATATTATTCTCATAAAATACTTTTGTTAACATCAAAACTTTAAGTGTAAAACCAACTTGGTTCCAACAGTCTCCCCCTTTTATCATCAGACAAAAAGGCATGAAAGTGATCTTTCTCCCTTTATTTATTTTTTTTAATAACATGAATATAACATATTACAAGAAAATATAAAAACAAATTTAAAACTAAACTATTTTGAAGTGATTATACTATCAGTTAGAGATGAATGTAAGGTTTAGGGTTTTCTTGATGAAGTCAAACCTATCTTCAGGTAGTGGTTTGGTCAATATGTTAGCCCATTGGTGTTCAGCGTCTACAAACTGAATGTTGAGTACCCCTTTTTGAACAAAGTCTCTAATGAAGTGATGTTTGATCTCTATGTGTTTAGCTCTAGAATGAAGTATAGGATTTTTGGTTAGATTGATCGCAGAAGTGTTGTCACAATAGATGGGAATATTGGTTTATAGGATTTTGTAGTTGTAAGACCATTAATTTTAAAATGAAATTATGGATTTAATCGCAAGTATATTTTGGGATATTTGTAAAATATATGATATATGTATATTTTTATATATATATATAAATATTTTTGAAATTGAGTGAAATTATTGGACGAAGGATTATTTAATTTAATTACGAGTAGTTAAATATCGGACAGTTAATTAAAATTTTATCTGTCGACGTAATTGCGACGGGAGTAATTAGTTACTTGAGGGTCAAGTTTAATTATATATATATATATATATATATATATATATATATATATATATATATATATGAGGTGGCAAGTGTAAGACCCTTAATTTTAAGAATTAATTTATGGAATTAATATTAAAGTTTATTTTGGGGATTTTGTAAAATATTTAATATATGTATGTTTTGAGTAAATATATATATATATATATTTATTTTGGAAGATAAATTAAGATTATTGGATGAAGATTAAATTAATTTAATTACGAGTAATTAAATTAACGAACAGTTAATTAAGGGATTAGCGGCTAATTGCGACGAGATTGGTTAAGTGCTGAGGATGAGACAAGTGTCGGGTGAGGTGGCACCCACACAAGCCTATAAATAGGAGTGAGAAGGAAGGGCAAAGTCAGAACACCATTCCTCCTTCCTCAATGCCCATACTGCATGTAACAATACCCCTTTCCCTCTCATTCTGTTTTGCTTCCAGTTCACGATTTCAAAAAGAGAAAAAAGGGAGTTCCTCAAAAGTGTCATTACTTGGAAATCCAAGCACCAAACAAGAAAAACCCCAGTACAAAAGTTATTCCCCTCATCATTCTAGAGCTAGAGATTTCAGTTTCGTAGCAGCAAACCCAGGCAACAGCTTCACCGATTTTTGGCGCGTAAACGGGAACAAAAACAGAAATGTGAGAAGTAGCAGAAACGCAACAAGGGTTAGGGCACCTTCCACTTTCTAGTTGCATTAGGGCTGTAGGTGCATAACTGTCATGGCATTACAGGTGTTTTCATTATTGTTTTTGAAAAAAAAACTGGTTTGCCTGTTGATTGAAAGACATGAAAAATGCATTATGTGATGTTTTAAAAGTTTTGTGATGATTGTTGTTTGGACAGAATTCATTAAAGTTGTTTTGTTTATGTGGGGAAATTGAAAAATGTCTTGCATGTTATTTTGAAGATGGTTTAAATGCATGTTCATGAAACTGCTTGAATGTTGTTATAAAATGGGAAAATGCATTCTGTTGGCATTTTGCTGCTATGTGATGCTTGCTGTTTGACTGAATGTGTTAATGTTGTTCTGATGTTCGAGAAAGCTGAAATGCCTTGCATGTTGTTCTGATGTTTGAGAAAGCTGAAATGCTTTGCATGTTGTTCTGATGTTTGAGAAAGCTGAAATGCTTGCATGATGTTCTGATGGTTTGAGAAAGCTGAAATGCTTTGCATGTTGGTCTGTTGATGAAAACCTGGTGTTGTTGATGTTTTCAAATGAAAAGGGATTTTAAATGATGAAAGTGTTTTCTGGAAAAGTGTTGAATCTGTTTTGATGTTTAGTTGTTTTTTTTAAAGAAACAGTTTGAAATGTGTTGAAGTCTCATGAAAAATTTCACTGGTTTTTCGAAGGTGTATTCGAATACAACATGTGTGTATTCGAATACAACCTGTCAAGCTTCTATTTTACTTAAGTTTTCAAACTTGTATTCGAATACGAGCCCCTGTATTCGAATACAGAGGAAGGATTTTTGCTTCTGACTTAGCATCTGTATTCGACTACGGCCATGTCGTATTCGAATACATAAGTGAAATTTTAACACTGTATTCGCATCTATATTCGACTACAGGCATGCTGTATTCGAATACAGAATGCAGATTCTCACTAGTTTCAGCTTATGTATTCGAATACAAGGGATTTGTATTCGAATACAGATTCTGGTTTTCCAGAAACTCAATTTTTAGCTTTTGTATTCGAATACAAGGAGGCTGTATTCGAATACAGATTCGTGTTTTCCAGAAAATCAAGTTTTAAACAATGTCATGTGAATTTTAAAGTGTTGGAAAATATTGAGAAGGGTTAAAATGATTTAAAATGGAGTCTTTGAAATAATTTTGAAGAGGAGAGGATGATGTTTTGGAAACCTTTAATGACCTGGGAGGAAATGCTGAACTTTCAATGTTTTGTCTTCTGTATTCGACTACAGACATGCTGTATTCGAATACAGAATGTTAAAATTGCAGTTTCATGCTTCTGTATTCGAATACAAGAGATCTGTATTCAAATACAGATTCGGGTTTTTCAGAAATTCCATGTTTTTCAAAATTGTTTATAAACCCTAAGTGTTGGGGAATATTGGGAAGGTTTGTGATGAATAAAAATAGAATTTTTGTGATAGTTTGAAGTGGTGGTGATGAAGTTTTTGAGACATTATTGATGTGGTGAAAAGACTGATTTCTACACTGTGACAGCCTCTGTATTCGAATACAAGAAGGCTGTATTCGAATACAGAGTGTTGATTCTGCACTGATTTGGCTTCTGTATTCGAATACAGAGAAGCTGTATTCGAATACAGATTCGTATCTTCTAGAAATCTCAGTTTAAACACTGTTTTGTGAATTTTAAGAGTTGAGGGAAAGACTTATGATAATTAAGCATGGAATTTTGAGATGATGTAAAGTGATAATAATTGCTTGACTGCTTAATCATGGTTGTGATGATGATGAAATTGATTGTGTGAGATGTTTTGAGAGATGATGGAAAGGCTGAGTTTTTCTGATATTGCATACTGTTTTCAGTGAAGAGAAAACACTGCATATTCATGCATTTCATAAGTCAGGTGGTGACCGCGATGGGCCACAAAGTAATGTGGTAACTGTGATGGTCCGTGAAGTTAAGTAGTAACCACAGTAGTGGACTACGAAATGGGCGCGTGTTCGTGGTGGTCCATTCTATCCATACGGGGATTTAACTTCTGTGTATTTGGCCTGTGAGAGGCTAATACATGTGAAAGTAGTAACTGTGATGGGTTGTAGAGTGGCCGCGTGTTCGTGGTGGTCCATTCTATCCGGGCTACGGAATGGCCGCGTGTTCGTGGTGGTCCATTCAAATACGTAAAACGTGCTGGTCTGTTGAGCGACTGCACTGGTGCTGATCTGTTGAGCGATTGCACCTGGTCTTGAGGGCCGTTAAAGTCATACATATTTAAATTGTGTTGGTCTGTTGAGCGACTGCACCTTGGAAATTCCAAGAAATTGTATACATGAGCATATACATATTGCATCGGGGTGTTACAGCAAGAGTATGTGTCTATATATATGTTTGCATGTGAGAAGCAAGGGAAAAAAAAGGGAAAAACAAAAAATCAGAATCAGAAAGAAAGAGAAAACAAATTCTTTCCTTTCCCTCACCTGCCCGCGTGACTTTCTTCATCTTCCTTTGTTCAGTTCTGTTTGTGTTGGTAGTGAGAAGGGATACTCAAAACTCAAATTACTTGGAAATCCAAGCCTCAAATAAGAAAGTGTAAAGAAGGAAAGTTATTCCTCTCATCTTTACGATACTAGAAAACCAACTTTGGTAGCGACGACGCGAGCGGGAGTTTCTCCGATTATAGTCGCGGTAACGTAAACAAACAAGAAAATGTAACGAAGGTAAGGGGTACCTTCCAACTTTTTAGATTGCATGTAGGGACTTTAAATGCATGTTGATGGATGATTGTTATGTGTTATATGTGTTAAGAACGTGTTGTTGTGTTGATACTGAAAACTGCCTTTGCATTTGGTTTGTGGATGATCAAAATGCATGTACTGAGATATGACTGTACTGTTTTGTGACTTGTTGTTGAGTGGATGATGCTTTTGTTGTTTTGTTGCTGTGAAAGAAATCATTTATGTTGTGTTGTTGACATTCTGGGTTTTGTGGTTCAAGAAATGGTGTTTGTGTTATGGTGGATGTTTTGGTTTTCAAAGAAAAGAGTTTTGAAATTGAAGTGAATTTTCTGGAAAATCCCACTATTTTCGAAGATGTATTCGGATATGACACTGGTGTATTCGAATACACTTCTGAAGGTGCAAACACGAGAAGGGGGGGTTGAATTGTGTTTGACTAACTTGAATACTTTTCCTGTTTTTACACTTTTAAAACAAAACTTGATGTATGAATAAAAACAGAGTTAGCAGCGAATATAAAGTAAAAATAAAACACAGAATTTTTATACTGGTTCACTATTAACGAGGCTACGTCCAGTCCCTTCACCTTGAAGGATTTCACTAATTCAAGCCCTGAATTACAACAGTTCCACTGACCCTCCAAGTCAGTCTTCTCAAACAGTCTAACAATCCTAGACTCTTGAGGAATACAACACCTTGACTTCCTAAGGCAAGTCTTCTCCTGCCAATCGGACAACCCCAGATTGTAGAAGGAATTACAACGCCTTGAATCTAATTGCCAAGTAATCTGCTACCCCTTTTGACTCCCTCAGATTGTAGACTCTACTTCAACAACTTAGATCTAACACAAGGGAAAGAAGATAACACGAGTGCTTTCTTCTTGAAAGCGGGAACTCACAATTAACCTCACTGAAAACTTGGGTGTTTGCTTTGGAAGTGTATGACTCTTTTGTGATTTTCGATGCTAAGTATTCTGCCTTGAGCCTCCTTTTATAGATGCGAATTAGGGCCTCTTCCAAGCTTTAATTTCGAGCTGAATCTTGCTGGATTCTCTTGCAAAAATATCTTGACCAATTGGGTTTCATTTAAATAAAAAACATATCTTTTTTAAGCTTCAGATTTTCTTTCAAAAATAACTGGCCAATCATGTCTTTAGTTTCTTCCCGCCAACAGCTCCTGGAATCTTTTTAATACTTTGATCCAACTTCACTTTATTTTTGTAACAAATCCAACTTCACTTAACTATGGAAGATGGTAGTCAAAGGATACACTACACCTATTGTTCCAGAAGATCCAACTTAAGAACTGGACATAGATGATATGAAACCAGAGCATAGCGGATTACACAAACTTCATCACAAGTCTAGAAACATCATGATCAGTGCCATCACATTCAAGGAATTTGACAGATGCACCGATAAAGAAACAACAAAGAGCATATTCGACAGTCTGGTTATGACCTATGAAGGAAGCCAACAGGTTCAAGAAGCAAGGGCTAACATACTGATCAAACAGTATGAGATGTTCAAGATGGAAGATGATGAAAACATTGATGAATGTTCTGCAGATTCCAGACTCTGATATCTGGACTGAAGGTCTTGAAGAAAAGCTACACAACAGCAGATCATGTCAAGAAGATTCTAAGAAGTTTACCAACCAAGTGGAGACCAATGGTTACTGTAGTTCAGCAACCCAAAGATCTGAATAACTTAAGACATGAAGATCTGATCAGCTCACTCAGGTCTCATGAAATAGAACTAGAAGCAGATGAACCAAAGAAGAAGAAGAATCTGGCCCTGAAGTTGAAACAGAAGAAAGCTGCAAAGACAGCATCAGAATCAGAGGATAGTGACAGTGACTGTGATGATATGGCTTACTTAACCAAAAAGATGGTTAAGATCTGGGAAAACAGGAAGAGGAGAGGTTCCAAGAAGAAACATAACAGCAAAGATAAGGAAGAATCTGACAAGAAGAACATCATCTGTTATGGATGCAATAAACCTGGACATATCAAGTTAGAATGTACAAATCTGGAAAAAGCCAAACAGCACAAGAAGAGTTCCAAATACAGAAAGAATGGTCTGATGGCTGCCTAGGATGTATCAGAATCAAAAGAAGAATCGTCTGATGAAGAAGAGGCAGAAACAGCAATGAAGGCACACATCAGGTCTGCTTCTGGACCTCATAAAGGCATGATTTCAGGAAGGAAAGCAGGCAGAAGGAAGAATGAACGAAGTATTCATTCAAGCAAGTTTGGAAACACATCAGAGGAAGCAATTCTGTCTCTGATGGCTCATACCAACTCAAGTTCTGGATACAGCTCAGGCTCCAGAACAGAATCAGAAGATGAAGGCAGTGAGGTATTTTCTAATCTCTCTAAATCTGAATTAATTGAGACTTTAAAAGACTTGTTAAATGCAAACAATAAGATGTCTTTAAAACTGAAAACTCTTAGGGAAGATAAGAAAAATCTAACCAAAGAAGTCCAAGTTTTAAAGAATCGAAATTCTGAGTATGCAACTGAAAACAAAGATTTTAAAACTGAAGTTGCAAGACTCAAGTCTGAAAACCAAACTCTCAAAAGTAATATTTGTTCCACTTCTGAAACTGTTTGTGAATCTGATATGAATGAACAATTTTTTCAAAACTTTATTTCTAATGGAATGGAAAGAAGTAAATATACATCTATGATTTATGGAAATAGTAACACTGGAAAGAGAGGTCTTGATTTTACAGAAACGATTCCTGAAAGTAAAGCTGTTCATTCTGATGTTTTATACATTGTTTGTGCTAAGAAAGGTCACTCTGAATTATCTTGTCCAATGGTAATATCTGAACAAGATCAGAAAGCTGTTAAGACTAACAAACCTGGACCCAATCAGTTCTGGGTACCAAAAGATCAAATTGTCTATGTTGCGTATGTTCTGAGCAACCAGAAGGAGACACCAACAATGGTGCCTGGACAATGGATGTTGGCAATGCACAAGCAAAAGAAGGTTTATGTTCCTGCTACAACCAGGCAAAAGCAATATGAGTCTGATGGAAGAAGGTCTGGTCAACGCAACCAGAACCAGAATCATCGGAGGAACAGGAGATATCAAAGATATCACACTAATAAGAGGAACAGGAACTGGAACCAGAACCAGAACTGGAATCAGTATAAGAGGTACAGGAACTGGAACCAGAACCAACACTGGAACCAGAACCAGAATCAATACTGGAACCAGAACCAGAACAGGTATCAAAGGTTCAGGTATGATCATCAAAATTACTCTAATTATCAGAATCAATATAACTACAGGAATTATCAGAATCACTAGAACCATCAAGGTTATCAGAATCACCTGATTCACCAAAGTTACCAGAACCAAAACATGTTCCAGAATCACCAGAGGAACATGGTGTATCAGCCAAAGCAGAAAGAGTGGAATCAGAATCAAGAGAGTTCTTCAAACACTCCAGTGAGATTCATCAAGACTACAAACCTGGAAGGGAATTCAAATCCCCTCATCCAAACCATGTAATCACAGAACATACATATTAGGAATCTGAAAATCAGAAGCAAGAGGATTTTCAGAATAAAACTGAAACTATTGACATAGAGGTTACATCTTGATGTAAATGCTATTATTATTTGATATTTATGTTTACTGTGATAACAAGAAGCTTGATCTTAACAAATCAAAGCTAGATAAGTATTCTGCAGGTTTTCAAACTGTCAGAGGAACCAGGTGATTCACACGAATTGAATACCTCAGCAGAAACAGCATTCCAGTGGTTTCAAAAACAAGCAGAAACCACTAGAAGCAGAATTAATGGTTTGGCTGTATTGAGTTCATTTTTAAATTGATTAATATTATGTTATATGAAAAACTGCTTGATCTTGACAAATCAAAGCAAGATAAAGACAGTGCAGGTTCACCAGAACCAAAGGGAGTAGAAGCAGAAGAAACAGAAGTACCTGGAAAGGTAGAGGATATAAGCAAGTCAGCACCACATGACAAATCTCCAAAAGAGAAATATGGATATTTACCAGAACCAGAAACTGATTTATAATAATCAGAAGCTGGTACAGATTTACCAGAACCAGAAGCCGATTTATCAGAATCAAAAGCTGTTATAGATTTACCAGAACCAGAAGTTGATTTATCAGAATTAGAAGCTGTTACAGATCTTCCAGAAACAGAAGTTGATGCAGACCAACCAATGTTGATGAAGATTTGGCAGAAGAAGGTTGGATACTTGCAATGCAAGAAGAGCTGAATGAATTCCAAAGAAATGATGTTTGGGATCTGGTACCCAAACCAAAAAAAAACATTATTGGAACCAAGTGGGTGTTCAGAAATAGACTAAATGAAAAAGGTGAAGTGGTAAGGAACAAAGCCAGACTTGTAGCTCAAGGATACAGTCAACAGGAAGGTATAGATTACACTGAGACTTTTGCTCCAGTGGCCAGGTTAGAAGCAATTAGAATTCTCTTATCATTTGCAGCTAATAATATAATGCTGTATCAAATGGATGTTAAAAGTGCATTCTTAAATGGCTATATAAGTGAGGAAGTCTATGTCAAACAGCCCCCTGGATTTGAAAATTCTGATTTTCCAGACCATGTTTTCAAACTTAAAAAATCATTATATGGTTTAAAACAAGCACCAACGACATGGTATGACAGACTTAGTAACTTTATGCTTAAGAATGAATTTAATAGAGGCTAGATTGATAATACTCTATTTAGGAAATCCATTAAAAATGATATTTTGATTATTCAAGTTTATGATGATGATATCATATTTGAATCGACTAATGGCACTTTGTGCAAAGAGTTTTCTGACCTAATGCAGAAAGAGTTCCAAATGAGCATGATGGGAGAACTTAAGTTCTTCCTGGGAATTCAGATTAATCAAGGTAAATCAGGTATACTCATTCACCACTCTAAATACACTAAAGAACTTCTTAAAAAGTTCAAAATGAGTGAATGTAAGCCTATGGCCACCCCCATGCACCCAACCTGCTCACTTGAGAAATATTAAACCAGCCAAAAGGTAGACCAGAAAACATACAGAGGTATGATTGGATCCCTTCTTTATTTAACTACTTCTAGACCTGACATCTTGTTTAGTGTTTGTGTTTGTGCCCGATTTCAAGCTGACCCTAGGGAATCCCATTGTAACTCGAAGACTTGAGTTACTCCACCTCAGACCAATATCTCCCCCTAAGTCTGATACTGACTTTTTCTTCTCTTTTTCAACTCCTTCTCTTTTCATTCTTTCTTTTCTTCTCTTCTCCTCTCTTTTTCAACTCCTTCTTTATTCTCTCTTTCTTTTCTTCCTTCACATAGCCTCTCCTTTTCAACTCCTTCGTTTTTCACTCTTTCTTTTTCTCTCTCCCTGATTCTTCTCCTTTTCAACTCCTTCTCTTTTCATCTCTTTCTTTTTCACTCCTCCTTTCTTTTTATCTCTTCTTTTCTACTTATTTCTCCTTTTTCTCTCTCTCTCTCCCGCTTTTTGTCATCAGCCAAAAAGAGGTCCTACTATTTTTTTATTTTTTGTTTTTCTCTTTACAAATTATAGAAAGTAAAACAGAAAATAAAAGACAGAAAATAAAATAACAAGAAATTTAAAAAATCCTTAGATGACTACTTGAGCTAGTCAGATATGGAGACAATGTTGAGATGCTTCTTGATGAACTCGAACCTATCTTCTGGTAATGATTTGGTGAAGATGTCAACCCATTGATGATCATGTTGGAACCAAGTTGGTTCTAAGTACTTGGGATTTTGGTGTTTACAAAAGCACTCCATGTAATCTTATTTTGTACCTCGAATTATTACATTAAATACCACCAGAAATTGAAGATTACAGGAGTAGAAAATGCAACCAAAATGAATTCTGGAATTACCAGAAGATACACCAGGATGACAAAACACTACCAGAGGATATCTTTGCTGGCCCAGATTAGAAGGAACCAAAGTCAGAAGGAGACCTGGACCAGACCAGAAGGAAGCCTGCCATAGGGAGAGTTGTTCCAGACCAGAAGATGTCAAATGTCAGATTTATTCCAGAAGTTATTCTGACCAGAAGATGGCCTGGCAGTGAAATGATAAACAGTCCAGACTTGTTCCAGACTTAATCAAAGGATGAATTAATGGGTCCAGAACAAGAGAATTAACCCAGATTTGACCCAGACCAAAAGATAGCATGGTTCAGAGTATGAAACTAAGTCCAGACCAGAAGAAATAATTTCCAGAATTGATCCCTACCTGATCCAAAATCAAAGGTAAAATGTCCAGACTGAAATATTACTTGTCCATATTTAATTTCAGTTTAATCTAGACCAAGTCCAGAATTGGTCCAGATAAGAGGGAAGATTTTCAGATCAATGGTTCAGTTTTAATTATTTGGCCCAGTGTTGGCCGAGATCAGAAGATTAGAACATGGCCCAGTGTTGGCCGAAATCAGAACGTCAGAATGTGTGGTCCAGCAGTGGCCGAGATCAGAGGATCACAGCAGATCAGTTTGCTGGATCAGGATGGTCGAGATCAGAAGGTTAGGAAGTGTGGTCCAGGGATGGCCGAAATCAGAGGATCACAACATATCAAATAGTATGGTCCAGATGTGGACTAGCGCAGAAGATCAAATGGTCCAGATTTAATCATGAGGATTAACGGTGGAGATTCTAATTTATTTTGATCAAAGTATTAAAAAGATTTGTTACAAAAATAAAGTGAGGTATTGTGGAATTCAGGAGCTGTTGGCGGGAAGAATCTAAAGACATGATTGGCCCGTTATTTTGAAAGAAAATCTGAAGCTTAATAAAAGATATGTTTTTTATTTAAATAAAGCCCAATTGGTCAAGTTATTTTTGCAAGAGAATCCAACAAGATTCAGCTCGAAATTAAGCTTGGAAGAGGCCCTAATCTGCATCTATAAAAGGAGGCTCAAGGCAGAATACTTATCATCGAAAATTAAAAAGAGTCATACACTTCCAAAGCAAACACTCAAGTTTTTAGTGAGGTCAATTGTGAGTTCCAGCTTTCAAGAAGCAAGCACTCTTGTTATTTTCTTTCTCAGGTGATCTAAGTTGTTGAAGTAGAGTCTACAATTTGAGGGAGTCAGAAGGGGTAGTAGATTACTTGGCAATTAGATTCAAAGTGTTGTAATTCCTTCTACAATCTGGGGTTGTCAGATTGGCAGGAGAAGAAAGGTGATGTATTCCTCAAGATTCTAGGATTGTTAGACTGTTTGAGAAGACTGACTTGGAGGGTCAGTAGAAATGCTGTAATTCAAGGTTTGAATTAGTGAAATCCTTCAAGGTGAAAGGACTGGACGTAGCCTCGTTAACGGTGAACCAGTATAAAAATTATGTGTTTATTTTTTACTTTATATCCGCTGCTAACTCAATTTTTATTTCAACAAGTTTTGTTTTAAAAGTATAAAAACAGGAAAAGTAATCAAGTTAGTCAAACACAATTCAACCCCCCTTCCCGTGTTTGCACCTTCAGATCAGTGTCCACAAACTGGATGCTTAAAGTCCCTTTTCGAACATGGTCCCTAATGAAATGGTGTTTGATTTCTAGAGTGTAAGATAGGGTTCTTGGTTAGGTTTATGGCTGAAGTGTTATCACAGAACAAAGGGATATTGGTTTCAAAGATGTTGTAATCTTCAAGTTGATGTTTCATCTAGAGTAACTGTGAATTGCATCCAGCTGCTGATATATACTCAGCTTCAGCTGTTGACATGACAATGGTGCTTTGTCTTTTGCTTGACCAAGAGATCAAATTATCACCTAAGAAAGTGCAGTTGCCAGTTGTACTTTTCCGTTCCAGCTTGTCTCCAGCATAGTCGGAATCACAAAAACCTCTGAGTTTGTAGGCAGGGGTTTTCTTGTATAACAAAGTAAGGTTGGTGGTTCCTTTAAGGTGTCTCAAAATTCGTTTGACAGCAATTAAATGGGATTCCCTAGGGTCAGCTTGAAAACGGGCACAAACACAAACACTAAACAAGATGTCAGGTCTAGAAGCAGTTAAATAAAGAAGGGATCCAATCATACCTTTGTATGTTTTGTGGTCTACCTTTTGGCTGGTTTCATCTTTCTCAAGTGAGCAGGTTGGGTGCATGGGGGTGGCCATAGGCTTACATTCACTTTGAACTTTTTATGAAGTTCTTTAGTATATTTAGATTGGTGAATGAGTATACCTGATTTACCTTGGTGAATCTGAATTCCCAGGAAGAACTTGAGTTCTCCGATCATGCTCATTTGGAACTCTTTCTGCATTAGGTCAGAAAACTCTTTGCACAAAGTGCCATTAGTCGATCCAAATATGATATCATCAACATAAACTTGAATAATCAAAATATCATTTTTAATGGATTTCCTAAATAGAGTATTATCAATCTAGCCTCTATTAAATTCATTCTTAAGCATAAAGTTACTAAGTCTGTCATACCATGCCGTTGGTGCTTGTTTTAAACCATATAATGATTTTTTAAGTTTGAAAACATGGTTTGGAAAATCAGAATTTTCAAATCCAGGGGGCTGTTCGACATAGACTTCCTCACTTATATAGCCATTTAAGAATGCACTTTTAACATCCATTTGATACAACATTATATCATGATTAGCAGCAAATGATAAGAGAATTCTAATTGCTTCTAACCTGGCCACTAGAGCAAAAGTCTCAGTATAATGTATACACTCCGTATTCGAATACAAATACAAATACGTGGTTCTTGCTTCTGACTTAGCATCTGTATTCGGCCTCGACCCTGTCGTATTCGAATACAGAATTATTGTTTTGCCACTGACTTCGCATATTTATTCGCCTATGACAACCTCGTATTCGAATACAAAAGTGCTGATTTTACCACTGTTTTAGCATCTGTATCCGACTACAAGGTAGCTGTATTCGAATACAGATTGTTTTTTTTCTCAAAAATTCTATTTTTAAGAATTGGTTTATGCACTTAATGAGTTGGGAAACATTTGGAAGGCATATGACAAACTATATGATGTTTTTGAGATAGTTTGAGGTGGTGATGGAGTGTCTGGATTTCAGATTTTATTTGCATACTGTTTTTGTGAAGAGGAAACATAGCATGTCCATCCATTGCATAGTCAGTTGGTGACCGCGATGGGCCACATAGTTGATGCGGTGACCGTGATGGGCCACATAGTTAAGTAGTAACCGTGAGGGGTTATAGAGTAGTTTCGCGTGTATTAGACGGTCTATTCTATCTGGGTTCAGAGTAGTTCCTGTTGGAACCAAGTTGGTTCTATACTTAGAATTTTGATGTTAACAAAAGTATTTTATGAATAGTATTTTGACTTAGAAGAACAAATCAGAAGCTGTGCAAAATCAGAGGATGACACCACCAGAAGATACAGCAAGAGGAAGCAACCAGAAGATAGAAATGTCACCAGAAGGTTCGGCCAGAGAATGCATCTAGAAGGTACCAGAGGATGCATCCAGAGGACACCAGAGGATATACCTCTAGAGGATATCAGAGGATGTCATCAAAGGTCAAATAGCATTTTTAGAGGATATCTTTCTTGGCCCAGATCAGAAGGAAGCAAAGTCCAGAAGGAGACCTAGTGTAACACCCCGAGTTTAAAACACAGCGCGAGTGTATTTTTTTTTAAAACGAATACATAAATAAAAGGGTTTTCAGAATTAATTCCAAGGGAATTAAAATCAATTCAAATTAAATATCATTCGACATCGTAATCCAAAATAGTAAGGTAATTAAACAACAACATCACGATTAATCGAATGAGATATTTTTGGGAAATTAATCTTTATAATATACTAAAATAAAGATACATCAAAACTGGATTCTCAATCCATCAAAATATTTATCAGAGTGCGGAAGAGTTTTACAATAATTCCCAAAATAAATATTTACAACCATTGAGCTCAAAAACCCTATACATAAGTCTGAACTGATCATACACTAAGCTACAGTAGCTCGGTTTCCACCGTATCATCCACAAGTCTTATCTTCACCCAGCTGCCCATCCCTTTGCGTAGCCCACAAAGTAATGATCAAGGGAAATTAACGACGTTCGCTGTCGTTAGTGTGACCATCAGGGGTACGGGTTTGAATCTCATCTGAGGGCAAAGCCCAATTTTCCACAATAATTGTAAAGGGTCACCAACCGAAATTAACAATTACCACATAGCATTTATATCGGCAATCACAAACATATTCATGGCATATCATATAACAATGATGATAAATAAGGATGCTCAATTTTGAAATACATGACATTCGTACTTTTCAAAACAGCAACCAAATAAATATGAAAAAGATGTTGTAAGCACAAACATCAAATCAGCAGTCACACCAATTCATCAGAAATTCCAGAATCTATAAAGTACTTACACACACAATTTTCAAACATCACATATCCAAAACGTGACCCACCGGTCAATCACCCAATGCAATATGTATATGCTCATATATACAATTTTCTTGGAATTACCAAGGTGTAGTCGCTCAACAGACCAGCACAATTTAACGGCCCTCAAGACCAGGGTGCAATCGCTCAACAGATCAGCACCAGTGCAGACGCTCAACAGTCCAGCACTCGTGCAGTCGCTCAACAGACCAGCACTCGTGCAATCGCTCAACAGATCAGCACGTGGCTGCGCATTTCAGGGTACAGACGCTCAACAGTCCAGTACCAGTGCAGTCGCTCAACAGACCAGCACTTATATACCAAGGTACAATCGCTCAATAGATCAGTACCTAGTGCAGACGCTCAACAGACCAGCACTCGTGCAGTCGCTCAACAGATCAGCACGTGGTTGCACATTACTCTGTGGCCCATCGCGGGTACCACTTGACTATGCAATGCATGAATATGCAGTGTTTCACTTCTCTAGAAACAGTATGCAAAATCAGGAAATTCATGCCTTTCAATCATATTTAAAATAACTCAGCACAGTCAAAATTATCATCATCATAAACATGACTAAACAGCCAAGTAATCATCAACATTTGAAATGTTTTCCCAACCTCTTGAAAATTTCAAACACAGTGTTAAAAACTGAATTTTCTGGAATTTACGAATCTGTATTCGAATACGTAAGCCAAAAACAGAACCAGAATGATCAGCCTCAGAACATCAGAAACCGAACCAGAATGAGGATCATCAGAAGCAAAACAGAATGATTCACACCAGAATCATCAGAAGCAGAAACAACAGCATGATTCATACCAGAATCATTATAAACAACACAGAATGATTCATCCAGAATCATCAGAAAAACACAGAATGATGTTGGAACCAAGTTGGTTCTAAATAATCTGGATTTTGATGTGTACAAATACACTTGATGGAATCTTATTTTGAACTTGAATTACTACAGTAAAAACCATCAGAAGATGAATGTATCAGAGGATACATTCTGAATTTACAGAAGATGCATTTCTGGAATTATCAGAAGATAAAGCAGAATGTCCAAAACCGACTAGAAGATAACTTTGGAGGCGTATATCAAACAGAAACAAAATCAGAAGAACATCTGAAAAACACCAGAGGGAAGCCTGCCATAATATGATTTGCTCCAAACAAGAATGATTCAAATATCAGAAGCAATCAAGAAGTTATACTGACCAGAACATAGCCTGGCAGTGTAATTTCAACACAGTCCAGACATGTCTAGAAGTGACCAGAAGATATCTTTGATGGACTATATCAGAGGGAATAAATATCAGAAGATTCTTTGGACCATACTAATGTGAAGCCTGCCATGTGTAGAGTTGTTCCAGGCCATAAGTTGTCAAAAGCAAGAAGTAATCTAGGAGATAATTTGACCAGAACATGGCATGACAACCGAATTTTGAATAACCCAGACTTCGCCCAGACTTCATCCAGAATTGATCAGAAGAAACACAGAATGATTCATGCCAGAATCACCAGAAGTAGAAAACATGATGATTATCAGAATCATCAGAAGCAGAAAACATGATGATTATCAGAATCATCAGAAGCAAAACAGAATCAGAATCAGAAAACAGAACCAGAATCACAATGATTAATACCAGAAATAGAAAACAGAACCAGAATCAGAATGATTAACATTAGAATCAGAAAACAGAAATCCTTCCTCTGTATTCGACTACAGGAGCTCGTAGTCGAATACAAGTTTGAAAACTTGAGTAAAACAGAAGTTTGACAGGTTGTATTCGAATACACTCATGTTGTATTCGAATACACCTTCAAAAACAGTAAAATTTTCCTAAGACTTCAACACATTTCAAACTGTTTTCTTTTGAAAAACCAACCTAACACCAGAATCATAATTACCCCTCTTTAGAAACCTCAAAACTCAGAACATTTTCATTAAACAACAACAACAGATTTTTCAGAAATAACACTGCCACCAATTTAAATCCCTTTTCTTTTGAAACCATCATCAACACCAGATTATTTAACAAAACACAGCAAAAACACAGAATCACTAAAACCAGAAAGTTAACCACAAAACAGTCCCACACAAACTAACTCAAGCATTTGAATCATCTCCAATACAACACCAACCAAGTCATCATTCAAACACAACAGAATGATTTCTTACTCAACACAAGAAACAATACATCATCAACAAATCAACACAATAAGTTCCTTCACTAAAAACAGCAGGAACATCAAAACAGTTTGATTTCCAAAACATAACACAATGTTTTTCACAACATAACCCAATAATCATTCATCACACATGCATTTACAGCCCTAAATGCAAATCTAGAAAGTTGGAAGGTGCCCTTACCTTAGTTACGTTCCCTTAATTCGTACGCTTCTGCGACAAAAGTCGACGATACTCCCGTTTCGTGTTCGCCGCTACGAAAGTTAGTTCTTTAGCTCCGTAACGATTAGAGGAATGACTTTCGTACTTGAAACTTTCTGATTCGACACTCAGATTTTCAAGAAAATGGCTTTTGAGTAAACTGTTTTTCTTCACCAACACTCAAAAATATTAAAAGAAGAAGAAAACAATAAAGCAGAACTGGCGCCGTAGAGGAAAGAAGAAAGAGTTTCTCACTTAAATATCCACATAAATGCTGACTGACACAGCAGAGGAAAAGGAGGAATTGTTTCTTTCCTCACAAATATCTACGCCACCTCACCCAACTCTTAAAATAAAATAACTTTTGATCCTCCAGCACTTAACCCGTCTCGTCGAAATTAGCAGAGAATATCTTAATTAACTGCCCGATAATTTAATTACTCGAAATTAAATTAATTCATCCATTATCCAATAATTTTAATTCCACCTCCAAAACAAATACATATATATATATATATATATTTACACAAAACATATATATATATATATATATATTGAATATTTTACAAATATTCCCAAATACACTTAAAATTAAATCTAAATTTAATTTTAAAATTAAGGGTCTTACATTACTACCCCCCTTAAATTAGTTTCGTCCTCGAAACTACATCTCGTTAAACAAATGAGGATGTTGTTCCCTCATCTTACTCTCTAGTTCCCAAGTCGCGTCTCCAGTAGTCGGATTCCAAATCTCTTTGACTAGTGGAACTTCCTTGTTCCTCAATTGTTTGATCTTCTTGTCCTCAATTCTTATAGGGAATACTTCAAATGACAGGTTATCCTTCAGCTGAATTGTGTCTGGTTCGATCACATGTGACGGATCTGAAATGTATTTCCTTAACTGCGACACGTGAAATACGTCATGAATATTGGATAGCATTGGAGGTAAAGCAATCCGATAAGCCAATGGTCCAATACGTGCAGTAATCTGGTATGGTCCAATAAATTTTGGAGTCAATTTTCTGGATTTAATAGCCCTGCCCACTCCAGTTGTAGGCGTGACTCTTAGAAATACATGATCGCCTTGCTGGAATTCCAAAGGTCTGCGACGCTTGTCTGCATAACTCTTTTGACGATCCTGTGAAATCTTCATTTTCTCTTTTATCCTCTTTTTTTTTTCTGTAGTTTGCTCCACCATCTCAGGTCCAACAATCATACTTTCTCCGTCTTTATACCAACATAAAGGCGTCTGACACTTGTGTCCATACAATGCTTCATAGGGTGCCATTCCAATGCTCGCGTGAAAACTATTGTTGTAGGTGAACTCAATCAATGGTAGCACATCATCCCAACTTCCTCTGTCATCCAATACGCATGCTCTTAATAGATCTTCCAAGGACTGATTTGTCCTCTCGGTTAGTCCATCTGTTTGTGGATGGTAAGCTGAACTCAATTTCAGTTTTGTTCCCAACGCTTCGTGCAACGCTCCCCAAAAGTGAGATGTGAACTTTGGGTCACAGTCCGATACAATACTCGATGGGACTCCGTGCAATCTCACAATTTCAGCGATGTAGATTTCTGTCAGCTTATCTACCTTATAAGTTGTCCTCACCGGTAGGAAATGTGCGGACTTCGTCAATCGATCCACTATTACCCAAATAGAATCATTCTTTTTCCTTGTCTTGGGCAGTCCTGTTATGAAATCCATGGAAATGCTGTCCCACTTCCATTCCGGTATGTCCAAAGATTGCAACATTCCAGCAGGTCGTTGATGTTCCACCTTCGCTTTTTGACAAGTTAAACAAGCCGATACATACTCCGCTACGTCCCTCTTCATTCCTGGCCACCAGTAATTCTGTCTTAAGTCCTGGTACATCTTGGTCGCTCCAGGATGAATACTTAACTTACTCTTATGAGCCTCTTCCAAAATTGCTCTTCTCATTTCTACAGCTTCCGGTACATAAACCCTTCCGTTACATCTCAGAATATCATCTGTTCCGATGCTGAATTCAGTGGTCTGTCCTTGCGCTATCAGATTCCTCTTTTCTTGGATCAATGCGTCATCTTGCAAGTTTGCAATCTCCTCCAGTAATCTACTCGAAATTGTTATCATTCCACACTTTATCATTCCTAGTGCAAACTCTACGTCCAAGTGTAGATCTCTAAATGCTTCCCACAACTCTTGTTGTCTGGCCATTAACATTGAAGATACTGACACACTTTTTCTGCTCAATGCATCAGCCACTACATTGGCTTTTCCAGGGTGATATTGTAATGAAAAATCAAAATCTTTGAGAGTCTCCATCCATCTCCTCTGACACATGTTCAATTCTTTCTGATCGAACGGATACTTCAAACTTTTATGGTCACTCAACACCGTGAATGTGCATCCATACAAGTAGTGTCTCCAGACCTTTAATGCAAACACTACAACAGCAAGCTCTAAATCATGAGTCGGATAGTTCCGTTCGTGAGCTTTCAATTGCCTTGAGGCGTAGGCAACAGCTTTCTGGTGTTGCATCAAAACACAGCCCAGACCCTGGTGAGATGCATCACAATAAACCTCATATGGTTCCTCTGGTTGTGGCAAAACCTATACTGGTGAGGTTGTCAACTTTTCCTTAAGCAACTGAAAATTCTCTTCATACTTCTTTGTTTATGCAAACGGCTGATTCTTCCTGGTGAGTTGTGTCAAAGGAGCTACAATCTTAGCAAATCCTTCAATGAATCTCCTGTAGTATCCTGCTAGTCCAACAAAACTTCTTATGTCTGTGACAGTCCGAGGCTGTTTCCAGGAAAGAATTGTCTCAATCTTTGTCGGATCCACAGCGATTCCTTCTTTGGTTATTACGTGTCCCAAGAAATTCACCTTATCTAGCCAAAATTCGCACATCGACAGATTGGCATATAGTTGCTTCTCGCGTAAGACTTCAAGAACTTGGCGTAGGTGTTCTCCGTGTTCTTCTTCATCCTTTGAATAAATTAAAATATCGTCGATGATTACCACCACGAACTTATCCAAAAACGGGCTGAATATCCTATTCATATAATCCATAAATATTGCCGGTGCATTCGTAACCCCAAAAGGCATAACGAGATATTCATAATGTCCGTAACGAGTTCTGAAAGCAGTCTTTTGAATATCTCCTTCTCTTACTCGAATCTGATGGTATCCCGACTTCAAATCAATCTTTGAAAACACTGCTGCACCCCTCAATTGGTCCATCAAATCGTCAATGGGCAGTAAAGGGTAACAGTTCTTGATAGTCACCTTGTTAAGCTGTCGATAATCCACACATAGACGCGAACTTCCATCCTTTTTCTTAACCAACAATACCGGTGCTCCCCACGGCGACACACTTGGTCTGATAAATCCTTTCTCCAACAAGCCTTCAATATGACTTTTAAGCTCTCTTAATTCCAATGGCGACATCCGGTACGACGCAATTGAAATAGGTCCAGTTCCTGGGTGTAAGTCAATGAAGAACTCCACTTCTCTTACCGGGGGTAATCCTGGAATTTCTGATGGAAATATGTCTGGGTATTCCTTGACTAACATCACATCTTCTATATTTACATCCATCTTGGTTTCCATGTTAGCCAATAATAAGAACTCCTAAGTCCTTTCTCTCAGTGATACTCCAAGTTGGTTAGCATTCAAATATCGAGCGACTCCAAGTTCGGGGAAAAGAACCAGTTTTCGAGCGCAATCCAAAACTACGTAATTATAAGACATCCAATCCATGCCGAGAATGATCTCGAGGGATTGTAGGGGTAGACAGATTAGATTAACCAAGAAGTCCCTACAAAACCATCATTACTTCAGTCACATCACAACTCACTCAAGACTTGAAACTTTAACTACTTGCTTCTTATGCATGATCAGCTAATGACTCAAAACCACACTTTAATCAGAGCTTAAACCCCAAAAATTAACCAAATGCTCTGATACCACAAATGTAACACCCCGAGTTTAAAATACAGCGCGAGTGTATTTTTTTTTTAAAACGAATACATAAATAAAAGGGTTTTCAGAATTAATTCCAAGGGAATTAAAATCAATTCAAATTAAATATCATTCGACATCGTAATCCAAAATAGTAAGGTAATTAAACAACAACATCACGATTAATCGAATGAGATATTTTTGGGAAATTAATCTTTATAATATACTAAAATAAAGATACATCAAAACTGGATTCTCAATCCATCAAAATATTTATCAGAGTGCGGAAGAGTTTTACAATAATTCCCAAAATAAATATTTACAACCATTGAGCTCAGAAACCCTATACATAAGTCTAAACTGATCATACACTAAGCTACAGTAGCTCGGTTTCCACCGTATCATCCACAAGTCTTATCTTCACCCAGCTGCCCATCCCTTTGCGTAGCCCACAAAGTAATGATCAAGGGAAATTAACGACGTTCCCTGTCGTTAGTGTGACCATCAGGGGTACGGGTTTGAATCTCATATGAGGGCAAAGCCCAATTTTCCACAATAATTGTAAAGGATCACCAACCGAAATTAACAATTACCACATAGCATTTATATCAGCAATCACAAACATATTCATGGCATATCATATAACAATGATGATAAATAAGGATGCTCAATTTTGAAATACATGACATTCGTACTTTTCAAAACAGCAACCAAATAAATATGAAAATTATGTTGTAAGCACAAACATCAAATCAGCAGTCACACCAATTCATCAGAAATTCCAGAATCTATAAAGTACTTACACACACAACTTTCAAACATCAAATACCCAAAACGTGACCCACCGGTCAATCACCCAATGCAATATGTATATGCTCATATATACAATTTTCTTGGAATTACCAAGGTGCAATCGCTCAACAGACCAGCACAATTTCACGGCCCTCAAGACCAGGGTGCAATCGCTCAACAGATCAGCACCAGTGCAGACGCTCAACAGTCCAGCACTCGTGCAGTCGCTCAACAGACCAGCACGTTTGACATAAACCAAGGTACAATCGCTCAACAGATCAGTACCTAGTGCAGTCGCTCAACAGACCAGCACTCGTGCAATCGCTCAACACATCAGCACAAGGCTGCGCATTTTAGGGTACAGACGCTCAACAGTCCAGTACCAGTGCAGTCGCTCAACAAACCAGCACTTATATACCAAGGTACAATCGCTCAACAGATCAGTACCTAGTGCAGACGCTCAACAGTCCAGCACTCGTGCAGTCCCTCAACAGATCAGCACGTGGTTGCGCATTACTCTGTGGCCCATCGCGGGTACCACTTGACTATGCAATGCATGAATATGCAGTGTTTCACTTCTCTGGAAACAGTATGCAAAATCAGGAAATTCATGCCTTTCAATCATATTTAAAATAACTCAGCACAGTCAAAATTATCATCATCACAAACATGACCAAACAGCCAAGTAATCATCAACATTTGAAATGTTTTCCCAACCTTTTGAAAATTTCAAACACAATGTTAAAAATTGAATTTTCTGGAATTTACGAATCTGTATTCGAATACAGCTTCTCTGTATTCGAATACATAAGCCAAAAACAGAACTAGAATGATCAGCCTCAGAACATTAGAAACCGAACCAGAATGAGGATCATCAGAAGCAAAACAGAATGATTCACACTAGAATCATCAATAGCAGAAACAACAGCATGATTCATACGAGAATCATTAGAAACAACACAGAATAATTCATCCAGAATCATCAGAAACAACACAGAATGATGTTGGAACCAAGTTGGTTCTAAATAATCTGGATTTTGATGTGTACAAATACACTTGATGGAATCTTATTTTGAACTTGAATTACTACAGTAAAAACCATCAGAAGATGAATGTATCAGAGGATATATTCTGAATTTACAGAAGATGTATTTCTGGAATTATCAGAAGATAAACCAGAATGTCCAACACTGACTAGAAGATAACTTTGGAGGCTTATATCAAACAGAAACAAAATCAGAAGAACATCTGAAAAACACCAGAGGGAAGCCTGCCATAATATGAATTGCTCCAAACAAGAATGATTCAAATATCATAAGCAATCAAGAAGTTATACTGACCAGAACATAGCCTGGCAGTGTAATTTCAACACAGTCCAGACTTGTCCAGAAGTGACCAGAAGATATTTTTGATGGAATATATCAGAGGGAATAAATATCAGAAGATTCTTTGGACTATACTAATGTGAAGCCTGCCATGTGTAGAGTTGTTCCAGGCCATAAGTTGTCAAAAGCAAGAAGTAATCCAGGAGATAATTTGACCAGAACATGGCATGACAGTCGAATTTTGAATAACCCAGACTTCGCCCAGACTTCATCCAGAATTGATCAGAAGAAACACATAATGATTCGTGCTAAAATCACCAGAAGCAGAAAACATGATGATTATCAGAATCATCAGAAGCAGAAAACATGATGATTATTAGAATCATCAGAAGCAAAACAGAATCAGAATCAGAAAACAGAACCAGAATCACAATGATTAATACCAGAATCACAATGATTAATACCAGAATCAGAAAACAGAACCAGAATCAAAATGATTAACATCAGAATCAGAAAACAGAAATCCTTCCTCTGTATTCTACTACAGGGGCTCGTAGTCGAATACAAGTTTGAAAACTTGAGTAAAACAGAAGTTTGACAGATTGTATTCGAATACACTCATGTTGTATTCGAATACACCTTCAAAAACAGTAAAATTTTCCTAAGACTTCAACACATTTCAAACTGTTTTCTTTTGAAAAACCAACCTAACACCAGAATCATAATTACCCCTCTTTAGAAACCTCAAAACTCAGAACATTTTCATTAAACAACAACAACAGATTTTTCAGAAATAACACTTCCACCATTTTCAATCCCTTTTCTTTTGAAACCATCATCAACACCAGATTATTTAACAAAACACACCAAAAACACAGAATCACTAAAACCAGAAAGTCAACCACAAAACAGTCCCACACAAACTAACTCAAGCATTTGAATCATCTCCAATACAACACCAACCAAGTCATCATTCAAACACAACAGAATGATTTCTTACTCAACACAACAAACAATACATCATCAACAAAGCAACACAATAAGTTCCTTCACTGAAAACAGCAGGAACATCAAAACAGTTTGATTTCCAAAACATAACACAATGTTTTTCACAACATAACCCAATAATCATTCATCACACATGCATTTACAGCCCTAAATGCAAATCTAGAAAGTTGGAAGGTGCCCTTACCTTAGTTACGTTCCCTTAACTCATACGCTTCTGCGACAAAAGTCGACGATACTCCCGTTTCGCGTTCGCCGCTACGAAAGTTAGTTCTGTAGCTCCGTAACGATCAGAGGAATGACTTTCGTACTCGAAACTTTCTGATTCGACACTCAGATTTTCAAGAAAATGGCTTTTGAGTAAACTGTTTTTCTTCACCAACACTCAGAAATATCAAAAGAAGAAGAAAACAATAAAGCAGAACTGGCGCCGTAGAGGAAAGAAGAAAGAGTTTCTCACTTAAATATCCACATAAATGCTGACTGACACAGCAGAGGAAAAGGAGGAATTGTTTCTTTCCTCACAAATATCTACGCCACCTCACCCAACTCTTAAAATAAAATAACTTTTGATCCTCCAGCACTTAACCCGTCTCGTCGAAATTAGCAGAGAATATCTTAATTAACTGCCCGATAATTTAATTACTCGAAATTAAATTAATTCATCCATTATCCAATAATTTTAATTCCACCTCCAAAACAAATATATATATATATATATATATATATATTTACACAAAACATATATATATATATATTGAATATTTTACAAATATTCCCAAATACACTTAAAATTAAATCTGAATTTAATTTTAAAATTAAGGGTCTTACACCTGGTCCAGATCAGAAGGAAGCTTGTCAGAGGGAGACTTGGTCCAGACCAGAAGGAATCATATGTCAGACTTGGTCCAGACTCAATCCTGACCAGAAGATAGCTTGGTCGTGAATATAAGAATCAGTCCAGACTTAATCCACACTTGGCCAAAGCAAAAGATAACTGGTCCAGAACAAATGACTTGGTCTAGACTTGGTCCAGACCAGAAGATAGCATGGTCCAGAACATAAAAATCAGTCCAGATCAGAAGAAATAATTGTCCAGATTTAATCCAGACTTGATCCAGATCAGAAGATAAATGTCCAAATTAAAAGATCAGTGGTCTAGATTAAAATATCATAAGTCCATATTTAATTCAGATTCAATCCAGATTCAGTCTAGACTTGGTCCAGATTAGAGGGAAAATGTTCAGATCAATGGTCCAGAATTAAGTATCATGGCCTAGTGTTGGCTGAGATCAGAAGATCAGATCATGTGGTCCAGTGTTGGCCGAGATCAAAAGATCAGATCATGTGGTCCAGTGTTGGCGAGATCAGAGGATCACATAATTGGGGCAGATCAGATTATGTGGTCCAGAGGTTGTCGAGATCAGAAGATCATACGGTCCAGATTTTAATCAGGATGAAAATTAGTGATAAGTTGATTAAAATTCAAAGAAGACTTGATTAAATTTGGATAGATATTTGATCAAAGTATTAAGGAGATTTGATTCAAAAATTCACAGAAGACTTGAAGAAATTCGAATGCAATTTGAAGCTTAAAAAGATATGGTTTGAAATTAAATGAAACTAGATTGGTCTACAAAATTTTCAAAAGCAATCTGAAGCTAAAAAAATACGTTTTTTATTTAAGTGAAACATGATTGGCCAAGTTATTTTTGCAAGAGAATCTGGACAAATACAGCTCGAATTTAATCATGGAAGAAACCCTAATTTTCATCTATAAAAGGAGGCTCAAGGCAGAAGAATTAGTATCGAAAATCTGTTAAAGAGTCATAAACTTCCAGAAGCAAACACTCGAGTTTTCAGTGAGGTTAATTGTGAGTTTCAGTTTTCCAGAAGCAAGCACTCTTGTTTTTCGTTACCTTGTGTCAAATCTATATTGTTGAAGTAGAGTCTACAATCTGAAGAGTCAGAAGAAGTAGCAGGTGACTTAGCAATTAGATTCAAGGTGTTAAAATCCCTTCTGCAATCTGGGGTTGTCAGATTGGTAGGAGAAGACTTGACTTGTGACATCAAGGTGTTGTGTTCGTCAAAAGTCTAGGATTGTTAGACTGTTTGGGAAGACTGACTTGGAGGGTCAATAGTGCTGTTGTAATTCAAAGGTTTTGAATTAATGGAAAAATCATTCGAGGTGAAGGTTTTGGATGTAGCCTTGTTAATGGTGAACCAGGATAAATCTTTGTGTTGATTATTTTACTTTATCCGCTGCTAATTCTGTTTGTTTATATATCAGATTCTAAATAATCCTCAAAAACAAAAAAAGAATTCTAGTATTACAAACACAATTCAACCCCCCTTCTCGTGTTTGCACCTTCAGTTCCGCCTGTATTAGACGGTCTATTCTATCCGGGCTACAAAGTGGTTCCGCGTGTATTAGACGGTCCATTCTATCCGTGCGAGGATTTAACTTCTGTGTATTTGGCCTGTGAGAGGCTAATACACGTAAATGTAGTAACCATGATGGGTTATAGAGTAGTTCTGCGTGTATTAGACGGTCTATTCTGTCCGGGCTACAGAATGGTTCCTCGTATATTAGACGGTCCATTCGATATGTAAATCATGCTGGTCTGTGAGAGAATGCACGTGTGCTGGTCCGTGAGAGACTGCACCTTGGTCATTCCAAGAGTTGAGTACATTGACATATACATATTGCATTGGGATGGTTGACCTGTGAGTCATGAATTGATATGAGCTGATGAGTGGAAATTGATGTGTGCAAGTATCTCGTGAATTCTAAGTGCCAAATTAGTGTTGTGATTGTTGATTGTATCTGTACTTGCAACATGATTTATATGTTAAATTGGCTGTTTTGCAAAGATGTAGACATTATACATTTTAATAAGTGAGCATACTTATTTATTACTGTTGTCTTAACATTTGAACATGCCATGAATGTATTTGTTATCCTTGACATAACTGCTATGTGGTAATTGTTAATTTCGGTTGGTGACCCTTTACAATTATTGTGGAACATTGGGCTTTGCCCTCAGATGATACCCGAACCCGTACCACCGACGGTTACACTAACGACGGAAACATCGTTAGTTTTCCCTGATCTTCACGTACAGAGTATTTATGGACAGCGTAGAGGGGCAGACAGTTGGAGTGAAGATGAGACTTGTAGAGGATGCGGTGGAAACCGTGCTACTCTAGTTTTAGTGCATGATCAGATTAGTTTAGTCTTGTTGTATAGGGCCTAGTGCTGGTTGATGTATTTATTTGTTTTGGGATAATTGTATATCTATTCCGCACTATGATAATGTTTTAGTGGGTCCGTGATCCGAATTTTTGAGGTATTATGACAATGACTTTTGTTGATGTACTACCTTTTGATATATTAAAAGTATTAATTCCCAAAATTAAATTACTTGGCTATAATTATGATGTAATTATTTAACTACTTTTGTCGTTTTGGATTACGACGCCATATTATTTTGAAATGGTTTAATTTCAATTTATTTAAGTGGTTTAATTTTAATTTCTTTTAATTCTTTTGAATTAATTTTGAAAATTTCTTTTATTTATTTTTGGAAAAAAAAATACACTCGCGCTGTTAAAAATTGGGGTGTTACAGTCGTCTTCCATCTGATGTTTCATCTAAATGAGTTGAGAACTGCATTCAGCTGTTGAAATGTACTCAGCCTCTGTTGTTGACATTGCAATTGTGTTTTATCTCTTACTTGACCAGGATATTAAGTTGTCACCTTAAAAAGGTGCAGTTTCCACTTGTGCTATTTCTCTCAAATTTATCTCCAACATAGTCAGAGTCACAGTATCCACTAAGTTTGTACTTATGATATTTCTTGTGGAACAAGGTAAGGTTGGTAGTGCCTTTTAGCTATCTAAGGATTCTCTTAACAATAGTTAAATGTGATTCCCTAGGGTCAGATTGAAATCTTGCACATACACATACACTAAACATGATGTCAGGTCTAGAAGCAGTAAGGTAAAATAGAGATCCTATCATTCCTCTATAGGTTTTTTGATAAACTTTTTGGCCTGAATCATTTTTTTCAAGTGAGCAAGTAGGGTGCATTGGTGTAGCCATAGGTTTGCAATCACTCATCTTAAACTTCTTGAGAAGCTCTTTTGTATATTTCGTTTAATGAATCTAGATACCTTTTTGACTTTGCTGAATTAGTATCCCTAATAAGAACTTAAGGTCTCCCATCATACTCATTCGAAATTCATGCCACATTAATTGAGAAAATTCGTGGCAAAGAGTGCCATTAGTAGATCCAAAAATAATGTCATCAACATAAACTTGAACAATAAGAATGTCATCTTCTATTGATTTTCTAAAAAGTGTATTGTCTACTTGTCCTCTTTCAAAGTTATTTTTAAGCAAGAAGTTACTAAATCTATCATACCATGCCCCATGTGCTTGTTTTAGACCATACAGAGATTTTCTCAGTTTAAAAACATGATTTGGAAATTCAGAACTTTCAAAAATTGGGGGTTGTTTAACATAGACTTCCTCACTTATATAACCATTTAGAAAAACACTTTTAACATCCATTTGAAATAATGTAATGTTATTATTTGCATCAAAAGAGAGTAGGATACGAATAGCTTCTAACCTGGCCATTGGAGCAAATGTCTCAGTGTAATCAATGCCTTCTTGCTGATTGTAGCCTTGTGCCACAAATCTTGCCTTGTTTCTGACCACTTCACCTTTTTCATTTAGCTTGTTTCTCGAAACCCACTTGGTTCCAATAATGTTCTTTTATGGTCTTCGTACTAGATCCCAAACATCATTTCTCTCAAATTCATTTAACTCTTCTTGCATTGCAAGAATCTATCCACTATCTGCCAATGCTTCATCAATAGAGGTAGGCTCAATTGATGAGAGTAAGCCAAACAAATTTGTGTGCTTAAGTGATGATCTAGTCCTTAAAGGATCACTTGCACTTCCAATGATTAGAGTTTCAGGATGAGATGACTTGTACTTCCATCCACATCTTTCTTCAGACTTATCTTCAGATTCATCCTTTGAAGATCAGATTTCATAGTCCAGAGTTGGTTGAGATCAGAGGATCATACGGTACAGATTTTAATCATGATGAAAATCAGTGAAAACTTGATTAAAATTTAAAAAAGACTTGATTAAATTTTGATAGAAATTTGATCAAATTATTAAGGGGATTTGATACAAAAATAAATTGAAGTCTTGGAGGGAATTTAAAAGAAATTGGAGGAGAGAAAGATACGGTCCAGAATTAAACAAGAACAGAATTGGCCAAAGTTATTTTCAGAACAAATCTGAAGCAAAAAGGTTCAAATTAAGCATAAAGCTAAAACCCGATTGGCCAAGTTATTTTTGCAAGAGAATCTGGACAGATACAGCTCGAATTTGATCATGGAAGAAACCTTAATTTTCATCTATAAAAGAAGGCTCAAGGCAGAAGACTTAGCAATCGAAAAAAAAAGAGTCATAAACTTCCAAAGGCAAACACTCGAGTTTTCAGTGAGGTTAATTGTGAGTATCAGCTTTCCAGAAGCAAGTACTCTTGTTTTTCGTTCCCTTGTGTTAGATCTATATTGTTGAAGTAGAGTCTACAATCTGAAGATTCAGAAGAAGTAGTAGGTGACTTAGCAATTAGATTCAAGGTGTTGAAATTCCTTCTGCAATCTGGGGTTGTTAGATTGGTAGGAGAAGACTTGACTTGTGAAGTCAAGGTGCTGTGTTTCTCAAAAGTCTAGGATTGTTAGACTGTTTGGGAAGACTGGCTTGGAGGGTCAGTAGTGCTATTGTAATTCAGAGGTTTTGAATTAGTGGAAAAATCCTTCAAGGTGAAGGGACTCGATGTAGCTTAGTTAATGGTGAACCAGGATAAATCTTTGTGTTGATTATTTTACTTTATCTGCTGCTATTTCTGCTTGCTTATATATCAGATTTTAAATAATCATCAAAAACAGAAAAATAATTCAAGTATTACAAACACAATTCAACCCCCCTTCTCGTGTTTGCACCTTTAGTAACCAATGAAAGTACACTTTTGAGATCGAGAATCAAATTTTCCAAGGTTATCTTTCGTGTTCAACATATAACAAGTACAACCAAATTATTTAAAATAGGAGATGTTTGGGTTTTTACCTTTCCACAATTCATATGGTGTTTTATTTAATATGTATCTGATATAGATTATATTTTGAATGTAACATGCAGTATAATTGCTTCAGCCCAAAGGTGTTTTGCAACATTCATATCATTTAGCATGGTTCTGGCTATTTCTTGGAGTGATATATTCTTTCTTTCTACAACTCCATTTTGTTGGGGTGTTCTAGGAAAAGAAAAGTTGTGAGAGATTTCATTCTCATCACAAAAAACTTTCAAAGAACTTGTTCTCAAATTCTCCTCCATGATCACTTCTAATTGTTATAATCTTAAGACCCTTTTCATTCATGATTTGTTTGCAAAATGTGATAAACACTTTGTGGGATTCATTCTTGCTTCTTAAAATTTTTATCCATGTCCACCTAGTGTAATCATCTACTATAACAAAGTCATATTTCTTTCCACTTAGAAAGGTTGTTTTCACTGGCCCAAATAGATCTATATGTAAGAGCTCAAGGGGCTTTAAGTTAGAGACTGAGTTTTTAGGGTTAAAGCAGTTTTTTGTTTGTTTTCCCTTTGACAAGCTTCACACATAATTTCAGTTTTGTAACTAAGCTTAGGTAGACCTCTCACAAGTTGAAGTTTATTCAGTTTTGAAACTAATCTAAGGTTTGCATGACCTAATCTTTTGTGCCAAATTAGTTTCTCTTTATTTACTAACATAAGACACTTAACCTTTTGCTTTTCTAAACAAAACAAATTTATCTTATAAATGTTGTTTTGCCTCTGACCTGTAAAGAGTACTGTAACACCCCGAGTTTAAAACACAGCGCGGGTGCATTTTTTTTTTCACATAAAATAAATCAATAAAAGAATTTTCCAAATTAATTCAAGGGAATTAAAATAAGATTTTCATTAGTTCATTTCAAAAGAGAACACCCGGCCTGTGGCCACTAAACATTATCAGAGTGCGGAAAAATACAGCGGAAAAAGTAATACATTAATTCCCAAAATAAAATTACATTTCCCAAAACTCAAGACCCTATACAAAAGTCTAGACTGATCATGCACTAAGCTACAGTAGCACGGTCTCCACCGTATCCTTTATAAGTCTCGTCTTCAGCCAACCATCCGTCCCTCTGCGTTATCCACGTAGACTCCGTACGTAAAGATTAGGGGAAACTAACGACGCTTCCGTCGTTAGTGTATCCGTCTGTAGGACGGGTTCGGGTAACATATGAGGGCAAAGCCCAAAGTCCACAATATAATAGCAAGGGTCACCGACCGAAATTAACAAATAAGCACATAGCATATATCTCACAACAACACATATATTCATGGTATATTGTATAATAATGATGAAAAGATGCTCATTTTGAAATTTCATGACATGTATGCCTTTTCAAAACAGCAACGAATTAATATGGAAAAACATGTTGTAAGTACAATCACCACTTCAGCAATCACAAACATTCATCAGAAAACTCATATTTCAACAAGTACTTACACACATCAATTTTCCAATCATCAACAATATCCAAAACTTGACCCACTGGTCAAACACCCAGATGCAATATGCATATGCTCATGTACTCAGCTTCTTGGAATTACCAACGTGCAGTCGCTCACAGACCAGCACACTATGTTTGACATTAACGGCCCTGAAGACCAAGGTGCAATCGCTCAACAGATTAGCACCAGTGCAGATGCTCAACAGTCCAGCACGTTTGACATATACCAAGGTACAATCGCTCAACAGATCAGTACCTAGTGCAGACGCTCAACAGTCCAGCACTCGTGCAATCGCTCAACAGATCAGCACGTGGTTGCGCATTTCAGGGTATAGACGCTCAACAGTCCAGTACCAGTGCAGTCGCTCAACAGACCAGCACTTATATACCAAGGTACAATCGCTCAACAGATCAGTACCTAGTGCAGACGCTCAACAGTCCAGCACTCGTGCAATCGCTCAACAGTCCAGCACGAGTGCAATCGCTCAAGAGATCAGTACCTCAACAGTCGCTCAACTTTGTGGCCCATCGCGGTCACCACTTGACTATGCAATGCATGAATATGCAGTGTTTTCTCTTCACTGAAAACAGTATGCAAAATCAGAAACACTCAACCTTTCCAGCATTTCCCCCAGAACGTCTCAACACAATGCCATCCCATCATATTTCAAAACATCTCAACATAATCAATATCATCATCAACACATCAATGATTAAACAGTCAAGCAATCATTAACAATTCACATTATCTCACAAATTCCATACATAATCATCTCTAGTCTTTCCATTGTTCCCCAAACTCTTAAAATTCACAAAATAGTGTTTAAAACTGAGTTTTCTGGAAAATATGAATCTGTATTCGAATACAACTTCTCTGTATTCGAATACAGCTTCTCTGTATTCGAATACATAAGCCAAAAACAATGCAGAATTACACTCTGTATTCGAATACAGCCCTCGGGTATTCGAATACAGAGGCAGTCTCAGTGCACAAATCAACATTTTTCACTACATCATTTAAAGGTTTTTAAAACAACATCCTCTCCTCTTCAAAACTATATCAAGGACTCCATTTTAAATCATTTTAATCCTTCTCAAAGTTTCCCAACACTTTAAAATTCACAAGGTAGAGTTTAAAACTTGATTTTCTGGAAAACCCGAATCTGTATTCGAATACAGCTTCCTTGTATTCGAATACAGAAGCTAAAAACTGAGTTTCTGGAAAAACACGAATCTGTATTCGAATACAGATCCCTTGTATTCAAATACAGAAGCTGAAACTAGTGAAAATCTGCAATTTTAACATTCTGTATTCGAATACAGCATGCCTGTAGTCGAATACATAAGACAAAACCAGAATGATCAACGTCAGAACATCAGAAACATAACCAGAATCAGAATAATTAACATCAGAACATCATGAATAGAACCAGAATCAGAATGGTTAACATCAGAACATCAGAAACAAAACTAGAATCAGAATCACCAACACCAGAACATCAGAAACAGAACCAGAATCAGAATCATCAGCACCAGAACATCAGAAAAACAGAATGACTTATACCAGAATCATCAGAAGCAAAACAAAATGACTTATACCAGAATCATTAGAAGCAAAATAGAATGACTTATACCAGAATCATCATAAGCAAAACAGAATGATTCACACAAGAATCATCAGAAGCAAAACAGAATGATTCACACAAGAATCATCAGAAGCGAAATAGAATGATTCACACAAGAATCATCAGAAGCAAAACAGAATGACTCACACAAGAATTATCAGAAGCAGAAACAGGATGATTAACATCAGAATCATCAGAAACAAACAGAATGATATCAGAATCATCAGAAGCAGAAACAAGATGATTATCAGAATCATCAGAAGCAAAACAGAATGACTTATACCAGAATCATCAGAAGCAAAACAGAATGACTTATACCAGAATCATCAGAAGCAAAACAGAATGATTCACACAAGAATCATCAGAAGCAAAACAAAATGACTCACACAAGAATCATCAGAAGCAGAAACAGGATGATTAACATCAGAATCATCAGAAACAAACAGAATGATATCAGAATCATCAGAAGCAGAAACAAGATGATTATCAGAATCATCAGAAGCAGGAATCAGGATGATGATCAGAATCATCAAAAGCAGAAAACATGATGATTATCAGAATCATCAGAAGCAGAAAACATGATGATTATCAGAATCATCAGAAGCAGAAATAGAATGATTAACATTAGAATCATCAGAAGCAGAAACAGGATGATTTACATCAGAATCATCAGAAAATGGTTAACATCAGAACCATCAGAAGCAGAAACAGAATGTTTCAGATCAGAACCATCAGAAGCAGAAATAGAATGGTTCACATCAGAACCATCAGAAGCAGAAATAGACACAGAATGATCCACACAAGGATCATCAGAACCAGAAATAGAAACAGAATGATCCACACAAGGATCATCAGAACCAGAAATAGAAACAGAATGATCCACACAAGGATCATCAGAACCAGAAACAGAAACAGAATGATCCACACAAGGATCATCAGAACCAGAAACAGAAACAGAATGATCCACACAAGGATCATCAGAACCAGAAACAGAAACAGAATGATCCACACAAGGATCATCAGAACCAGAAATAGAAACAGTATGATCCACACAAGGATCATCAGAACCAGAAACAGAAACAGAAATTCTTCTTCTGTATTCGACTACAGGGCTCGTAGTCGAATACAAGTTTGAAAACTTAAGTAAAACATAAATTTTACAGGTTGTAGTCGAATACACACATGTTATATTCGAATACACCTTCGGAAACCAATGAAAATTTCCTGAGATTCAACCCTTTTCAAGCTGTTTTCTTTTAAAACAACAACCAAACAACAGAACAGATTCAACACTTTTTCTAGAAGACACTTCCCTCATTTAAAATCCTTTTTCCTTTTAAATCATCAATACCACCAGAATCACACAAAACAGAAATGGAATCAGGATCCAACCCCCAATCATCTAGAACCAGAAAACAAAATGTTCACTCACCAGAATCATTCAGATTTTGAAACCATCAGAACAAACATGCAAGCATCACAACTTTCTCAAAACATCAGAATAACGTGTATAGCATTTCAGCTTTTCAAACAATCAGAACAACATGCAAAGCATTTCAGCTTCCTCAAACATCATAATAACATGCATAGCATTTCAGCTTTTATAATCATCAGAACATGACCAATGTTTTCAACCAAAACAGAAATCATCACACAGCAGCAAAACACCAACAGAATGCATTTTTGCATTTTTAAAACTATTTTCCAAAACAGTTTTATGAACATGTATTTTAACCATCTTTAAAATAACATGCAAGACATCTTCAGTTTTCTCACATAAGTAAAACAGCAGTAATGCATTCAACCAACAACAGCCATCACAGAATCATCACATATCAACAAAAATGCATTTTCTTCATTTTTCAAGATGTCATTTTGAAAACATGTTTTTCTTTCAAAACAGAACTGAAATAACATGTATTTACAGCCCTAATGCAACTAGAAAGTTGGAAGGTGCCCTTACCCTTGTTGCGTGTTCTGCTTCTGCTCAAGTCTATGTTTTCGTTCTCGTTTCTGCGCCAAAATCCGGTGAAACTGCTGCCTGAGTTTGCTGCTACAAAACTGGGTTCTTTAGCTCCGTAATGAGGTGGGGAACAACTTTAATACTGAGGGTTTTCTGGTTTGGTGTTTGTATTTCCAGTTACTGGAACTTTTAAGGGACTCCTTCTTTGGTATTTTTTTGAAGTCGTGAAATCGGGTTTCAGAAACAGGAGGCAGAAATGGGAGAAGGGTTACTGTTACATGCAATTACTATTACATGCCAAATAGGGAGGTGTGAGTTCTGATTTCTGCCCAGCCCCTCACGTGTACTTATAAGCTCACTTGAGTGCCACCTCCTTTGAAACAATGATACAATAATGCTGGATTTTCCAGTTGGACTCTTCAGCATTTAATCCTTTTTGCAATTAGCCACTAATCCTTAATTAATGGTCCGATTAATTTAATTACTCAAAATTAAATTAATTTAATCTTCATCCAATAATTATAATTCATCTTCCAAAATAAATATTTATATATATATATATATATTCACTCAAAACATACATATATTAAATATTTAACAAAAATTCCCAAAATACCCTTAATATTAATTCCATAAATTAATATTAAATTTAAGGGTCTTACAAGTACAGATCCATCCTTCTGACTAATTGCCTTGCATGTTTTTTGATTGAATATAATATCATAATTATTATCACTTAACTGACTAATACTTAATAAATTATGCTTAAGACCTTTAACAAGAAGACATCTTTAATAGAAGAGGAAGTACCATTACCAACTGTGCCTTGACCAATGATATGGCCTTTTTGCTTTCCTCCAAAAGTCGTTGTGCCTCCTTTGCTCAAGGTTAGTTCTTGGAACATAGACTTTTCTCCTGTCATATGTCGCGAGCATCCACTGTCTAGGTACCATGATTTGTGTTGTAACTTGATTGTTGACGACATCTGCAACAAAGATAATTTGTTCTTAGGTACGCAAATTTGGTTGGGTCCTAGTTTGTTAGTCTTGAAAGGTTTCTTGTCTTTCCTTGTATTTATCATGGGACAAGATAATTTGGAGTGACCTTTCTTAGTGCAAACAGTACACAAAACATTAGACGAAATAGGTTTAGTTTCAGTTACAGGTTCTTCAAATCATATACCTCTTTTACCATTGCTACTAACTCCATTAATCATAAAAGCATATTTTCACTTCATGTTGAACAATGATTACTTTTTAGAGTTAGATTTTCAGCCTTATGTTCAACAATATTAGTTTTAAGAGCTGCATTTTCTATTTTATATTCTGCACTTTGATTCTTTAAAACATTGACTTCTTTGGTTAGAGTTTTATTTTCTTTCCTAAGTGTTTTCAGTTTTAAAGACAATTTGTTATTAATATTTAAAAAATCATTTATTGCAATAGTTAAATCAGATCGGGTGAATTCAGAAAATACCTCTTTTTCTTCATCTGCTGATTCACTTCTAGAGTCAGAATCTGTGTTGGATCCAGAGGCAGAGTTGGTGTGAGCCATCATAGCCAAATCTGCTTCTTCATCATCAGAGGATTCATCTGAATCATCCCATGTAGCCATCAGATTCTTCTTCTTGGGTCTGAAATCTTTCTTCTGGTGTTTTCCTTTCTCCATGTTTGTTCATTCTGACTTGATATGTCTAGGCTCATTGCATCCATAACAGATGATACTTTCTTGTCATATTCATCCTTTCTTGTGTTGGAATGCTTGGAATACCTTTAGGGAAATTTTTCTTTCTATTGTGCCACATCTTTAGAACTTTTCCGGTTATGAAAGAAATCTCCTTTTCCTCTAGGTTCCGATTCTGATCATCTGAATCACTATCTTCTGATTCTGATGTTGCTTTTGAACCTTCTTCTGCTTGGATTTCAAGGCTAGGGTTTTTTTTCTTCTTTTTGGGCTCATCTTCTTCAAGCTCAATTTCATGTGATATGAGGGAGATGATTAATTCTTCCAACTTTAGAGTATTCAAATCCTTTGCTTCCTGAATGGCAGTGATCTTTGGTCTCCACTTGGTTGGCAGGCTCCTAAGGATTTTCATCATATGATCAACAGTAGTATAACTCTTCTCAAGTACCTTTAATCCTGAGACCAGAGTCTAGAATCTAGAAAACATTGTTTCAATGTCTCATCATCTTCCATCTCGAACAACTCATACTTTATGACTAGGACGTTATCCTTTGCTTCTTGAACTTGCTTGCTTCCTTCATAGGTCAAAGTCAGAATATCATAAGTACTCTTTGTTGTTTCTTTGTTGGTGCACTTGTCAAATTCCTTAAAGGTGATTGCATTTATTATGAATGTTGTAGATTGATGATGCATCTGTTATATCTTCTTTTGATCAACATTCATATCCTTTTTTGAAATTTCAATACAATTAGTATCCTCTAGAGCAATATAACCATCTTCCAACAAGTCCCAAAGTTCAAGATCTTGTGAAATATAGAAACTTCTCAGCCTATCTTTCCAATACTCAAAACGTTCTCCATCAAACAGAGGTGGTATGTTGATGCTTCCTCCGACAGCTTCTTCACTGAATCCAGACATATTGAATCCTTGGTTCTTTTCTCAAACACTGTAAAGTGCTCAGCCTTGAGACGGAGCTCTGATGCCAATTGAAGGTGCAAACACAAGAAGGGGGTTGAATTGTGTTTGCCAAAGTTGAATAATTTTTATTGATTTGATAAAATTTGATATAAATTACTTGGAGGAGAAGCAATCAGATTCAGCAGCAGTGGAAAATAAAAGCATGAGTATTTGGACACATAGATTTATCCTGGTTCACCATTAACATGGCTACATCATGTCCCCTCATTCAGAAGGCTTTAATCCACTAATTCAAACACTTTGAATTACACAACACTTGACCCTCCAAGCCAGTCTTCCCAAACAGCCTGACAGCCTCAAACTTTTGAGGAACAACAACACCTTGACCCTACAAGCCAAGTCTTCTCCTACCAATTTGACAACCCCATATTGAAGAAGGAACTTACACCACCTTGACCCTACAAGCCAAGTCTTCTCCTAACAATCTGACAACCCCAGATTGAATAAGGAACTTACACCACTATCGAGTTGGATACGAAGGTTTCGAACTTTGAGTAGTTGCTTCTGGAAAGCTTATTATAACAATGACTCTCACACTCTAAGAAAAGAACACTTAGAAAATATTTCTCTTTCGCACAAGTGTTTCTCTCTTTGAACTCTAAGATGAATTTGGATTTTAAGCTTGAGTTCTTCTACTTTCTTCTTATTTTTGATAATTTCTTCTTCAGCTTGGAGTATCTATTTATAGTTGAGATTTGGGCTTTTACTTGGTCCAAGTTTCATTTCGAATTGTATTTTGTTCAGATTTCTTTTGTAAATTCTTCAACTTGATTCTGCTCCTTTTTAAATTTGAACCAAATCTTCTTTTGATTTACATTAAATTTTCTTCAAATTTTGATAAGATCTATTGGAACCAAGCTGGTTCTAAGTACTTAGGATTTTGATGTTTACAAAAGCACTCCATGTAATCTTATTTTGTACCTTGAATTATTAAAGTAAATGCCACCAGAAGCTGAAGTAATCAGAAGCAGAAAATCAAAGGGTTCCAGAGATTGAATCCTGAAGGTACCAGAAGATACTCCAGGATGTCAAAACATCACTAGAAGATATCTTTGCTGGCCCAGATCAGAAGGAAGCCTGCTAGAGGGAGACTTGATCCAGACCAGTAGGAGTCATAAGTCAGACTTAATCCAGAAGTTATCTTGACCAGAAGATGGCCTGGCAGTGAAATAATAAACAGCCTAGACTTGATCCAGACTTAATCAGAGGGTAAATTAATGGGTCCAGAACAAAGAAATTAATCCAGATTTGACCCAGACCAGATGATAGCATGGTTCAGGGTATGAAACTGAGTCCAAACCAGAAGAAATGATCTCCAGAATTGATCCAGAACTGATCCAAAACAGAAGGTAAAATGTCCAGACTGAAATATTATTTGTCCATATTTAATTTCAGTTTAATCCAGACCAAGTCCAGAATTGGTCCAGATCAAAGGGAAGATTTTCAGATCAATGGTTCAGATTTAAGTATTTGGCCCAGTGTTGGCCGAGATCAGAAGATCAGACCATGGCCCAGTGTTGGCCGAAATAAGAAGGTCAGAATGTGTGGTCCAGCAGTGGCCGAGATCAGAGGATCACAACAGATCAGTTTGCTAGACCAGGATGGCCGAGATCAAAAGATCAGAATGTTAGAAAGTGTGGTCCAGGGATGGCCGAAATCAGAGGATCACAACAGATCACTTAGTATGGTCTAGATGTGGACTAGCGCAGAAGATCACACGGTCCAGATTTAATCATGAGGATTAACGGTGGAGATTTTAATTTATTTTGATCACAGTATTAAAAAGATTTGTTACAAAAATAAAGTGAAGTATTGTGGAATTCAAGAGCTGTTGGCGGGAAGAAACTAAAGACATGATTGGCTAGTTATTTTCTTTCTCGTGTGATCTAAGTTGTTGAAGTAGAGTCTACAATCTGAGGGAGTCAGAAGGGGTAGCAGATTACTTGGAAATTAGATTCAAAGTGTTGTAATTCCTTCTACAATCTGGGGTTGTCAGATTGGCAGGAGAAGAAAGGTGATGTATTCCTCAAGAGTCTACGATTGTTAGACTGTTTGAGAAGACTGACTTGGAGGGTCAGTAGAACTGCTGTAATTCAAGGTTTGAATTAGTGAAATCCTTCAAGGTGAAGGGACTGCACGTAGCCTCGTTAACGGTGAACCAGTATAAAAATTATGTGTTTTATTTTTACTTTATATCCGCTGCTAACTCTGTTTTTATTCATATCTCAAGTTTTGTTTTAAAAGTATTCAAGTTATTCAAACACAATTCAACCCCCCTTCTGGTGATATCCTCTGAGATCCTCTAGTGATATCCTTTGGAGGTATCCTCTGGTGACATCCTCTTGTGGCATCCTCTGGTAACATCCTCGGTGACATCATCTGGTGGCATCCTCTAGAGGTATCTTCTGGAGGTATCTTCTGGTGACATCCTCTGGTGGCATTCTCTGGTGTCATCTTCTAGTGACATCCTCCGGTGGTATACTTCTTCGAAGTCACAATATATTATTCTCATAAAATATTTTTGTTAATATCAAAACTTTAAGTGTAAAACCAACTTAGTTCCAACAAGTTCTCAACAGCGCATCATCCATTGGACCAAGCCTTCTCCTAGTTTTGCTAAAGTTAATATTGATGGTTATTATACACATGGGCAAGCAGTTTATGGTGGTATCATTTGAAACCAGCATGGTCAACTTGTTAAAGGTTTTATGCGAGAACATGGAATCAAAAATGCTTTTCTTGCAGAGTTATGGGGAATCAATCATGGTATTCAATTTGCTAGAGAAATGCAACTAAGTTATGTCATTCTTGAGACAAATTGTAATCATGTTCCTATTTGATACAAATCGTTATACCCCACTCGTCCATATTCAACTTCTTCTTGATGAGGTCATTTATCTTGTCAACCTCCCAGATTGGATTGTTCAATTTAACCACATCCATCGTGATTCGTGAAGATAGTTCATGTTTGATACTCTAACTCTAAGGGGTTATGATGTGGATTTCTCTCTTGTTCAGCTAGATATTATTAAGTATTAATTTACTTTTTGATAAAGACTTCAGAGAAACTTACTCCTCCCTAGTGATGCCTTAGCGTTTAATTTTTGATTTTTCTCTATTATAAAATTAATAATAATTCACCATATAAGAATACTCATTTCATATATACGACTAAGTATGTTACACCAAATAAACATTCATTCCAACTTTAGTATCAACTCAATCATACAATCAATATATATTGACATTTATATATGCATTCACATAACATAGTAATAACCATAGAAACAATAACATTAATAAATTATTATATCTATTATAATTATTAATCTATGGCTTTACACCTAATCATTTATTATATCTATTCTAATTAATTAAGCTATCATTGCATCTTGACTAATTATTTAATTAATACAAATTTTGTTAAACTTGCAGTCTAACCTTTATTATCTTTCATCATTCACTAACTATCTAAATAATCTTTATTTCCTAAATAATAATCAATTATCATCTACACTATAAACAAATATCTTGCAAAATGGCATATAGTACACGTGGCATGATATTATGTTGTGGCATGTTCACAAAAAAAAATACAAATAAAGTTGTAATTACGAAAAATTTATTATTATAATTAAAAATATATTAAGACTAATAAATAGTTATAATTAGTATTGATAACGGATCTGTAAAAAAAGTATTATAACCGACTGTTAAGACTTAAGACATGTTATCAACTATATAATATATATAATATATGTTTTGATATTAATAAAAAAAATGTTATACACATATATTATCCTTAAATAACACTTATTTCGTTATATTAATTTATTTGTCTAAATTTATTTTCCTCTATTAGAACGTACAATTTTCTGATATATGTATTTCAAATTTTAAATCGCAGATTTTTGAACGGTTTCCGTTCTTATTGACATAATTTTTTTGAAAACGTTATTTCATATCATTTAAATAGATAAATCATATATGTGACTCAATTAGGTCATAAAATTACTAATTATGTCATGATAGATGTCTATTCATTTAAAAGCAAATTATTTTCATTTAAGTTTTCAATTAAGTCATAAAGTTACTAATAATTTTGATTGGTAATTATTAGATATCGAAAAATCAAATTAATTTTATAGTGTAAGACATATATAGTTGTAATATTACTGAAAAATTGAGCAAAAATTTTATAGTCTAACTCAATCCTTGCAAAAAAATATAGTTATAATATTACTGAAAAATTGAGCAACAATTTTATTTTATATTAATCCAATTGTTTTTAGATTGATATTTGATGATTATTAGATACCGTAACGTGTATCTACATCTACACTATAAATAATCGTTTTGATTCAAATAAAATTGAACACATAACACTTATCAAGCAAGTTATTCATTTATTATGATACTAACCTCCTTCCTAAACCATTTATTTTCAAATGCAATAAATAAAAATAACATCTTTCAAACATATTCTACATTTTTTTCAAAGAGACTCGTAATTTGAAATAACATCTTTCAAGCATATTATACATTTTTTTCAAATAGACTTATAATTTGAATACTTTGTATTTCAAGAAAAAAATCATCAATCACATGACCGGATTTAACCCGCATAAATTGTAACACCCCAATTTTTATAATAACTATATTATTAATGAAATAATATTTTAAATAATTAATTTGATATTAATATTATTTTAGAATATATGTTGATAGATTTTGTGATTAATTTCCGTTATATGGATGTTTTCTATGACGTGTTAGTTTGATATATATCATATTATATTATATTAAATGAGTGATATAAATAATAAATATTTTATTTTATTATTTTATATGTTTTCTAAAAGTAATTGTATTTTAGTGTAATATTTTAAAGAATAAGATTTCATGCGATTTTATATTTCAATTATTTGGAACTATTTTCTATTTTTAGTTATTTATTTTATAAATAATTATCTTGGGATAGTAGTGATATTGTGTTTGATTTACTTTATTTTTATATACTTGTTATGACGTTGTGATTTTATATATATTTATTATGATTTAGTAATTAATATAAAATGTAGATGTTATATTTATTTATTTTATAATTTCGACTATTCATTAATGATGGTAATATTTTAATTTGAGTATTTGGAAAAATAAGTATTATTATAGTGCTTATTTGGAATATGATAATTTTGGTGATTAATGTATTTATAAAATATTAGTTTTAGAATAAAAGAAGAAGAAGAAGAAGAAGAAGAAGAAGAAGAAGAAGAAGAAAAGAAAGGAACAGATAAGAAAATAAGAAGAAGAAACTAAAGGAACCACCGAGCTTGACAAAAAAAAAACGCACACCCTCTTCCTCTCACATTCATCCCATCAATTCCTTGTTATTTGAATCGATCCCAACTTCTATCCCACACAAAATCGGCCACTGAATCCATTTTTGGCATCAATTTTATCAATCGTGGCTCCGTTTCATCAGAAACAGCTGCGCTATTTTTCTTGGACGAGCTATTTTTGGCCGATTCCGATCAACACGTTTGTCGTATCAAAAAACTGACATCGTTTTTGGATTCGTCTCGTCGAAACCTTCAAGAAGCACTACTCATTTGCATTTTTCGGTGAAGTTGACGTCAGACCCTTCCGGCGCTCCGACGAGTCGGTGAGACTTTTCTGCAGTTTTTTCTCGTCGTTTTGACTCTATTTTTGCTCAAAGGAGATTTTGTGATGTGATAATAAAAGATGGATACATTGTAATGGGTTTATGTAATGATGATGATAATGTATGATTAATAATAGTGATGTTATAAACTTGTGATGAGGATACTGAAGTAACCACATAATTGATGAAATAGTGATGATTACAAATTGTGTTTGAGATGATGGTCTTAATGGAGTATCATAGGCCAACGAGGGGAGAAAATAAATATTGAGAATTTTTGAAGTGGAGATTATTTTGTCATCATATAGGTAGGGCCTGACAAGCCTAGTGATTTCGGGGAAGTACAACTGAATTGAGCCTGATCGTGGCGGTCTACTATTGAGCCTTAAGGCAAGATTGTTAGACCTTGGAGGTATTCGGGTGGGGAATTCCTAGGTGACTTGGAGGTAGCACTCCAAATGTCGGGAGCTACCACGCAACACACGTTTACCTCGACTGTCGCGTATATGTGTCTCGAGTTGAGTTGAGCGGATCTATGAGGACAGGGCCAATTTGAATTGTCCGTCCATCGGGATGGTGGCATAGTATCAAGTCTCCTAACCAAGTACTTCAGAGTTAGAATGGTACCACATTGTGAAGTAGAGTCTAAGCTCATGCATAGCATTGCATCTTCTTGTGATTGTTTTGTTGTGATTAATATGTACCGTGTGCGATAATAATTCCTTTTAGATGATTTGATGTTATAGTGAAATATATTGGTTTCTCGTTAGTGATTTTGACTTTATAATGTGATGTTTCTTTTCTTGAATAATGTTTGTATAATGATACGGTTTATTATGATTGATTGCGTGTTCTTCTTACTTATATTATACTATAAACATGATTTCAAAACTCACCTCCTTCGTTGTTTGTGTTCGTCTGGCTTGGCCCTACGTTTGCGAAATCGCAGTTATTACAGGTTAATGAATCTTGAAGTTCAAATTTGGGAGAAACTCCGCTCTGATAGGTGATACCGGGAATTAAGGGTTGTAACTTATATTTCACTTTCACTTGTTTAATTAGAAAAGACCTTTTGTATGAAAACCTTATAAGTACTAGTAAGTTTTTGGAATTAAATCAAGAAATTATAGTTAAGTTAAGTTCATTGAGATTGCATTGTTTTAATTAAGGAATAAAGTTAAATTTTTACGTGTGTATTTAGAGGAACGTGATATCATAAATTAGTTATAAAAATTCTTATTTTCTTGAAAACATATTTTCTTTATCCGCTGTGAATTAAATAAAATAAAATCTAGTATAAATTATTTTATATGTTGTTTTGGGGTTTAGGGTGTCACATTAGTGGTATCAGAGCAGGTCTGTCCAATCAGGCCGAGTGGATCAAGTGTCGGTTCATTGTTAGTCAAATGTCTATCGTGTCGGTTGTGTTGTTTTGCCTATTAATTATTTTGTCTATCATGCTTTGTTTTTTCCGTTATATTATTATGTTCTGTGCTATATGTGTTTGTATCATTGTACATATTTTTGAAGTTACTAATTAACTATTTACTATGTTCTTACTCCGATTGCGTTGTGGATTTTAAGTTATTACCTAAGTGATTAAATATACTAGGAAATTCTTTGTTAAAATTTGAGTTAATTTGAATTGTTGACATGATTAAGTTAATTACCTTTTGATTGGACTTGTGTTTCTAACTTTGATTATTTGCTCTTTTGTTATTGTGGATAGTTAGAAATAAATTTTTATGTTTTTGATTGACTAGCTATATGTTTGAAATTATTAACTTAATCGAGATAATACTAGTCATCGATTGATAGACCTTGTCTTTGGGGTGGTAACATGATTATTAAAGTTTTTATCTTGCTGATGAAATTAATTTAGAATGTTAGTAATAGTTTTGAAACATTAGGAAATTCATATTATTAATAATAATAATCTTTGAATATTAGAGAATGGTAAAACTTAGATTTTTTTTTTAAAAAAAAAATGACATTTTGAAGGAGTTAAAGTTGACTTATTTTGTAAAATGAAAATAACTTTTGTTTGAATTACTCTTTATTATTTTAAAGAAATTAAATTGAGTTGAATTTTTGTTGATTTATAAAATAACAATAATTATATACTATTGATTTTATTTAATGTTTAAAATAGCTGAAAATTTAGACCATATTTACTATGTGTCATTTTTAAGAAAATCAAAAAGATTTGTGTTATATTGGTTTAGCGGGGCTTGGTGTGAATATTGAATCGTGAGCATGTTGGGATATTTGTTTGAAATGATTGATTTAATGATTCTGATATTATTAACTCATTAGAGTTTAATTTGATGTTAGAGCTCTAGATTTTAAGGACTCATTAGTGATTTATAACGGTACAACAAAAAAAAACTTGTGATTGTTTTCATTACTATTGTTATTGGTTTTAAGATAATATTGTAGATGTTATTGTCAATCAAAAATCTTGTCTTGAAAAATATTTATAAATTTTTTTTCAGTTTTTATATGGGCACAAAACTTGATTCTATCAAAAGTCAAAATCACTTGAAAATGTTGATGATAGTGAATTTTAAAAGTGTGAATTATAATTTTAAATTACTTAAAACTATTGATGGTTGTATCTAGATGATTAAAGTTTTGATATAGTTTTTGAAATTAAATTAAGATGTTTGTCATGATTTTGAAATAGTAGAAAATCATATTATTAGCAATAGTAATTCTTGAATATTCAAGGTTGGTTGAATTTTTTTTGTTAGACTTTTAGAAGAAAAAAAAATTGTAAACGAGTTAACGTTGATTTTTTTTAATGGAAAATAAGTAATATTTAATGTTTTAATTGCTGTTGATTTATTTTAAAGAATTAAATTGTATCGGAGTTATCTTGGTTCATAAAAAAAAAATATATATCACGATGATTTTATTTAAGATTTAGAGTGATAAAGGATCTACTCCAAGTTTTACTATGTGTTGTTTTTAAGAAAATTAAAAACACTTGTTATAGTAATAGTGTCGAGAAAATAAGTAAATAAATTGGAACTATTTTGGAAGTGTTAATTAATTGAAAATTTTCCTATTTATCTATATATAGTTTAAATTTTGTTTCAAAATATAAGTTGAAAATAATAATTTTCATAGTGATTAATTATTTAAAAATGTGTTTTGTTGATTAAAGTACAAGTGAAATTTTAGAAATCTTATAGATTTTAAAAACACACGTGATTTATTTTATTTTTATTGTACTTAGAAACATGATTTACCTTAATTATTTTTATTTAGACGTGATTTATTGAAAAGTAATTTAAGGAAAAACTTTGAATTCTCAATGATATTTTTTTGTGCTAAATGATTAATGATATATTTTTTTGATAATTTAAGTCTAAAAATCAATTTTAGAATGATGTGTAACCTTTAAAGTGGCTTATGCACTACCTGATCCAATTTGGTTGGGTAACATTTTGTATCTTCTAGTAAATGATTATTTATCTTATCTGCTACTTGGAAAATCTTCATTTTAGTTTGTTGTAACTTTTAAGTGATGATGATTAATTCAAAAGAAAATTTAATCGTGATCAATTTGGAGCAATTAGACTTCTATGAGAACATGTTACATGTTTAGAATCATTGTTGAGTTATGAGATGAATGTAAAATCTCAGTGCTAATTTTTGTATTAGTTATGTGAATGTGTATATGATTATGTAAATGTTAAATTGTTTGTGCTTCAAGTGTTCTAATTGTTGAGAATTAGTGTATAGAGTTAGAGTAATCGAGAGCATCTAAAAGTGAAATAGTTTTATATTTTTTTTAATTGGATTATTGATTATATATTGATGTAAGTGTCGTTGTTACTAAATAAATTCTTGTGAATGTGTAATTAAGTGAATTTTTAACTTGAAGTAAGGAGTAGAAGTTGTGGCGCCGCCTTCGCACTCCTGAACCATGTTAAAAGTACTTTTAATTACCCATGTTTGAATTTGAATGACTATAGTTATAATTGCTTTAACTAATTGACTCCATGAGTAGGAGGGACTAGCTACCCCGATGACTCATCGTCGATGAAAAAGGTAATGATAACTCATTATTTTGTTAGAAGTGCATTTTAATTTTATTCTTTAAATAGTTGAAAAACATGTTCATCGTTTATGCCAATTAAATGAATTTAATTATGAAATGTATGTTATTGTGAAATAGTATTTCTATCATTGATTTTTTTTTCCTTCTCCTTGATTATATATAAAGTATGTTTTTATAGAGTGATTGATTGTAAATCTATTATAATGTTATTAAATTGTTAGATGTGTTTAATATTTTAAAAATTGCTTCCGTTGTCAGACTTAAGTTAAATCTGTTGAATGTTGGGTGATAGGATCTAAACTTTATTTTACAGAGTAAAATTAGTAATATTTTGTTTCAAAAAATAAAATAGTTGAAATTGACAATGTATTTGGAATGTGTTTCATTTAACCCGACAAAATGAACTAAGTTATTATTAAATAACTCTATATGTTATGTTTTATATGTAAATTATAGCGAGTAACTCTATGGTATTTCCTTTCATAATTGAGTGATAAATGTGATATGTGTTTATTTGATTTACTGTATCATGTTAGCCTATCATGCTAACTTAATTGGCTTTTGACACATTGTGCTTAACTGAATTGTGAATGCCCTATATATGTTTATTATATCTTTGAGATACTAAGTTTGAATATTGATGATATTTAGTTAGATATTAGTTTGCTTATTGTTCACTATAAATTTCGAGGACGAAATTTCTTTAACGAGAGGAGAATTGTAACACCCCAATTTTTATAATAACTATATTATTAATGAAATAATATTTTAAATAATTAATTTGATATTAATATTATTTTAGAATATATGTTGATAGATTTTGTGATTAATTTCCGTTATATGGATGTTTTCTATGACGTGTTAGTTTGATATATATTATATTATATTATATTAAATGAGTGATATAAATAATAAATATTTTATTTTATTATTTTATATGTTTTCTAAAAGTAATTGTATTTTAGTGTAATATTTTAAAGAATAAGATTTCATGCGATTTTATATTTCAATTATTTGGAACTATTTTCTATTTTTAGTTATTTATTTTATAAATAATTATGTCATAAAAAAACACATATTTCTTTTTTACAAATGTGATTAAAAAAAACTGCATGTTTCAAAAAAGTAATTGTATATGTAATGACAAATAATTAATATATTATTTTATACAAATATCTTATTTTTAGATTTTCCGTTCATTAACATTTTCTTTCTTCCACATGCTACATTTTCTCTCTATTTTTGTGAACTGTTTTTTGGTTTCTTTACTCAATTTTCTTATTCGTATATTCAGTTCATATATCTAATTTTGCAGGTTCACCACATTGAGGTCCTCATCGGTGTTCAAACTAGGTATCTAAAGTTTCTCTTTTTTTTAGGTCTTTATATTTTGTCTCATAAATTTTTTTATGTGTATGGTAAATTAGTAACCCAAGGAAATATCTTAGAACTCACTTAATACTTACAATTGTGGAACCAATATGTGTCTTTTTACATCAAATCATTGATATTTTTTGTTTTAGATATTTTAATATACTTATTTCTATAGATTATATTTAGAGTAAATACATGTATATTAAATAAACTTTAGAAGATACAATGCATTTTATGAAGTTAGGAAATCATTCCTTCTTATCATTTTTCAATTTAATTTTGTTTTATTTTTTCACATATATATATATATATATATGAATAGTGTTGGAAATCATTCATATATCTTTTTTAACTTTGCAATTAATATGTAATTCTAAAAACATATTAACATGTTGATTTAAATGAATTTGTTACCAAAATAGACATCTAAAATTTAAATGCTTTATGAAGTAGCTAGAATATCACTAGAAGAGGGGTTGTATAGAGATATTTGTGGTTTTAAATATTCTTTTGAGTTTTAAAGCTTTATCCTCTTCAAGAGGATGAATAACAACAGTTGTAAATTAAAGCGTAGAGGTTTATCAAATGATAAAGAGATAGAGAGAAGACAATGACACACTCAAATTTATATTGGTTCACCCAATGAAGGCTACGTCTAGTCCTTACACACTTGTGAGATTTCACTAAGTATCAACAACGATTAACCTCTCACTTAGGTTGGTTACAGTTTGTGTATTCTAGAGCTTCACCAAGCTTATAATCTTTTCTCTCATATTTCAACTTTTCTCAAGTGAATCTCACTTGGAATTTACAAGATGATGTGATGTATTTTGGGTTGTTTCTCTTTGTTAACACTTTCTAGAAAGATATTCAAAGATCTAGTGTAAGATTATAGAAAGTATGAAGAGAGGATTGTAATGCTCTTGATAGCCTTAAACTTTTTCTTTTTATGCTTTGTTGATGTGTATCAAATGAAGAAGACCAACCTTCATTTTATAGAGATAAGAAAACTTTTTCTTCAAGAAAGTTGTCCTTTATGACCATTATCTCAAGTTGTAATGGTCCTTGAAGTTTGTCTTGAATTGCAAAAACGCCATTGAATCTGTCCTCATTCAGCCTTGTACTTAGAAGGTTGATTTTCGTAGACATTTCTAAAAGCTTGAACCTAGAAAGTGCTTATCCCTTTTTTCTTTTCAAGATATACAATCTTACATTACATGACAAGTGCAACCTTTTGTACTTTGGTACTTTTAGTCATTTCCAATGCAAGAGGAAGAAGAGGCAGTCATTCATCCTCTAGCGTTCATCCTTTGGCGTGGAACCTTTTTTCTTTGTTTTAAGTTATTTGTCCCGAAATTTGTCTTCTACTAATTTTTTACTTGAATCAGTAATATCAAATTTTGACTTCCATACATGTTCATCCTTTGGGAAGGAGGTTGTTATGGATCTGTTACTAGTCTGTCCTCTTGCTGGGAGGTTGTTATTTTGTATGAACGATCTTGTTCCTTTCATAAAAGAAAACACTCAAATGTTCCTTTCATGAAAGAGATGTTTTCTTAACAATCTCCTCCTTTTTGATGATGACAAAATTTCTTTAGATTATGAAAATTGTAAAGGTGCATTTTTTGAGTACGAAGCTCCCCCTCAGTATGAGCTAAAAAGAACGGGGCTCCCCCTCAGAAAGTGCATAGGACATTTTAAAATATTTGAACCAAACATAATACTTCATATTGATAATATATAGAAATTACAAAAATGGTTCAAAGAAAAAATGTAGAGAGGATTTGAATTGAATAGTTTCAAAAAAGCATCCTCTTTCCTAACTACCCTAATCATTAACAATTTAGATGTAATCTTTCTCCCCCAATTTTGTCAACAACAAAAAGTAGTGGGGTCCAGAAACTATCAGTCTATTTGGATGGGTAGGAATCATCAAATGAGGAGGAGGTTGAAGGACGAGGTAGTGGTGGATGAGGTTAAACAAAAGGCACAAGAGGCTGTACATCTAGAGCAACAATTTTGACCAAATTTGTAGTCACCCATTCAAGAACAGTGTTGAACTGCGCAAGGGTGTGATGAAAGGTGGCGATGTAGGTAAAAAGTTTTTCTGATCCTTACGGATCTTTTTCAGTGCACGGAGCTCTTTTTGAGAGCGACGTTCTTCTGCCTTTGGATCTGAAGTAGGAGGGGCAGAGTCAGCAGGGACGGGATCATCATTAACACTGGCGCTTTTGATCTGAAAGCTTATCCCTTTGTTTTGAGATGTGTTTTCTCCAGATTTTGCTAAAAAATATTCAAGAGAACTAAAGCGACCAGTGACCTCAGGAAGAGGAGCAGTGGAGTTTTCGTTGAGAGCAGGAAGAGCCAATGAGGTAGTGGTGATGGGAGTGGTGCATATTTTAGTAGGTGATGAGAAAATTTGAGCCATTGTGCAAGAGAGTTGGGCCGGTTGAGATGGGCTTGCAGGAGGATAAGGAAATAAAAATGTTTCTTGCAAATTCTGGGATGGCTCCTGTGGCTCAAATGTGGGTGGAGTAGCTAGTGATGAAAACTAATGGGCGGTGAGATTAAGATCAAAGTAGATTTCTTCACTATCTTCAAAAATTTGAGGAGGTGAGTTGCGTAACTCATCTTCTGCAGGAGGATGAATTTGATCTTCTAGGGGAAAGAGGTGAAGCAGAGGAGAGGGAATCCTTTCAGAGAGGGTGAGGTTTGTGGAAGGGGTAGGAGATGAGATTTTTGGGCTTTCTTTAGAAGGAGTTGTGGATGTGATATGAAGTTGGGGTAAAGGAGTAGTGGTTGGGCTCCTTTTTTATCGTTTCTTAGTGGGAACAGGAGAGGAAACCTTCTTGGAGGAAGCCTTTTTGTGTGAGGGCTTTTCCATAGGGTCTAGGCGCATTTGATTGACGTTTCTGGCAGAAAAGGTGTTGTTGAAAACAACATATTGTTCGCCGTCCAGAGGTACCTTAAAAAATTTAAAATTTTTGGTGAGGATCATTCCGTAAGGAGCTAATCTTCCTAGACGGGCAGCGTTCAACATAAAATTGAAATTGATATTGCCAAGGTGAAGAGGAGAGCCAAATATGAGATGGTGGATGATTAGTATGTCCAACTTAGTTACTTTTTCGTAACTGCCAGCCCTAGGGACAACAGAATGTACACAGATGTTGTGTAGCACTCTGCATATTGGAAGGAGGTTGGAGGCAACCTGGGGCTTAGGAGGATGAATGAAAATATTGGCGAGGACGGAGGAGCGAGTAATTTTGTAACGTGAGTACCAAGCTTCAGAAAAAATGTGGGGTCTTTCATCACATATGTCAAAAATCTGACATAATGAGGTGGGAGTTAGCTCAATGTGTGCCTCTTTCAGAATAACACAAATGCAAGTGTCACCCTTTGATACATCTACAGCATCGTAGAATGCCTTGACCAACTTTGGGTATCGGGGCTGGTTGACAAGTAGAAAGGAGGACCAACCCAGCTGATCAAATAGTTCTTCCACATTGACTCCTCCTTGTGTTAGACCTTCAAGTCAATGATTTTTCCATGAATGACATACTTGTTCTGCCATTTTTCTACGTATTTGGTTTCAAAGAACGTGGATTCGAAAAGAGGAAATTTAAATTTGTTTGGGTGATACTGGGAGTGTGGATTTTTTTGGCGTCACCTGTTTTTTTGAAGTTACAGGTTTTGAAGAAGATGTAGGTTTTGTAGATTTGGAGATTTTAGATGTAGGATATTTTGTGGAATCAAACTTTGTTGCCTCAAAGTCATCTGAGTCGATGATATGAACAGTGTTATCTTGGGTGGTTTGTTGGGATGAAAGTTTTCCAGACAGAATGCGTGCTGAGCGTCTAGAGGGTGTTGATGAAGAAGATTTTTGAGATGAACTTTTTCTAGGTTTAGAATGGTGAGGAGGAGGAGATGAGAGGTTTGGAGGTGTTGCAGTGAATAAAGGAGGATGGACAGTACTGACTGGTTCTAATGAGGCAATGTTAGGAGTTGGATAATTTGGTTGAAAGGAGTCATTTGAGAGGCTTTTAGAGTGATCTTCAGTTGGGTTCAAAGAGAATTTCCTTTTTCCAGAAATTTTGGTATGAGCCATGAGTGAAAAAATATGAAGGATTTCTGAGGATTTTGTTTTTTACTGAGAGTAAAATAGTGAAAAATATTTAAGAGCGGGATGAAGGTGAAAGGATCAGATAGTCAGTTATAAATAAGTTACCATTGGAAGAAGGAAGGATGGAGGCTATAGGTGTTAATCATTTCATGCTAGGGGGGCGCACGGGGAACTAGATGTTGGGCAGCGTATTGGCAGGGGAAAACGAGGAGATTTTTCAGAGAAAGTGAGGGCAATCAGCAGCGATAGACGTGCCTCCTTTTGACTTTTGCATTTTCAAAACTTAGAGGAGGATGGAGGTGCTTTCTGAGTTATACGTCCTCAGAGTTAAAGATTAACGATTTTAAAAATAATTTAGAATATTAAGATGATTTTGACAAATGCATATGACATATAAACAAACTATATTAAACAAATTTTTGAGAAATTTATGATGGAAAGTTTTTCTAAAATGTTTTTGAAACGATCCTCCTAGAGAGGTTTAGTGAATATGTCAGCAAGTTGATTTTCTGTTTCAATGAAGATTAATTCAAAATCTCTTTTTTGAACATGATCTCTTAAGAAATGATGTTTAATTTTCCCATCATGGACATTTCAAATTCTATTAATGAGAATTCTTCACATATTTCATTTTTGGTTGATCCAAATATGATATCATCTACGTAGACTTGAACAAGTAAAGTATGATCATCTGTTCTTTTAATGAATAAGGTTTTATCAACTTTACCTTTTTCCAATCCATGTTCACATAAAAATTTACTCAACCTATCATACCAAGCTCTTGAAGCTTGTTTCAAACCATAAAGTGCCTTCTTTAATTTGAAGACATGTGAAGGATTTTTGAAGTCTTCAAAGCCAGGTGGCTGTTTGACATAGACTTCCTCATTGATATAGCCATCTAGGAACGCAATCTTGACATCCATCTGAAACAGTTCAAAGTCCATTCCATTTTGATCTAATTTGTTCTTAAACACCCATTTGGTACCAATGATGTGTTTATTTCCTAGATTTGGAACAAGTTCCCAAACTTTGTTTCTTTCAAACTGATTTAGTTCTTCGTGCATGGCAAGTATCCATTGATCATCTTTGAGGGCTTCACCTATTTTGGAAGGTTCTATTTGAGAGACAAATGCCATATTTAAGCAAGCATCTTTGACATTTAGCCTTGTAGTGACTCATTTGTTGATATCACCTATAATGTTGTCAATCGGGTGATCACGATGGGTTCTCCATTCTTGAGGAAGATCAATGTGTTGATCTTGTTGTTCTATATTGATTTCATCCTTTTGAATTGTTTGATCAACTTTATTGTCTTTGCTTACCTCGTTACTTATAAAATCATCATCATCACAAATAATTTTATCCTCTTTCGAGGGGTTAGATTCATCAAAAGATACATGTATAGATTCTTCAACTATCAAAGTTCTTTTATTAAAAATTCTAAGTGCTTTACAAGTTAAGGAATAACCAATAAAAATACCTTCATCGGCCTTTTCATCGAATTTGCCGAGATTATCCTTACTATTATTTAACACAAAGCATTTGCAACCAAATATGTGAAAATGAGAGATGTTTGGCTTTCTTCCTTTATATAATTCATATGGAGTTTTCTTCAGCATTGGTTGGATTATTACTCGGTTGGATACGTAACAAGCTGTACTTATAGCATCTGCCCAAAAGTATTTTGGTACACTTGAATCGCTTAGCATAGTTCTTGCGAGTTCTACCAATGATCTATTCTTTCTCTCAACAACTCCATTTTGTTGAGGTGTTCTTGGTGCAGAAAAATTATGGAAGATTCCATTTTCTTCGCAGTATTCTACAAAAGAGGCATTTTGAAATTCTCCTCCATGATCACTTCTAATTGATACAATTTTGGTTGCTTGTTCATTTTGGACTAGTTTGGCCTATTTCTTAAATGCTTTAAAAGCTTCATTTTTTTTGCCAAAAATAAGGTCCATGTGAACCTTGAAAAATCATCAACTATTACTAGTCCATATAAATTTCCACGAAGACTTTTAGTTCTTGATGGTCCAAACAAGTCCATATGTATTAATTGAAGTGGTCTTGAAGTTGATACAATATTCTTGGGTTTAAAGGAAACTTTAGTTTGTTTACCCTTTTGACAAGCGTCACATAATTTATCCTTAATGAATTTCATTTTTGGTAAGCCTACAACAAGTTCATGCTTGACTAACTTGTTTAAGTGATCCATGTGGATATGTGCAAATCTTTTATGCCATAGCCATGCATCATTGTTGTCACTTACCATAAGACATTTCATTTTTAAGGATAAATCATCAAGATTAATTGTAAAAATATTTTTAAAACGCTTACCAACTAACTGAATTTCACTTGTTACCTCATTTTGGATAATACAATCATCTTTGTTGAAAGTGATTTTGTAACCTTTGTCACAAAGCTGGCTTATGCTTATGAGATTGTGCTTTAAACCTTCAACATAGAGGACATCTTCAATTGAAGGAGATGGAGCAATACCAACCTTTCCAATGCTCAAAATTTTTCCTTTGTTTTTATCTCCCTAGATTACATAACCTTTTGACTCAAGAATTAGTGCTGAAAATTTAGTTTTGTCACTAGTCATGTGCTTTGAACATCCGCTATCTAAGTACCACATATTTGATGTACTTTGTGTGTATTCCTACAAAACAAGATTTATAGTTTATTAGGTACCCAAAGTGCTTTGGGTCCTTAAACATTAGTACCTTTCTTGACCCACACATAATGCCCTTGTGGAACACCAATGTTCCTAAAATGACAAGCATTAGGTGTGTGGCCATTAAGACCACAATAGAAACATGTTGGAATCCTTTTAGGAAAACATGGTTTCTTTTGAATAGTACTTTTATTAGAATAATGATGATTCTTTTGAACAACTATTACTTTCTCATTTTTGGATTGGTTACTTGCTTTGACAAAGATAGTTTTACTAGTACTTGGTTTATCAAATTTTGAGTAACCAAGTCCACTTTTATCGTTTGAATATCTTTGCATGTTAAGTAAATTTTCCAATCCAATTTGTCCTTTTTCGTATCTTTCGATAACTCTATTCATTTGGACAATTTTAAATGAGAGTAAATCACATTTATTGCATGTAGAATTCTGTTTTTGTTTTTCAAAATCTTGTTGCATAGTGTCGATCTTTTCATTTAGAGATAAAATTTGTTTCTTTTGATTCGACACTATTTTGTACAGATTTCTACATTCCATAAGTAGTTCTTTTATAGCCTGTTGTGCATCATTATCTTCAATACATGAATCATCATTATAACAAATATTTTTACTACTAACCTCTTCTTCGTCATCAGAATGGTGAGATGCCATCAAAGCAACGTTTGTGCATTCGTCATTTTCTGAATTTGAAGATGAACTTACTTCATTATCTTCCCATGCTATGTATTGTTGGAACCAAGTTGGTTCTAAGTACTTAGGATTTTGATGTTTACAAAAGCACTCCATGTAATCTTTTTTTGTACCTTGAATTATTACATTAAATGCCACCAGAAGATGAAGGTTCCAGAGGCAGAAGATGAAGACACCAGATAATGCATCCAGAAGGTACCAGAGGATGTATCCTGAAATTACTAGAGGATATCTTTGTGGCCCTAGATCAGAAGGAAGAAAAGTAAGAACGAGACCTGGACCAGACCAGAAGGAAGCCTGCTTGAGGGAGACTTGATCCAGACCAGAAGGAGTCATAAGTCAGACTTAGTCCAGAAGTTATTCTGACCAGAAGATGGTCTGGCAGTGAAATGATAAACAGTTCATACTTGATCCAGACTTAATCAGAGGATAAATTAATTGGTCTAGAACAAGAGATTCAATCCAGATTTGACCCAGACCAGAAGATAGCATGGTTCAGGGTATGAATATCCAGATTTGATCCAGACCTGATCCAAATCAGAAGGTAAAATATCCAGACTAAAATATTATTTGTCCAAATTTAATTTCAGTTCAATCGAGACCCAGTTCAGAATTGGTCTAGATCAGAGGGAAAAGTTCCAAATCAATGGTCAAGATTTAAGTATATGGCCCAGTGTTGGCCGAGATTAGAAGATCAAACCATGGCCCAGTGTTGGCCGAAATCAAAAGTTCAAAATGTGTGGTCCAACATCGGTCGAGATCAGAGGATCACAGCAGATCAGTTTGCAAGTCCAAGTTGGCCAAGATCAAAAGATCAGAAGATCAGAAAGTGTGATCCATGGTTGGCCAAAATCAGAGGATCACAGCAGATCACTTAGTATGGTCCAGATGTGGACGAGAGCAGAAGATCAAAGGGTCCAGATTTAATCATGAGGATTAATGGTGGAGATTTAATTAAATTTGATCAAAGTATTAAAAGGATTTGTTACAAAAATAAAGTGAAGTCGTACGGGAGTTCAGAAGCTATTGGCGGGAAGAAAGATTTGTTCCACAATTAATTAAAGACATGATTGGCCCAAGTTATTTATGAAAACAAATCTGGAGATAAAAAAATATGTTTTTTATATATATGAAACCCGATTGGTCAGAGTATTTTTGCAAGAGAATCCAACAAGATACAGCTCGAAATAAAGCTTGGAAGAGACCCTAATTCACATCTATAAAAGGAGGCTCAAGGCAGAAGACTTAGCATCGAAAATCACAAAAGAGTCATACACTTCCAAAAGCAAACACTCAAGTTTCAGTGAGGTTAATTGTGAGTTCCAGCTTTCCAGAAGCAAGCACTCGTGTTATTTTCTTTCCCTTGTGTTAGATCTAAGTTGTTGAAGTAGAGTCTACAATCTGAGGGAGTCAGAAGGGGTAGCAGATTACTTGGCAATTAGATTCAAGGCGTTGTAATTCCTTCTACAATCTGGGGTTGTCAGATTGGTAGGAGAAGACTTGACCTAAGAAGTCAAGGTGCTGCATTCCTCAAAAGTCTAGGATTTTTAGACTGTTTGAGAAGACTGACTTGGAGGGTCAGTGGTATTGTTGTAATTCAAGGTTTGAATTAGTGAAATCCTTCAAGGTGGAGGGACTAGACGTAGCCTCGTTAACGGTGAACCAGTATAAAATTCTATGTTTTTATTTTTACATTATATCCGCTGCTAACTCTGTTTTATTCATACATCAAGTTTTGTTTTAAAACTGTAAAAATAGAAAAAGTATTCAAGTTAGTCAAACACCATTCAACCCCCCCTTCTCGTGTTTGCACCTTCAATTGGCATCAGAGCTCGGTCTCAAGGCTAAGCACTTAACAGTGCTTGAGGAAAGGTCCAAAGATAATTTGGGAGGCAACATCAACACACCACCACTGTTTCATGGAGAAAGGTTTGAGTATTGGAAGGACAGAATGAGAAATTTCTTCATATCTCAAGATCCTGAATTATGGAAGATGGTAGTCAAAGGATACACTGCACCTACTGTTCCAGGAGATCTAACTAAAGAACTAGACATGGAAGATATGAAACCAGACCAGAGCAAATTATTCAAACTGCATCACATGTCTAGAAATATCATGACCAGTGCCATCACATTCAAGGAATTTGAAAGATGCACAGATAAAGAAACAGCAAAGAGCATATTCGACAGTCTGGTTCTGACCTATGAAGGAAACTAGCAAGTTCAAGAAGCAAGGGCTAACATACTGGTCAAACAGTATGAGATGTTCAAGATGGAAGATGATGAAAACATTGATGGAATGTTCTGCAGATTCTAGATTCTGATATCTGGACCGAAAGTCTTGAAGAAAAGCTACACAACAGCAGATCATGTCAAGAAGATTCTAAGAAGCTTACCAATCAAGTGGAGACCAATGGTTACTGCAGTTCAGCAAGCCAAAGATCTGAATAACTTAAAACTTCAAGATCTGATCAGCTCACTCAGGTTTCGTGAAATAGAACTAGAAGCAGATGAACCAAAGAAGAAGAAGAATATGGCCCTTAAGTCGAAACAGAAGAAAGCTGCAAGGGTAGCATCAGAATCAGAGGATAGCGACAGTGACTGTGATGATATGGCTTGCTTAACCAAACAGATGGTTAAGATCTGGGAAAACAGGAAGACAAGAAGCTTCAAGAAGAAACATAACAACAAAGGAAAGGAAGAATCTGACAAGAAGAGTATCGTTTGTTATGGATGCAATGAACCTGGACATATCAAGTTAGAATGTCCAAATCTGGAAAAAGACAAAAAACACAAGAAGAATTCCAAATTCAGAAAGAAGGGTCTGATGGCAGCCTGGGATGCATCAGAATCAGAGGAAGAATTGTCTGATGAAGAAGAGGCAGAAACAGCAAAGATGGCACACATCAGGTCGGCCTCTAGACTTCGTAAAGGCACGATTTCATGAAGGAAAGCAGGCGGAAGGAAAGCAGGCGGAAGGAAGAATGATCGAAGCAGTCATTCAAGCAAGTCTGGAAGCACATCAGAGGGAGTAATTCTGGCTCTGGTGGCTCATACCAACTCAAGCTCTGGATACGGCTCAGGCTCTGGAACAAAATCAGAAGATGAAGACAGTGAGGTCAACTCAACCAGAACCAGAATCAGAACCAAAACTAGAACCAGAATCAAAACTGGAATCAGAACAGGAACTGGAACCATAACCAGAACTGGAACCAGTATCAGAAGCACAGAAACTGGAACCAGTATCAGAACCACAGGAACTGGAACCAGAATCAACTCTAGAACCAGAATCAGAATCAGTACTGGAACCAGCATCAGAATCAACACTGGAACCAGAACCAGAATTAGAACAGGAATTACCAGAATCACCAGAATTACCAGATTCATCAGAACCACTAGATTCACCTAAATCACCAGAATCATCAAGCTTATCAGAATCACAGGATTCACCAAAATTACCAGAATCAAAACATGTTCCAGAATCATCAGAGGAACATGGCTTATTTACCAAAGTAGAATCAAGGAAACTGCTCAAACATGCCAGAAGCAGAACTGGCTCCAATGGCTCGAACAGAAGCTAAGTCTAAATCTGAGTCTGACTCTGGATCAGCAACACAAAGCTTGGTATCTTGACAGTGGATGCTCCAAACACATGACAGGAGACAAATCCATGTTTCTAAATCTTACTATGAAGAATGGAGGCAAAGTTTCCTTTGGAGGAAACCAGAAAGGTCATATTATTGGTACAAGAACTGTTGGTAACACTTCTTCTTCGCTGTCTATTAAAAATTTTATGTTAGTTAAAGGGCTAAAACATAATCTTCTGAGCATAAGTCAATTAATGATTGCAATTATGATGTTATCTTTAATTTGAAAACTTGCAAAGCTGTTAGTCAACTTGATGGGACTATATTATTTACTGGCACTAGGAAGGATAATGTTTATAAAATTGATCTGTTCAGTCTTGCTAAGCAACAGGTTAAATGCTTATTGTTTGTGAGTGAGCAGAATCTGATTTGGCACAAAAGGTTAGGGCATGCAAACCCTAGGCTTATATCCGAATTGAGCAAACTCCAGTTGGTAAGAGGACTTCCCAAGGTAAGTTCCAAAACTGAGATTCTGTGTGTAGCATGTCAAAGAGGTAAACAAACTAAAAGCTCTTTCAAAACTAAAAAATGTGTTTCTACCTCTCAACCACTTGAACTGCTTCACTTAGATATGTTTGGTCCTGTTCAAACAGCTTCTCTTGGTGGTAAGAAATATGGTTTTGTGATTGTTGATGATTACTCAAGGTGGACTTGGGTAAAAATTTTAAAGAACAAAGATGAATCTCACAAAGTATTTATTTCTTTTTGTAAGCAAGTTATGAATGAACGGGGTATTAAGATCATAACCATCAGAAGTGATCATGGAGGTGAATTTGAGAACAAGTATTTTGAAGAATTTTGTGATGAGAATGACATCTCTCACAATTTTTCATCCCCCAGAACACCTCAACAGAATGGAGTGGTAGAAAGGAAGAATAGATCACTGCAGGAGATGGCCAGAACCATGCTGAATGATATGAAGGTTGCCACCTACCTTTGGGCAGAAGCTGTCAACACAGCTTGCTACATTCAGAATAGAGTCTACATCAGGTCCATCTTAAATAAAACTCCCAATGACCTGTGGAAAGATAAGAAACCTAATATTTCCTACTTCAAGCAATTTGGCTGTCCTTGTTTTATGTTAAACACTAAAGATAACATAGTTAAGTTTGACTCTAGATCTCAAAAGTGTACCTTTATTGGTTACTCTGAGAGATCGAAAGCTTATAGAGTGTTTAACAAAGAAACTAACACTGTGGAAGAATCAATCCACATTAAGTTTGATGATAAACAGCTTGACTCTGAAAAGTCAAAGCAAGATGAGGAAATTGCAGGTGAACTAGAGGCACAAGAACCTGGAGCTGGACCAGCAGCAGAATCTGAGAAAGATCAAGATGAAGAAGAACATGCTGACTTTGAAGACAAGTCAGAGAGAAAGAATGGATGGAAGTACAAGTCTTCACATCCAGAATCTCTCATTATTGGCAGTGCAGCAGAACCTTTAAAGACCAGATCATCAAGTAGAGAAACCAGTATGTTTGGTTTACTCTAAACAATTGAACCAAGCAATGTTGATGAGGCTTTGGCAGAGGAAGGCTGGATACTTGCAATGCAAGAAGAGCTGAATGAATTCCAAAGGAATGATGTTTAGGATCTGGTATCCAGACCAAACAAAAACATTATTGGAACCAAGTGGGTGTTCAGGAATAAACTCAATGAAAAAGGTGAAGTGGTAAGGAACAAAGCCAGATTAGTAGCTCAAGGATACAGTCAACAAGAAGGTATCGATTACACTGAGACATTTGCTCCAGTGGCCAGGTTAGAAGCAATTAGAATTTTTTTATCATTTGCTGCTAATCATGATATAATGTTGTATCAAATGGATGTTAAAAGTGCATTCCTAAATGGCTATATAAGTGAAAAAGTCTATGTCAAACAGCCCCCTGGATTTTAAATTCTGATTTTCCAAACCATGTTTTTAAACTTAAGAAATCTTTATATGGTTTAAAACAAGCACCAAGGGCATGGTACGACAGACTTAGCAACTTTCTGCTTAAGAATGAATCTGGAGATAAAAAGATATGTTTTTTATTTATATGAAACCTGATTGGTTAGAGTATTTTTGCAAGAGAATCCAGCAAGATACAGCTCAAAATTAAGCTTGGAAGAGACCCTAATTCACATCTATAAAAGGAGGCTCAAGGTAGAAGACTTAGCATCGAAAATCACAAAATAGTCATACACTTCCAAAAGCAAACACTCAAGTTTTCAGTGAGGTTAATTGTGAGTTCCAGCTTTCCAGAAGCAAGCACTCGTGTGATTTTCTTTCCTTTGTGTTAGATCTAAGTTGTTGAAGTAGAGTATACAATCTGAGGGAGTCAGAAGAGGTAGCAGATTACTTGGCAATTAGATTCAAGGCGTTGTAATTCCTTCTACAATCTGGGGTTGTCAGATTGGTAGGAGAAGACTTGACTTAAGAAGTCAAGGTGCTGCATTCCTCAAAGGTCTAGGATTGTTAGACTGTTTGAGAAGACTAACTTGGAGGGTCAGTGGTATTGTTGTAATTCAATGTTTGAATTAGTGAAATCCTTCAAGGTGAAGGGACTAGACGTAGCCTCGTTAACGGTGAACCAGTATAAAATTCTGTGTTTTTATTTTCTTTATATCCGCTGCTAACTCTGTTTTATTCATACATCAAGTTTTGTTTTAAAACTGCGAAAACAGAAAAAGTATTCAAATTAGTCAAACACAATTCAACTGCCCCCTTCTCGTGTTTACACCTTCGTGTATGCCTTTTTGAACTCCTTCCTTTTGTTAGCATTCTTCTTGATAATGTTAGGATATTCTGCTTTTATGTGTCCTTGTTTTCCATATTCAAAGCAAGTAAAATTTTGATTTGTAGTGGAAACATCTTTTTTTCTGAAGTTTTTCTTTTTCTTGAATGTTCTATCATTTTGAAGAAATTTACTGAACTTTTTAACAAGGAGAGTGATGTTTTCATCTTCATCTGAATTTTCTTCATTCATCAATTCTTTTGATTCTATTTTAAATGAAATACTATTTGTTTTCTTTTCTGAACTCTCATTCTTTTCCAATCTTTCAAGTTCTATTTCATGCTCTTGTAATTTTCTGAAAAGTGCAAAGAGTGACATTTTAGATAAACTTTTCTTTTCATAAATTACTGTCACTTTAGGCTGCCATGCTCTAGTTAATGATCTCAAAACCTTTAGGTTCAATTCATCATTAGTGAGACTTTTGCCAAATGCTATCAGATGATTTGTTAAGTGAGAGAATCTTTTCTGCATGTCTAGAATTGATTCTCTTGGTTGCATTCGAAACATTTCGTATTCTTGAGACAAAGTGTTTAGTTTTGAAAGTTTTACCTCAATTGTTCCTTCGTGGGTTACTTCAAGAGTTTCCCATATTTCTTTTACTGTTTTGCAGTGCGATATATGAAAGAATTCGTCCATTCCTAATGTTGATTGTAAAATATTTTTGGGTTTCTTGTCAGACAACACTTTTCTCTTTTCATTGTCTGTCCATGAGGCTTTTATTTTAATTTCTTCTTTATTGTTGATGACCGTTGTTGGAATATATGGACCATTCTCTACAGTCTCCCATATGTCATCTACTTGTGCCTCAAGGTATGCCTGCATACGTATTTTCCAAAAATCATAATGCTCACTGACAAAGCAAGGTGGTTTGTTGCTACTACCACCATCTCTAAAAACAAGTTGTTGGAAGCATGAATCGAGGAGCAAATTACCAGAACCTGCTTTGATGCCAACGTTAACTTGAAATTTCTCCAGGTCAATACACCCTAAGCCTCGAGTCCGAATTTCTCAAAACCTATCTCAGGGCACTCCCTTCAACACTGTTACGCTGCCAACCGAATCCAACCCAAACCTATGTCACTAAATCTCCCCATCATTTTAATACCCCCACTTGGGTCATAGGCTCGTGCAAGCTCCACTTGTGCTTTTCCTTTCAACTTTGTCACCCGCATAGTCAGTGTCACAATATGCCATAAGATCAAGATTTGATTCATTTTTGTACCATATTCCCAAATTGGTGGTTCCAACTAGGTACGTAAAGATTTTTTTTACTACTGTGAGGTTAGATGCTTTAGGAGAGGATTGAAACCTTGCACAAAGACCTACTGAAAACACTATGTCAAGTATGTTGGCTGTTAAATATAGATAAGATCTAATCATTCCTCTATACTCCTTTTCAGAAATTGAGGTTCCCTCATCATCTTTGACTAGCAAGGAGGATGAATGCATAGGAGTGCTCATGGTTTCTTCTAGATTCATGTTATATTTCTTCAGGAGATCCTTGGTATATTTTTCTTGAGAAATAAAGATGCCCGATTCCAATTGTTTTATTTGTAAACCAAGAAAGAATTTTAATTCTCCCATCATGCTCATTTCAAACTTGCTTTGCATGAGGTTGGAGAATTCTTTACACATCTTTTCATTAGTGGATCCAAAAATTATGCCATCCACATATATTTGAACAATTAACATGTCCTCTTTATGAATTTTTTTAAAAAGGTTGCATCAATCTGACCTCTTGAGAAGCCATTTTCTTTTAGAAAGCAACTCAACCTTTCATACCAAACTCGAGGGGCTTGCTTTAATCCATAAAGAGCTTTTGAGAGCTTGAATACATGGTCTGGCTGCTTTTTATTCACAAATCAAGGAGGTTGGTGAACATAAACCTCCTCATTTAAGAATCCATTCAAGAAGCAAATTTTAACATCCATTTGATATAGCTTGATTCCTTTATGAGTAGCATAGGCCAAGAGGATTTTGATTACTTCAAGTCTAGCAATCGGTGCGAATATTTCATCATAATCAATTCCCTCTTGTTGGTTGTAACCTTGTGCCACTAGTCTAGCTTTATTTTGAATGACCTCACCATCCTCATTTAGTTTGTTTCTGAAGATCTATTTAGTTCCAATGATGGATTTGTCCAGAGGATGAGGCACAAGATCCCACACTTTATTTCTTTCAAACTATGACAGTTCCTCCATCATGGCGTCCACCCATGATTGGTCACTTATTGCTTAATCCATATTTGTTTAGGTTCAACTTGTGATATCATGGCCATGTTGTTTGAATCTCCCTTCAACGATTGCCTGGTCCTAACTCCATCAGCAGTATCTCCTATGTTTCAAAAAAGTATTGGTTTACATAATGACAAATTATTAACAAATTATTTCATATAAATTTCTTTCTTTTAGAATTTTTTTCATTAAGTAAATCTCTTCTTTCTTTTATGTTTTTTCATTTAGAAACTTCTTCTTTCTTGTACATAATACCTTCACTTTTTGGTTTTCTTTAATCTTTTTTGTTTCTTTATGAAATTTTAATCCTTCTTTTTGTTATTATATTCGGTTTATATTTCTAATTTTTCAGGTTGGTTGACTATATCACCACGTTAGGGTCCTCATCAAAGTTTATATATATATAAGGCTTTCCCTTTGTTTTTTTTTTGTTTTAATTCCATTTTTCTTATAAACTTATAAAGTGAGAGTATGATACTTTAGTTTAAGGTACAACATATCTTAGAACGGACTGAACATTGACATTTTTATTTTAATTCTTTCAATATAGTCATTTTCATGGATTGTATTTAGAGTAAATAATATATTAAACTTCAGAATACATGATATGATATTTTATATTATAACGTTATGAAATCATTCCTTCTTTTTATTTTCCAATTTAATTTTTTTGTTTTTGTTTTTTCTTCCTTATGTGGATAGTGTTGGTAAAAATATAAATTTATTTAATAATATGGTGAATACAATTAGGAATCTAGATCAACAAAACTATGGGGATTAACTAGACATATGATTACACTTACTAAAGTAGAAAGTTAAAAAATTAAAAATACACTCATCAAGTCAAAATGATGAATTTGAAGACTTTTCAAGTACTTTTCAAAATAAGAATAATTCTTATGTGAATACAAATATTTGGACACATTTTGATTAAAAAAACATTTGAACACACACAAAAAAATATATTAATTATTTATTTTTAAAATATATATTATTTAACTATTAGTTTTTCTTTTATTGTGAGTGTGTCTAAATGTGTGTGTCCAAACAATAATTACTCTCAAAATGTAAATCATTTTCATATTTACAACAATTAAACAAGATATAAGTTTTTATAGACATGAAATCAATATAGCAACTATTAACTTCAAATTCAAATCTATTACAAAACAAATTTTGTATTCTACTAAAATAAAAGTATTATCCAATTTTTTTACAGTGAGACTTAAATTATGATCGATATTCTTATAATTCTTATTTTAAATAATATCTACAAAACATATATATTAAGGTTTAAACCAAACTTCTTCAAATATATATTCTCACAAAAATGGAGATGGAGTGACAAAAATATAAACCTATTCAAAAGCGGTTAATCTCTAACTAAAATATAAACTTAAATGATGAAATCTTTATAATGTCAATTATTACAATCCCTAAATGGAAAATCTCGTTTATACAATTATAATTATTTCCATAATTACAATAATCAGATAGAAATAATACCTTCGTAAGTAAAAATCATTTGTGAAATTTCAAATTGAAATTTGAACATTCAATCACACAAACACAAAAATCCGTTACAATTTTCAATACCATACTCATATTTTGTTTACCTAAAATAAATTTCAACGATCAAATTTAAAATCAATAGCCTAAAATTTCAAATTTTATATACTAAGATATTAAATGAGTTTTTTAATTGCAATTTTTCAATTAACTTAATTTGGACTTAAATAGTGGAATTCTTATAATTCCAGCTCAATAATCAAACAAAATAATGAATATTTCCAAAAAAATCATATAAGGGTTACCAAATTAGTTTTTGATATATATATATATATATATATATATATATATATATATAATATATAATAAATAATCATGATAAATTAAAATTAGTATTTAAATAAAAAAATTATAGTTGCATGTCTATAATAAAATAAAAATTAT
>JBBPBO010000001.1:42476888-42520772 GCA_037974295.1 Cicer cuneatum
AATAACTAAAAAATGGATTTGAAAAAATAATAACACAGAATAATTTTTAAATTATATTAAAAAACAATATGAAAACATACACATTTTTTATAATATTCTGTCATTATAATAATAATAATAATAATAATAATAGCAATTATTTTAAGATCAAATTTACACAAAATAAAAATATGTAACCAATCAAATCCAAAAATTATTACAGGTTTATGAAACAAATCAATTTTTTTAAAAAAAAATTAATGCATCAAGAAACATTAAATTTTATAAGGTGGATTCTTCGCTAAAATATTTATGCACAAGTAAAATTAATTTTACAAAGAAAAAAAATTCAAATTTTAAATTAAATTAAAAAAAAAGATATCTAAAAATATCTAAATGTTGAAGTAAATATTACAAAAATACAAAATTAATTATATCTCTAATTTTTTAGCATATTATAGGTACAAAGTTTTCACTACTATTTAATGGTGATTAAAAACTATGTGGGCACACAGGGTGAATTCTCCTCTTCCAATCAAATTTTCTTGATATGCAAGAGTTAGAGATCGAACACCTTGACCAATTACTTAAGGGGACGAAGTCCCTTACCTCTTGGACCAATTCATTGTTAGTAATTACATGTTTTTTTTTTTTAGTTTCCCATAGGTTCCATCCACGAAAGATAATTGAAGTAGAAATGTCGCTTTACAAGGAAAGGGAGTTTGAATTGTAAAGTTGTCTTTTTAAAATTTTCTGTTAAAGCTTTAAGAAAATAACTCAAGATTAATCTTGGTTGAGAAAACAGAAAACAAATAACGTTCTTGGTTCTGAAACAGAAAACGAAGAACGTTCTTGGTTAGTTAAGAACAGAAATTGATTTGTCTATTTAACTTCAATAAATGAAAGACTAAAATTAAATAGAGATAGGGAAGAGATATCACACAACGATACATCCTGGTTCACCCAGCCTGGGCTACGTCCAGTTCTCACAACTGTGAGATTTTCCACTAAGTGTTCAAAACGAAGGGCCTTCTAGATTTTACACTACCTAGCTCAAATCAACCTTGATTTGATACAAACTACAATCCTTTCCACCCATAAAGGAGTTCAATCAAGTCACCTATCAATCTTGAAAGGATTTTACACTTCACCTTTAACCTTAAAAGGATTTTCTAACAAACTACAAAAGCTATAAACAACTCTTATAGTCTTGAGTTTACACAATAATGATGTAGAGTGTTTGACAGAATATGATTTAATCTCCACACTTTTTTGAGGTTTTGATTCTTTACAAGAGATTTCAATAAGCTAATAACAATGAATTCGTGAATGAATGTTATTGATTTCTTGTGAGACTTTAAAGTATGAATGTAAGAGATTGATGGTTTTTCTTGGTACTTGAATGTCATGATTTTTCCTTAAGCTCTGGAGTTCCTTTTATAGACTTTCAGGAGGCCCATGAAAGTTTAATATGATTTTTGGAGGGGTTCCCTTGATCAAAGGTTAGATTAAAATAATCAGACTTCAAAGCAAGACTTTTGACTGAAGCTTTACTCTTTTTTTATTGTTGGACTTTTTGATTTAATGTATTCTCTAACAGTTGATTTGGACAGTGTTTGAAGCTCTCTTTATCACGAGAATTTATGTCTTAAAGTCATGCTGAAGTTTCAAGTTCAAGAACGTTCTTGGTCTGAATCAAAGAAGTTGGAGAATGTTCTTGAGCTGTATCACAGAAGCAGAAGAATGTTCTTGAGCTGGAGAATTATTGATCTTTCAATCATTCTTTCATTTTCTCTTAAGTCATATATTTTTTTCTTTGATCTTTTGAAGTACTTCTTTTGCTAATATGAGAGTTATACATTCCTTGTATATGTACTGGTAATCCATTCGAAATTTGCAGGATCTTTCCTTGCATTAAATGTTGACTTGAACTTCATTGATAAGCTGAAAAACGTGGAGAACGTTCTTGGTTTTCCAGAAAAATGTCAAGAATGTTCTTGGTTTCTGGCAGTTCATTTTTGCCTTTTCCTTAAACTGATTTTGCTTGCTTTTGCCTAGTACCTATCTTGGATTATCACACTCAAGAGCACATTTTAAATAACACATTATTTAGAATCATAATTAGAGTCTTTAATTAATCTTTGTTTGTTTACATCAAAACAATGATTTGAGATTTTGTCTTAACAATCTCCCCCTTTTTTATGATGACAAACATAGTTAATTTAGATTTTAATTTTGATTCTAACTTTAATCATAGAGAGCTTAAAAGCTCCCCCTCATAATATGCTATAGATTTTTGAACCAATCATATAAAATTTCTTTGAGGCATTTACAAAGATTATACATAAGGTTCAAAAACTTAGATCAAAATACAAAGAAGTTCAATATACAAAAGGACTTCCTCACAAAAGTGTACTAAAAACAATAAAAATCTAAACTAGTTCTCCCTTTTGTCAAAGCAAAAAGGAATGGGAGAAGTAAAAACTGCCACGAAATTCTATAAACAGAAGGATGGAGAGGATTCTTCTGATGAAGATGATCGCAAGGGATCAGGAACAGGCTGAACAGAAGGAGGTGGATTGAGGGGAGGAGGATCAAGTCCAAGCTTAGGTGCAAGTTGTGTGGCCATCGATTCTCTGAGAAGGGCAGACTCCTTATCTTGATAAGATTGTCTTGCCATGATCATCTCAAGAGCAGCTAAGATGGCAGAGTTGGATGTATCCTTCTCAGTCTTCCTTCGCTTAGATGGTCGTGCAATGGCATCTTTAGGTGTAGAAGGGAGGGTGCTAAATGTGGGAATGATTTTTGTGCAGACGGTAGAGAGGGTGGCAAAAGAAGTGGCTACGGGAGGAAGAGGATCTGAAGGTAATTTGGGATGGTTAATAGAAAATCCAGGTGTGTCTGGGAAAACCAAAGACTTGCTGATTCCAAAAATGGAAAAGCTAGTTTTTTAGGGGGAAATGAAGGCATGTGACATATTGGAGGTTTGATGGATGGGTAGCTAAGGGCATATGTCACTTTGGAGATAATAGAAGTGGGAATGGAAGGTAGAAGGTTCAGAGGGACATTGGTTAGATAAGGGAGGTAAGTGTCGTGGAAGGACATTAGCAGGGGAATGATGGTTGGGGATGGAGAATGTTCTTGAGGTTCATCTGGAGAACGTTCTCGAGAAGGTTGAGAATTTGGATTCTGGGTTGACTGTTCAGTAGGAGCTGAAACAGAAGGAGATGCATCTTTAGCCCTACCTGAGCATTTTCCTTTGGTGATTAGTGGGGCTAAAACAGATTTGGGTAGGTTCCTAGCAGAAGAGGCTTTCTACATGTGGGATATGTTTTTTGCTAAAAATTTGGAGATTTATGGTAGAGGTTTCAAAGGGTGAAGAGGTTTATGAAACTTCTAAAAATTTTAGTAAGGATCATGTCGTAAGGGACAATGTTCTTCTTATAATCCTTTGTGGTTCAATCATGTTCTGTGTAAGACCCTTAATTTTTTTAAATTAAAATTATGGAATTAATATTAAGTGTATTTTGGGGATATTTGTAAAATATTTAATATATGTATGTTTTGAGTGAATATATATATATATATATATAAATATTTATTTTGGAAGATAAATTAAGATTATTGGATGAAGAGTAAATTAATTTAATTACGAGTAATTAAATTATCGGGCAGTTAATTAAGGGATTATCGGCTAATTGCAACGAGACTGGTTAAGTGTTGAGGATCAGACAAGTGTCGGGTGAGGTGGCACCCACACAAGCCTATATATAGGAGTGAGAAGGAAGGGCAAAGTCAGAAACCCATTCCTCTTCCCTTACTGCATGTAACAGTGCCCACCTTCTCCATTCCCTTCCCATTCTGATTTCTGTTCACGTTCAAAATAAAAAAAAGGGAGTTCCTCAAAAGTGATATTAATTGGAAATCCAGGCACCAAACCAGAAAACCCCCAGTACAAAGGTTGTTCCCTCATCATTCCGGAGCTAGAGAACCCATATTCCTAGCAGCAAACGCAAGCGGGAGTTTCGCTGATTTTTGACGCATAAACGTGAGCAGTAGCAGAAACGCAACAAGGGTAAGGGCACCTTCCATTTTCTAGTTGCATTAGGGCTGTAAATGCATAACTGGCATGGCATTACTGATGTTTCATCATTGTTTGAAGAAATACTGTTTTGCAATGACATTTTGAAAAAAAATGAAGAAAATGCATTCTGTTAATGTGTAATGATTCTGTGATGGTTTCTGTTTGGTTGAATGCGTTAATGTTGTTTTGTTTGTGTGTGGGAAAACTGAAAAATGTCTTGCATGTTATTCTGAAGATGATCAAGTTGCATATTTATAAAACTGTTGTGCTGGTTGTTATAAAATGCGAAAATACACTTTGTTGGTGTTTTGGTGTATGTGATGCTTGCTGTTTGGCTGAATGTATTAATGGTGTTCTGTTTGTGTGAGAAAGCTGGAAGTGCTTTGCATGTTATTATGGTGGTGTGAGAATACTGGAAAATGTTGTTCTGTTTTGTTGTGATTGACAATTTGTTTTGGGGTGATTCTGGTGATGTTGATGTTTTCAAAAGAAAAGGGATTTTAAACGATGAAAGTGTTTTTCTGGAAAAGTGTTATTGATGAAAAATGCCTGAGTTTTGTGGTTCAAAAGAGTGTTGAATCTGTTTCGGTGTTTTGTTGATTTTTCAAAGGAAACTGTTTGAAAATGTGTTGAAGTCTCAGGCAAAAATTTCACTGATTTCGAAGGTGTATTCAAATACAACATGAGTGTATTCGAATACAACCTGCCAAGCTTTTGTTTTACTCAAGCTTTCGAACTTGTATTCGAATACGGGCCCCTGTATTCGAATACATATGAAGGATTTTTGCTTCTGACTTAGCATCTGTATTCGACTGCGACTCTGTCGTATTCGAATACAGAAGTGAAATTTTAACACTGTATTCGCATCTGTATTCGACTACGACAGTCTCGTATTCGAATACAGAATGTTGACTATCACAATTTTTGCTTATGTATTCGAATACAAGGGAGCTGTATTCGAATACAGATTCGGGTTTTTCCATAAACTCAAGTTTTAGCTTATGTATTCGAATACAAGGAAGCTGTATTCGAATACAGATTCGTGTTTTCCAGAAAATCAAGTTTTAAGCACTGTCATGTGAACTTTAAAGTGTTGGGGAAGGTTTGAAACGATTTAAAATGGAGTTTTTGAATAGTTTTGAAGAAGAGATAATGAGGTTATTGAAAACTTCAATGATGTTGGGAAAATGCTGAATATACACTGTTTATGTCTTCTGTATTCGAATACAAGTATGCTGTATTCGAATACAGAATGTTGAAATTGTAGTTTCAGCTTCTGTATTCGAATACAAGGGATCTGTATTCGAATACAGATTCGTGTTTTTCAGAAATCCAGAGTTTTAAACATTGTTTTATAAACCTTAAGTGTTGGGGAGCATTTGGGAAGGTTTGTGACAAATTAAAATAGAGTTTTGTGATAATTTGAAGAGGTAATGACAAAGCTTTTGAAACTTCTACTGATGTTGTGAAAATACTGACTTTTGCACAGTAACAGCCTCTGTATTCGAATACAAGGAGGTTGTATTCGAATACAGAGTGTTGATTATGCCCTGTTTTGGCTTCTGTATTCGAATACAATGAAGCTGTATTCGAATACAGATTCGTATTTTTCCAGAAATCTCAGTTTTAAACATTGTTTTATGAATTTTAAGAGTTTAGGAAACATTGGAAAGACTTATGATAATTCAGAATGGAATTTTGAGATAATGTAAAGTGATAATGATGGGATTGCTTGAATGTTTAATTATTGATGAAATTAATTGTGTTGAGATGTTTTGGGAAAATGATGGAAAAGCATGAATTTTATTGATGTTGCATACTGTTTTCAGTGGAGAGAAAACACTGCATATTCATGCATTGCATAGTCAGGTGGTACCCGTGATGGGTCACAGAGTAATGCGTAAACGTGCTGATCTGTTGAGCGATTGCACGAGTGCTGGTCTGTTGTGCAACTGCACTGGTACTGGTTTGTTGAGCGACTGTACCCTGAAATGCGCAAAAACGTGCTGATCTGTTGAGCGATTGCACAAGTGCTAGTATGTTGAGCGACTGCACTGGTACTGATCTGTGAGCGATTGTACCTTGGTATATGTTAAACGTGCTAATCTGTTGAGCGACTGCACGAGTGCTGGTCTGTTGAGCGACTGCACTGGTGCTAATCTGTTGAGCGATTGCACCCTGGTCTTGAGGGCCGTTAAAGTCAAACATATTTAAATTGTGCTGGTCTGTTGAGCGACTGCACCTTGGTAATTCCAAGAAGTTGAATACATGAGCATATATATATTGCATCGGGGGATTGACCGGTGGGTCACGATTTGGTTATATGATGATGATTGGAAAGTGATGTGTGTAAGTACCTTGTAAAATCTGAATTTTCTTATGAATGTTTGTGATTGCTGAGATGGTAGTTGTACTTACAATGTGTTTTCCATATTAATTTGTTGCTGTTTGAAAAAGCATATATGTCATGAAATTTCAAATGAGCATCCTTAATTTTCATCATTGTCATATGTTATACCATGGGTGTATTTGTTCTGTGATATAAATGCTATGTGTTTATTTGTTAATTTCGGTCGGTGACCCTTTACTATTATATGTGGAATTTGGGCTTTGCCCTCAGATGCCCCCCACACCCATGTCACCCGTGGGTTCCCAGACGACGGAAACGTCGCTCGATTTCATTGATCGCTCCGTGCCTACTGCTTGGGAATACGACCCCATCTCAAGGGGAGATTGAAGAGGACCTGTAGGACCAACGGAGTGGTGCACAACGTGGAGCACACCTATGCAAGGATTGACTTTCCTATTCCTTCCCGTTTGGTATTGGAGGCGCACGGAATTTTTGATGATGCGGAGGAGCTAGCTAGAAGGGTTAAGACGGAGGCCACCGTAGGAGTGGTGACTCCTAACCCAGTGATTGGAGGGGAAGTACGTGATTCTGAGGCAGAAGAAAAGAACAGAGGACCGACGCCAGTAGCAGCTGATATTCTGGGTCCGTCTAGGATATCCGATGATTGTTATGAGATTCTGGCACCGCCGAAGCGACCTAGATTGTGCATTGATCTGACTTCGGAGGAGACTGATCCCTCTCTGTATGATGAGGAGGAGGAGGTTACATTGAGGCGGGCAGCGGAGTCGGATGAGACTTGTTTGGGATGCGGAGGAAATCCGTGCTACTTAAGCTTTAGTGCATGATCGGTTAGATTTGATGTATAGGATTTTGAGCTGGAAAATGTAATTGGTTTTATTTTGGAAATTATTGTACTACTTTTCCGCTAACTTATTCCGCACTCTGACATTTCCTTTTGAGATTATGACATTGTTATCTTTTGAACTGTATTAATGTTGATTATAAATTTCCTGCGTTAAGTACTTAGTGATATTACGATGAAATTATTTCATTACGTTTATCGATTAATCTACGACGTACTATTTTATGAAATGAATCAAAGGAAATTTTATTTCAACTCTTTTGAAGTAATAAATTGGAAAATAATTTTAATTATTTATTTAAAAAAAATACACTCGCGCTGTGTTTTAAACTCGGGGTGTTACATTCTGCCAGATTATGTGGGGTAGATTTAGTCGTTGACGATGGAGGAGGTGATAAATGATGAGGGCATCATTATCAGACACATACTCGTGACTGCCACAGTGTGGCAAGACAGAGTGTTGGCTTATGTTGTTGAAAAATTGCCGAGAGTCCTGAGGGAGGTGGATATGTAGTTTTTAGAGTTTGGTTGGAAGATGTTAGATAAAACATCCTTTATGTTAATGTTTAGAACTGAAAACCAGTTCTTACCAAAAACAGTATGTCCTTCAGTGGGGAGGTTGAGGTTGGAGGCTAAAATATTAAGAGTCATCCTTATCTCTACTCCTTTGATGTTGGGCACCAAGAGGGATTTATTAGGGAAGGTCTCAGCCTTGTAGTAAAAAGCTCTGACCACATCAGGATAGAAACACTCAGAGGTCTTGAGAAATGAGGTCTGGCCAAGTGAATCAGTGTGATCCTTGATGGTTATACCTTCCAGAGTAAGTTTATCCAGCAAAAACACTCTTCCAATTCCTATGGGTCTCTCATCCCATTTTTTAGTGAATTTTTTTTTAAGAGTGAAAGGAATCAGATAGGGGAGAGGATTTTGGGGCCAAAGTTAGAGGGGGGAGAGATAGATGGAGAACGTTTTGGATGGGTAGTTTTGGAAGATTCTGGAGAAGCAGTTATAGAAAGTTCTAGAGAAGATCAACGTTCTCTAGGTTTCTGTTTTGGAGTAGTGGTTTTGCGTTTTCTTTGAGGGTTTCTAAGTTTGTTTTTTGCCAGAAACTGGGCTAGTGTTGGGGTTGATTTCACTTTTAGGTTTTGACTTTTAGGGTTTGGTTTTTAAGGTGATGAAGATCCCGGTTTAGAAGCAGAGAAAATCTCATCGATGGATTTTCGCTTTTGGTTGGGGGGAGTGGCTTGAGATGGTTCCGAAGGGATGGATAATTTAGATGGCGCGGTTTGATAAGTAGATTTGGAGGGTTGAGAAGGTTGAGAAGGAACTGAAGTTTGAGAAGGTTTTGGGGAAACTTCAGTATCAGAATCATCACTATCAAAAATTATCAGGGACAGTGGGATCAGAGTTTTTTGTTTCGGAAGTGCCTATTCCAGCGAGAATGCGCATTAAACGTCGTTGGGCTTTAGTGGGTTTAGCCACTGGCCTTCTCAAGTGGGGAGGAGCTTGAGAGACGTTTGGTGGAGGACGTGTATACAGTGCAGGAAGAACAGTTGAGAGGGGTCGTAGGGAAGAACAATAGGGCTTGATTCACGAGAAGAGGAAGAGATATAGTCTGAAAAGGTTTTATCTGATGACGTTTCAGGAGATGATGGCTTGGGTGGAGGTGATGGTGATCGATTTTGGAAAAGCGAGGATGAAGGAGACGATGATGATAAGGGTGAGTTAGGGCACGTCTTTTTGCAGCTGAAACTTTGGTTCTTGCCATTTACTAAATCGGGAAAAGGTTTTGTTTCAGAGAGGCCAAAGGAATTTTGGGAAGAAGAAGATGTAGAAAATCTAAAATGGAATGCAGAGATTTGTTGGGAGAGGAGAGGTTGCAGACAATTTTGCTTCTCTGGAGGGATGATGAAGAGATGGTTTGATTTGAATGGAAGAGGATTGGAGGCGGGAAGGTGAGGAGTTGATAGCGTGGCAGGTCACTTTTCCAAACAAGCAGACAAGTGTAATAAATGCCACGCAAAAACGGAGAATGATCGTAAAACCAAGAACGTTCTAGGTTTTGCAGAAACATAATTTTCCTAATGCACAGATTAGTTTTTTAATGATTTTTAGTTTCTCTTTGATGAAGTTGAAACTATCCTCTACTATAGGCTTTGTAAAAATATCAACAAGTTGTTTTTGAGTATCAACAAAGATTAATTCAACTTCTTTTTTATTAAGATGATCACGAATGAAATAATGTTTTATTTCTATGTGTTTGGATCTAGAATGCTGAATAGGGTTTTTAGACAGATTGATTGCACTAGTATTATCACAGTAAATTGGAATATTTGAATAACTTACAGAGAAGTCTTCAAGTTGATTCCTTATCCGAATGACTTGAGAGCAACAATTTATTGCTGATACATATTCGGATTTCAGTTGTTATAAATGCAACCGTGTTTTGCTTTCTGCACGACCAGCTTATTAATGCTTCTCCGAGAAAATGACATGCGCCACTTGTGCTTTTTCGTTCAATTTTATCACCAGCATAATCAGCATCGCAGTAAGCTACAAGATCAAAATGAGAACCTATTCTATACCAAAGGCCAAGATTAGTAGTATCGACGTGATATCTAAAGATTCTTTATATAGCAGTTAAATGAGATAGATTGAAATATAGCACATAATCCTAATGCAAACACAATGTTAGGTCTCTTGACAGTTAAATAAAGCAAAGATCCTATCATGCCCCTATATTCTTTTTCAAAAACAGATTTTCCATTTTCATTTTTGTCTAATGAAGAAGATGGATGCATGGGAATAGTCATGATTTTGGCTTCATTCATTTTATATTTCGTTGAAAGATCTTTTATATATTTTTCTTGACATATAAAGATGCCATTTTCATGTTGCTTATTTTGTAAGCCAAGAAAGTACCTTAATTCTCCCATCATGCTTATTTCAAATTCACTTTGCATGAGTTTTGAAAAAGCATCACACATTTTCTCATTAGTTGAGCCAAAGATAATATCATCGACATACACTTGAACTATAAGTAAATCATTTTTATCAGATTTCTTGAATAGTATAGTGTCGATTTTTCCTCTAGAAAATCCTTTTTTGATTAAAAAGGAACTTAATCTTTCATACCAAGCTCTTGGTGCTTGTTTTAAACCGTTTAGAGCTCTGAAAACATGATTTGGTTTTGATTGATCTTCAAAACCGGGAGGTTGACGCACATAAACTTGTTCATTCAAGAAACCATTTAAGAATGCACTTTTAACATCCATTTGAAAAAGTTTTATAAGTTTATGAGATGCAAATGCAAGAAGAATTTGTATGGCTTCTAACCTTGCAACTGGAGCAAAAGTTTCATCATAGTCTATATTGTCTTGTTGATTGTAACCTTGAGAAACCAACCTTGCTTTGTTTCTTACAACCTTCTTCATCTAGTTTATTTCTGAATACCCATCTTGTTCCAATGATGGTTTGATTTTGGGAGAAGAATGAAATGGAGATTGTTTATCAATCTGGGTTTCCTGGGGAACATTATGTTGTTGCTGCCCATAATGTTCTCCTTCTTCATCATCTTGTTTACTCATATTAAGATCATCAAATTCATCGAATATGTTGATTTCAACAATTTTGGTTTTAAAATTAAAAACATGATATCCTTTGGAATCGGTTGAGTAACCCAAGAATATAGCTGTCTTATTTTGCATCAAACTTTCCAAAATTTTCTTTGTTGTTTAAAATGTAACAATAACATCCTTAAAGATGAAAATATGAGATGTTTGGCTTTCTATTTTTCCAGATTTCAATGGTGTTTTATTGATAATATTTCTAATTGATATACGGTTTAGAATGTAGCATAAAGTATTGATGGCTTCAGCCCAAAAATATTTTTCAACATTAGATTCTTCAAATATTGTTCTTACCATTTCTTGTAAGGTTCTATTCTTTCTTTCAACAACTCCATTTTGTTGAGGAGTTCTTGCACAAGATAGATTATGAGAAATGCCAAGTGCATCAAAGAATGTTTTAAAAGAGGCATTTATGGATTCTCCTCCATGATCACTTCTTATAGAAATGATGTTGGAATCTTTTTCGTTTTGTACCTTTTTGCAAAAGTTTTTGAATGCATCAAATGCATCATCTTTGTGTTTTAGAAATAAAACCCAAGTGTATCGTGAAAAGTCATCAACAATAACAAAACCATACTTCATTCCATCTAAACTAGTTGTTTTAATAGGACCAAAAAGATCTATGTGAAGTAGCTCAAGAATTCTGTTTGTGCAAATAAAATCTTTTGGATGAAAACTGCTTTTAACTTGTTTTCCTTAAGCACATGCTTCAAATACTCTATCTTTATCAAAATTTATTTTTGGCAATCATCTAACAAGTTCTAATTTTGAAATCTTTGCAATTGTTTTCATACTGATGTGTCATATCCGCTTGTGCCAAATCCATTTGTCTTTGTTTATGGACATGAAGCAGGATTCATCATGTAATTCTTCAAGATATAAAACATAGAGATTTTTCTTTCTGGTTCCAGAAAAGTGGATTTCACCAGATTCAGTTTTTCTGACTTCACATAAGTTGGGTTTGAAAATAACCTCAAAACCATTGTCACATAATTGACTTATACTTAAAAGATTATGTTTCAAACCTTCTACATATTGAACATCAAATATTTGAGCTGAATTTTTCTTACCAATGGTTCCTTTACCTTTGATTTGAGCTTGATTGTTGTTTCCAAAGGTTACTTAACCTCCATCCTTCTTTACAAATGACATGAAGCAGTTTTTATCTCCTGTCATATGTATGGAGCAGCCATTGTCCAAGAACCATGGTTTTTTCTTGACACTTTGAGATCCAACCTGCATAAGGTGTCGTATTAGCTTTAGGTACCCACTTGGTCTTAGGTCCTTGAGAGTTAGTTTTAAAATTTGGTTTTCTTTTAATATAGCAAGCTGATTCAGAGTGACCAATTTTGGAACAGTAAGATTTAGTGTTGGAGAATTTCTAGAAAACTGAGGTTTAACTGGTTTTAGTAAAATTCCAGAATGTTTTCCTTTTGTTAAATTTCCTGGGGAAAGTTTCATTCCAGAACGTTCTCCTTTTTTCAGATATCCTGGAGAACGTTCTCCTTTTTTCTGGTTTGGAGAAAACTCTGTTCCAGGTTGTTCCACCCTATTAAAAATACTTTTGTTTTTGTATTTTTCATCTCTCTTTTTAAAATAACATGCATACTCTAGATGTCCAATTTTATCAGAATATGAACATTTTGTTTTGCATTGATTTTCTTTACTTTCATGAACAAAGAAGTTTTCATACATTTTTTATTTTTGAGTTTTATCAAAACCAAGTCTGGCTTTATCAAATATTCTTACTTGAGATCCCATAACTTTTTGAAAAGTTTCAGTAGATGTGATAAATTTTGACAAGCCATTTTTAAAAAGTCCAACTTCAGTTTTAAGGAGAACATTCTCCTTTTGTGTTGCAGAACATTCTTGACTTTCAGTTTTATATATTTGGATCTGAGATTCTTTTAGATTTTGAATGATCTTTTTAAGTTCATCATTCATAACTAGAGCTTTCTATTTTTCTTCTTTTTCTTTATAAAATTGTTTTTTTAAATAGCTGCATTTCTTAACAAAAAAATTTGAGTCATTTAATAAATTATCAAATTCTTTTTCCATAAGTTCACATAGAGAGTAGTGTTCAGATTTAGTTACCTCATTTTCTTTAGTGTTTGCCATCAAGCATATATTGGTTTATTCTTCTCTTCTGTGTCTGATTCTTCTGAATCATCTCATGTGGCCATCATTGATTTCTTCTTGAATGGAAATCTTTTTGGTGCCTTTTTATTTGTTGGACATTCAGCCTTGTAATCTCCTAGCTTGTTACATCCAAAGCACATGACTTGACTCTAATCCACTTCTATTTTGGGGTTTTCCCTTTAACTTGGGAGTCCTTTTTTGATCTAGTCTATTCTTCTCATCATTCTTTGGATCTTTCTGGTGAGAAGAGATACTTCTTCATCAGCATCTTCAGTTTCTTCTAAGTCCTCATCTAATAGTGATAGTGGACTTTCTTGAGATGCTTTCAAGGCTATTGCTTTGCCCTTTTTGACTGGTCTGTCTTCTTGTAGTAGCACTTCATGTGCTTGTAAAGTTCCAATCAATTCTTCCAGTCCGAGTACATCAAGATTTTTAGCTTGGTTTATAGCTGTCACCATTGGTCTCCATATTGTTGGAAGACATCTCATGATCTTTCTGACTCTATCTTGTACAGAGTATGCTTTTCCTAGGGAGCGCATTTCATTTACAATGATTTTCGAGTACATTTCATCAATGGTTTCTCCTTCATTCATCTCGAAGAGTTCAAATTTCTTATGCCTATATCAAATTTGGTTTCTTTTACATGGCTTGTTCTCTCATGATGGGTTTGTAATGTGTCCCATACTTCTTTAGCCGTAATAAGCTGTAAAACGTGGAGAACGTTCTTGGTTATTCAGAAAAATGTCAAGAACGTTCTTGGTTTCTGGCAGTTCATATTTGTTTTTTCCTTAAACTGATTTTGCTTGCTTTTGCTTAGTACTTATCTTGGACTATCACACTCAAGAGCACATGTTAAATAACTCATTATTTTGAATCATAATTAGAGTCTTTAATTAATCTTTATTTGTTTACATCAAAACAATTCATTGAGATTTTGTCTTAACAATAATTCTATTTGAGGTGCGTTAGACACTAAACATCGTTTCCTAGTGAGAATTCTAACTCATGTTCACTTTATTGTAAAAATCTAGCTCCTACCATTAGACTCAACCTCCGTTGGTGGTAATTATGTCTTTATTGAATTCAAAAATAAAAGAGTTTATTAACTAAAATAAGAAATTTGATTAACAATAATCTAAGTACGAAAATAAATTATTTTATTTTATTTTCAATAGTATAATTGTTAATAGTTACAATCTACAACTATCTCATACAATTATTTAAAAAATAATATATTTAACGATCAATATAGTATAATAAAAAAATATATAAACTTAAATACTTTTTTGCAATGGTCCACACACAATTTACACAAATACATTATATACATACATATATATATATAAAAAAAAGTAATTACAAATTTTAAATATAGCCTTAATATGAGCTCATATACATATATTAAAATGGTCATTTATTAGCAAGCAAATACTACACTATTAATATTTGTAATGAAACACATTGTTCCAAAATACTACAATGTTATTTTATTCATCAATTAGTTAAAATTAATACTTTTTATATCTTCTAAATAAAAATAAGTAAAATTATAATATAATATACACTAATTATAATTTATTATATAAATTGTACGAGGAATTATTGTTTTATTTAATATCATCAAGATAAAAACAAGACAATTATAATACATTAACTATAATTTTTCACAATTTAATATTTTAGAAATAAGTCGTTAAATAAATTGTAAGAACGTATAATTTATACATGGGATTAAGGTTTGTCATTAATCAATTAGTTAAAATTTATTTTTTATATCTTCTAAATAAAAATAAGAATAATCATAATATATTAATTATATAATTAATTAAAAAAACGGTACACGGGATAGTCAAAATGGAAACACTTAAAATACATAAACTATAATTTTGATTCTATAATAAAAATGAGAACAGTTATAATGTCCAAACTATAATTTTTTCACACCTTAATTTTTTCACATTTTTTTAGAAATTAATCGCTAAAGAAGTTGTGGGAATGTGCAATTGATACACAATTTGTCACTAAATAATTGTCATTAAAGGATTAGTTAAAATTAATATATTTTTTAAATATCATCGGCATAAAAATGAAGACAATCTGCAATGAGTGATTCAAAATTGGTTGAATTGAACACTTTTGCACGAGTAAATGGATGTGTAATGAATGTCATACTTGATTGATTGGATCTATTGGATTTATGCATTTTTTGCTATGATCAAATAACATGGTATTTGGTGCTTTGATTTTTAAAATGGACTATCACCAAAGACATCATAAGTTATATTTTTATGATGCTATATTTAGTTCAATTGTATATCATACATATTAAAAACTACATAAATTATTATTAATTTTGTTAGATTAACACTGTTTATCATTAGAAATGATTTGAATTTAATTTATTTAAATTTTTATGATTATAATCATAGATTAAATTTTCATATTTTGAGAAAGAAACTAAATACCAGATAATATATTACGTGCACGGCATGAGCTACACACTAGTTTTCTATAATTCTGCGCAATTACCTATTAATATAATAATTAACTTCTTATAATTTCCTTACACATCAATTATCATTATTCATTAAATACCTATAATTAATCTTACGATTATTCTCTAAATTAGTCAATTAATAAATACAATATTATTATCAATTAATTAAATAATTAAGACTTAGCTATACTTAATAGTCTACTAATTAAGTTAATTACTATCTTCGTGATTATAATTATCTAATAATTACTTTCAATTAATCAATTCATTCATTCATCTACTAGATTATAATTGTCGTACTTATTTTTTTAAATTCTAACTTATTTATTAACAAAGGTACTAAAAAACACAAAATTTAATTGAATTAACCATTTAAAAATAAGATCTTTTCGTGTTTAAATGTTGTTCTTTAACAAAGAGCTTAACTTTGGTTTTGTTAAACATTTAAACAAAGAAAGTTTAAACTAAGACATAAAGATCAAGTACATAAAATAAAGAGATAAATAGGGGTGTGCAAAAAACGTAGTTAATTGGACTGCACTCATAAACTAGATTACACTGCACCAAAAAAGCCCAAACCAATTAAATGGTTTATGAACTGCACCATAAATTTTAAAATGTCCAATTAACTAAACTTTTTTAAAAAAACCAGTTTGAACCACTTTCAAACCTTTTTGTATTCAATATCATAAAATTATTTTTTTCACTTAACACATCAAAAAACTAAAGCCTAGCCCCAAAATTCAAAATGGTTGAACCCTAGCCCAAAATCAAGTTCTCCTCCGCTCTCCTATTCCTACTCTCTCCGACAGCCGGAGAACATCTTCGTCGTCATCTTTGACTCGTATCCATCGCATTCGACATAATCATTCTCATACTCGTCTCAACTTCACCATCGCATCTCTGTCTTCATCTACCATCGTAAGTGTCGCGTGCCATTTTTACTTGTTTTCGTTTCCATTTTTCATTTTCTCTTCCTTCAACGTTGATTCTCATTCCATCGTAAGTGTTTCTGTTCCATTTTTCATTTGTTGAAGACCCATTTGTTGAATCAATTTGTCAAAAATAAAAGTAAGAACATTGCTAAATCTTTTCAATTTGTATGATTGCTCAGTAGGTGAAGGATTTATTTAAGTTATTGAAATGTAGGTGGTCTTGTTAGTTGTTTTTCCTTGTTTCTTGTGTGTGTGACTAGTTATGATAATTGTTTAGTATGATGTTAGATTAGTGCATGTTCTTGATGATGATTCCAGTGGATGTGGCTTTTAGGAGTTTTTGTTCTTACTAGTTTTTTAAATTGCAATTGTGAGTCCCCCATCTTTGCTTTATATTTGTTCTAGATAGCTAAAAATCGGTGGCACACACATGGACACAATCTTTCAGTTGCTATCATATGTTTTCAGCTCTTATACATAGTGGAAATACTAACTAATTCATCTTTGGATATACTATTATTTTTTCTTCCTGTAAATTATATATTGGCGATGATTACATTAGTATTGCAATACTGTTTCAAACTTGGTGGATTTTAATTTTGCTTCATGGCGGGACATGTAAAAAGTATTTAGATCTTTATGGCCTTTTTGAAGATTTATTATTTATAGGCAATGACATAATTTGATTCATCTAATCAACTCCACCTAGTCAGTGTGAAAAATAGTTTGGTGGTTGTTATATCTTCTCTCCTCAGGGAACTCGTGAGGCATTAACAGTATGAGAGTTTGACTTAGATATTATACTTTGAAAATGACACACATGACATTCACCAAGTTAGGTTTACAGTTATTCAATTGAGAAGTATCCACCCAACAATGTGAATTATTTAGCTACTAACTTCTCACTTAGTCCATTAAAATATTTATCATGGTGCTTTTCGGTGGCTCAAACCTTTTGTCCAATAAGTGGTACATGATAAAATTTTGAAATGATCATTTGCATGGGAGGCCAATAGATGAATAGGCTGACAGATATTATTGACGTCAGTAACAGTTTTGGAAGATTAATGCCTGTTTACATGGCTTTTTTTATGTTTACTTGGCTTTTTTTGGGAAGATATTATTTATAGATTATTTAGATGCTTGTGCTTGCTTGTCTCCATTATTGGCCACAAGTCTTTTCTCTTCCTTCATAAACCCCATTACAGAGTAAATTATTTTGAAACATTATACCAGGTTTATACCTAAGCAAATGAGTAGTTGAATCAATTGTTTTAAAATCTGGACTGGTCATTGACTCATTTGATGTTTATTGACTCACTTGTTGGACGACATGAATTAAAATTTATTTAAATTATAGTGGCAAGGTTAACACTAAAAATGATGGACTGACATAGTGGCAAGGTTGCTGCAGTGCATTTCCAGGAGCTGGGTTCAATCTTGTGCCATGATTTTTTGTAAATTAAAACTTTCTATTGCAAATGGGTGCCACATTAATTGCAAGTGAACGACGACAGATTGATACATATCTGACCGAATAGAGGTTCTGAGTTGTAAATCATTCAAATTCACTCCATCTAAAATTTTAATATGTTTGTATTTCATTAAGGATGGGCTGCTTAAGTAAACTGATGTCTAAACAAGTTGTTGACATTATTTGGAATTTAAGGACTCTGTAGCACATGATAGCATTTTCCTTTCACAATTGTTCTTATAATTTAGTTTAAGATTGCATTTCTATGAAATCATTGCTCCCAATACAAAATTGTTTGGTTAGTTCTTTACTAGTGTCTTGAAATAACTTTTGACATGCATCTCTTGTCAATATTTTCAGTAGAACGTCAACATGGATGGTCATGATAACATTGTAGACTCTGAGATGGAAGGGATTTTGATTCTATTCCTACTCCTTCAGTTTCAAACACCACTATGTTGTCGTATAAGCGTAAAAATAGGTCGGAAGCATGAAATCATTTTACCCCACAACAAGGCAAGAAAAGATCAGCAACATGCAGTTATTGTGGTCGCACAATCCAGTACAGCAGTGGAACAAGCGCGATGTGAGCCCATTTACTAGATGTGAAGATTATCTAGAAAATGTGGCGAATAGGGAGCATGAATTAGCTTCATGTTCAATGGCAAGTAGGGAAGTTGTTAGTTCATCCCCTTTTTTCCCAAATTTGACCAAGAAGTTGAATTGACTTGATGAACATGTTTGTAGCCATGGAAATCCCGTTTCGACAAGTGGAACATCCATATTTTCATAAATTTGCTAATGGTTTACAACCAATGTTTAAATTTCCATCACGCACTACACTAGCACGTGAAATTTAAAGCAATGGGACACACAAAAAATATGGTTGAAGAATATTTTGTCACAACATTGTCATCGAGTATGTCTCACCACCGACACTTGGACATCCACCTTAGACTTTAATTACATATGTGTCACAACTTATTTCATTGATAACAATTGGAAGTTGCAATAGAAGATTTTAAATTTTCTTCAAGTCACTAACTACACAGGAGAAATAATGGCCAAAATGGTTAAACAATGCTTGAATGGTTGGGAGTTAGGTTGTGTGCTTAGTGGGACAGTGGATAACGCCTCCTCAAATGATGTTGGAATTCAACATCTCAAAAAATGGCTTCTATCGCAGAATGGTCTAGTTTTGAACGGAGACTACCTTCACACGCGATGTTGTGCACACGTATTAAATCTTATTGTGAAGGATGGACTAAGCTTAATAAATGATTCTATTTTGAGAATTTGTGGAGCTGTGAAATATGTTAGACGTTCTCCTTCGAGGTTTGATAGATTTAAGCAATGTATTGATCCTGAGTTAAATTATAAAGGTTATGTTGGATTAGATTGTGAGACTCGGTGGAACTCAACATACACAATGTTGAATGCTGCTTTGAAACATGAAAAGACCTTTATAGAGTTTTGAATTCAAAAACCAGAAATATGTTAATGAAGTGAATAAGGAAAAAGGTGTGCCTACACCTGCAGATTGGGAGCATGTTGCTTTAATTCTTCCATTCCTGAAGTTATTTCATGAAGCTACACTACGCGTTTCAGGATCTTCTTATTTAACAAGCAACTTGTATATGTTTGAGGTTTTCGGTGTCGAGATGAAAATTGTTGAAAAGTGTAATAATGAAGATGAAAAAGCCAAGTCAATGGCTAAAAAGATGAACGCAAAATACAAGAAATATTGGGGAGATCCTACTTGCCTGAATATGTTGTTGTTGATTGCTATGGGTTTAGACCCTCGACGAAAAGTAAAATTTGTGATATGGATGAAAAAAAATATTTACACTAGTAATGATGCCACTTCTTTGAAAGAAAAGTTAGATTCATGTTTGAAGTTTATCTATGATGAGTATTCTGGTAGGGTGGTGTCACCTCTAGGTAATTCTTCTAATTTGTCAGGTGCTTTTAATGAAGTTGGTGATCCTTATGATTGTTCTTAATTCTACAAATCAGACGAGTGCAGTACACCAAAATCTGAATTAGGAAAGTATTTGGAATAACGTTTAGAAAAACCTTGTCCGAATTTTGATTTACTTAGATGGTGGAAGGTGAACTCAAGTCGATTTCCTATACTTGCAAGAATTGCAAGAGATGTGCTGGCTATACCTATATCCACTGTAGCCTCTGAATCTGCTTTCAGTACTGGAGGAAGAGTACTTGATCCTTACCGTAGCTCTTTGACACCAGCAACCGTAGAAGCCCCTATTTGTACCCAAGGTTTGTTGACGAAGCATCTTTATCATTCATTACTAGTGAGGATCTTGAAAATATTGAGCAAATTGAGCAAGGTAAGAAACATAAAGGTGTATTTAACATTGTGTTATTACTTATTATATTATTACTTGATACATAATGAAATGTTTGTTTTTTTTTTTTTTTTGCAGGAATACTTTCTTCCCAAGATGTTGCAAGTTGTTCAACCTCTATTACACTTGTTAATAATTGATACTTGTTATATTTCTTTCTAATAGACAGAAAAAATGTGGCTATGACTAGAGCTAGGTATGAATTATTATTTTCATTTTGTTAAGTTGCTTCCAACTTTCAAGTTGGTTAAAACTGGGTTTGTTTTTCACTTTTTTGCATATACTGTCTTAGAATATTAGGAAATGCATTTACCTTAATTAACAGTGACTCTGTTTGGAGAAATATTGTTCTTGATGCCAAGAGAAGAGACTGTTATCACAATGTTGATGAAGATAAGAAATTGGCATGGCTATTGAAGATGTCCTGTTTGAGATTGAACTACTTGAAGAGTTTGAGTTTCCATTTAAGAAACTAAGTTTAGACGGAAGATCAAAAACATTAACTAATCCCTTTAGGTGATTGATAGGATGTGTTGAACTAATTTGATTTATAACAATCTTTTTGGTGAATTATTTATTCTAGTTCATGATTGTCCTTGCATCGACATTGACATTGACACTTAAAACTAATTTTAAAATCAATCTTTTAAAAAAATCAATGAAAAACCAATTTTAAACAATTCAATAAAAACCGGTTCGAATTGGTTTTAATAAAAACCAATTTATAATTATAAACCGGTATTAAACCGGTTTAGAACTGAACTGTAACTGGTTCAAAAAATAACCAATTTTTTTTAAAGTGGTTTTTAAAAACTGAACTGCACTATTAAGGTATAAAAACACACACCACAAGCATCTTTGGTCTAGATTTGATTTGAGGAAGAAAACACAATTTACAGGGATTCAAACGTTTTTTTTTTTGTAAGGTTTCATACAAAGCAATATTGTGAAACTCAGGAAATAGAAGTCTCATACCAGTAAGATTTCCGAGGAATCCAGCACCCTGAGAATAAGTACAAGTCTAACACTAAGACTTCAGTTACAAATTCCTCACACTCTGCCTAAGATAGCACACCACTATCTTAGTTTACAACACTTGAAAAAAATACACCACTTTCTTCAAACAATAACTTCAATGATTTTGTACTACAATGTTCTTATTTAAGAACAACAAGATGTAACAGTTTGTACAATGATAACAATCCAATATACTTTCAAGTACAATAGAGAACTTTTCTCAATGATATGAAAATGTAGAGCATGTACTTGAAGTATGAAAATATAACTTTGAAAAGTTTATAAAATATTTCAGCAAGTTGTTCAAAGTTGGAAGTAGGATTGATTAGTTTAGAACTGAAGCTATGAGGTATTTATACTCCATAGACAACACTTCAAATCAGTAGCAATAGTTCCCAGAAGTTTTGATGAACTTATGCAATGATCCATATGAGATCTGAACTGATAAACTCCATTGATTCGAAGTTGTATTCGAATACAACTTTAGTGTATTTGAATACACTTCTGTAATGTTCAGTTTTTATTCAAATTTTGAACTTCGTATTAGAATACGATACCTCGTAGTCGAATACAAGTATGTGATTTTTGCCACTGATTTGAGTTGTATTCGAATACGCGAAGATGTAGTCGAATACAAAAGTCCAGTTTTAGTCACTAACTTGTTTTCTGTATTCGGCTACGACTCTCTGTATTCGAATACAGATCTTCAGTTTTAGCTACTGACTTGATATTTGTATTCGACTACGACATGTCGTATTCGAATACATAACTGAAAGTTTTGATACTGACTTAGCGTTTGTATTCGGCTACGAGAAGCTGTAGTCGAATACAACCTTGATTTTTGTCAAAAACTTTATTTTTAAATATTTGTTTATGCATTTAAAAACTTAGAAAATACTTTTGATGCATATGCTAACTTATAGAAGGTTTTCATAATATTGTATTTGAAATGTAATTTGAATTTTTGTCAAGTACCTTTAAAATCTAAGTTTCCTAATAGATGACTTGAATGTTGATTTCACTTTGAGCTTAGCTCTTGATCTTTATACTTATTCTTTTGTCTTCATCAAAAATATTGATCTTATACATTTTCATTATCCCCCTTTTTGATGATGACAAAACCTTGTTGTTGAAATTTCAAAGACTTTGATTTCTCCCCCTTTGTTTTTAAAATTATGTGTTGGAGAATTTTAAGACCTGTAAAAATTTTAATACCAACAACATACCACTTTTCTCCCCCTTTTGACATTATTAAAAAGGAAGAAGAAACAACAAAAAAACCAAGCATTCACAGTATATATAGGGAATAAACACAATTTAGCAGAATTTACAAATAACAGAATTTTCTTGAAACGTGTATTCGGATATGACAGCAAAAAAATTGTTTTTAAATGAATTTTTAACTAAAGAAATATTTTTTATAACATGTATTGACATTTTAAGAAAACACATATACACCAAAGAATCATATTTCAATAGTTTAGCAAGTGAAGATGCAAAATATTGAGATTATAGGTGACATGACTTACAAAGCATAAATACCTTTACAGATCACTTTCATCTTTGATGAAAGTTATTTTGTAACCCCTGTCTGACTTATGCTTATGAGATTGTGCTTTAATCCTTTAACATAGATGACATCTTCAATTTGAAGGAGACGGAGCAATACCAACCTTTGCAATGCCCAAAATTTTTCCTTTGTTGTTATCTCCTTAGATCACATAGCCTTTTGTTTCAAGAGTTTAGTGCTGAAAATTTAGTTTTGTCACCAGTCATGTGTTTTGAACATCCGCTATCTAAGTACCACGTGTTAGAGGTACTTTGTGTGTATTCCTACAAAATAAGATCATAGTTTGCTAGGTACCCAAGGTGCTTTGGATCCTTGAATATTAATACCTTTCTTGACCGACACATAATGCCCATGTGGAGGAACACCAACGTTCCTAAAGTGGAAAACATTAGGTGTGTGACCATTAAGACCTCAATAAGAACATGTTGAACTCTTTTTGCTTTTAAGAAACAAATGTTTCTTTTGAATAATACTTTTCTTAGAACAAAGATGATTCTTTTGAAAAACTATTACTTTCTCATTGTTGGATTGATTACTTGCTTTGACAAAGATAGTTTTACTAGTATTGTGTTTATCAAACTTTGAATAACCATCTCCACTTTTGTCGTTTGAATATCTTTGCATGTTAAGTATATTTTCCAATCCAATTGGTCCTTTTTCATACCTTTCATTAACTCTATTCATTTGGACAATTCTAAAGGAAAGTGAATCACACTTATTGCATGTAGAATTATGTTTTAGTTTTTCAAAATCATGTTCCATAGTATCAATCTTTTCATTAAGAGATAAAATTTATTTCTTTTGATTTAACACTATTTTGTACAGATTTCTACATTCCATAAGTAGTTCTTTTATAGCTTGTTATGCATCACAATCTTCAACACATGAATCATCATTATTATAACAAGTATTTTTACTATTAACCTCTTCTTCATCATCGGATTGGTGGGGTGTCATCAAAGCAACGTTTGCGCATTCGTCATTTTTTGAATTTGAAGATGAACTTACTTCATTATCCTCTCATCCTATATATGCTTTTTTGAAATCTTTCATTTTGGTAGCATTTTTCTTAATAATGTTAGTACATTCTGCTTTTATGTGTCCTTGTTTCCCACATTCAAAGCAAGTGAAATTCTGATTTGTAGTGAAGACATCTTTCTTCCAAAAGGTTTTCTTGTTCTTAAATGTTTTATCGTTTTGAAGAAACTTACTGAACTTTTTAACCAAAGAGGTGATGTTTTCGTCTTCATCTGAATTTTCTTCATTCATCAGTTCTCTTAACTCTGCTTTTAAGGCAATACTTTGTCTTCTTTTCTAAACTTTCATTCTTTTCCAATCTTCCAAGTTCTATTTCATGTTCTTGGAGTTTTCCGAAAAGTGCAGAGAGTGACATTTTAGATAAGTTTTTCTTTTCAGAGATTGTTGTCATTTTAGGCTGCGATGCTCTAGTTAATGATCTTAGAACCTTTAGTTTCAATTCATCATTAGTGAAGCTTTTGCCAAGTGTCATCAAGTGATTTGTTAAGTGAGAGAATCTTTTTTGCATGTCTAGAATAGGTTCTCTTGGCTACATTCTAAACATTTCATATTCTTTAGACAAAGTGTTTAATTTTGAACGTTTTACCTCAATTGTTCCTTCATGGGTTACTTCAAGAGTATCTCATATTTCTTTGGCTGTTTTGCAGTGAGATATACGAAAGAATTCGTCCATTCCTAATGTCGATTGTAACATATTCTTGGCTTTCTTGTCAAACAACACTTTTCTCTTTTCATCATTTGTCCATGAGGCTTTTATCTTTATTTTCTCTTTATTGTTGATGACTGTTGTTGGAATATATGGACAATTTTCTACAGCTTCCCATATGTCATCTCATTGTGCCTCAAGATATGCTTGCATGCGTATTTTCCAAAAATCATAATGATCACCAACAAAACAAGGTGGTTTGTTGCTGCTACCACCATCTCTAAAAACAGATTGTGCAGAAGCCATGAATCGAGGAGCAAATTTCCAGAATCTGCTCTGATGCCAATTGTAAGTACATAGGCGCACCTAAGAGAGGGGTTAATTAGGTGTTTAATAAACTTTTCTAGTTTTTAGAGTTTTGTGAATTATTTTTCTGGTTGTGTTAGTGTATGAAAGCTTGTAAATGACATAAAGTAAAGCACACAAAAATTTATCCTGGTTCCCCTTACAACCAATGGTACATTCAATTCTCATGCACACCACAAGAGATTTTTCACTTTTTGTTAGAATACGTACAAGTCTAACACTAAGACTTCAGTTACAAATTCTTAACACTCTGCCTAAGATAGCACATCACTATCTTAGTTTACAACACTTGAAGAAAATACACCACTTTCTTCAAACAATAACTTCAATGATTTTTTACAACAATGTTCTTAATTAAGAACAACAGGATATAACAGTTTGTACAATGATAACAATCTAAATACTTTCAAGTACAATAGAGAACCTTTCTCAATGATATGAAAATGTAGAGCATGTACTTGAAGTATGAAAATATAACTTTGAAAAGTTCACAAAATATTTCAACAAGTTGTTCAAAGTTGGTAGTAGGATTGATTAGTTTAGAATTGAAGCTATTGGGTATTTATACTTCATAAACAACACTTCAAATCAGTGGCAATTGTTCTTAGAAGTTTTGATGAACTTATGCAATGATCCAGATGAGATCTGAACTGAAAAATTGCATTGATTCGAAGTTGTATTCGAATACAACTTTAGTGTATTTGAATACACTTCTGTAACGTTCAGTTTTTATTCAAATTTTGAACTTTGTATTCAAATACGATACCTCGTAGTCGAATACAAGTATGTGATTTTTGCCACTGACTTGAGTTGTATTCGAATACGCGAAACTGTAGTCGAATACAAAAGTCCAGTTTTAGCCACTGACTTGTTATCTGTATTCGACTACAACTCTCTGTATTCGAACACACATCTTTAGTTTTAGCTACTGACTTGATATCTGTATTCGGCTACGACATGTCTTATTCGAATATATAACTGAAAGTTTTGATACTGACTTAGCGTTTGTATTCGGCTACGAGAAGCTGTAGTCGAATACAACCTTAATTTTTGTAAAATACTTTATTTTTAAATATTTGTTTATGCATTTAAAAACTTAGAAAATACTTTTGATACATATGCTAAATTATAGAAGGCTCTCATAATATTGTATTTGAAATGTAACTTGAATTTTTATCAAGTACCTTTAAAATCTAAGTTTCCCAATAGATGACTTGAATGTTGATTTCACTTTGAGCTTGCATCTTGATTTTTATACATAATCTTTTATCTTTATAAAAAATATTGATCTTATACATTTTCAAATTGACAGTTCACTAGTACACAATAATCAAAAAGCGTGAATATTTTACCGTGTTTTTTAACTCATTTTGGTTTACGGGGATGATGTATCAATTCAAGACAGAAAAAATAAAAAATAAATAAAAAACTCTAGACTTACATTTATCTCACCTCAAACCTGGGACTTGTCAGGTTGCAACACAGTTTGCTTACATCTCCAATATTACATGATGCAAGTATACATTGTGTTTTCATGTTTCATGTTTCAACAAGGCATCACCGTACATGTCAACAATTACAGACAGAAAAAGAAATATATAAAAAATCAAGGTAGAACTACTAAACAATGATCCTCCACCAAACAAATGTGCAGCATAATTAAGGAGTGTATTCTTTGACAAGAGAAAAGTAATTATAAAAAAAGGGTTATAAATGACCTAAATAAAAAATAAAAATCATTGAAAACAAAGTTATTAGATTGAAAAGAGAAAAACACACCAGACATACTTCCCTCCTTATAGAAGAATATTTGACATAAGTGTGGGAATTTTTGCTGATTACAATCAAATGATTGCAAAGTATGAATGATATAATGGTCCACAACAACAACCAAATGTGATAGCATTCTCAATAGGAGGAATTTCTTCGTAAACTATCTGAACTTAGATGTTAAATGGCAAGGAAGAAAATCAAATACAATTACAACACAGCTTACACTCATTCTGCTTTCAGAAATCGGCTAAATTCAAAATTAAAACATTAAGATAAAAAAAAAATACCAATTGCTCAAAGAGCAAAAATCAGTTGGCAAATATGGAGACTGCCCGACTTTTCAGCTACTGATGATTGACAAAATTGGAATAGTTGCAAGTTTGCAACTATTAGTTGCACATTCATCTATAAGAAAAAAATAAAAAATGTAGAAATTCTGTAAAGTATGAATAACTCACTTCATTGATTCCAATCAAAAAGTAAAAAATGAGTTAGCAGCAGCAATCGTCAGTCAGTCAACATCCACACAAGAGGTACAGTCAATGTCTTGAAGAGTAATTCTCCCCAAGTACAAATCATGTACATGATCGGTACATAGAGGGAGGCACTTTCGGTTCAGGCTTTCATGAATTACCCCCATGCCTTGAACCCATTTTTCTTTCTCCAATGGGCTCAAATTTGAACTGTTTTGTAGCAACCGGACCCGATAAAAGACTGTAGTTGTCTTGTCACAGAAATGGGCAATACAATGTGTCGGAGGCTCATCTGATGCCAGCCTTACTATAGCCAATGATAAAACCCCATCCACAGGTTTTGGATCTGAAAGATTTCTATCTCCCATCATCTTAATGTCCCTTTCTGTGGGAAAATGTATTTCATCATTTCCATTCATATCATAGATTTTCAAATCTTTGCTGAAATGCTTTATAGCTTCTTTCTTAGTGGATTCATGTTTCTCTGCTAATGTCAAGATACAGGAGAACCTCAAATGATAACTCACAATAGTTTTGATCACCTTGAAGTTGTGGCAACAACAGAAGAAATCAAGCCACCTTCTTGCTATACCAGCATACCACTTGATAATATCGGAATCCTCGAGAGCAAAAAGGAATTCAATGGGCCGTGGACGGCCCATGTGATTCGTAAACGCAACCAACCTCACAGCTTTCCTTATGAGTAATAATGGTGCATCGACTTTCATACAGAACCTTGTCAAATCTTCAACTGTTCCTTTTGCATATTTTTGCTCCTCCTCTTGCTTTTCTTTTCTTTCTTTGTCCTCAAGTACTTTCCTAAGTTTTACAGGATTCAAATGTTTATCCACCTGTTCTTGGAACTTATCATAAGCATCAACAAGCTCAAGCGGCAACTGATTTCTAATGTGTCTCAAGGAAAGGAAATCACCGGCTGTTAAACTCCGATGCCATTCTTGACACTCATCCACACTCCCCAAGAACTCCTGCACTACATCATCTGCCCAAGATTTAAAAATTTCCTGGACTTCATTTTCAATACTAAAGTCAAACTTAAACTCGTTACTACACTTCATCTTCTTATAAACATGATTAAATATCTTCAACCCCAATATCCTCCTATTCCTTGCCCTAGCATTTCTGAACTCGAGAGCTCTAACTTCCTTTTGTCTAAGGTACTTCTTCTGCGCTCGGATTGCTTTCTCTGACATAGGAGGGCGTAAAACCGACGGCGGAACAGCCTGCAATTCCATCCCAAGAAACTCAATCTTCTCCGACACCGCACTATGAATAGCGGTGTTCAATTTATCAACACACAAACCCAAACCAAGCTCCAAACTTTTCACAACATTCATCTTCAACTCCATAGCCAACATCTTAGAGCCCCCCGAAGTAGCAACAAGTATCTCATCCAAATACCTAACCGCATACACCTTAACCGGCTTATAAAACACATCAGATCCCAAACCATAACTAACCATCTTCGGATCCAACTTCCGATTCTCTTGATTTTCCCGAAGCCGCGACTCTTGAATCTCTTTATCAAACCCGTCAAAGTAAACATTCATCAAAATTGAACACAACCCACATTCTTGAGGAAACCCTTTTCCAACACAATTTCCACCCAATTCAATCGCCAAAACCTTACATTCAAACAACCTCTTAATCAAATCAATCAGAACACAATCTTTCACTTTACGTTCAATAAAAAAACACAACTTTTCCACATGAGCATGTTCAAATTTGTGCGGCTTAAACCTAATAGTAAACCACCAAGTAGGATTTTCAACAGAGTTTTTCAAGTACCTTATAGCAGTGTGTCTTCCCATTCCAACGCGTCCACCGTAACAAAACGTCACGAACCGTTCGTCGTACACAGCTTCCAACACCATTCTAACGGCTTCAATCAAAACCTTGAGTTTCAAATTGGGCAAAACTAACGACGAACCGTTTTGGTTCGAGGGTTTAAGTGTGACGCAGCATGATGCAATGTCGAACCGGTTTTCGCTGAGCTCTTGAACCAGAGATTCGATGTTGAAAAACCGGTCGAGGTGAAACGGTGCGTTTTGGGGACGATTAGAAGAGATGTTATGGGAGGCGGTGAAAATGACGGAGGGTGAAGCGACGACGTTTTTGATGAGGTTGGTGAATTTGCCATTGGTGTAGTTGTTGAGAACGAGGGTGTTGAGTTGGGTTTTAGTGAGAGGCTCTGTGGGTTGTTGTTGTGGTGATCGTGTTTGTGGGGGAAGTTGTTGAAGTGGTAGTGTTGAGTGAAGTTTGGGAGAGGAGTGAAAGAGGGTTAACCTGTGTGAGTTTGAAGTGATGTTGATGATTCGTCTGATATGCAGTGAAGCCAGCGTGAATGAAAGACAGGAAAGGGTAATTTTTCTTTTGCCACTCTTAACAGGGAGGAGATCTGTTGAACGACTCAACTAAATACACTAATCCCTCACCCATTCAAGAGTAAGATATTTATTTTTTTATTTTTATTTTTTGGATTTTTAAAAAAATGAAAAGTTGTATTTGTTTCGTATTTGTCTTGTAGTAAAAAAAAATTATATAAAAAATTAGCTATTATAAACAATATTTTTGAGAAACTACTAAAATTTTAAGAAATTTTAAAATTTACTTTTTGATTTTGATTTTTTTTTTAAAGTTGTAACACACAAGTGCAAGTTTTTAAAAGTTAATTTTTTTTTTTAAAGGAGTATATCAATCCTCTATCATTTCTAAAGAACATCCATGGTGCTCAAACTCAATTTTGATTAGTTTAGTAGATCTCACTTGTACACATTATTTATGTATAATTTTTTATTGATAAACTCAATTCATCAATTCAAACACTTAAAAAAAAAAATCCATTAGAATATCAATGGTGTACACGTTGAAGGTTAACTATTGGTACTATATGGAGTAAAGTGAATGTACAAGAAGGGGGTTGAATTGTAACATTTTTTAAAATTTAATTCTTATACTAATATTATCATCTCATGTTATCTTTGGAGTGAGAATAATTAGATGAAAAATAATCCTCTTCCTATTGAGGATGATCTAAAGAAGAATAATATGAGTTTGAAATATGTGTGCTAACGGTGTTAATAAAACAAATATAAAGATAGTAGAGCTTAAGAAGATTATCGCACATAATTTATACTAGTTAACCTAATATAGGCTACTTTAGTCTTTACAACTTTGTGAGATTTTCATTAGTGCTCAGAAACTCGTCATCTGACATACACTTTTTCAACTATGTATTTTCTTAGTCTCGCCAGGCTTACAACACTGTATTTTACTAGACTCGACAGACTTACAAAATAACTCAATTTTATATCGACTTGAGGATATACAAGTAATAATATGTTTTATTTGTTTGTGATCAAATTACAACTTTCTAAGATAAGATAATGATGTGTAGTTGTATATAACACACTCAATGAAAATGATCCTAAGATCTGTTTAAGTTTGGAAGAGTGTGTAGAATGAAGAGAATGATGATAAGCTTGAATAATTTAGATATTTACTTGTAGATGATTCTCTTAATGTTTGAAGATTAATACTTCTCTATTTATAGTTGCCTTTGGAGTTTCAAACATATGGGTTAGAAAAATATAGTTGTTGGAGACTTTGCTAAGTTTTCTTGGACTTGTTAAGTATGCTGAGAGGATGACTACGGTGGTCCATTCTCGGATCTGGTTAGTATAAGGATGATGATTTCATTCTTCCTGATGTTACTGATGCTTTTTTCTTTTCCTTTTCCCAACAATTTAAAGTGGCTTGTCTTACAAGTCAAAGACACCACCTTTTGTACCTCCATAATTTCACTTATTTTTCCCATGTGCGAGGATGATTAATGAACAAAGTTCATCCTCAGTTCCGTGTTGCTTATCCTTTGCGTCTTTCCTCATATCTGGTTTAAGTACAAGGATGGCGTTTCTATTTTATCGAGTCTTGATGCGATTGTTGTTTTTTGCTTTCTCTTTACTAACCACTTTGACCAGTGTGTCCTTAATGTCAAGTACTTCAGCTTTTTGTACCTTTGTACTTTTTTGTGTCAAATTTGCTATGAGAATATCCTTTACGTATATCGTCATCTTGAGATTGTATTCATCCTCTGATGTAATTGATTCTAAGGATGTTCATGGGTGATCATTTTCGGATCTCTGTAAGTCTTTGAGAGATGATTGTATGTCTTTCTTTCCAATATGTGAGTGATGTTGGAATTTGGTTTAAACATGTTGACACCTTTTTTTACTTGTTAGGTAACCTTCTAGAATATGATTTGTAAAAGACATTCTTATTATCCTCTTGATATATTATGGATGAGAAGGTTCTTTCTTGTTTCCAATACCTTCAAAATCGCGATTAATGTGTTTGTCTTACTTCAAAGGCTATTGTACAAATTTGAGCAATGCTGACATAGTGTTTTTGCACAGTTCACATAAGACCTTATTTTTATATATGAGATGATGATTTTTTTTCGAGAGTTTACCTCAAGTTATGTTAAATGGGAGGATGAAAGTTTTTATCTTCCACATAAGAGTACGTGATTGATGTTATGTCACTTCTATGTTTATTTTTGGTAAACTGTGAATTGTGTGAACAACTTGTCAACTTTTGTCCTTTTGTGCTTTTATGACAATTACTTTTTCAATAAACGTGAGATGAAAATTTTGATAAATATTTATCCTCAGATATGAGATTGTGAAAAATATTCATCCTCGGACTTGAGATTGTGATGAATGTCCATCCTCGGGTTTATCCTCGGATATAAGATTGTGAAAAATATTCATTCTCGGATCTGGATTATTCATCCTCTAATTTTCATATAAACACATCTTAACCCATCGTTTTTCTTGAATTATTCCAAGAGATTTTATGTGTGATTGAGATGCTACATATTGCAACGATCATCCTAGGCTTGAGGATAATCATATTTATATTTATGAATTAGGCTCCTCATTCTTTCGTTGTTGAGTTGATACAACACACTTGTGTATGTGAGTGACTTCAAGCTGGACCACTTATGTTCTTTCAACAAAAACTCAAATGCAAACATCAATAGATCACCATTTAGAAAACTTAACATTTATTTCATAAGGTTTGTTGTCATTAAAATACATATAAAAAAGATTTTTACTTCAACAATCTCCCATTTTTTTATGATGAAAAACCTTTAGAACAAATCCTTAGTTTTCATGGATAAAATAACAAATGAAAGAATGTTCATAGATATGCAATTAAACTCCCCCTAAACATATGCAAAGAGGTTTAATTTGATAACATTCTTCATTAACATTTACATTCTATACTTTTCTTCAATAAAACTAATTATAATCATAAAGGCCAATCATGTAAGAACAAAGTTGCACCTAAGAGGGGGGGTGAATTAGGTGTTGGACAATTTTTCTGTTTTAGAGATCAGAAGATTGTTAAAGGACTATTTTAACTTTGTTTCAATATTTGCTGTGTTTGTAAATGAAAGCAGTAAATGGCAGAAGATAAAAACACACAGAAGATTTATCCTGGTTCCCCTTACAACCAAGGGTACGTCCAGTCCTCTTGCACACCACAAGAGATTTTCCACTTTGTATGAATATGTTACAAGTCTAGCCCTAAGACTAAGTTACAGATTCACTAACACTTGACAGAAGATAGTACACCACTATTTCTGTTAACACAACTTGAAGAATCTACACTAAATCCTTCAAGTGATACAATGATTTTGTAATGTTGTTCTTGACTAAGAACAAGGTTATAATACTGAGTATTTGATACTTAATCAATCACACTTCCAAGTACAACTGAGAACCTTTCTTAATGATATGAAAATGAAAAGCATGTACTTGAAAATATGAAAGTTAAGTTTTGAAATGTTTGATGTTTCAGAAAATTGATTCTAAAAAGTTAGTTGAAAGTTGTTGTTTGAAATCTGAAACGTTTGAAGTATATATACTTCATAGGTAACACTTCAGATCAATGGCAAAGGTTCCCAAACGTTTTTTGATGAACATGTGCAATGTTTCAAAACTGAAAAGTTGCATTGTTTCGAAGTTGTATTCGAATACAGTCTTAGTGTATTCGAATACACCTCTAAAACGTTCTGATTATATTTGAAATTTGAACTATGTAGTCGACTACAAGATCGTGTAGTCGAATACAGATTCAGGTTTTTGCCACTGACTTGAGTTGTATTCGATTACACAAGGTTGTAGTCGAATACAGATGTTTAAAAATAGGTACTGACTTGAGTTGTATTCGAATACAGAAGGCTGTAGTCGAATACACATGTTTGAAAATAGGTACTGACTTGCAATCTATATTCGACTACGACACTTCGTATTCGAATACAGATATTTAGTTTTAGCTTCTGACTTGGAGTCTGTATTCGACTACGATACCTCGTATTCGAATACAGATTTCCAGTTTTGTAAAAACTTTATTTTCAACATGTTTAAGTCATTAATTATTTTCATAAAAACATTTTAATGCATATGCTCAGAAGGTTCTCATAATATTGTACTTTTAAACTGTGTTTTGATTTAATATCAAAATACTTTTACCTTAATATAAATGAAAAAAATAAGTTGCTTAATAATCCTTCTTCTTTTTGATCAAGGATCTTTTTGTCTTCATCAAAAATGTAAGTCTTTAAATTTCATTCTCCCCCTTTTTGATGATGACAAAAATCTTGTTGCTTGATATCAAAACGTCTTGATTTCTCCCCCTAGATGTGTGCTTACTCCCCCTTGATAAATGTGTTTTTGCTTCTTAAGTGTTGGAGGAACTGTTCAACATAAATTTCAACAACAACACAGCAACAATATATATACACATTTTTCTCCCCCTTTTGACATTATCAAAAAGGAAGAGGATATCACATAGCAAATAGGATATGCACATAATAAATAAACAGAGGCAACACAGGATAATTCTAAAGAAAACAACTTAATTTAACATGTTCAGAATTACAATTACAATAATACTTAAGAGTTTTAACAAACAAAAATACAAGGAAAGTCAAACAGTAGATACAAATAACAAAAAAAAACTGCAAGTAGCCAGATTTAATCATCTGAGTTGGGTGGTATATGAAGATGATCAATCTTGTCAGACAAGTCACTCAGTTCCTGATGAAAAAATGAATGTTGGGTATTGATGGTATTTTCCAGATCTTGGAATTTTTTGTCAAAGGCAGCAGTTATTGTCTGGGTTCGATTACTGAAAGAGTCATTCAATTGTTGGAACTGATCTGTGACAAAGGATTGAATGAAGTTAAGTTTGTCCATGATCATTCTATTGGTGATGATGTCTTCAGTATGTGATGGTTCTGCTGCTGTTGCTGCTGCTTCTAGTTCTGATTCTGGTAATGCAACAGGTGCTTCTGGTATTGGTGCTTCTGGTGCATCTTCTGGATTGGCAGTGGATGAACTTTGTCCAAGATCACCCTTATGAACATAATTTTGAAGTGATTCACTCCAAACAATTTTCATACTTTGCAGATTAGTTAAATCCAGTAGATTGTCCTTGGTGGTCTTGTATAGCACTTCCCTTGAGAAGTCAACCTTAAAATGATCTAGTATTCTGGTGACTTCTCGTGCATAGGGTAAGGCTATAGAATCCTTTGAGGCATATAGGACAGAGTGAACAAAGTATGCCCAATCTAACTCAGCACCTTCTATCATAAAAGTCATGACTTGGAATTCAAACTCAGAGATCTGAGAATAGTTCCCTGCCTTTGGAATCAGTATGTAACATAAGAAATAGTGTAGTAATCTGTTGTCAATAGTTAGATTACCAACACCATATCTTTGTCTTGCATACTCAGAACCAGATTGTGTCCGTTTTCTTTCCATAGTTTCTTTGTCAAAATGGCACAATGAAAGATAAGCATCATACTTAGTTGTATTGACCCATTCACATAAGTGTCCAGGGCACATTTTTTTACCTTCAGAAGGTATTTGCAGAATTTCCCCAAAGATTTTTGATCTCACAGAATCTTAGATGCAATGGATGATGAGGGGGAATGTTTAGATATGACAGTATGAAGGTTTTAGGAAAGGTTTTGGATGAAGATTTTGAGGATCAGGAATCAGAAATTTTGAATTTGTAATCGGCTACCAGATTTTTTTGTATTCGTAACCTAATACTGTTAACAATCCCTTTTATATATAAAAATTTTCAAAAGTGTAGTCGACTACAGACTTGGTGTAGTCGAATACATCTTTTACAGGGAACGTGTATTCGACTACAACTGTCTGTATTCGAATACGACAGTAAAGATTTTGATTCTGAAAAAAAAAATTTTAACATTTAAACAGACAAAAAACATTTCAAACAGGTTGAAAAACATACATAGGTATCACAAAAACATATATCAAGTAACAGAATGATGAAAAAATTTAGAATTAACAATGATATGACTTACAGATCTTTCAAACCTTTTTAGAGATCACTCTCATTTAGAATGCCTAGTTCCCTTCGTATCTTGTAAAATGATTCTCTGGGCAGTGGCTTTGTGAATATATCTGCCAGTTGATTATGAGTGTTCACGAAGGTAACTTCAACATTTCCATTTAGAACATGATCCCTCAAAAAATGATGACGTATGTCGATATGTTTGGTTCGAGAGTGCATGACTAGATTCTTTGTGATGTTGATGGCACTGGTATTGTCACATTTCAGAGGAATACATCCCAGATCAAGTCCATAGTCACAGAGTTGTTGCTTAAGCCAGAGGATTTGCACACAGCAACTGCCTACTGCTATGTATTCTGCCTCTGCAGTACTTAATGCCACACATGCTTGTTTCTTACAAGACCATGAGACTAGTGCATTTCCCAGAATGTGACAGGTGCCACTTGTGCTTTTTTGATCCGTCTTACATCCTGCATAGTCAGAGTCAGAATAACCAATGAGATTGCATATGCTACCTTTTGGATACCATAGGCCAACATTGGTTGTTCCTTTGAGATATTTCATTATCCTCTTTACTGCTACCAGATGTGATTCCTTTGGATTTGCCAGAAATCTTGCACACAAACAAACACTAAACATAATATCTGGCCTACTGGCCGTTAGATATAATAAAGACCCAATCATACCTCTATACCTGGATATGTCAACTGATTTACCATTTTCATCTCTATCAACGTACATACCAGATCCCATGGGAGTTGCACTTTCTTTGCTGCTGTCCATCTCAAATCTTTTTAGTAGTTCTTTACAGTATTTTGACTGATAAATAAAGATGCCATTCTGAAGTTGCTTGATTTGAAGTCCTAGGAAATAATTTAATTTTCCCATCATGGACATTTCAAATTCTCCTTGCATCATTAATGAGAATTCTTCACATATTTCATTGTTGGTTGATCCAAATATGATATCATCCACATAGACTTGAACAAGTAAAGTGTGATCCTTTGTTCTTTTAATGAACAAGGTTTTATCAACTTTACCTTTTTCAAATCCATGTTCACATAAGAATTTACTCAATCTATCATACCATACTCTTGGAGCTTGTTTCAACCCATAAAGTGCCTTCTTTAATTTGAAGACATGTGAAGGATTTTTGAAGTCTTCAAACCCAGGTGGCTGTTTGACGTAGACTTCCTCATTAATATAGCCGTTTAGGAACGCACTCTTGACATCCATTTGAAATAGTTCAAAACCCATGGAGCAAGCATAAGCAAGTAGTAATCGGATTGCTTCTAATCTTGCTACTGAAGCAAATGTTTCATCAAAATCAATCCCTTCTTCTTGATTGTATCCTTGTGCGACCAATCTTGCCTTGTTTCGGATAACTATTCCATTTTCATCTAATTTGTTCTTAAACACCCATTTGGTACCAATGATGTGTTTATTTCCTGGATTTGGAACAAGTTCCCAAACTTTGTTTCTTTCAAACTGATTTAATTCTTCATTCATGGCAAGTATCCATTGATCATCTTTGAGGGCTTCACCAATTTTGGAGGATTCTATTTGAGAAACAAATGCCATATTTAAACAAGCATCTTTGAGATTCAGCCTTGTAGTGACTCCTTTGTTGATATCACCTATTATGTTATCAATCGGGTGATCACGATGGGTTTTCCATTCTTGAGGAAGATCAGTGTGTTGATCTAGTTGTTCTGTGTTGATTTCGTCTGTTTGAGTTGTTTGATCAACTTAATTTTCTGTACTTGTTTCATCATTATCATATATAATTCTATCCTCTTTCGAGGGGTTAGTTTCATCAAAAGATACATGTATAGATTCTTCAACTATCAATGTTCTTTTATTAAAAATTCTAAAAGCTTTACTAGATAATGAATACCCAATAAAAATACCTTCATCGGCTTTCTCATCGAATTTGCCGAGATTTTCCTTACCATTATTTAACACAAAGCATTTGCATCCAAATATGTGGAAGTGAGAGATGTTCGGCTTTCTTCCTTTATAGAGTTCATATGGAGTTTTCTTCAGCATTGGTCGGATTATGACTCTGTTGGATACATAACAAGCTGTACTTACAGCATCTGCCCAGAAGTATTTTGGTAGACTTGAATCACTTAGCATTGTTCTTGCAAGTTCCACCAATGATCTATTCTTTCTCTCAACAACTCCATTTTGTTGAGGTGTTCTTGGTGCAGAAAAATTATGGAATATCCCATTTTCTTCACAAAAATCTACAAAAGATGCATTTTGAAATTCTCCTCCATGATAACTTCTAATTGATACAATTTTGGTTGCTTGTTCATTTTGTACTAGTTTGGCATATTTCTGAAAGGCTTTAAAAGCATCATTTTTATTTGCCAAAAATAAGGTCCATGTGAACCTTGAAAAATCATCAACAATAACTAGTCCATATGAATTTCCACCAAGGCTTTTAGTTCTTGATGGTCCAAACAAATCCATGTGTATTAATTGAAGTGGTCGTGAAGTTGATATAAAATTTTTGGTTTAAAGGAAACTTTAGTTTGTTTACCTTTTTGACAAGCGTCACATAATTTATCCTTAATAAATTTCATTTTTGGTAAGCCTACAACAAGTTCATGCTTGACTAACTTGTTTAAATGATCCATATGGATATGTGCAAATTTTTTATGCCATAGCCAAGCATCATTGTTGTCACTTACCATAAGACATTTCATTTTTAAGGATAAATCATCAAGATTAATTGTAAAAATATTTTTGAAACGCTTACCAATAAACTGAGTTTCATTTGTTACCTCGTTTTGGATAATGCAATCATTTTTGTTGAAAGTGATTTTGTAACCTTTGTCACAAAGTTGGCTTATGCTTATGAGATTGTGTTTTAGCCCTTCAACATAGAGTACATCTTCAATTGAAGGAGACGGAGCCATGCCAACTTTTCCAATGCCCAATATCTTTCCTTTGTTATTATCTCCATAGACCACATGACCTTTTGACTCAAGAGTTAGTGCTGAAAATTTTGTTCTGTCACTGGTCATATGCCTTGAACATCCACTATCCAAGTACCACATATTTGATGTCCTTTGTGTGTCTTCCTACAAAACAGAATTTATATTTTGTTAGGTACCCAAAGTGCTTTGGGTCCTTTAAGGTTAGTTCCTTTCTTTACCCACACAAACTGTCCTTGTGGAACACCAATGTTCCTAACATGACAACAATTTGGTGTGTGACCATTTAGACCACAATAAAAACACTTTGGACTCTTTTTGGGAAAGTATGGTTTCTTTTGAATAATATTATTCTTAAAACAAAGATGATTCTTTTGAACAGCCATTTCTTTCTCTTCTTTAGATTGGTTACTTGCTTTTACAAAGATAGTTTTATCAATACTTGGTTTATCAAATTTTGAATAACCAAGTCCTCTTTTGTCATTTGAGTATCTTTGCATGCTAAGTATATTCTCCAATCCAAATTGTCCCTTTTCATACCTTTCTATGACTCTATTCATTTGGACAATTTTAAAGGAAAGCGAATCACATTTAATGCATGTTGAAATCAGTTTTTGTTTTTCAAAATTTTGTTCCATAGTGTCAATCTTTTTATTTAGAGAAGAAATCTGTTTCTTTTGATTTGATACTAGTTTGTACAGATTTTTACATTCATTAAGTAGTTCTTTAATGGCTTGTTGTGCATCATTATTTTCAGCACAAGAATCATCATTATCATAACAAATAATATTACTACTAACCTCTTCTTCATTTTCAGAATAATGAGATGCCATCAAGGCAATATTTGTGTATTCGTCACTTTTTGAAGTTGATGAAGAACTTACTTCATTATCTTCCCATGCAATGTACGCCTTTTTGAATTCTTTTCTCTTACTAGAACTCTTCTTGATAATATTAGGACATTCTGCTTTCATATGTCCTGGTTTTCCACACTCAAAGCAAGTAAAATTCTGATTTGCAATAGAAGCATCTTTCTTCTTGAAATTTTTCTTTCTTGTAAACGTTTTATTGCTTTGAAGAAATTTTCCGAATTTCTTGACAAGGAGGGTGATGTTTTTCTCTTCATCTGAGTCTTCTTCATTACTAATTCCTTTGATTCTATTCTTAATGCTATATTCTTCGTCTTCTTCTCAGAATTTTCATTCTTTTCAAGTCTATCTAATTCTATTTCGTGTTCCTGTAACTTTCCAAAGAGTGCTGAAAGTGACATCTTTGACAAACTTTTCTTTTCAGAAATTGCTGTCACTTTTGGCTGCCATGTTCTGGTTAATGATCTTAGAACCTTTAGGTTCAATTCATCATTAGTAAAGTTCTTTCCTAGTGCTGTTAAGCGGTTGGTTAAGTGGGAAAAACGTTTCTGCATGTTCAGGATTGCTTCTCCTGGTTGCATTCTAAACATTTCGTATTCTTGAGATAAAGTGTTCAGTTTTGAACATTTTACCTCAATTGTTTCTGCATGTTCAGGATTGCTTCTCCTGGTTGCATTCTAAACATTTCGTATTCTTGAGATAAAGTGTTCAGTTTTGAACATTTTACCTCAATTGTTCCTTCATGGGTTACTTCGAGTGTATCCCATATCTCTTTTGCTGTTTTGCAATGGGATATGCGAAAGAATTCATCCATACCCAATGCAGACTGTAACATATTTTTTGCTTTCTTATCAAACAGTACTCTTCTTTTTTCATCATCTGTCCAAGAGGCTTTTATTTTTATCTCCTCTTTATTGTTGATAACTGTTGTTGGAACATATGGACCGTTTTCTACTGCTTCCCATATGTCGTCTCCTTGAGCCTCAAGGTATGCTACCACCATCTCTAAAAAGAGGTTGTGCAGAAGCCATGGATCTAGGAGCAAATTACCAAAAACCTGCTCTGATACCAATTGTAAGAACAGAGTTGCACCTAAGAAGGGGGGGTGAATTAGGTGTTGGACAATTTTTCTGTTTTAGAGATCAGAAGATTGTTAAAGGACTGTTTTAACTTTGTTTCAATATTTGCTGTGTTTGTAAATGAAAGCAGTAAATGGCAGAAGATAAAAACACACAGAAGATTTATCCTGGTTCCCCTTACAACCAAGGGTACGTCCAGTCCTCTTGAACACCACAAGAGATTTTCCACTTTGTATGAATATGTTACAAGTCTAGCCCTAAGACTAAGTTACAGATTCACTAACACTTGACAGAAGATAGTACACCACTATTTCTGTTAACACAACTTGAAGAATCTACACTAAATCCTTCAAGTGATACAATGATTTTGTAATGTTGTTCTTGACTAAGAACAAGGTTATAATACTGAGTATTTGATACTTAATCAATCACACTTCCAAGTACAACTGAGAACCTTTCTTAATGATATGAAAATGAAAAGCATGTACTTGAAAATATGAAAGTTAAGTTTTGAAATGTTTGATGTTTCAGAAAATTGATTCTAAAAAGTTAGTTGAAAGTTGTTGTTTGAAATCTGAAACGTTTGAAGTATATATACTTCATAGGTAACACTTCAGATCAATGGCAAAGGTTCCCAAACGTTTTTTGATGAACATGTGCAATGTTTCAAAACTGAAAAGTTGCATTGTTTCGAAGTTGTATTCGAATACAGTCTTAGTGTATTCGAATACACCTCTAAAACGTTCTGATTATATTTGAAATTTGAACTATGTAGTCGACTACAAGATCGTGTAGTCGAATACAGATTCAGGTTTTTGCCACTGACTTGAGTTGTATTCGATTACACAAGGTTGTAGTCGAATACAGATGTTTAAAAATAGGTACTGACTTGAGTTGTATTCGAATATAGAAGGCTGTAGTCGAATACACATGTTTGAAAATAGGTACTGACTTGCAATCTGTATTCGACTACGACACTTCGTATTCGAATACAGATATTTAGTTTTAGCTTGTGACTTGGAGTCTGTATTCGACTACGATACCTCGTATTCGAATACAGATTTCCAGTTTTGTAAAAACTTTATTTTCAACATGTTTAAGTCATTAATTATTTTCATAAAAACATTTTAATGCATATGCTCAGAAGGTTCTCATAATATTGTACTTTTAAACTGTGTTTTGATTTAATATCAAAATACTTTTACCTTAATATAAATGAAAAAATAAGTTGCTTAATAATCCTTCTTCTTTTTGATCAAGGATCTTTTTGTCTTCATCGAAAATGTAGAAATCTGGACAATTTTAAAGGAAAGTGATTCACATTTAATGCATGTAGAAATCTGTTTTTGTTTTTCAGAATTTTGTTCTATAGTGTCAATCTTTTTATTTAGAGAAGAAATCTGTTTCTTTTGATTTGACACTATTTTGTACAGATTTTTACATTCATTAAGTAGTTCTTCAATGGCTTGTTGTGCATCATTATTTTCAAAAAAAGAATCATTATTATCATAACAATTAGTATTACTACTAACCTCTTCTTCATTGTCAGAATGATGAGATGCCATCAAAGCAACATTAGCGCATTCGTCATTATCTGAATTTGATGAAGAACTTACTTCATTATCTTCCCACGCTATGTATGCCTTTTTGAGCTCCTTCCTTCTGTTTGCATTTTTCTTGATAAGGTTAGGACATTCTGCTTTCATATGTCCTTCTTTCCCACACTCAAAGCAAATAAAATTCTGATTTGCAGTAGAAGCATCATTCTTCTTGAATTTTTTCTTTGCTGTAGACGTTTTATTGTTTTGAAGAAATTTTCCGAATTTCTTGACAAGGAGGGTGATGTTTTTCTCTTCATCTGAGTCTTCTTTATTTACTAATTCTTTTGACTCTATCCTTAATGCTATATTCTTTGTTTTCTTCTCTGCATTCTCATTCTTTTCCAGTCTTTCTAATTCTATTTCGTGTTCCTGTAATTTTTCAAAGAGTGCTGAAAGTGACATCTTTGACAAACTTTTCTTTTCAGAAATTGCTGTCACTTTTGGCTCCCATGTTCTGGTTAATGATCTTAGAACCTTTAGGTTCAATTCATCATTAGTAAAGTTCTTTCCTAGTGCTGTTAAATGGTTGGTTAAGTGGGAAAAACGTTTCTGCATGTCCAGGATTGCTTCTCCTTGTTGCATTCTAAACATTTCGTATTCTTGAGATAAAGTGTTCAGTTTTGAACGTTTTACCACAATTGTTGCTTCATGGGTTACTTCCAGTGTATCCCATATCTCTTTTGCTGTTTTGCAATGGGATATGCGAAAGAATTCATCCATACCCAATGCAGACTGTAACATATTTTTTGCTTTCTTATCAAACAGTACTCTTCTTTTTTCATCATCTGTCCAAGAGGCTTTTATTTTTATCTCCTCTTTATTGTTGATAACTGTTGTTGGAACATATGGACCGTTTTCTACTGCTTCCCATATGTCGTCTCCTTGAGCCTCAAGGTATGCTACCACCATCTCTAAAAAGAGGTTGTGCAGAAGCCATGGATCTAGGAGCAAATTACCAAAAACCTGCTCTGATACCAATTGTAAGAACAGAGTTGCACCTAAGAAGGGGGGGGTGAATTAGGTGTTGGACAATTTTTCTGTTTTAGAGATCAGAAGATTGTTAAAGGACTGTTTTAACTTTGTTTCAATATTTGCTGTGTTTGTAAATGAAAGCAGTAAATGGCAGAAGATAAAAACACACAGAAGATTTATCCTGGTTCCCCTTACAACCAAGGGTACGTCCAGTCCTCTTGCACACCACAAGAGATTTTCCACTTTGTATGAATATGTTACAAGTCTAGCCCTAAGACTAAGTTACAGATTCACTAACACTTGACAGAAGATAGTACACCACTATTTCTGTTAACACAACTTGAAGAATCTACACTAAATCCTTCAAGTGATACAATGATTTTGTAATGTTGTTCTTGACTAAGAACAAGGTTATAATACTGAGTATTTGATACTTAATCAATCACACTTCCAAGTACAACTGAGAACCTTTCTTAATGATATGAAAATGAAAAGCATGTACTTGAAAATATGAAAGTTAAGTTTTGAAATGTTTGATGTTTCAGAAAATTGATTCTAAAAAGTTAGTTGAAAGTTGTTGTTTGAAATCTGAAACGTTTGAAGTATATATACTTCATAGGTAACACTTCAGATCAATGGCAAAGGTTCCCAAACGTTTTTTGATGAACATGTGCAATGTTTCAAAATTGAAAAGTTGCATTGTTTCGAAGTTGTATTCGAATACAGTCTTAGTGTATTCGAATACACCTCTAAAACGTTCTGATTATATTTGAAATTTGAACTATGTAGTCGACTACAAGAT
>JBBPBO010000001.1:42521131-42677029 GCA_037974295.1 Cicer cuneatum
ATATATATATATATATATATATATATGTTTCAAAACATATGCAAGAAGCAGAAAATCTAATTACATAACGCAAACATATTAAACAAAACTATTGATAAAGGAAGAAGAAAAAAAGGAAAGAGATGACAAATTCTCTTACTTCTTTTATAAGGATCAACATTACAAGAGGATGTTTTCATACTTATGCTTTAAAAATAGAATCCAAGTAAATCTTAAATAATCACTAATTATTACAAGACTATATACTTTTTTTTTTGCTCCAATATTTGTTTTCCTTTCACGCATGCTTCAAAAACTTTTATCCTTTTCAAAACTAATTTTGGAAAGACTTTTCACTTGATCAAATTTAGATGATTTTGCAATATTTGTCAAAGTTACATGACCAACTCTTTTTATTGTCAAAACCATTTATCACTTTCAATAGAAATAAAACATGATTTGGATGACAATTCATTTAAGTATAAAACACAAATGTTATTTTTTCTAAACCTAGTAAAAATGATATTTCACGAGGATATTTATTTTACCTCACACTGGTGGCCAATACATGAGGAACTTTGACTTCACTTGAAGACAATACACTGCTACACATGCAATCGTGATAAGGACATATGAGGCCCCGATCTTTTACAAACTGATTTTGACTTACTGCCTTTGTTATAAATTCGTCAACACCTTTTGCGAAGGTTGGTTTCAACCCCGTCGTTGAGCATAAAGTCTATCTATATCCAACTACAATCTTGGTAGTAGCCATCCATATTTTGAAGAATGAGAAACAAAGAATGGAGAAGCATGGAATTGAGAAAGGGAAAGTAATTTTCCAGATCAAATAAGATATCTATAAATACTCTAAAATATTATCCTAATGAATAATTAAATAAATTATGTATCCAATCATATTCAAAATACAATTTCAGACTACTAGAAAATTACTTGAATTCCAAAAAGAAGAAGAAAAAAGAACATGAAAACATTAATATATAAGTAGTATCAATTTGATCCTTAAAAAATCAAAGTGGGGAGCGTTAGCTTGAAAAGGGTGGACCTAGGGCAATCATATGATGATTGACCAACAAGTTGTTATAGTTTGTTAATGTAAGTTACAGATCAGAACTTTGATATTTGGCAGAATACGCATGCACTGATATTAGATGTCTTGCGTCATTATTATTATTACTAGTTTCTTTCATCAAATTCAGAGTAGCGCGATTTGGTTGCAATTTGCATATGCGAACAGCCGAACACCATACCGGTTGAAGGCAGCTTCGACCGTAAAAGTGTCGCAACGAACAAAAGATATGCACTGCATATCTGCGATCGAGCGATATCCTAGAGCTATTGGCGATATAAGGATATTATTGAAAAGAAGTAATTACTATTTTTTATTTATTATATACTAATTTTAAAATGACAAATAACTATATCATATTTTTCTTGTCTTTAGATTTCTGCTAGAGCACTTGGTCATTTAGCAAGTTACAATAGTACTTTTAAATAAGTGGCAGAGTTTGGAATAGAGGTGGGGAAATTAACCATGAACTTAGCTTCAACATACTTAGAAAAAATATATGTTGGATTTTTTTCAAGAGAAGAGTTGAGTACCACAGAAACTTGGGAAATGAAAAATTTAAAAGTTGAAAAATGGACTAGTCAACTTCAATGTTGATCTATTTATCTTCTCAATTATTTTTCTTGCAAACATAAGTCTTTAAATTTAATATGTAAAAAGAAGTTTTTAAATGATTTATGTGATATGTGGGGTGGATTGATAAATCAAACTTCATCAATTGGTGTTGGATCATTAGAATCCTTTGTTATAATAACACGAGAAGGAAAAAAATTGCAGAGTCACCAAAAGTTATAAACTTTCAAAATGTAAACTTTCAAGATCTTCTGATGATTGGCAGGCAGTATCATGGTATTGAGTGTCTTATATTGCTTCTCAATGATGTGAATACAAGGTACAAAGTTATCAATTCATAATTGTAGCTCTATTTGCAGACTATATTACAATCAGAAAAAGCTTATGAGAGCTGGAATAGAAAAAGCTTATGAGAAAAAGCTTATGTTTACCAAACGTTTCACTAATGGAATACTAAAGATAATAGCATATTGGATTTACAAAAGCAGATGAGGATATAAGAGAGACAAAAAAAAGATAATAAAAAACATGTTATTGTAGTTGGTTTCAATTTTACAATGTGTAGTTTTTTTATAAGACTTTGATTTCAAGCACCATAGAGATAATCATTATGCAAATAAGCATAAAAACATGAACCTTTCCTGTTGACTGTCACAGAACCACGAATGATAGTGTGAATGGAGGCATGAACAGTGGCACAAACAACAGTGGAGGAGCGATGAAAATTGAAAGAGGGAAATTACTGATACTGATCAAATAGTAACTTTACCCAACAAATTAGATTAGGAAAATTAATGTTCACATTTGAGTCGATACACAAATATTCAACAATATATGAATTTACTATATATAAAAATAAAAAACATACAAAACCACGTCCACACCAGCTTTGGCTAACACATAAGTTGAAACCAAACCATTAATTCCAGCACACCAACCATTAATTCACTCTATTTCACCACTAATTTTTCTCAAAAACTATTCAGGTTTGATATTGAAAAAAAATGATTTATAGTCAATAATTTCAATTTATAGTCATTAATTTCAATTCATAGTCATTCATTTCAATTCACCACTAATTTAAACCATTACACTAATTCACTTCAATTCACCACTAATTTGTTAAAGACTATTCAAGTTTGATATTGAAAAAAAGGAATACATAGTCATTCTTTTCATTTCACCACTAATTTCAATTACTGATACTAATTCCAGCAAACCAAACCAATAATTCAAACCACCAAATTCACCATTAATTTGTCAAAGACTATTCATGTTTGATATTGAAAAAAAAAAGGATCTATAGTCATTCATTTCAATTTAGCACTAATTCCAGCAAACCAAACCACTAATTCAAACCACTAATTCAAACAACTAATTCACTTCAATTCACCACTAATTTGTCAAAGACTATTCAGTTTTGATATTGAAGAAAAAAGGATCCATAGTCATTCATTTCTTATTTGTTTGAGGTACACAAGAAGGATTAAACTACAAGAGTTAGGGATTTTCAAGTTCTTACCTGTGAAACAATGAATTTGAGAAGTTAGGAATTTTAGTGAGTTGTGCAAAAAACAAAACGAGAGAACAATTTAAGGTTCGCAAATCAAATAATAAACCAGTTCTTTCTTCCTTTACTCAACAAGTTAAGTGAGAATGAGTGAGTTTAAGGTTGTATAAAGATAAGTGAGAATGAGTGAGTTTTTTTACCGTGAGAATGAGAAATTGTTTCACATAAACCTTTTTTTTTAACTCAACAAAAAAATCTTATAACAAAAAAGGAAAGTATTAAACAAAAATTTTACTTGCATGTTACCCACAGATAATCCGTAGAACAATTAAAATTATTTTCTTGATTTATCTATGAAGAAGCTGTGGTAAACACAATACAAACAATATCTATGAATAATATATATATATTATTCTTAGTTTTCTTGTATGTGTATAAATGTCTATATTACTATTTTTTTAATATTTGTTTCTTGTGTTAATATTTTACATGTGCTTCTTTATTTTACATTTTTTAATTTTATTATTATATTTGTTTATATTTTTTTATCTTGGTATCTTCTTTGCTTAATATCATTCTCTCTACATGAACATTATTTTTATATTATTTTAAAATTAAAAAGGAAAAACTTTCTTTTATTATATTTTTTAAAAATTTCATTTCCTTTCTCGCACTAATTTCTCATAACATAAACTTTTTTTTAAGGAACATATATTATGAGAAGATTATTATTTCATTATATGAACATATATTATGAGAAGAGGCATACTAAAATTTAAGTACCCATTCAATCTTCGGTACCAAAATCATTTGTATCTTTTCACGCAAGATTACTAGTTAAATCTCTTGAATAAAAAGAGAGGAAGAAAATGGTTGCTATGGAAAGCCAAATGCTTTGAGGCTTTTCTTAGAAAAATCATGAATAAGATTGTGAACTTGTTCAAAGGGTGCTTACTAAAAGATCCTACTCAGAGAATGGTCGCGAGGATGAAGCAAAATATCATTATGAAGATCACCGATCTTTGAAAGTAAAGCTTGCTCAAACTCATATCTCCTTTAAAGGAATCTCCATAATCCTCAATTGAAAATTTTAAAGAAGGTAGAACCACAAATGTTGTTACTATGATGATGAGTTATAAATAAATTGATATGAACATGTCTCTCTCTATCCTTACCACCTCAAGCTATTATTCAAGAGGATATATGATTTGAAATTTAAAGACTTACATTTTTGATGAAGACAAAAAGATCCTTGATCAAAAAGAAGAAGGATTATTAAGCAACTTATTTTTTTCATTTATATTAAGGTAAAAGTATTTTGATATTAAATCAAAACACAGTTTAAAAGTACAATATTATGAGAACCTTCTGAGCATATGCATTAAAATGTTTTTATGAAAATAATTAATGACTTAAACATGTTGAAAATAAAGTTTTTACAAAACTGGAAATCTGTATTCGAATACGAGGTATCGTAGTCGAATACAGACTCCAAGTCAGAAGCTAAAACTAAATATCTGTATTCGAATACGAAGTGTCGTAGTCGAATATAGATTGCAAGTCAGTACCTATTTTCAAACATGTGTATTCGACTACAGCCTTCTGTATTCGAATACAACTCAAGTCAATACCTATTTTTAAACATCTGTATTCGACTACAACCTTGTGTAATCGAATACAACTCAAGTCAGTGGCAAAAACCTGAATCTGTATTCGACTACACGATCTTGTAGTCGACTACATAGTTCAAATTTCAAATATAATCAGAACGTTTTAGAGGTGTATTCGAATACACTAAGACTGTATTCGAATACAACTTCGAAACAATGCAACTTTTCAATTTTGAAACATTGCACATGTTCATCAAAAAACGTTTGGGAACCTTTGCCATTGATCTGAAGTGTTACCTATGAAGTATATATACTTCAAACGTTTCAGATTTCAAACAACAACTTTCAACTAACTTTTTAGAATCAATTTTCTGAAACATCAAACATTTCAAAACTTAACTTTCATATTTTCAAGTACATGCTTTTCATTTTCATATCATTAAGAAAGGTTCTCAGTTGTACTTGGAAGTGTGATTGATTAAGTATCAAATACTCAGTATTATAACCTTGTTCTTAGTCAAGAACAACATTACAAAATCATTGTATCACTTGAAGGATTTAGTGTAGATTCTTCAAGTTGTGTTAACAGAAATAGTGGTGTACTATCTTCTGTCAAGTGTTAGTGAATCTGTAACTTAGTCTTAGGGCTAGACTTGTAACATATTCATACAAAGTGGAAAATCTCTTGTGGTGTGCAAGAGGACTGGACGTACCCTTGGTTGTAAGGGGAACCAGGATAAATCTTCTGTGTGTTTTTATCTTCTGCCATTTACTGCTTTCATTTACAAACACAGCAAATATTGAAACAAAGTTAAAACAGTCCTTTAACAATCTTCTGATCTCTAAAACAGAAAAATTGTCCAACACCTAATTCACCCCCCCCTTCTTAGGTGCAACTCTGTTCTTACAATTGGTATCAGAGCAGGTTTTTGGTAATTTGCTCCTAGATCCATGGCTTCTGCACAACCTCTTTTTAGAGATGGTGGTAGCATACCTTGAGGCTCAAGGAGACGACATATGGGAAGCAGTAGAAAACGGTCCATATGGATAACATTGTTGACATTTTAAAACATAAAAGATCAAATTGTTACTTAAAATTAAAATAAAGGACCAAATCGGAAAAAAAAAAGATAAAGGACTAAAACATTAACTGGAATTAAGTTAAGGAACCACGAGTGCTATTTAGCCTTAATTTTTTTTGTTTAATTTTAATTTTGGTTTTTATTTTTATTTGTATCAATTCATTGGTCCTTGTTTTAAAATCCGACAATTACGTTTTTTTTTTATAAATTTTTTAACTAAAAAATAGTAATTTAACATATATGAAATTATGTAACATACTATCTCATGATATATAACTATATAAATGCAATAATTATTTATATATTATTAATTAAATTACAAAAATAAATAATTTTATAAGTTGAAATTAAAGTTTTTATATGTATTTATTGCAATTTCATATGTATTAATCATTTAACATCATTATACCACATGTAACATTATTTAAAATACGTCACATCATATTTTTTTAATTAAAAAATTCTTAAGAGAACCAAAATTGATTTTAAAATAGGAGGGTCAATTTCACAAATTAGGTGAAAATGGAACCAAAACTGTAATTAAACCAAAATTTTTTAATAAAAAAATTCAATTGTATCATGTATAATTCATAGGTGATTGGTTAGTGTGGTGCAACAACCATTTTTTTAGTATAGTGTGAATCCTTATATGTCCCTTATGCTGTTGGAAATGGTGTATGACATGCACCTAAGTAATTGAAACTAAGGAATGACAGTTTGCTTGGTTCATGAGAAATGCAACAAATTCTCAAGTGTAGTGGTTCGTATATCTATGACCAATTTTCATGACTACACGAAACAACAACATTCTACCATCTTCGGTACACTCAAATTCCAATCATATATTTCTATCATAAACAAAGTAATGATAGAAAACCATACACCTAAATATTGTAGTGGCTCTGCTTAGTTATCGATTAGAAGCGATTTTATTACACTTGACAGTTGTTATTGATCATCATACTCATTTTATTTATAATAAACTACATTTCATATGAACTATATCATTACATTTTCCCTAATTGTTGTTCAATCTCACTAAATATTTGCACAGTTCCTTCGTCATCATCTCAAATACATATGTCTAGGCAAAAGCATTTTCATCAACCAGCCCACACGGATTGGGCATGGAAAATACGTTTTCAGCGATAATAGAAGATTGCAAAGAAGAAATGAGAGGAATGTTTTTTTTTTTTTTAAAAAGAAATCCTTTCATTAGATTGGGGGTTTTTGTATCCCAATATCCTTTTTTTTTTCCTTTCCCTAATTGCCCCACTTTGAAAAAAAATTCCCAAGTTGCCCTACTTTTTGGGCCCAGTTGCTCGTCGCAACCTGGGCCTGCGATGACTTGAAGGGGAAATTTTTGCAGCCCGTTGATCTTCGCACCCCAGGGGGCGATGATCTGAAGGCGTTTTTTTTTTGCTCATCACACCTCCATGGTGCGATGATCTACACCTTTTTTTTTTAATTTTAAAAATTTAAAATAATTATAATAAATTATAAATATTTAAAATAATTAATAAACCCCAAACCCCAAACCCTAAACCCCAAACCCCAAACCCTAAACCCTAAACTCTAATTTTTTTTAATTTAATAATTAAAAATAATTATAATAAATTATAATTATTTAAAATAATTCATAAACCCTAAACCTAAATTTTTTTTATTAATTGAATAATTAAAAATAATTATAATAATAATAATAAATAAATAAATAAATAAAAAGAAAATTATTATAATAATAAACATAATAAAAAAATTAAAATAAATTAATATTTATTTAGGATCAAAAAATTTGTAATAAAAATAAAACAACAACAAAATAAAATTATAAATATAATTAATTATTTCCATCTAAATTATAATAATAATTTATATTAATGAATTTAAAAAAAAATACATTAAATTGAAATGAAAAAAATACATCAAATTGAAAGAAAAAACTACATGAATTTGCAATTAATTATTTCCATCTAAATGTCCTCCGGTTCCACATCTACGCGGTCGTCGAACTCGTCTAGCCCTTTGTACGAGTTCAGGTTGTTGTGGTTGATCCTCATTTTGATCATTATCTTCGTTATAAGTTGTATGCGGATTAGAACCACTACCACCTGCCTCCGTATAATTTTGAGATTCGATGTTATACATCGAATCAAAAACAGCATAAGCCGACTCAGGTGTTGTGCAATGAGTACCAAACAAATTATAGAAAATTCCGCTATCTATCGGATTAACGGGTGTTGGCAATGTTGGCACTGAAGGAACGTATTCCTGAGTCGGTATATATGTAGATTCGTGTAGATGTGTTGGTGACGATAAAGATGGTATTTGGTGCATGGTATGTTGTTGTGGCATTGATTGAGGGGTTGAGTGAACATCAGAATACATTGAAGGTTGCGAACGTGGATCACGCAGATATCTTTCCACAGATATATATAATTTGGTGTGATTTCTGAACCAATTCATATATTCGTTACTGTGGCATAAAAAACCTTCTATGAATTGACCGTGCAGTACGTAATTCTGACGTTCATTCCAATGTTGAATCTCATCTTTCCAAACCACCCTCCAATTTTCATCAATGCCACGCCTCATGTCGAGCTCATGGTACATTTTCATGTCCTCTGGTGGTTGCGGAATTGGTTGATGGAAGCCGAACTGAAGTGCGACTCTATCTACATGATGTTTTTCAACAATATGATAACAATGTAGATATGAACATGCCATCCAAGTGTTCATCTCTTGTTCGGGTACCTCGTGTTGGAACCCGAGATACGGCCTCCACCGAAACTTATATGTTAAAAAAATGCTAAGTAAATATTAAGATATATAAAAATATATAATTAAAAAAGTTCAACTAAATGTGAATGAATATTAATATTACTTCCTGAACCATCATGTGATCGATTGTATTCCGGTAGCCTTCTATGTCGTTATGAGGAACACTACTAAATTTTAGACCATCAGAATTAAATCTGTGGAATATATCAAACATAAAAAATATAATAATATTAGTAATATGGTAAGTGGTTAGTTTTAAAAAAAGGAAAAATATATAAAAATTAATTTCAATAGTTACCTTTGTGCAAGTGGAAATACCCATGCACTGTGTGATTCTGGAGCGACACAAGACAAACGATACCATGCCCAATTTTGTAACAACAGAGCACATCCTCCAATAGACTTGACGTTCGGTTTCGTAGCAACGCATAATTCTCTATACAGCGTAGCTAAAACTGCCGAACCCCAACTATATTGGGATGCTTTATTTAAATCTCCTATTAAGGAAAGATATTTTAAATGTACACGGTTGTTGGATTTGTCCGGCATCAACAGTCCACCAATCATACGTAGAATGTATGCCCGACACGATGCTTGTTTTTGTACTTCGGATGCATCTTCACCAACACCGTCAAATGTATCTTTAAGCCATTTTAATTTAATAAAATTACCTGTGGTTGCCCCCTCAGGTGGGATAACTCCTAAATATTCTTCACATACAGTTCTAACATTTACAAAATTTGAACCAGAAACTGGAATACCAGAAACATTTAATCCTAAAAGGTAATACACGTCTTCTAAAGTTATCGTGCACTCACCTATTGGGAGATGAAATGTATGAGTTTCTGGTCTCCATCTTTCAACCATCGCGGTAATTAGGCCGACATCTATTTTATAGTTTCCAAGTTTGATGACTTCACCAAATCCCGCCTATTGCAAATATGGTAATATTGCCGCATTTGGTTTTTTGTTTACGTGACCATGACATTTCAACTTGTCCGTTGATGGTATCTATAAATAAAAAAATGAAAATAATATTATGAATATAATAAAAATAATATTATGAAGTTAATGAAAATAATATTAATAATATATTATTATCATTCTATAAAGAAATTAATAATAATAATAATAAATAAACTTACAAATGCATTAATGTATCGAAATTCAGCCCGATGATTAGTAGATAATTCCATGTGTGAAAATTTGGATTGATAATGTTAAAAAATTTGTTTGAGAAGGTTGAAAAAAATTTGAGATTGAGAATGAGAATGAGATTGAGAAAATTGAGTTTGAGAAAATTGAAGGTGGGTGCACCATTATATAATCGCATCCCCATCGTACGATGTCCTTGATCGTCGCATCCTCAGGACGCGTTGTCCTTCTGACCATTCTGATTGATCATCGCATCCCCAGGATGCGCAGGCCATCTGATCATTCAGATCATCGCATCCCCAGGATGCGCAGGCCTGCTGGCCCTCTGATCATGGCATCCTCACGATGCGCACCATCCATCTCTGCTGTTTTAATCTCAGCCTTCCATCTTTTTTTATCAACGGCTATGGATGATGGATCCAAGTTATTTGATTTGGACCAATCAAATAGGTCCAACTTGTATTAAATCTTGGCCTTCCAAATTTTTTATCAACGGCTGTGGATGATGGATCCAAGATATTTGATTTCGACCAATCAAATTGGTCCAAGTTGTATTAAATCTTGGCCTTCCAATTTTTTTTATCAACGGTTGTGATGATGGATCCAAGTTATTGGATTTAGACCAATCAAATTGGTCTAATTCGTATTTAATCTTGGCCGTACAATTTTTTTAGCAACGGTTGTGGATGATGTGGATGAAAAATATCAATCATATTTAATCTTGGCCTTTCAATTATTTTTATCAACGGTTGTGGATGATCTAGATGATAAATAAATCTCAATACATTCTATAAATAGAACAATAAATCTCACTATCTTACCACACCTTCTATCTCAATATACCTTTTTGCATTTCATACTTACTAAAAAAAAATTTATCATGGATTCTCAACAAGTAATTTGTATTGTTTATTACAATGGTACAATAGTTGACGGAGTTGAAGGTAAAACATTTGTAAGTGATTACAAAAAGGCGTTCAAAATACATTCTGGAAGCAATCTTGCTCGTCTAAAGAATGTTATTAAAAAAAAGTTACAACTCGATGACAAAGTGACGATAACTGATATAGTTTATCGACACCTTGTTTTCTTTGGTGAAAATATAACAAGGTTTGAACTTCTTAAGGTTTGCGACGACGAAGATGTTCAGCTAATGTTTGATGTTTATGCACAGTGGTCACAACTTGGCACCATTGAGTTATATGTTAACTTTGAAGATGGTCCTCAAACATACTCAAACATTGATCAACCATCATCCTCAAACATACCCAATCCCGACTACATCCCATCTTTTGATCAAACCAACCCTTATCAACCCAACTTATATTCTTTATCACAACACTATGAACCATCACAGTGTGAACCATCACAACATTATGAACCATTCTCTAGCCAACTAGAACAAACTCATCCAGAAAGTTTTCAACTCCATCAGGAATCTCTTCCAGTAAGTCCCCAATGCGATCTTCCCCTTAGTGTCTTATATGATATCAACGAGGAAGAATTGAGTGATTATAGTGAAGATGATGAGACATACTTCGACGAATCATCTGGTGATTCTGACGATGACAATGTTGTTGACAAAGATATGGAAGCATAATTCAATCCACCCTCATACATGAAGAATATCAATTTGGATAATGGAGAGCAATCAAGTGAATTTGATGCCATGTTCGTTAACGAAGACCCAGCAAAATATGGAACTCTTGCCGTTGGAATGAAGTTTCAAAACAAGGATGAATGCGTACATGCAATCAAACGGTACCATTTAAAACAATCGTTGAATTTTATGGTACAGAAATCAGATTTAGAAAGGTACGTTATTTGTTGTTCATTTCCAAATTGTTTGTTTAGATGTAAAGCTTCTAAACGCAAAAAAAGTGATTTGTGGGTGATTGGTAAATTGAATTTGCCTCATACATGCACAAATTCGGCATTGTCACAAGATCATACGAAGCTCGATTCTAATATGATATGTGCAAGCATAATGCAAGTTTTGAAAGTGGATCCTTCAATCAAAGTGAAGGTCATTATTGCTCAGATTCAAGCCTTACACAACTACACAATTAGTTATAAAAAGGCTTGGATGGGAAAAAATAAAGCCATCGAAAAAATTTATGGCAATTGGGAAGAGTCTTACAATCAACTCCCACAATGGTTATTGGTTATGCAAACGTTTGCTCCAGGAACCAAAATTGAAATTGAAACGATCCCAGCTTATCATGAGAATAGTTTGATAAGTGGGATAACGATATTTCATAGACTATTTTGGGCTTACCTTCCGTGCATATCTGCGTTCAAATTTTGCAAACCAATTGTACAAGTTGATGAGACTTGGTTGTACGGCAAGTACAAGGGAACTCTATTAGTAGCAGTTGCCCAAGATGGGAACGACCATGTAATTCCTATTGCCTGTGCTCTTGTGGAAGGTGAGACAAAAGAGGGTTGGAGTTTCTTTTTGAGAAATTTAAGAAAACATGTCACTCCACAACCCAACATTTGTTTGATTTCGGATAGACACAAATCCATTAAGAGTGCTTACAACAATCCAAATAATGGATGGCAAGATCCTCCGTCAAAGCATGTGTTCTGCGTCCAACATATTGCACAAAATTTCGCAAGGGAATTTAAGGATAATGCTTTGAAGAAAAAAGTTGTTTGCATGGGTAATAATTTCATTCTTATTTCTTATAATTAGTGTAATTTTTAATAATTTAATTGTTAATTTTTATAATTAGTTAACAATGAATTGTCTACTATTCAATACAGGTTACTCAATTAATGAACCTACATATCGACACTACCGCAGAGAAATCGGCATATTAAACCCGAAGGCTTTGAAATGGTTAGATAACATACCGCGACAAGATTGGATTCAAGCATTTGATGAAGGTAGCCGTTGGGGTCAGATGACCACCAACCTTGTGGAGTCAATCAACGGAGTGTTAAAAGCACCGCAGAACCTTCCTATCACTGCTTTGGTCCAATCAACATATTATAAAACAGGGACACTATTTCCATCAATGGGAAAACTATACGCATCAATTTTAGCTTTTGGTCAGGTATTCACATAAACATGCTTCAATTTTATGAAATTTGAAATAACTAAATCTAATAGTCATAGAGTTGATAGTTTTGATCGAAGCCACCATACTTTCATGGTCCACGAGACGGTAAATCCAATAGAAGGACGACCAATTGGTCATTACAGTGTAAACCTTTCTAACAATTGGTGCGACTGTGGGAAATATCAAGCTAAACACATGCCTTGTTCACATGTGACAGCAGCATGTTCTAGTATCAAATATGATTATTGGAGGCTTATACCTGATGTGTACAAGGTGGAAACGTTACTAAAAGTGTACGGCGAAACGTTCAGACCTATACCAAACAAAGGATATTGGCCTGAATATCAAGGTGTTAAGGTATGTCACAATCCTCTCATGCGAAGAGTCAAGAAAGGTCGCCCAAAAAGCAAACGCATTAAAACAGAAATGGACAATAGAGAAAGGTTGTCAAGAAAGTGCGGATTGTGTCGGGTCTCTGGTCATACTAGAAAACATTGTCCAAACGCTGCCGACACATCTACTCAAATTTTGATGTATTTTTTTTCATTTCAATTTAATGTATTTTTTTTTAAATTCATTAATATAATTTATTATTATAATTTACATGAAAATAATTAATTATATTTATGATTTTATTGTTATTTTATTATTATTACAAATTTTTTTATCCTAAATAAATATTATTTTATTTTAATTTTGTTATTATGTTTACTATTATAATAATTTTCTTTTTTTATTTATTATTATTATTAAAATTATTAATATTATTATTATTATTTATGAAAGTTTTTTATTTTTTTATTTCATTTTAGGGTGTAGGGTTTTTTAAATATTTATAATTTATTATAATTATTTTTACTTATTCAATTAATTAAAAAACTTAGGGTTTAGGGTTTAGGGTTTGGGGTTTATGGGTTAGGGTTTATGAATTATTTTAAATATTTATAATTTATTATAATTATTTTTAATTATTAAATTAAAAAAAAATTAGGGTTTAGGGTTTAGGGTTTGGGGTTTATTAAATATTTTAAATACTTATAATTTATTTTAATTATTTTAAATATTTATAATTTATTATAATTATTTTAAATTTTTAAAATGAAAAAAAAAGGGGGGGTGTAGATCATCGCACCCTGGGGGTGCGAAGATCAACGGGCTGCAAAAATTTCCCCTTCAGGTCATCGCAGGCCTAGGTTGCGACGAGCAACTGGGTCCAAAAAGTAGTGCAACCTGGGAATTTTTTTTCAAAGTGGGGCAATTAGGGAAAGAAAAAAAAAGAGGGATATTGGCATACAAAAACCTAGATTGGGCCATATCAAGGGATAAATTTACAATGATTTCATGGGATTAATCCAAACAAAATTGGGATTTTGTGTTGCTAGTCTAGCCGACACATGGGTAACACCATTTTTGCATTGTTTAAGAACACCTAGAACTCAACATGAGTTCCTTAAATAGGGTCTATTGTGGCACATCATCTTAAAGCAAATGATTTAATTCTTAAGAACTATATTAGGTCCTATAACTTTAATTCATATATAAATATTTTATTTATATTTTATTTTATTACAACTTAAAATATTAATTTAAATATTTTAATTAATGTTATTATACATTATTTTAATTTAAAATAAAATTGAACTTAAATTTTTAAACCATATGTTTTTTTGTCAACTCTTACCGTTGAATCTTTTGAAACGTTGAGCTATGATTGAATAATAAATGAATCTTCATCCATTGTGAATTGCTCTCAAGATTTTTTCCGACTATGATGTTCTTCTCTCTTTTCGAGCATAGTGTTTTTAAGACCAACTTGAGTAGAAAACAATTGACATTCTAGCATAGACCCAATCAGTATTTCAAGTTCATAACAAGTAAACTCTTCACCTTGAGTATTCGAGGTCTATAAAACATATTGGATTGGTTGGTGGTAATAATAATTGAGAATTTTAAAAATTAGAATGTTGATCTCCACATTGAGTATTCATTTGAGGTCTATAAAATATATTGGAATGGTTGGTGGTGATTGTAATTGAGAATTTTGAAAATTAGGATGTTAATAATTTTGCATAAAATGCAAGTAAGATTGTTGAAGATTATATTGATTTAGATCCATTTGCCACAAACAATTTTCTTTTTTTTGAAATAATAAGTAAAAAATATTGTTAATAGAAGCTCAGAGAGAAAAAATTGTGTAATAAAAATTGTGAAAGAAAAATTAAGAGTAAGAAAAACAAATTGTTCCAAATAATAAGAAAACGATTTCATATACAAGTTAACGGTAACAAAAAAGCTAACAGTAATAAATTTATTATTATTAAATTATAAAAGTACAATTCTTTCATGAGGTAACCATTGTGCGAACTTGGCTCAACTCCAACAGTGAACTTGCCCACGAAGAGATTTAGCAACTTGCTCTAACATAGTTTACATGTGACCAAAATCAGATTTCATTGTTTTGCATGTTCCAGTCGCTTTGATCGCGCTGCCATGTCTCCACTCTGGTTTCCCCATTGTAGTTCGATCCTCCAGCCTTGTTCGATGACTTTTGTTCTTCCCAAATCCCCATTTTCCAGATCGATATTAATGTGGTCAGATTCTTGTGCATGATGTCATTTTGAGGTCGCTAGGTTCCTTCGTTGTTCCTCCATCCTTATATGGTCATACGAGTTTCGTCCCATTTTTCTTTTTTTCGATTTGGTTCCTGCACGTTATCTCCATTTTGAGTTATAGTTGGTTGTTGTTGAAGTTTTGAACTTGCTCACATATTTGATTCTTAGTGTTTTGTTCTAGGATTAGGTATCTGCATCTTGCTACTATACTCCCCCAATAGGTGTATGGATATAGTTTATTTTTCATTGCCTTTACTAGCACTTCCGAGTCCGATTCGAAAATTAATTACTTGAAATTAATGTAGTTTAAGATAGCAAACTGGATGCCCTTCAGTAAAGCAAATGATTCAGCGAGAAACCAGACAAAATTACAATGTTTGCAGCAACAAAATTATCCAATTCATTCCAAATAATGATGTCTATTCCCCAACGATCATTACTAGTTAGGTGATCATCCACGTTAAGTTTTAAGTTGTCCTTAGGAGAAGGTGACTAATTGTTGCTTACTAACTTTCTTTTACTTGTTGCTTTGTTGTAGGTTGGTTGAAGATTGATAGAACTTACTCGTGCAAAATTTTCATGGAACTGGCAATAGAACTTACTTGTATTGTTATGTTGTTATAGATTTGTTTGTTTCTTGCAATCTATATTCCATATATAAAAGAGCCTTCTACTTTGATGGGGTCCTTATGGTTTGATAAAATGAGTAGTTTAGGCAATCAATAAAGTGAATCTGGTTTGTATCGGTAAAATTAATTGTTAGGGGTGAATCGAACCAGATCATTGTCGTCCAAACACAATCTCTAAAAATGTGATCAATTGTTTTCATGTGGGTGCCACACCTTGGACAAAGAAGAGGACACATTTTATCAAACCATAAGAACACCATCAAAGTAACATGTTCTCTTATATATGGAATATGGATTGCAAGAAACAAACAAATCTACTACAACATAATAACACCTGTGGAGGTGTCTATTGCCAATTCCATGAAAAAATTTCATGAGAACAATTCTATCAATCTTCAAACAACAACAAACCCTTAAAGATTCATTATTTGCCCAAGCTTAAAGCTATTACTATCTAAAAATATGTAGTGGTCAAACATATTGTTTTGAGCATTTGACTGGACTAATAATCTGGTATCATATAAAGGAGAAGTTGAAGTAGCAATGTCAATCACAAGAAATGAGAGTTTGAATTGTGATCCTTTGAAATTTTTTTATTCTTGTATTTAATTTCAATTAACTCAAGATCAATCTTGGTTGAAATAGAATGTTCTGGGCATGTTAGAAGTGAATAAAACAAATTAGTTTATAGTGAAGTGTTATTTGTGTGTGCAAATAATTAAAGATAAGGGATAGAAAGATCACACACAAAAAGTATACTGGTTCACCCAACTCGGGATAGTCCAATCCTCACAACCATGAGATTTTCACTATGTGCTTCAGAACTAGAATGTTCTCCTTCACACCTTTTCTCTTTATCACACCTTGATCAATTACAATCTTCATCTTTCAACCTAGGAAGAATTTTTATAGTCACCTTGAAATAATTTTCACAGCCAACTTGAAGTAGCAATGTCAATCACAAGAAATAGTGTTTGAATTGTGATCCTTTTAAAATTTTGATTCCTATGCTTAATTTAAATTAACTCAAGATCAATCTTGGTTGAAATAGAATGTCCAGAATTTTCTCGATATGTTAGAAGTAAATAAAGCAAATTAGTTTATAATGAAGTGTGGTTTATGTGTGCAAATAATTAAAAATAAGGGATATAAAGATCACGCACACAAAATATACTGGTTCACCCAACTCGAGCTAGTAAGGTCCTCACAACCATGAGATTATCGCTATGTGCTTCAGAACCAAAATGTTCTCCTTCACACCTTTTCTCTTGATCACACTTTGATCAATTACAATCTTCACATTTCAACCTAGAAAGGATTTTTACAATCACCTTTTAGCCTTGAAAGGATTTTTACAAACACACTCAATCTAACTTAAAAGATAGACTTGAGTTACAAATGATGTGTATGATAAAAGTGTTTGGGGTTTACTTGAGATGAATAAAGAAAGCTCAATAAATGACGATCCACAAAAATAGTGAAGAGAGCTGGAGTTTGCTTGAAGAGTTTTTTGACTTGTTCTTACTTGAACTAGTGTTGGTAGATTTGTGAATTGAACTCTTGCCTTCATCTTCCAATTGATATTCAATTTATAGATGACAAAAGTCTTTGAATATTCAGTTTTAAAATGAATATAGTCGTTGGACACACTTCCTAAGAGTTAGATATATTTTAAAGCAATTTAAACATGTGTTTAAATTGTTGTCCAGAACGTTCTTGACAAACAAAGAATGTTCTTGCTTTTGGGTCTGATGGAAAATGTGAATGGGTGAGTGAATAAGCTGTCAAATGACAGTTAGTACTGTTTTAGATAAGATTTATGCAGAACTTTTTGCATAATAATGTAAGTACAATGTACTTGCATCCTTGCTCACAACTCAACAATGTGGAAATCAATCTTAAGGCTGTTTTCCTCCTTTGGGCATTCAGCTCGAGTTTTGGTTTCACCATTGATTTGAGTAGTCTTGATACTCTTTAAATTGTGGTTTTCGAATGTGCAAAATGATATGTTTTAATTTTGTCTTTAAAAGAGAATAACCAAAATGTTCTTTTGTAAAATTAGAACATTCTTTGTTTCTGTTTTGTATGAGTGAGTGCTAGACTTAGAGCTTTCACAACTGTTATGTGTCATTCTTTTATGTACTCTACGCAGGCTGTTCAGAGGTGCAGTTGCAGTGTCTTATCATGTCTGTTGTAACACCCCAATTTTTAACAGCACGAGTGCATTTTTTTTAAAACAACATAATAAAATAATACGTCGTAGCACAAAACGACAAAAGTCATAAATAATTACATCATATATACAAACAAGTTAAGATAGTTTTTGGGACAATAATCCAAAGTATGCAAATGAAAAATACACCGGGGCTATGAGACCTATCAGACATCACTCATACCCCTAGGGTATTCTTGGCAGACACCTGCACTGAAGTACTTCTCCAAGAATGTTATCCCCCCATGGTCACGTCAACAAATAGAACATGGACCCACAGAAAAAAAAATCAAATGTCAAGGTATATGATAGATACAGTCATCCCGAAACAAAATAAGTACAACTATAAAAGCAAAACCCTATACAACCAAAAACTAATCTGATCATCCACTAACAACTACAATAACAAAGTTGACCTCCACAGTCTACACAAGTTCCTTCTGAGGCAGTGTCTCTCCTCGAAGTAACTTCTTCCTCCTCATCAGCCATGAGGGATTAGTTTTCTCATAAGTCAGGTCCACCCGCGAGATAAGTGACTTCGGCAGAGCTGGAATCTCAAAACAATTCACTACCTCAATGGCAGTCGGGAGAGGATCATTCACTAGAAGTGGAAGCTCTGACTTAACCCGTGGTGGCATCGACCAAGGTACAACCGATCCATCAACAAAACCCTAGACCCCTTCCCTTACGGTAGGAGTCACCACACCTACGGTGGCCTTTGTCTCACCTCTAACTGAAGCATCCTCTACATCTGCCCATGATCCATTCATCCCGAGTACTAATCATGAAGGTACATGATAGTCGATGCTCTCGTGAGTGAGCCCCACATGAAGTACTGCCTCAGCTCTCCTACTTGTCCTCTATACTCTCCCCGTATATGTAGCCCTGCTTGAGATGGGGTCGTATACCCAACCAGTCGGCGAATGCCGGTCAGGGAAGTCTAATGACATTTCCTTCGTCAAGGTAAAAGTTGGTCGAACAAGCTCGGGTATCATCTGAGGGCAAAACCCAATTTCCACAATAATATAAAGCGTCACCAACCAAAATTAACTGTTAACATAAAGACAAACAGTAAGCACTTAGCAATTACAACATGATAGCAAACAATAACAGAGCACGTATATACATATATCATATCATAACAAACATGACTCGTGTGTCAAGAACCCTAATGCAATGCTTATATGTCAGTGCACATGATTTCGGAATTTCCAAACCCTCATTGAGGGGTGCATATCATAAATGAATCGCCTCTCACAGACCAGTACTAATTACCGAGGTGCCACCTATCACAGGTCAGCACGATTTACCAGAGTGTAGTCTATCACAGACCTACACGACTAAAAGTCCTCATAAGGATAAGATGGACCAATCAACTAATGGAACCATCCCGTGGCCCATCGTGGTCACCACTAATACCGTGGCCCATCACGGTCACCACCAACTATGAAATGTATGAGTATACTCTAACTCTTTCACAACAATCATTATGTAAATGTAGCTATTAAAAGACTTCCTTTTAATACTCATTAAACACTAATAATTTTTCATACTTTTCACAGAGCATACTCAAGACATATTCTCATCAATAAAAATTCATAACATGTAGCAACTCATATTATCAATCATGAATGCATAATCACGTCAATATTAACCATTACATATTCACACATCAATCACACATATAAGGTCCCTATCTGCAAACTAAAAATTTGTAAGGAGCCCTTATTTCAATTATAGCTTTTTCAACAACTATTGCTACTACAGTCAAACACAACGAAAATCTCACTCGTGCCAACACCTTCAATCAAATAGTGTTTGACTTAGTCAAACTAGTCCCTAAGACTTTAACTACCTTACAACCCTTTTCTTACTCCTAATCTCCTTAGAGTATATTTCATTAAAAGAGTTTAAAACTAGTAAGAACTAATAATATTATTATTCACAATACCCACTTTTAACATATAAAAACATATTTTTAGAAATCAACATCATTCAATTTTTCAGAGCATTCACTAACAATCATTCGAAACGTCATAAATTATTTTTCTCAAATTTTTTACATAACTACAAATTTTCTCAAATTTGTCATAACTCATTTTTTTTTATTTCAAATAACTACATTTATAAAGACTAAATGTTCAACTAAAGTATTTACCTCATAACAACGTAACCACACACAAGAATATCAATAATTTTTTTTTCTAGTTTCAAAGGTCTAACCCTTTGAAATAAATTCATTCCTTTCAAAATATATATTTTTTTAACAAAGTTTTTATTTTAATTCATGAAACTTGGAATCTTTATAAAAAGAAATTCTAACTCCAGACTTTAACCTTTACTTTATAAACTTGAAACTTAAATTAAAATCATGCAAACTTTTCTAAAGATTGAAAGTATACATATAAAAACTTGAATCCACAATTCACTAATTTTCCTTAAAACACAAGTTCAAAGATTTGATAACCACATGTATTCATTCTTGATCATCAATCATAACAACTATTTTTGGAAAGACATAAACTAAGAAAAATCATTTTTCTTTAATCACCAAAACAACATTAATACTTCAGAGTTCTCCCAACCGCTAACTCGGTGTCAACAGTCTCGATTCCTTTTCAAGACTCAAGGAGCTAACTAAATAAACATAAAGATTTATAAAAATTTGTTCACCACCAAATATTATCCAACCACATCATAATTCCAAAATTTTTGTCTTTCAAGTTATACATTATAAAAATCTTTTTATAAAAATCTTTTTATCTTTCAAGTTATACCACTCAACCGTTAGAGCACACAAATTTTAGTTAACAAAGTACTCTAAACTACTTCTTTAAACTTAGTTCAAGAGTAATTAAAAGAGTAACATTTTTAACTCAAACATATTAATTTCATAATCTAACTTTTTGCTCAAGCTTTTTAACTTAGTCAAAATTTGAACTTTTTCACAACTCTAATTTTTTTTTGTAAAGTTTCAACTTCAGCTCAAACTCATTTATTTAAAAACAACTCATTACATAATTTAAACACAACACAAATTCAAATTTCCTCCTTTTAGTCCCTAGGGTTTTGACCACCTCAAATAATATTAGGGGTTTACTCTATCTTCTCATTATTCAAGCAATACAAGATACCAATTTCATACCTACATACCCAATAAATAAAAATCACAAAATCACAAAATCATCCCTCCCCCATATATGAATAGTCACGGTTTTGGAGAGAAAAGGGGTAAGGGTTTCTTTGTTTTGTTTTTCTAACCATTATTAACAACAACAAGAATCAAAAGATTGATTAAGAACTCAAAAATTTTACTCATCCTCCCACCCATATAAAAGATTACAAATTTAGGAAAAAGAGAAAGGAAGTAAGTGTGTCACCTCAAATAAATTAGCTCACAAGCACCACCTTGTAGGGAGAAGCAATTTTGCTTCCTATGACTTCTTGAAATAAGGCTTTGATCAAGGTGTAAAAATGGAGTTTGTGTCCTCTAAACCAAAGCACCTACACTTATGTATTTTTGTTTTTGTTTTTTTTTTGTTCTACGAGAGAATGAGAAAAACAATTTAATGGGTGAACTAAAAAGGGAATGTCGCTGATGGCTTCTGGTTTCCTCTTTTTTTTTTCTTAACTCGCCAAAAAATATTATTATAGTTAAAATATATAGGTACTTCACTAAAATCATCATTAGAACATCTAATCATTCTTATACACATCACATCACTTGCTTCTCAATCTAATTTAATAAAAATATATACTCATCAATCTTAGATGAATTTATTAGCAACATGTGACTTAATTAAATTAATTAAATTATACTCTAATAAATAATTTTAATCGGGTCTCCAAATATATATATATATATATATTAAGCATATTACTAACTCTAACAAAATATATTTTTGGTATTTTATTCATAAAATAAAAAGTCGGCTAATAGCCTAAGCAATTCAACACAAAAAACACTAAAATTGCATAAATTAGATTTTAGAAAATTCAGAGTCTTACATCTGTCATGGTTGTACTTGTTGCTTTATCAATCTGGAGATTGATCTTGCTTGTTAGTTTCTTATGCTTAACTTTTGCCTTTGTTAATCTTTTGACGAATTTGTTATTTTTTGATAGCTGTTTGTAGACCAGCTATATTGTACTTGTATCACTGATGTAGTGCCTCACTTGTCAAAGCTGTACTTGCTTTATCTATGCCATCAATCTTGCAAGTTACATTTTATGCATTTTTTTGAGACTTTGAGATTTCTTTTGACGAATCTGTCCAGAGTATCCTTGAATATCTAGTTTTGCTTCTTCTTGATAGTTACAGGTGTTTTGTCATGCATCTTGATGTATCAATGCAGCCTAGAATGATCTTGAATTTTAAGAAGGATTTGTTCTTAGTAAACCAAAATGTTCTTAGACTGAATGTTGTAAAAGCTAGAATGTTCTTCGTTTTTTCCAGACTTCAGTTTTAATAACCAGAACAATCTTCATTTTTCAGATTGATGTTTTTTTAATAAATCTGAATAATCTTCGTTTTTCCAGAATGATCTTGTCATCAATTTCCAATTTAGTTAAGACATGATTTTTATTTATTTATATCATGGCGTGATCATTGATTGTTGTATGAATGTATTTGATCACCTTCTTCATGAAGATGTTATCTTGAAGATTAATAATCTTTCTCTTGAATGATTGATATATGATATATTCTTTTTGAGATTCTTAGAATATTGAGTAGATACTTATGCACATTGATGATGTGAATGGCTTCTTGCAATTCATGTTCCTTAAATAAAACTCAAGTGCAATCATTAGTAGATCACCATTCATAAAACTTAATCATTTATTTCATAAGGTTTGTTGTCATTAAAACATATATCAAAAATGTTTTTTCCTCAACACACCTATCAATATAGAAAGAATTTTTACAAACACACTCAATCTAACATAAAACATAGACTTGAGTTACAAATGACGTGTATGATAAAAGTGTTTGTGATCTTGAAACTTCTCAACATTCGTTTGAGATAAATAAAGACAAACTTAGTAATGATGATCCGAAAATATAGTGAAGAGGGCTGGAGTTTGCTTGAAGAGTTTTTGACTTGTTTTTACTTGAACAAGTGTTGGTAGATTTGCAAATTGAACTCTTGCCTTCATTTTCCAATTGATCTTCAATTTATAGATGATGAAAGGCTTTGAATATTCAATTTAAACTTAATATATTCATTATACACATAAGCCAAGTGTCAAATCTGTTTTAAAATAATTAAACACATGTTTATATTGTTGTCCAGAACATTCTTGACGAAACATGAATGTTCTTGCTTTTAGGTATGATGGAAAACGTGAATGAGTGAGTGAATGAGCTGTGAAATATTAGTTGGTACTGTTCCAAATTAGAGTTATGCAGATTTTTCTGCAGAATAATGTACGTACAGGGTATTTCTGTTTTTGCTCACCACTCATCAATCTAGAGGTTGATATCCTCCTTTGGGCATTCAGCTCGAATTTTTGACTTGATCACTAATTTGAGAAATCTTGATACTTTTTAACTTGTGGTTTCAACTATGAAAAATGATTTATTTTAATTCTGTCTTTAAAAGAGAATAACCAAAATGTTCTTTTATAAAACCAAAACGTTCTTGGTTCAATGTTGTATGGAAAACGTGGATGAGTGATTGATTAGCTGTTTAGTGTCACTCCTTTGTCTTATAGGCGTGTTAAGCTTTCTGCAAAAAGTGTAGCAACAATGTCCTTTCGTCCTTGATGTCCTTTCTCACAACTCACTATTCCGGTAATTGATATGGAGGTTGTTTTGCTTCTATGGGCGTTCAACTTGAATTATGGGCTTGATTATAGTGTTTGTGGGAACCAAGTTGGTTTTACATTTAGAGTTTTGATCTTAACAAAAGTATTTTATGAGAACAATATATTTAACTTCAAAGAGTATGAAAGAAGATTCATGTTTTTGAAGAAAATCTAAAATAAGATTTGATTCAAATTTATAATTGAAGAAATTCTAAAATATGATTTGATTCAAATTTATAATTGAAGAAGATTTGATCAAGATTTGTAGAAGATTAGAAGAAGATTTGATCAAGATTTATCTACAACAAATTACGAATAGAATCAATATGAAGAATTTACAATATCAATCTAAACAAAAAAGGAACAAAATCAATTTGAAGAATTTACAAACGCAATATGAACAAAATACAATTTAGAATAAAACAAAGACCAAATTGAAGCCCAAATTTTAACTATAAATAGATACTCAAGGCTGACGAAGAAAAGCATAAAAAGTCATAAAAGAGTAGAAGAACTCATAAGCTCAAAATTTCAAATTCATCTTGGAGTTCAAAGAGAGAAACACTTGTTCAAGTTAGAAATATTTTCTGAGTGCTCTTTTCTTAAAGTGTGAGTGTTATTATGATTATTATTATCAACTTTGTTAGAAGTAACTACTCAAGTTCCAATCTTTTGTATCCAACAGGATAATGGTTTAGTTCCTTCTTCAATCTGCGGTTGTTAGGTTGTTAGGAGAAGACTTGGCTTGTAGGGTCAAGGTGGTTTGTTCCTCAAAAGTCTGGGGTTGTCAGGCTGTATGGGAAGACTGGCTTGGAGGGTCAGGTGTTTTGTAATTCAATGTATTTGAATTAATGGATGAAAGCCTTCTAAATGAGGGGACTAGATGTAGCCAAGTTAGTGGTGAACCAGGATAAATCTATCTGTCCAAATATTTATGTTTCATTATTTGTTGCCTCTTAATTAGATTGCTTCTTATCCAAGTAATTCATAAAAACCAACCAGTCTTCAACAAATCAAAAAAAAAGTTTTCCTACTTTCTTTTGCTGCAAATAATAACATTACATTATTTCAAATGGATGTTAAAAGTGGTTATATAAGTGAAGAAGTCTATGTTAAAAAACCCCCAGGTTTTTAAAGTTCGGAATTTCCAAATCATGTTTTTAAACTTATGAAATCTATGTATGGTATAAAACAAGCAGTTAGGGCGTGGTACGATACACTTAGTAACTTCTTGCTTAAAAATAACTTTGAAAAACGAGAAGTAGACAATACACTTTTTAGAAAATCAATAGAAGATGACATTCTTATTATTCAAATTTATGTTGATGACATTATTTTTGGATCTACTAAAGGCACTCTTTGCCAATAATTTTTTAAATTAATGCAGCATGAATTTCACATGAGTATGATGGGAGACCTTAAGTACTTATTAGGGATACAAATTCAACAAAGTCAAAAAGGCATATACATTCATCAAACTAAATATACAAAAGAGCTTCTCAAGAAGTTTAAGATGAGTGATTTACCTATGGCTACACCAATGCACCCTACTTGTTCACTTGAAAAAGATTATTCAGGCCAAAAAGTTGACCAAAAAAACCTATAGAGGAATGATAGGATCCCTACTTTACCTTACCGCTTCCAGACTTGAAATCATGTTTAGTGTATGTGCAAGATTTCAAACTTACCCTAGGGAATCACAATTAACTCATGTTAAAAGAATCCTTAGATACCTAAAAGACACTACCAACCTTACCTTGTTCTACAAGAAGTCTCTTAACTATAAACGTAGTGGATATTGTGATTCTGATTATGCTGGAGATAAACATGAGTGAAAGAGCACTAGTGGAAACTGCACCTTTTTAGGTTACAACTTAATATCTTGGTCAAGTAAGAGACAAAACATCATTGCAATGTCAATAATAGAGGCTAAGTACATTTCAGCAGCTGGCTGCAGTTCCCAACTACTTTGGATGAAACATCAACTACAAGACTACAAAATCCTAGAAACCAACATTCTCATCTATTGTGATAACACTTTTTCCATTTGTCTAACCAAAAACCCTATACTACATTCTAGAGCTAACCACATAGAGATCAAACACCACTTCATTAGGGACTATTTTCAAAAAGGGGTACTAAACATTCAGTTTGTAGACACTGAACACCAATGGGCTGACATATTCACCAAACCACTACCTGAAGATAGGTTTGACTTCATCAAGAAAAACCTAAATCTTACCTTCATATCTGACTTATATTGTGATCACTTCAAAGTAGTTTAGTTTTAAATTAGATTTTATATTTTCTTGTAATATGTTATATTCATGTTATTAAAAAAAAGAGAAAAAAAATCTCACTTTCATGTCTTTTTGTTTGATGACAAAAGGGGGAGAAAGATATTTGATGAAGTGGAGAGAAAATGATACTTAGACTTAGGGGAGCCCTATGTTAGGGGGAGTCAAAGGAATAGAAAGAAAAGTTGTTATAAAAAATACAAGTTAAAAATACAATATGGTCAAGATTTGAAGAAGATTTAATAATGATTGAAGAAGATTTGATCAAGATTTGTAAAAGATTTGATCAATATTTATCTACAACAAATTACGAACAGAATTTATCTCCTCAATATGAAGAATTTACAATCTCAATCTAAATAAAAAAGGAACATAATCAATTTGAAGAATTTACAAACGCAATCTGAACAAAATACAATTCAGAATTAAACAAGGACCAAATTGAAGCCCAAATTTTAACTATAAATAGATACTCAAGGCTGAAGAAGAAAAGCTTCGAAAATCAGAAAAGAGTAGAAGAACTCATAAGCTCAAAATTTCAAATTCATCTTGGAGTTCAAAGAGAGAAACACTTGTTCAAGTTATAAATATTTTCTAAGTGTTCTTTTCTTAAAGTGTGAGAGTTATTATTATTATTATTATTATTATTATTATTATAAACTTTGTTAGAAGTAACTACTCAAGTGCCAATCTTTTGTATCCAAGGGGATAGTGGTTTAGTTCCTTCTTCAATCTGGGGTTGTTAGGTTGTTAGTAGATAACTTGGCTTGTAGGGTCAGGATGGTTTGTTCCTCAAAAGTCTGGGGTTGTCAGGCTGTTTGGGAAGACTGACTTGGAGGGTCAGGTGTTTTGTAGTTCAAGATATTCGAATTAGTGGATGAAAGCCTTCTGAATGAGGGGACTTGATGTAGCCAAGTTAGTGGTGAACCAGGATAAATCTATCTGTCCAAATATTTATGCTTTCATTACTTGCTGCCTCTGAATTCGATTGCTTCTTATCCAAGTAATTCATTAAAACCAATCAGCCTTCATCAAATCAGCAAAAAGTTTTCAACTTTGGCAAACACAATTCAACCCCCTTCTCGTGTTTGCACCTTCAGTTTTTAGTAGTCTTGATATTCTTTTATGTAGAGGTTTGGACTATGGAGAATGATTTGTTTTAATTATGTCCTTAAAATCAGATTGTTCTTTAGATCAATCTATCATCAATCTAGAGATCAATTTGGGTACCAATCTGCAAAACATTCTGCATGTTTGTTTTTGCAAGTAGGCCTTCCAATATTGACTTTTAATTGCTCATTAAATGTTAGAAAGCCCATATGCAAAATGATAACTATTTTACTGCATAGTGTGCTTCCAAAAATATTCTTATTGTAAATGTATTTTTAATATAACAACCATAACATTCTGGTGAATGTTCTTCCATAATTCTTTAAACAAATGACTCAATCATGAAATGATTTCTTCTTCAAAGTTAATTCTTTTCATTTTGCTGAACTTATATGAGTATTTATGAGTGCAATGAACTTGTTCATCATTAGAATATTCTTTCATAACCATTGACAATGTTATCTTCTACATGAGAGGAGAAATCTTTTGTTGAAGCAACAATTTCTACAATTTCTCTTGGTATTGCTCATGTTGTGTATTATCCATCAAGTATGACTGAGATACTTTAATATAAATATAAATATACTGGATACTTTCTTCATGAACATGCTATCTTGAAAATGCAATAATCATTCTCTTGAATGATTGATATATGATATATTTCTTTTGAGATTCTTTCATTATTGAGTAGATACTTATGCGCTTGTTGATGTGAATGACTTCTTGCTTGTCCACTTATGCAATTCATGTTCTTTAAATAAACTCAAGTGCAATCATTAATAAATCACCATTCATTAAACTTAATCATTTAAGATTTGTTGTCATTAAAACATATACTAAAAAAAATTTTACCCCAACAGAAGTATCAATATATTCTATGCTTTAAAATATGTCAAATCATCATTTTTTTAGTTTAAAAATCTTAGGGTTGGAACAAAATTGTTAACTTTTACAATTAGGAAGCTAACTCTCTGAATTGGTGAAAATAGATGAACCAAAACTGCAATTAAGCGTAAAGCAAATCACATAGTAACATATATGGTTTGTCAAGAATTTTCTAAGCCCATTTATCTTTAAAAATTTAGCCTTAATTGCTATTTTGGTCCTTCTATTATCATCAATTCACGGAATTGATCCCCATATTTTAAAAGTCGATAATTTTGGCCCCCCTCAGATTTTTGAACTAAAAAATAATGATTTGACATATTTTAAATGATGTGTCATACGATTTAATGATATAGAAGCGTCTAGATGAATTAATTATCCATGTGTCATTAATTAAATTATAAAAATAAAAAATTTCTAAAGTTGAAAGTTTAGTTTTTAGATGGTTTTATTGAGATTTCATGAATGTTAATTGTCTACATCATGGTATCATATGTCCCATTAATTAAATTTTATCACGTCAGCATTTTTTAGTTAAAAACTAAGAATGAATTATCAAAACTATCAAATTTTCAAATTGGGAGGCCGATTTCCTGAATTGATAAAAATAAGAAGACTAAAACTGCAATTAAGTCAAAAAATTATTTCAATTTAAACCTAATTACATGTTCTTTTTCCTCCAAGTTTTAGCTAGCCATACTAATGCAAATTTTGCCAATGAAGTCACACTACGCCAAAAATTGCATTTTCAAGCGCTTTTTTTAAGCTCTTTACAGTATTTTTAAGCGCTGTAGTATCTAGTGCTTTAAAAAGATACAACAACGCTATTGAAAATAAAAAAGCGCTGTAATATGTACATATATATAGCGCGCTTCTTATAATAGTTTTACAACGCTTTTTTGAAAAAGCACTGTAAGAGGTCCATATATAGTGCGCTTCTTATAATAGTTTGACAACACTTTTTTTAAAAAGCATTGTAATAAGCTTAGAAACGCGTTGTAAAACGTTTAAAAAGCGCTGTAAAAGAATGAGATTTTAATTTATGGCATTTTTCAAAAAAAGTGCTCACCTATTAACAAATTATATAACTTTCAGTTGGAGCACAAACTGACACCAGTCTTCTTTTATTTCAATGAGATCACATTTAGAGTATGTTATTTTGCTATCTAAAGATCAATGAGATCTAAAGAACAATATGATTTTAAGGACATAATTAAAACAAATCATTCTCCATAGTCCAAACCTCTACATAAAAGAATATCAAGACTACTAAAAACTGAAGGTGCAAACACGAGAAGAGGGTTGAATTGTGTTTGCCAAAGTTGAAAACTTTTTGCTGATTTGATGAAGGCTGATTGGTTTTAATGAATTACTTGGATAAGAAGCAATCGAATTCAGAGGCAGCAAGTAATGAAAGCATAAATATTTGGACAGATAGATTTATCCTGGTTTACCACTAACTTGGGTACATCAAGTCCCCTCATTCAGAAGGCTTTCATCCACTAATTCAAATATCTTGAATTACAAAACACCTGACCCTCCAAGTAAGTCTCCCCAAACAGTCTGATAACTCCAGACTTTTGAGGAAGGAGAACAACACCAAGACTCTACAAGTCAAGTCTTCTCCTACCAATCTGACAACCCCAGATTGAAGAAGGAATCTACACCACTATAAGGTTTGATTACAAGGGTTTTGGAACTCTGTAAAGTTGCTTCTAGAAAGATGATGTTATTTTTTCTTCCCTTTGATGATATCCTCTAATTGATGATATCATCTGATGTTTGCCTTTGATGACATCCTCTGGTATTCTCTAGAGGTATCTTCTGGTACCCTCTGGTGACATCCTCTGGATGTAGTCTCTGGTATCCTCTGGATATTTCCTCTAGCCAAAACTTCTGGTGTAATTTTTATCTTCTGGCGACGTCATCGTCTAGTGTATCCTTTGGTGGTGTCATCCTTTGATTTTGCACAGCCTCTGATTTTTTCTTCTAAATCAAAATACGATTTACATAAAATACTTTTGTTAACATCAAAACTTTAATTGCAAGAACCAACTTGGTTTCAACAATCTCCCCCTTTTTGATGATGACAAAACTTTGTATTTTTTATAACTATTTTTCTTTCTTTTGACTCCCCCTAAGACTAAGCTTTACTTTGAAGTTTTCTCCCCCTAAGTCTAATGCCCCAGATACTTTATCAAATACATCTTCTCCCCCTTTGTCATCAGACAAAAAGGATTGAAGGAAGAAAGGAGATCTTCTGATTTTTTTTTCATCTTCTGACCTTTTTTTTATAATAAAAGTACACGAAAATACTAAAATACATATAACAATAAATTAAAATAAGATACAAATCGACTAAGCAACTAGTCATGGATGAAGTTAAGGTTGAGGTTTTTCTTGATGAAGTCAAACCTATCTTCCAGTAATGGTTTATTGAATATGTCAGCCCATTGATGGTCAGTGTCTACAAATTGAATGTTAAGTACCCCTTTTTGAACATAATCTTTGATGAAGTGGTGTTTGATCTCTATGTGCTTGGCTATATAATGTATGATAGGGTTTTTGGTTAGGTTGATGGTTGAAATGTTGTCACAGTATAAAGGGATGTTGGTTTCTATGATGTTGTAGTCTTCTAGCTGATGTTTCATCCAAATGAGTTGAAAACTGCATCCGGCTACTGAAATGTATTCAGCTTCTGCTATTGAGATGGCAATGGTGCTTTGTCTATTGCTTGACCAGGATATTAAATTATCTCCTAAGAATGTGCAGTTTCCACTTGTGCTTTTTCTCTCAAGTTTGTCTTTAGCATAATCAGAGTTATAGTATCCACTCATTTTGTATGTAAGAGTTTTCTTGTAGAACAAGGTGAGGTTGGTAGTGCCTTTTAGGTATCTAAGGATTCTCTTAACGGCAGTTAAATGGGATTCCCTAGGGTCAGACTGAAATAGGCACATACACTAAACATAATGTCAAGTCTAGAAGCAGTGAGGTAAAGGAGAGATCCTATCATACCTTTGTAGGATTTTTGATCAACTTTTTGTCATGAGTCATCCTTTTCAAGTGAGCAGGTAGGGTGCATTAGGGTAGCCATAGGTTTGCAGTCACTCATCTTTAACTTCTTGAGAAGCTCTTTTGTATATTTTGATTGATGAATGTATATACCTTTTTTACTTTTCTGAATTTGAATTCCTAAGAAGAACTTAAGTTCTCCCATCATGCTCATTTGAAATTTTTGTTGCATCAATTTAGAAAATTCTTTCCAGAGAGTGCCATTAGTAGATCCAAAGATAATATCATCAACATAAACTTGAATAATCAGAATATCATCTTTTATTGATTTTCTAAAAAGAGTATTGTCTACTTGTCATCTTTCAAAGTCATTTTTGAGTAAGAAGTTACTAAGTCTATCATACCATGCCCTAGGTGCTTGTTTTAAACCATACAAAGATTTTTTAAATTTCAAAACATAGTTTGGAAATTCAAAACTTTCAAAACTTGGGGGTTGTTTAACACAGACTTCTTCACTTATATAACCATTTAAGAATGCGCTTTTAGCATCCATTTGAAATAATGAAATGTTATTATTAGCAGCAATGGAAAGTAGGATACGAATAGCTTCTAACCTGGCCACTGGAGCAAAAGTCTCAGTGTAGTCAATACCTTATGTTGGAACCAAGTTGGTTCTTGCAATTAAAGTTTTGATGTTAACAAATGTATTTTATGAAAATAACATATTTGACATAGAAGAAGAATGAAAAATGTCACCAGAAGAATAAATTAGAGGATGACGATACCAGAAGCAGAAATCAGAGGATGTCGTCACCAGAAGATGATGTCACCATAAGCTGAAATCAGAGGATGATGTCACCAGAAGCAGAAATCAGAGGACGACGTCACCAGAGGATGATCATCAGAGGAATCTATCAGAGGAATATGTTAGAGAAAAATGCTCAAAACAGAATTGGAGCAAAAGACTCTGAGAAACAGAATCTAGCTAAAAATATGCTCAAAACAGAATTTGAGAACAAAGCTTAAAACAAAATTGGAGTAAAAGACTCAAGAAACAGAATCTAGCTAAAAGCATTCTCAAAACAGAAGCGGAGCAAAATGCTCAAAACAGATTAATTGAAATATACTCCAGAAGTAAAGCATCAGTGAGCAAAAGACTCAACAGAATTTGAGCAAACTACCCCAAAATATTCTCAAAATAGATTAATCGAAATACACTCCAGAAGTAAAGCATCAGTGAAGTCCTAATTTCAGCTATAAATAGAGGCTTAATACTAGAGAATAAAGCATCGAAAAATAGAAGAACTCAAGCAAAAATTCATAAGTATTCAGAGAGTTCAAAGGAGAGAAACACATGCTTAAAAGATAAATATTTTCTAAGTGTTCTTTCCTTAGAGTGTGAAGCTGGTCGTCATCATAAATTATTCAGAAGCAAACACTCTAGTTCACTTTAAGCATATTGTGAGTATCAACTTTCCAGAAGTAATTACTCAGTTCTAATTTCAATCCCTTATATTAAATCCTACAGTGTTGAAGCTTCTTCTAGAATCTGGGGTTGTCAGGTTGTTAGAAAAAGACTTAGCTTGTAGGTTTAAGGTTGTCAAGTTCCTCAAAAGTCTGGGATTGTCAGACTGTTTGAGAAGACTTGGCTGGTTTAGTCAAGGTGTTGTTGTTCCTCAAAAGTCTGGGGTTGTCAGGCTGTTTGAGAAGACTTAGCTGGTTTAGTTAAGGTGTTGTTGTTCCTCAAAAGTCTGGGGTTGTCAGGCTGTTTGAGAAGACTTGGCTGGTATAGTCAAGGTGTTGTTGTTCCTCAAAAGTCTGGGGTTGTCAGGCTGTTTGGAAAGACTGGCTTGTAGGGTCAGTGTTGTTGTAATTCAAAGGAGTTTGAATTAGTGAAAAGGCCTTCTGGAGGAAAGGATTGGACGTAGCCTAGTTAACGGTAAACCAGTATAAATTGCTATGTTATTATGTTATTATTATCCGCAGTTGAATCTGATTAGTTATATATCGAATAATTCACATTAACATTCAACAAAACAGCAAAAGAAATCAAGTTTGACAAACACAATTCAACCTCCTTCTCGTGTTTGCACCTTCACCTTCTTACTGACTGTATCCTTGTGCAACACATCGTGCCTTGTTTTTGACAACTTCTCTTTTTTCATTCAGCTTGTTTATGAAAACCCATTTGGTTCCAATAATGTTCTTTTCTAGTCTTGAAACTAGATTCAAAATATCATTCATTTAGCTCTTTTTGAATTGGTAGAGTCCATCTTTATCCTTCTTCGAACTCATCTTCAGATTTATCCTTTGAAGATTTGTCGTATTCTTGCTTGTAGCTTCTGCTTTTTCCAAGTTCTTTTGCATGCATCAACTTCTGGTTCTGGTAAATCTGTATTAACTTCTGGTTGTAGTAAATCAACTTCTAGTTCTGGTAAACCAGCATTAGTTTCCTCTAGTTTTGGTTAACCTGCATCAGCTTCATCTTGCTTTGACTTTTCAGGTCAAGCTATTTGTCATATAACATAATACAAATCAAATAACTTAAAAATAAACTCAATACAGCCAAACCATTACTTCTACTTCTGGCGGTTTCTGCTTGTTTTTGAAACCACTGAAATACTGTTTATGTTGAAGTGTTCACATCACGTGGATCACTTCGTTCCTCTGACAGTTTGAAAACCTGCAGGATACTTATCTAGCTTTGATTTTTAAGATCAAGCTTCTTGTTATCACAGTAAACATAAATATCAAACAATAATCATATTTAAAGATAGATATAACCTATATGTCACAGCTTTAGTTTCATTCTGAAAATCCTCTTGTTTCTGATTTTCAGATTCTGAATCTGCATATTCTATGATTAGAGGGTCTGGATGAAGGGCTTTGCATTCCCTTCCAGATTCATAGTCTTGATGAATTTCATTAGAGTGTTCGAAGAAGTCTCCAGATTCTGACAGTTCTCTCTCTCCTAATATATGAGGTTCCTTATAGTTCTGGAACTGATGATAATTCTGATTCCTCTAGTAGTTCCAGTTTTATTGATATATGTGATTCCTCTGCCTATTTTGATTTGGTTGATATGTGTGCTTTCTTTGATATTTCTGATTCTTCGTATGGTTCTGGTTCTGATAGTTATTTTGTTGACCAGTTCTTCTTCCACCAGAGTCAGTTTGCTTATGTTTGGCAGATGTTGGAACATAGACCTTTTTCCCTTCATATGTTGTCAGCATCCATTGACCAGGCACCATGATTGGTGTTTCACTTTGGTTGCTCAGAACATCTGTAACATAAACAACTTTATCTTTTGGTACCCAAATATGGTTGGGTCCAGGTTTGTTAGTCTTGAAAGGTTTCTTGTATCTCCTTGATTTTATCACAGGACAAGACAATTTTGAGTGACCTTTCATGCCACAAACAGCACACAAAATATTAGAGGAAATAGGTTTAGTTACAGTTACAATTTCATCAAATCCTATGGCTCTTTTATCATTGTTACTGACTCCAAAGATCATAGAAGCATATTTGCTTCATTCCATACCATTAACAATAAAATCTTGTAAAACTTGTTCATGCATATCAGAATTACATACAATATTTTTACTTGATGTTGAACAAAGATTACTTTTTAGGGTTAGGTTTTCAGACTTAAGCTCAGCAATATCAATTTTAAGAGTTGCATTTTCTGTTTTACATTCTGCATTTTGATTCTTTAAAACATCAATTTCTTTGGTTAGAGTTTTATTTTCTTCCCTAAGTGTTTTCAGTTTTAAAGATAGTTTGTTATTGATAGTTAAAATATCATTCATTGCAGTAATTAAATCATATCGAGTGAGTTTAGAAAATACCTCTTTTTCATCTTCTGATGATTCACTTCCAGAATCAGATTCTGTATCGGATCCAGAGGCAGCGCTTGTGTGAGCCATTAGAGTCAGTTATGTTTCTGATTCACTTCCAGAATTAGAGTCTGGGTTGGATCCAGAGGGAGAATGAATGTGTGCCATCAGAGCCAATTCTACTTCTTCTGATTTCCTTCCAAAGTTGGATCCAGAGGCAGAATGAGTGCAAACTGTATGAGCCAATTCTGCTTCTTCTGATTCACTTCCAGAGTCAGATTTTATGTTGGTTCTAGAGGCAGAATTTATGTGAGCCATCATGGCTAGTTCTGCTTCTTCATTTTCAAAAGATTCATCAAAATCATCCCATGTTTCCATCAGATTCTTCCTCTTGGGTCTGGAGTCTTTCTTCGGATTTTTCCCTTTCTCAAGATTTTTACATTCTGACTTGATGTGCCCAGGTTCATTGCATCCATAGCAGATGATGCTCTTCTTGTCTTGTTCATCCTTTCCTCTGTTGGAATGCTTGGAATACCTCTGGGGAAACTTCTTTCTAGTCTGCCACATCTTCAGAACCATCCTAGTTAAGAAGGCAATGTCTTCTTCTTCTGGTTTTTGATTATGGTCCTCAGAATCACTATCTTCTAATTATGCTTCTGCTTATGCTTTTAGAACATTCTTCCGTTTGGATTTTAAGGCTAGGTGTTGGAACCAAGTTGGTTCCTTCACTTAAAGTTTTGATGTTAAGAAAAGTATTTTATGAAAATAACATATTTGACTTAGAAGAAGAATGAAAAATGTCACCAGAAAGAATAGATCAGAGGATGACGTTACCAGAAGTAGAAATCAAAGGATGACGTAACCAGAAGCAGAAATCAGAGGATGACGTCACCAGAAGCAGAAATCAGAGGATGACGTCACCAGAGGATGATCACCAGACAATGGTCACCAGAGTATATCACTAGAGGATATCATCGGAGGAATCTGTCAGAGAAATATGCTCAAAACAGAATCTAAGAAAAATGCTAAAACTAGAATCTGAGAAAATGCTCAAAACACAATTGGAGCAAAAGATTCGAGAAAAAAAATCTAGCTGAAAGTATGATCTAAACAGAAGTTGAGCAAAATGCTCAAAACAGAATCGGAGCAAAAGACTCAAAACAAAATCTGAGCAAACTACTCCAGAATATTCACAAAACAGATTAATTGAAATATACTTCAGAAGTAAAGCATCAGTGAGCAAATGACTCAAAATAGAATCAGAGCAAACTACTCCATAATATTCTCAAAACAGATTAACCGAAATACACTCCTGAAGTAAAGCATCAGTGAAGCCCTAATTTCAACTATAAATACAGGCTTAATGCTGAAGAATAAAGCATCGAAAACCACAAGAACTCAAGCTTAAAATTGAACGTTATCTAAGAGTTCAAAAGAGAGAAACACAAATGTGCAAGAGCAATATTTTCTAAGAGTTTACGACAGAGAATACAGTGCAACAATCAGCTTTCCAGAAGCAACAAAAGAGTGCAAGAATTAGTGCAGCAAACAGCTTTCCAGAAGTAATGTTGCAAAGTTCCAAACCTTTATTATATAACCCGATAGTGGTGTAGATTTCTTCTTCAATCTGGGGTTGTCAGATTGATAGGAGAAGACTTGACTTGTAGAGTCAAGGTGTTGTTATCGTTCCTCAAAAGTTTGGGTTGTCAGGCTATTTGGGAAGACTGACTTGAAGAGTCAGTGGTGTTGTAATTCAAAGGTGTTTGAATTAGTGAAAAGGCCTTTTGGAGGAAGGGACTGGACGTAGTCTAGTTAACGGTGAACCAATATAAATTGTTGTGTTATTATATTATTATTATCCGCTGCTGAATCTGATTAGTTATCTATCGCATAATTCACATCAACAGTTTACAAAATAGCAAAAGTAATCAAGTTTGACAAACACAATTCAACCCTCCTTCTCGTGTTTGCACCTTCAGTTGGTATTAGAGGTCAGTCTCAAGGCTGACCACTTTACAGTGTTTGAGGAAAGATCCAAGGGTTCAAAATGTCTGGATTCAATGAAGAAGCTGTTGGAGGAAACATCAACAGATTTCCTCTATTTGATGGAGAACGATTTGAGTACTGGAATGACAGGCTGAGAAGTTTTTTTATTTCACAAGATCCTGAACTTTGGGACTTGGTGGAAGATGGTTATACTGCTCTAGAAGATGATGATGGTGTTAATATTTCCAAAAGAGATATGGATGCTGATCATAAGAAGATGTTCAAGTTGCATCACAAATCTAGAACGTTCATGATCAATGCAATCACATTCAAGGAGATCGACAAGTGCACTAACAGAGAAACAGCGAAGAGCATCTATGATAGTCTGATTCTGACTTACGAAGGCAGTAAGCAAGTTTAAGAAGCAAAGGCTAAGATTCTAGTCAAGAAGTACGAGTTATTCAAGACGGAAGAAGATGAAGACATTGAAACTATATTTTCCAGATTCCAAACTCTAGTGTCGGGATTAAGGGTACTAGAAAAGAGTTACACTACTGCTGATCATGCAAGGAAAATACTTAGAAGTCTGACAATCAAGTGGAGACTAAAGATCACTGCTATTCGGAAGCTAAAGATCTTAATACTCTAAAGCTGAAAGAATTAATCAGCTCCCTCAGATCACATGAAATTGAGTTGGAAGAAGATGAACCTAAGAAGAAGAACAAAACTCTAGCCCTAAAATCCAAGCAGAAGAAGGTTCTGAAAGCAACATCAGAATCAGAAGATAGTGATTCAGACGATCAAAGTATGACCTCAGAGGAAGAAAATATTGCTTTCTTATCTAGAAATTTCAGAAAGATGTGGCACAATAGAAGAAAGAAATATTTCCAAAGATATTTCAAGCAGTCGAACAAAGAAAGTGATGATACACATGACAAGAAAGATATTATCTGCTACAGATGTAATGAATCTGGACATATTAAGTCAGAATGTCCCAATATAGAGAAAGGGAAGTACTAGAGGAAAGATTTCAGAACTAAGAAGAAAAGTATGATGGCTACATGGGATGATTCTGATGAATCTTCTGAAGATGAACAAGCAGATTTGGCTATGATGATTCACACTAACTCTGTCTCTGGATCCAACACAAAATCTGATTCTGGAAGAGAATCAAAAGACGATGAAACTGAGGTATATTCTGAATTCACTCGATCTGATTTGATTACTGCTCTGAATATCTTTTTAAACAGCAATTACAAATTGTCTTTAAAACTGAAAAGTCTTAAGAAAGAAAATACAAATTTAGCAGAAGAAGTTAATGTTTGAAAGAATCAAATTGCAGAATTTAAAACAGAAAGTGTCATTCTTGAAACTGATATTGCTAAATTGAAAACAGAGAATGTATATCTGAAAAAAAGTTTTGCTGAACTTCAAGTTGAAAGTCTAACTCTGAAAAATGACCATAATTCAACATCAATTGAAAATACCACAAGTAATTCTGATATACCACAAGTAATACCATCAATTGAGTTCATTTTTAAATTATTTGATTTGTATTATGTTATATGACGAATAGCTTGACCTGAAAAGTCAAAGCAATATGAAGCTGATGCAGGTTAACAAGAACTAGAGGAAACTAATGATGGTTTACCAAAATCAGAGGAAACTGAAGCTGGTTTACCAGAACCAGAGGAAACCGATGCAGATTTACTAAAACCAGAAGCTGATAAAGATCTACCAGAACTAGAAGCTGATGCAGGCAAAAGAACTGGAAGAAGCATAAGCAGATAAACCAGCAGAACATGGAGAAGTGAAGGATACAAGCAAGTCAGAAGCATGTGACACATCTGTTGGAACCAAGTTGGTTCTAAGTACTTAGGATTTTGATGTTTACAAAAGCACTCCATGTAATCTTATTTTGTTCCTTGAATTATTACATTAAATGCCACCAGAAGATGAAGTTTCCAGAGGCAGAAGATGAAGACACCAGATAATGCATGCAGAAGATACCAGAGGATGCATCCTAAAATTACTAGAGGATATCTTTGCTGGCCCAGATCAGAAGGAGGCAAAGTCATAAGGAGACCTGGACCAGACCCGAAGGAAGCCTACCAGAGGGAGACTTGATCCAGACCAGAAGGAATCTTTAGTCAGACTTAGACCAGAAGTTATTATGACCAGAATATGGCCTGGCAGTGAAATGATAAAACAGCCCAGACTTGATCTAGACTTAATCAGAGGATAAATTAATGGGTCCAGAACAAAAGAATCAATCCATATTTGACCCAGACGAGAAGATAGCATGGTTTAGGGTATGAAACTAAGTCTAGACCAGAAGAAATGATGTCCAGATTTTATCCAGACCTAATCCAAATCAGAAGGTAAAATGTCCAGACTGAAATATTATTTGTCCAGATTTAATTTCAGACCCAGTTCAAAATTGGTCCAGATCAGAGGGAAAAGGTTCAGATCAATGGTCAAGATTTAAGTATATGGCCTAGTGTTGGCCGAGATCAGAATATCAGACCATGGCCCAGAGTTGGCCGAAATTAGAAGGTCAGAATGTGTGGTCCAGCATTGGCCGAGATCAGAGGATCACAGTAGATCAGTTTGCTAGACCAGGTTGGCCGAAATCAGAAGGTCAGAATGTGTGGTCCAGCATTGGCTGAGATCAGAGGATCACAATAGATCAGTTTGCAAGTCCAGGTCGGGCGAGATCAGAAGATCAGAAAGTGTGGTCCAGGGTTGGCCGAAATCAGAGGATCACAGCAGATCACTAAGTATGGTCCAGATGTTGACGAGAGCAGAAGATCAAAGGGTTCAGATTTAATCATGATGATAATCGGTGGAGATTTGATTAAAATTTGATCAAAGTATTAAAAAGGATTTGATACAAAAATAAATTGAAGACTTGTGGAATTCATAAGCTATTGGCGGGAAGAAAGATTTGTTCCAGAATTAATTAAAGTCAGAATTGGTCAAAGTTATTTTTGAAAGGCAATCTAGAGCATAAAAAGATATGTTTTTTATTTAAGTGAAACCTGATTGGACAAGTTATTTTTGCAAGAGAATCCAACAAGATACAGCTAGAAATTAAGCTTGGAAGAGACCCTAATCTACATCTATAAAAGGAGGCTCAAGGCAGAATACTTAGCATCGAAAATCACAAAAGAGTCATACACTTCCAAAACCAAACACTCAAGTTTTCAGTGAGGTTAATTGTGAGTTTCAGCTTTCCAAAAGCAAGCACTCGTGGTATTTTCTTTCCCTTGTGTTAGATCTAAGTTGTTGAAGTAGAGTCTACAATTTGAGGGAGTCAGAAGGGATAGCAGATTACATGGCAATTAGATCAAGGCGTTGTAATTCCTTTTACAATATGGGGTTGTCAGATTGGTAGCAGAAGACTTGACTTAGGAAGTCAATGTGCTGTATTCCTCAAGAGTCTAGGATTGTTAGACTGTTTGAGAAGACTGACTTGGAGGGTCAGTGGAACTGTTGTAATTCAAGGTTTGAATTAGTGAAATCCTTCAAGTTTAAGGGACTGGACGTAGCCAAGTTAACGGTGAACCAGTATAAAATTATGTGTTTTTATTTTTACTTTATATCCGCTGCTAACTCTGTTTTATTCATACATCATGTTTTGTTTTAAAACTGCAAAAATAGAAAAAGTATTCAAGTTAGGCAAACACAATTCGACCCCTCCTTCTCGTGTTTGCACCTTCAATTGGCATCAGAGCTCGGTCTCAAGGATGAGCACTTAACAATGTTTGAGGAAAGGTCCAAGGGGTTCAACATGGCAGAATCCAGAGATGAATTGGGAGGCAACATCAACAGACCACCACTGTTTGATGGAGAAAGGTTTGAGTATTGGAATGATAGAATGAGAAGTTTCTTCATATCTCAAGATCCTGAATTATGGAAGATGGTAGTCAAAGGATACACTGCACCTACTGTTCCAGATGATCCAACTAAAGAACTAGACATCGATGACATGAAACCAGACCAGAGCAGATTATACAAACTTCATCACAAGTCCAAAAACGTAATCATCAGTGCCATCACATTCAAGGAATTTGACAGATGCACAAATAAAGAAACAGCAAAGAGCATATTCGACAGTCTGGTTCTGACCTATGAAGGAAGCCAGCAGGTTCAAGAAGCAACGGCTAACATACTGGTCAAACAGTGTGAGATGTTCAAGATGGAAGACTATGAAAACATTGATGGAATGTTCTGCAGATTCCAGACTCTGATATCTGGACTGAAGGTCTTGAAGAAAAGCTACACAACAGCAGATCATGTCAAGAAGATTCTAAGAAGCTTACCAACCAAGTGGAGACCAATGGTTACTGCAGTTCAGCAAGCCAAAGATCTGAACAACTTAAAACTTGAAGATCTAATCTGCTCACTCAGGTCTCATGAAATAGAACTAGAAGCAGATGAACCAAAGAAGAAGAAGAATCTGGCCCTGAAGTCGAAACAGAAGAAAGCTGCAAGGGCATCATCAGAATCAGAGGATAGTGACAGTGACTGTGATGATATGGCTTACTTAACCAAAAAGATGGTTAAGATCTGGGAAAACAGGAAGACAAGAAGCTATAAGAAGAAACATAACAACAAAGGAAAGGAAGAATCTGACAAGAAGAGTATCGTTTGTTATGGAAGCAATGAACCTAGACACATCAAGTCAGAATGTCCATATCTGGAAAAAGGCATACAGCACAAGAAGAGCTCCATATTTAGAAAAAAGGGTCTGATGGCAGCCTGGGATGCATCAGAATCAGAGGAAGAATCGTCTAATGAAGAAGAGGCAGAAACAGAAAAGATGGCACACATCAGGTCTGCCTCGGGACTTCATAAAGGCACGATTTCAAGAAGGAAAGTAGGAAGAAGGAAGAATGATCGAAGCAATCATTCAAGCAAGTCTAGAAGCACATCAGAGGGAGCAATTCTGGCTCTGATGGCTCATACTAACTCAAGCTCTCGAGACGGCTCAGGCTCTGGAACAGAATCAGAAGATGAAGACAGTGAGGTATTTTCTGATCTCACTAGATCTGAATTAATTGAGGCTTTAAAAGACATTTTAAATGCAAACAATAAGATGTCTTTAAAACTGAAAACTCTTAGGGAAGATAAGAAAAATCTAACCAAAGAAGTCCAAGTTTTAAAGAATCGAAATTCTGAGTATGCAACTGAAAACAAGGATTTTAAAACTAAAGTTGCAAGACTCAAATCTGAAAACCAAACTCTCAAAAGTAATATTTGTTCCACTTCCAAAACTGTTTAGGAATCTGATATGCATGAGCAATTTTTTCAAAACTTTATTTCCAATGGAATGGAAAGAAGTAAATATGCATCTATGATTTATGGAAACAGTAACACTAGAAATAGAGGTCTTGGTTTTACAAAAATGATTGCTGAAAGTAAAGTTGTTCATTCTGATGTTTTATGCATTGTTTGTGCTAAGAAAGGTCACTCTAAACTATCTTGTCCAATGGTAAAATCTGAACAAGATCAGAGAGCTGTTAAGACTAACAAACCTGGACCCAATCAGTTCTAGGTACCAAAAGATCAAATTGTCTATGTTGCAGATATTCTGAGCAAACAGAAGGAGACACCAACAATGGTGCCTGGACAATGGATGTTGGCAATGCACAAGCAGAAAAAGGTTTATGTTCCGGCTACAACAAGACAAAGGCAATCTGAGTCTGATGGAAAAAGGTCTGGTCAACTATACTAGAACCAGAATCAGAATTAGAACCAGAACTGGAACCAAAATCAAAACTGGAACCAGAACAGGAACTGGAACCAGTATCAGAAGCACAGAAACTGGAACCCGAACCAACACTGGAACCAGAACCAATACTGGAACCAGAATCAGTAATGGAACCATAATCAGAATCAACACTGGAACCAGAACCAGAATCAGATCAGGAATTACCAGAATTACCAAATTCATCAAAACCACCAGATTCCCCCAAATCACCAGAATCATCAAGGTTATCAGAATCACAGGATTCACCAAAATTACCAGAATCAAAACATGTTCCAGAATCATTGGAGAAACATGGTTTATCAACCCAAGCAGAATCAAGGAAACTGCTCAAACAGGCGAGAAGAAGAACTTGCTCTAATGGCTCGAACAGAAGCTAAGTCTGAATCTAAGTCTGACTCTGACAGAGCAAAGGCAAGGTCTAATCAGCAACACAAAGCTTGGTATCTTGACAGTGGATGCTTCAAACACATGATAGGAGACAAATCTATGTTTCTAGATCTGCCTATGAAGAATGGAGGCAAATTTTCCTTTGGAGGAAACCAGAAAGGTCAGATTATTGGTACACGAACTGTTGGTAACACTTCTTCTTCCCTATCTTTTAAAAATGTTCTGCTAGTTAAAGGGCTGAAACATAATCTTCTGAGTATAAGTCAATTAAGTGATTGCAATTATGATGTTATCTTTAATCAAAAAACTTGCAAAGCTGTTAGTCAACTTTATGGGTCAGTTTTATTTACTGGCACTAGGAAGGATAATGTTTATAAAATTGATATGTTCAGTCTTGCTAAGCAACAGGTTAAATGGTTATTGTCTGTGAGTGAGCAGAATCTGATTTAGCACAAAAGGTTAGGGCATGCAAACCCTAGACCTATATCCGAGTTGAGCAAACTCCAGCTAGTAAGAGGGCTTCCCAAGGTAAGTTCCAAAACTGATATTCTGTGTGAAGCATGTCAAAGAGGTAAACAAACTAAAAGCTCTTTTAAAACTAAAAAATGTTTTTCTACCTCTCAACCACTTGAACTGCTTCACTTAGATCTGTTTGGTCCTGTTCAAAAAACTTCTCTCGGTGGTAAGAAATATGGTTTTGTGATTGTTGATGATTACTCAAGGTGGACTTGGGTAAAATTTTTAAAGAACAAAGATGAATCTCACAAAGTATTTATTTCTTTTTGTAAGCAAGTTATGAATGAACAGGGTATTAAAATCATAACCATCGGAAGTGATCATGGAGGTGAATTCGAGAACAAGTATTTTGAAGAATTCTGTGACGAGAATGGCATCTCTCACAACTTCTCATCCCCCAGAACACCTCAACAGAATGGAGTGGTAGAAAGGAAGAACAGATCACTGCAGGAGATGGCCAGAACCATGCTGAATGATATAAAGGTTGCCACCTACCTTTGGGCAGAGGCTGTCAACACAGCCTGCTACATTCAGAATAGAGTCTACATTAGGTCCATCTTAAATAAAACTCCCTATGAACTGTGGAAAGATAAGAAACCCAATATTTCCTACTTTAAGCAATTTGGTTGCATCTGTTTTATGTTGAACACTAAAGATAACCTAGCTAAGTTTGATTCTGGATCTCAAAAGTGTATCTTTATTGGCTACTCTGAGAGATCAAAAGCTTATAGAGTGTTTAACAAAGAAACTAACACTGTAGAATAATCAATCCACATTAAGTTTGATAATAAACAGCTTGACTCTGAAAAGCCAAAGCAAGATGAGGAAATTAAAGGTGAACCAGAGGCATAGGAACTAGAAGCTGGACCAGCAGTAGAATCTGAGAAAGGTAAAGATGAAGAAGAACATGTTGACTCTGAAGACAAGTCAGAGGGAAAGAATGGATGGAAGTACAAGTTTTCACATCCAGAATCTCTCATTATTGGCAGTGCAGCAGAACCTTTAAAGACCAGATCATCAAGTAGAGAAACCAGTCTGTTTGGTTTACTCTCAACAATTGAACCAAGCAATGTTGATGAGGCTTTGGCAGAGGAAGATTGGATACTTGCAATGCAAGAAGAGCTGAATGAATTCCAAAGGAATGATGTTTGCAATCTGGTACCCAGACCAAACAAAAACATTATTGGAACCAAGTGGGTGTTCAAGAATAAACTCAATGAAAAAGGTGAAGTGGTAAGGAACAAAGCCAGACTTGTAGCTGAAGGATACAGTCAACAGGAAGGTATAGACTACACTAAGACTTTTGCTCCAGTGGCCAGGTTAGAAGCAATTAGAATTCTTTTATCATTTGCTGCTAATCATGATATAATGCTGTATCAAATGGATGTTAAAAGTGCATTCTTAAATGGCTATATAAGTGAGGAAGTCTATGCCAAACAGCCCCCTGGATTTGAAAATTCTGATTTTCCAGACCATGTTTTTAAACTTAAAAAATCTTTATATGGTTTAAAACAAGCACCAAGGGCATGGTATGACAAACTTAGTAACTTTCTGCTTAAGAATGAATTTGATAGAGGCCATATTGATAATACTCTATTTAGGAAATCCATTAAAAATGATATTTTAATTATTCAAGTTTATGTTGATGATATCATCTTTGGATCTACTAATGGCACTTTGTGCAAGGAGTTTTCTGACCTAATGCAGAAAGAGTTCCAAATGAGCATGATGGGAGGACTTAAGTTCTTCCTGGAAATTCAGATTCACCAAGGTAAATCAGGTATACTCATTCACCAATCTAAATACACTAAAGAACTTCTTAAAAAGTTCAAAATGAGTGAATGTAAGCCTATGGCCACCCCCATGCACCCAACTTGCTCACATAAGAAAGATGAAACCAGCCAAAAGGTAGACCAGAAAACATACAGAGGTATGATTGGATCCCTTCTTTATTTAACTGCTTCTAGACCTGACATTTTGTTTAGTGTTTGCGTTTGTGCTCGTTTTCAGGCTGACCCAAGGGAATCCCATTTAACTGCTGTCAAACTAATTATGAGATACCTTAAAGGAACCACCAACCTTACCTTGTTATACAAGAAAACCCCCACCTACAAACTAAAAGGTTTTTGTGATTCCGACTATGCTGGAAAGGAAAAAAACAAGCGGCGATTGCACTTTCTTAGGTGATAATTTGATCTCTTGGTCAAACAAAAGACAAAGCACCATTGCCATGTCAACAGCTGAAGCTGAGTATATATCAGCAGCAGGAAGCAGCTCACAGTTACTCTGGAAGAAACATCAACTTGAAGATTACAACATCTTTGAAACCAATATCCCTTTGTTCTGTTATAACACTTCAGCCATAAACCTAACCAAGAACCCTATCTTACACTCTAGAGCCAAACACATTGAAATAAAACACCATTTCAATAGGGACCATGTTCAAAAAGGGACCTTAAGCATCCAGTTTGTGGACACTGATCATCAATGGGCTAACATCTTCACCAAAGCATTACCTGAAGACAGGTTCGAGTTCATCAAGAAGCATCTCAACATTATCTCCATATCTGACTAGCTCAAGTAGTCATCTTAGGAGTTTTTAATTTTCTTGTAATTTTACTTTATGTTTTCTATTTTTCTGTTTTTACTTTCTGTACTTTGTAAAGAGAAAAACAAAAATACAAAAATAGTAAGACCTCTTTTTGGCTGATGACAAAAGGGGGGAGAGAGAAAAAGGAGAAATAAGTAGAAAAGGAGAGAAAAAGAAAGGAGGAGTGAAAAAGAAAGAGATGAAAAGAGAAGGAGTTGAAAAGGAGAAAATTAGGGAGAGAGAAAAATAAAGAGAGAGAAAGAAAGAGTGAAAAGAGAAGGAGTTGAAAAGGAGAGGATAAGAGAAGAAAAGAAAGAGTGATTCAAGAAGGAGTTGAAAAGATAGAAAAAATCAGTATCAGACTTAGGGGGAGACATTGTCTAAGGGGGAGTATTTCAAGTACTTCAAGTTACAAGCTAGCAAAATAAGTTAAGGTTTTGTCATCATCAAAAAGAGGGAGATTGTTGGAACTAGGTTGGTGCTAAGTACTTAGGACTTTGATGTTTACAAAAGCACTCCATGTAATCTTATTTTGTACCTTGAATAGAAGATGAAGTTTCCAGAGGCAGAAGATGAACACACCAGATAATGCATATAGAAGATACCACAGGATGCATCCTGAAATTACCAGAGGATATCTTTGCTGGCCCAGATCAGAAGGAAACAAAGTCAAAAGGAGACCTGGACCAAACCAGAAGAAAACCTGCCAGAGGGAGACTTGATCCAGACCAGAAGGAATCATTAGTCAAACTTAGACCAGAAGTTATTATGACTAGAAGATGGCCTAGCAATGAAATGATAAAACAACCCAGACTTGATCCAGACTTAATCAGAGGATAAATTAATGGGTCCAGAACAAAAGAATCAATCTATATTTGACCCAGACTAGAAGATAGCATGGTTCAGGTTATGAAACTAAGTCCAGACCAGAAGAAATGATGTCCAGATTTGATCCAGACCTGATCCAAATCAGAAGGTAAAATGTCCAGACTGAAATATTATTTGTCCAAATTTAATTTCAGACCCAGTTCAGAATTGGTCCAGATCAGAGGGAAAAGGTTCAAATCAACGGTCAAGATTTAAGTATATGGCCCAGTGTTGGCCGAGATCAGAAGATCAGACCATGGCCCAGTGTTGGCCGAAATTAGAAGGTCAGAATGTGTGGTCTAGCATTGGCCGAAATCAGAGGATCACAACAGATCAGTTTGCTAGACCAGGTTGGCCGAAATCAGAAGGTCAGAATGTGTGGTCCAGCATTGGCCGAGATTAGAGGATCACATCAGATCAGTTTGCAAGTCCAATTTGGCCGAGATCAGAAGATCAGAAAGTGTGGTCCAGGGTTGGCCGAAATCAGAGGATCACAGAAGATCACTTAGTATGGTCCAGATGTGGACGAGAGAAGAAGATCAAAGGGTTCAGATTTAAACATGAAGATAATCGGTGGAGATTTGATTAAAATTTGATCAAAGTATTAAAAAGGATTTGATACAAAAATAAATTGAAGACTTGTGGAATTCATAAGCTATTGGCGGGAAGAAAGATTTGTTCCAGAATTAATTAAAGTCAGAATTGGTCAAAGTTATTTTTGGAAGGCAATCTGGAGCATAAAAAGATATGTTTTTTATTTAAATGAAGCCCGATTGGACAAGTTATTTTTGCAAGAGAATCCAGCAAGATACAGCTAGAAATTAAGCTTGGAAGAGACCCTAATCTACATCTATAAAAGGAGGCTCAAGGCAGAATACTTAGCATCGAAAATCACAAAAGAGTCATACACTTCCAAAAGCAAACACTCAAGTTCTTAGTGAGGTTAATTGTGAGTTCCAGCTTTCCAGAAGCAAGCACTCGTGGTATTTTCTTTCCTTTGTGTTAGATCTAAGTTGTTGAAGTAGAGTCTACAATATGAGGGAGTCAGAAGGGGTAGCAGATTACTTGGCAATTAGATTCAAGGCGTTGTAATTCCTTCTACAATTTGGGGTTGTCAGATTGGTAGGAGAAGACTTGACTTAGGAAGTCAAGGTGATGTATTCCTCAAGAGTCTAGGATTGTTAGACTGTTTGAGAAGACTAACTTGGAGGGTCAAGGGAATTGTTGTAATTCAAGGTTTGAATTAGTGAAATCCTTCAAGGTGAAGGGACTGGACGTAGCCTCGTTAACGGTGAACCAGTATAAAATTATGTGTTTTTATTTTTACTTTATATCCGCTGCTAAATCTGTTTTATTCATACATCAAGTTTTGTTTTAAAACTGCAAAAACAGAAAAAGTATTCAAGTTAGGCAAACACAATTCAACCCCCCTTCTCGTGTTTGCACCTTCAACATCTTCAAAGGACGAATCCGATCAAATCAGAATCAGTTATGAGAAGTCAGAAGATAAATCTGGATGGAAATACCAGTCATCTCATCGTGAAAATATGATCATTGGAAGTAGAAATGATTCTTTAAGAACCAGATCATCATTAAAACATATAAGTCTGTTTGGTTTAATCTCATCGATTGAGCCTACATCTGTTAGTGAAGCATTGGCAGATCATGGATGGATTATTGCAATGCAGGAAGAGTTAAATGAATTTCAGGGGAATGATGTTTGGGATCTAGTTCCACGACCAAAGAAGAATATTGTTGGAACCAAGTGGGTCTTCAGAATTAAGCTAAATGAAAAGGGTGAAGTAGTCAGAAACAAGGCAAGGCTTGTGGCATAAGGTTACAGTCAACAAGAGAGCATTGATTACACTGAGACATTTTCTCCATTGGCCAGGTTAGAAGTTATTCGTATCTTATTGCCTTTTGCTGCAAATAATAATATCAAACTATTTCAAATGGATGTTAAAAGTACTTTTCACAATGGTTATTTGAGTGAAGAAGTATATGTTAAACAACCTCCAGGTTTTGAAAATTCTGAATTTCCAAACCATGTCTTTAAACTTAGAAAATCCTTGTATGGGTTAAAACAAGCACCTAGAGCATGGTACGATACACTCAGTAATTTCCTAAAAAATAACTTTGAAAGAGGACTAATGGACAATACTTTTTTTAGCAGATCAATAGAAAATGATATTCTGATCATTCAAATTTATGTTGATGATATTATTTTTGGATCTACTAATGGCATTCTTCGTCAAGAATTTTCTAAATTAATGCAGCATGAATTTCAAATGAGTATGATGGGAGAACTTAAGTTCTTCCTAGGAATACAAATTCAACAAAGTCCAGAAGGAATTTATATTCACGAAACGAAATATACAAAGGAACTTCTCAAGAAGTTTAAGATGAGTGATTGCAAACCTATGGCTACACCAATGCATCCTACTTGTTCACTTGATAAAGATGAATCAGGCCAAAAAGTTTATCAAAAAATCTACAGAGGAATGATCGGATCATTACTCTACCTTACTGCTTCTAGACCTGACATCATATTTAGTGTGTGCGTGTGTGTATGTGCTAGATTTCAATCTGATCCTAGAGAATCTCATCTAATTGTTGTTAAGATAATTCTTAGATATTTGAAAAGCACTACCAACCTCACCTTGTTTTACAAGAAAAGTCCTACATACAAACTGAGTGGATAATGTGATTCTGACTATGCTGGAGATAAACTTGAAAGAAAAAGCACTAGTGGCTATTGTACCTTTTTAGGAGACAATTTAATTTCATGGTCCAATAAGAGACAACACACCATTGCCATGACAATAGCAGAGGCTGAATACATTTCAGCAGCTCGCTGCAGCTCTCAACTACTCTGGATGAAGCATCAACTTGAAGACTACAAAATATTAGAATCCAACATACCCATCTATTGTGATAACACCTCTGCAATTTGTCTAACCAAAAACCCGATCCCACACTCAACAGCTAAACAAATAGAGATCAAATATCATTTTATCAGAGATTATGTTCAAAAAGGAGTACTCAACATTCAGTTTGTAGACACTGAACATCAATGGGCTGACATATTCACTAAACCGCTACCTGAAGATAGGTTTGAATTCATCAAGAAAAACCTTAATCTTATCTTCATCCCTAACCTAATAGCTTAGTTTAATTTTTTGTTCGTATGTTAATTTATTTTTCGTGTACTTTTATAATTAAAAAAAACAGAGGATCCCTTTTATTCATTTAATCCTTTTTGTCTGATGACAAAGGGGGAGAAGATGTAGTATTTGATAAAATATCCTAGGGAAAAGATAATGTATTTGAAAGGAGGAGAAGATGATGTATGATGTATTTGATATGATATCTTGGCATTAGACTTAGGAGGAGAAAATATAAAATGAAGCTTAGTCTTAAGGGGAGTCAAAGTCAAAAGAAAGAAAAAGTATTATAAAAAATACATTGCTTGTCATCATCAAAAAGGGGGAGATTGTTGGAACTGAGTTGGTTCCTTCACTTAAAGTTTTGATGTTAAGAAAAGTATTTTATGAAAATAACATATTTGACTTAGAAGAAGAATGAAAAATGTCACTAGAAGAATAGATCAGAGAATGACGTTACCAGAAGCAGAAATCAAATGATGACGTAACCAGAAACAGAAATCAGAGGATGACGTCACCAGAGGAGGTCACCAGAATATGACATCATCAGAGGATGTTATCAAAGGATGATCACAAGACAATGGTAACCAGAGTATATCACTAGAGGAAATCATCAGAGGATATCATTAAAGGATATCACCAGAGGATATCATCAGAGGAATCTATCAGAGAAATATGCTTAAAACAGAATTGGAGCAAAAGACTCCAGAAACAGAATCTAGCTGAAAGTATGCTCTAAACAGAAGTGGAGCAAAATGCTCAAAACAGAATCGGAGCAAAAGACTCAAAACAAAATCTGAGCAAACTACTCTAAAACATTCTCAAAACAGATTAATCGAAATACACTCCAAAAGTAAAGCATCAGTGAGCAAAAGACTCAAAATAAAATCTAAGCGAACTACTCCATAATATTCTCAAAACAGATTAATCGAAATACACTCCTAAAATAAAGCATCAGTGAAGCCCTAATTTCAACTATAAATAGAGGCTCAATGCTGAAAAATAACGCATCGAAAACCACAAGAACTCAAGCTTAAAATTGAATGTTATTTGAAAGTTCAAAAGACAGAAACACAAATGTGCAAGAGTAATATTTTCTAAGTGTTTTTGAGAGAGAAATATAGTGCAACAATCAGCATTCCAGAAGCAACAAAAAAGTGCAAGAATTAGTGCAGCAAACAGCTTTCCAGAAGCAACGTTGCAAAGTCCCAAACCTTTATTATACAACCCGATAGTGGTGTAGATATCTTCTTCAATTTGGGGTTGTCAGATTGGTAGGAGAAGACTTGACTTGTAGAGTCAAATTGTTGTTATTGTTCCTCAAAAGTCTGGGGTTGTTAGGCTGTTTGAGAAGACTTGGCTGGTTTAGTCAAGGTGTTGTTGTTCCTCAAAAGTCTGGGGTTGTCAGGTTGTTTGGGAAGACTGACTTGAAGAGTCAGTGGTGTTGTAGTTCAAAGGAGTTTGAATTAGTGAAAAGGCCTTCTAGAGGAAGGGACTGGACGTAGCCTAGTTAATGGCAAACCCGTACAAATTGTTGTGTTATTATATTATTATTATCCGCTGCTGAATCTGATTAGTTATCTATCGCATAATTCACATCAACATTTAACAAAACAGCATAAGTAATCAAGTTTGACAAACACAATTCAACCCCGTTCTCGTGTTTGCACCTTCACTAGAGTTTTGTTCCACTTCTTAGGTTCATATTCTTCTAGCTCTGATTAATTCTTCCAGCTTCAGAGTGTTCAAGTCCTTTGCTTCCTGAATTTCAGTGACCTTTGGTCTCCACTTTGTTGGCAGACTTCTACGAATTTTCTTCACGTGGTTAATAGTTGTATAGCTTTTCTTGAGTACTCTTAATCCTGAAACTAGAGTCTGAAAACAGGAAAACATTGTTTGAATGTCTTCATCTTCTTCCATCTTGAACAACTCGTACTTCTTAACTAGAATGTTGGCCTTTGCTTCTTGAACTTGCTAGTTGCCTTCATAATTCAGAACCATACTATCATGGATGTTCTTTGTTGTTTCTTTGTTAGTGCACTTATCAAACTCCTTTAATGTGATTACATTGATCATGAACGTTCTGGATTTGTGATACAACTTGAACATCTTCTTCTGGTCAACATCCAAATCTTTCCTAGGAATTTTAACACCATCACCATTTATTTTCTGATCTGGACCATTAATTTTCTGATCTGGACTATTGATCTTCTAATCTAGACCATTGGTCCTCTAATCTAGACCATTTATCTTCTGATCTGGACCATTGATTTTCTTATCTGGACTATTGATTTTCTGATCTAGACCATTGATCCTCTGATCTGGACCATTTATCTTCTTATCTAGACCAAGTCTGGACTAAGTCTTATGTTCTGGACCATGCTATCTTCTGGTCTGGACCAAGTCTGACTTATGTTACCTTTTGGTCTGGACCAAGTCTCCCTCTGACAAGCTTCCTTCTAGTATGGACCAAGTCTCCTTCTGGACTTTGCTTCCTTCTGATCTAGGCCAAGAAATGTATCCTCTGATTATATTATTTTTTCTTCCCTTTGATGATATCCTCTTATGTTTGCCTTTAATGACATCCTCTGGAGGTATCTTCTGGTACCCTCTGGTGACATCCTCTGGTATCCTCTAGATGCATCCTCTACAATCATCTGGATGTATCCTACGGTATCTTCTCGATGTTTCCTCTGGTATCCTCTGGATGTATCCTTTGAATGTATCCTTTGGGTGTTTCCTCTAGCCGAACGTCATTATTATCGACCCACTTGCAACCAAAGATGGGAACACGAAATATTATATAATCAACCTCCCATATGTGCTCGATAACTCCAAAATATGATAGATTTTCATATATTGGGTTTTTGTCTTTTTCACTTGAGATATGCATCGCTTCAGCTACTAGAGTGACTCCTCTATTTTGCATAGTGGTTTGATCATCTTGTTTTGTGGTATAAAATGTATAGCCGTTAACTACATAACCGGTGTAAGAAAAGACATTTAAACTCGGGCCATTCGCTAGCCACCTTAATCTCTCTGAAATTGAAGCGGAGTCTATATCAAACTTTGAGTTAATATCATTTTTTAGCCATGTTATAAAACTTCGATTGTGCTCTCGTGTTATCCAATTTTTATTCCTATTCATGTTCAAACTAGATAACTGATCCATGTGTATTGTAACATATGGTTGAACTTCATCATCATTGTGCATAACATACAATTGTGTCTACTCCCATTATGTCATTGATATAGTCATTACTCTCTTTCCAATTATCCTTTCTCCTGTTATTTTTCCCGAATGACGAGACATACAAAGTCTTATGGGTTCAACATTGGATAGATACTCAGTACAAAATTCAACAGCTTCTTCGACAATGTATCGTTAAGCAATACAACCTTCTGGTCGACTTCTACTTTTTACATACCTTTTAATATTTTCATATATCGTTCTATCAGGTACATCCATTTCATATAAGCTGGCCCACAAAGTTGTGTCTCCTTAACAAGATGAATAGTAAGGTGAACCATTATATCAAAAAACAAGGGTGGGAAATACATTTCAAGCTTGCACAAAGTAATAACAATTTCCCTCTGCAATGTCGGTAATTTCTGAGGATCGATCACTTTACTACAAATTTCCTTGAAGAAGAAACATAATTTAGTTATGGCTCGTCGAACTTTTTCAGGTAAAATGGAACGTATACTTATTGGTAGCAAATGCTCCGTTAGAACATGACAATCATGAGTCTTCAAACCTTTTAACTTGAGGTCTTTCATACAAACTAAATTTTTAATGTTTGAATTGTATACTTGTGGAACTTTAACTTCATGAAGAAATTTACATAAAACAATTTTTTCCTTTCTAGATAGAGTATGAGTGGCTGGAGGTAGATGTGTGCGATTTCCTTTCTTTATGGGACTCAATTCATTTCTTATTCCCATATCAACCAAATCCAATCTTGCATTGATGCCATCCTTAGACTTTCTTGGAACATTGAGTAACGTACAAATAACACTATCAAATACATTTTTTTCAATATGCATCACATCGAGAAAATGTCTTATATACAATGACTTCCAATATGGCAATTCAAAGAAAATTGACTTTTTCTTCCACCCAGTTTTGACAAGCTCTCCCGCAAAAGGTTTTCCAAATTTATTGGTCAAACCTTGTAATTTTTCCAATATTTGATATCAAGTCGGTGCTAAAGGAGCAGTACCTTCCTCTTATTTTCCATTGAATGTATTTCTCCACCCATGATAATGATGACTAAAAGGTAAAAATCGACTATGTCCAAGAAAGACATTCCTCTTACAATGTTTCAACTACATCCAATATACACTATCTTCACATATAGGACATGCACACTGACCTTTAATGATATATCCTAATAAATTACCATATGTTGGAAAATCATAAATTGTGCCGAACAACATAGCTCTTAAATTGAAACATTCTTTCTTATACCCATCATAAACTTCCAGACCTGTCTCCCATATATTTTTTAAATCTTCAATTAAAGGAGTCGAGTATACGTTGATATCATTCCTCAGTTGTTTGGGTCCAGAAATTAATAGAGACAACATCATAAACTTACGCTTTATACATAACCATGGAGGTAGGTTATAAATCAACAAAATCACAGGGCACATGCGGTGTGATATGCTTTTAAGACCATGTGGATTCATTCCATCAGTAGAAAGTGCAAGTCGTAGATTTCTTGACTCTCAACCGAAATCAGGATACTCGTGATCAATTTTTGCCGATTGTGGAGAATCTGTATGGTATCGAAACTTTCCATCTCTAATTCTTTCATCTACATGCCATGTCAAGTGTTTTGAATCTTCTTCACTACGATAGATGCGCCTAAATCTTGGTATTATAAGAAAATATCACACGACTTTTGTTTGAGTTGATGTGATTTTTTAGCCATGCTATAAAACTTCGATTGTGCTCTCGTGTTATCCAATTTTTATTCATATTCATGTTCAAACTAGATAACTGATCCATGTGTATTTTAACATACGGTTGAACCTCATCATCATTGTGCAGAACATACAATTGTGCCTGCTCCCATTATGTCCTTGATATAGTCATTACCCTCTTTCCAATTATCCTTTCTCTTGTTATTCTTCCCGGATGACGAGACATAGGAAGCCCTATGGATTCAACATTGGATAGATATTCAGTACAAAATTCAGCAGCTTCTTCGACAATGTACCGTTCAGCAATACAACCTTCTGGTCGACTTCTACTTTTTACGTACCCTTTTAATATTTGCATATATTGTTCTATCTGATACATCCATCTCATATAAAATGGCCCACAAAGTTGTGACTCCTTAACAAAATGAACAGTAAGGTGAACCACTATATCATAAAATGAGGGTGGGAAATACATTTCAAGCTTACACAAACTAAAAACAATTTCCCTCTGCAATGTCGGTAATTTCTGAGGATCGATCACTTTACTACAAATTTCCCTGAAGAAGAAACATGATTTAATTATTGTTCGTCGAACTTTTTCGGGTAAAATGGAACGTATACCTATTTGTAGCAAATGCTCCATTAGAACATGACAATCATGAGTCTTCAAACCTTTTAACTTGAGGTCTTTCATACAAACTAAATTTTTAATGTTTGAATTGTATCCTTCTGGAACTTTAACTTCGTGTAGAAATTTACATAAAACAATTTTTTCCTTTCTAGATAGAGTATGAGCGGTTGGAGGTAGATATGTGTGATTTCCTTTCTTTACGGGACCCAATTCATTTCTTATTCCCATATCGACAAAATCCAATCTTGCATTGATGTCATCCTTAGACATTCTTGGAACACTGAGTAACGTACCAATAACACTATCAAATACATTTTTTAATATGCATCACATCGAGAAAATGTCTTATATACAATGACTTCCGATATGGCAATTCAAATAAAATTGACTTTTTGTTCCACCCAATTTTGAGAAGGTCTCCTGCAAAAGGTTTGTCGAATTTATTGGTCAAACCTTGTACTTTTTCCAATATTTGATATCCAATCGGTGATAAAGGAGCAGTACATTCCTCTTATTTTCCATTGAATGCATTTCTCCACCGACGGTAATGATGACTAAAAGGTCAAAATCTACGACGTCCAAGAAAGACGTTCTTCTTACAATGTTTCAATTGCATCCAATTTGTACTCTCTTCACATATAGGACATGCACAATGACCTTTAATGCTATATCTTCATAAATTACCATATGCAGGAAAATCATTAATTGTGCCGAACAACATAGCCCTCAAATTGAAATATTCTTTCTTATACCCATCGTAAACTTCAACACCTGTCTTCCACATATTTTTTTAAATTTTCAATTAAAGGAGTCAAGTATAAATCGATATCTTTCCCTGATTGTTTGGGTCTACAAATTAACAGAGACAACATCATAAACTTACGCTTCATACATAACCATGGAGGTAGGTTATAAATCAACAAAATCACAGGCCACGTGCTGTGTGATATGCTTTGAAGACCATGTGGGTTCATTCCATCAATAGAGAGTGCAAGTCGTAGATTTCTTGACTCTCTACCGAAATCAGGATACTCGTGATCAATTTTTGCCCATTGTGAAGAATCTGCAGGGTGTCGAAACTTTCCATCTCTAATTCTTTCATCTGCATGCCATGTCAAGTGTTTTGAATCTTCTTCACTGCGATAGATGCGCCTGAATCATGGTATTATAGGAAAATACCACACGACTTTTGCTGGAGTAGATTTCTTCTTCTTATATCGAGAGACATTGCATTTCAGACACACTTTTTGTAATTCATATTCGTTTCGAAATAAAATGCAATCGTTAAGACACGCATGAATCCTTCTGTAACTCATGCCAATAGAGCACAAAATTCGTTTAGCCTCGTAGGTTCAACTGGGAAGTTCGTTATCATCTGGCAACATATCTTTTAGGAGTGTTAATAATTATGTGAAGCTTTTATCAAACCATCCATTAATCGCTTTTAAGTTGTACAACTTTAATATCGCCGAAATTCTTGTGAATTTAGTACAACAATTATATAATGGTTTCTCTAGATCACTCAACAAATTCTCAAACATTTTAGGACAATCTCAAAGATCTTCTTCAACTGGTTTTGCAATCTCCTCAACCCAGTCCCGCACATATGTATTTGTGTCGAAATCATTTGAAACATATTTTGTACCATTCTCAAAATTAGTGTTCCCTTTTTTTTTCTCACCATGTTTTATCCAACATGTATAGTGTAACATGCTCTAAATTTATTATTTAAAATAATTAAGACCTATAAATATATATATATATATATATTTCTCAATATTAATTTAGCTGTGATAATTATTTGCCTTGTTCGACTTATTTTAGTAGATAAAATTATTAGTAAGAATTATTTAATCAATGGAGAAGTTTTATATATATATATATAGATGAATTTTTTTGTACAAGAAGAATTGGGTTAAGGGTTTGTGGTTTGGTGTAACCCAACCGATAATAGAAATTTGGGCTTTGAGTTGGTGGCTTAGTTTTTGTAAAATCAACGTTAATAAAAAAAAAATAAATAAATAAAATAATATTTTCTCCTTCTATTCTTTATTTGGGCCCAACACTATTTACCCAATAATCTCCACTTTAAATTTTCCCGAAAGTCCACAATATTTTCATACTAAGTAATAATAAGCAAAAAAGAATACCGAAAACCCTAGCCGTCAACGCCTTCACACCTCCTCTTCTTCGTGCATCAAACTTTTCTTGTGAACAACTTCGTGGGGGCTTAGAGCTTCGTACTAGGAAGAAAAGCGGTCAAGGTAAGGGCTTTTCTCCATACAAATTATAGTTAGACCGTTAATTGGATGACATGAAACTAATAATTGTAATTGTTTGCTTTTGAAATAAATAAATGTAGACTAATAAAATAAAATAATGAAATCCAAAATCCTTTACGTTGAGTTCGATATGTAACGTATGTCTTTTTAAGAAGTAAAATATGAATTTTTATATTACACGTGACAAATTTTTAATTTTTATGATGGATATGAAGCAAAATATGATTTTTTTTTTTAATGTTATATATATGATAAGGTTTTCATTTTGATGATGTATTATGAGTTGGAGTTTGAAGTTTCTTGTTATATATAAAGTTTTAATCTTTCTGGTGTAAAAGAAGTAAAGTCCCGATTTTTATGCGTACATGGTGAAAATTATTATTTAATGATTATTTGTCTATGAATATATGATTGTCATGATAAGGATGTGTGATATGTGATCTTTGTGATGTGTGAATAAGATTATGGTTTTAAAAAGGTGATTGTTTTTAATGCATATGACATGATTCTTACTGGGCTGTGTGCGAGTATAATTTTGATAATATATGGTCATGTCATGGCATATGCATCTTCGTGAGAGTTGCCTTAGTGGCAGGTTTATTTTCCCCGTTGGTATGGGTAATTTTTCTATGTGGAAGTTGCCTTAGTGGCAGGTTTATATCCAGATCATATAGTTTCAGGAGCATGCATTATACATATTTTTTTAATATGCGATTTACTGTTGACGCATTTTTTTCTTTTAAATTAGAAGTTTTTACTTTTATATGTTTTGTGTTATTCTTCTATATTTTTTCCTTTTAAATTGGAAGATTTTACTTTTATATGTTTTGGAAGTTTTTACTTTTATATGTTTTGTGTTATTCTTCTTTATGTTTAGCTTTGGTTTGATGTGGACGATGGGAAAAAAATTTACCCTTACAACAACATTTTAGGTACTAATGAGTTCGATGAGATTCAAGAGTAGTTGATGAGTATTAACGTGCGGCAAACGTGGGGTAAAAATAGGGTTTTCAAGACAATTTTGTAATAATAAGACTGCCGCAATATTTTCTATATCTATTTTTAAATCCTTGTCACCAAACTTTAATAAGCTTTTTTTTTGTTTTAGTTTTTTGAATAAACTTTTTTATAATATTAAATAAACGTGATAGTTACTAATTATTTAAAAGCATAAATGTTAGATATTCTTACCTAAAAAAAATTTTCGTAAATTTTTCTAAAAGTATTTTTTCTATGCGTTTTGGATAAAAAAATTATGAGGCGTTACATTATGGTATCAAAGCAATAATCCTCGGAAAATTTTGGGGGGACAATTATGTATGACGCATGCCTTGATTTATGTGTGATGTTTGACTTTGGTATATTTCATTCAATAATTTATTACTAATTTGGTTATATATATATATATATATATATATATATATTCATACAGGGAAATTAACATTTTGCATTGATTATTTGGTCTCTTTTAATACTAATTGATTTTTTTTCTTCTCAAAAACATAAATTTTCCTTCAATTAATTGCAATTATGATATGCCTTAAATTCTTGATCCTACGATTTGAAATAGTTTTAATTTGATTCAATGCAATAATTGCTTTTGATTTCTAACGTTGTGAATTTACTCTCATGATTTGAATTTGTTTAGTAATATTTGTTTGTATGTTATGAATTTATTATTCGTGAATTAATGTACGTTGTGAATTTAATATTATGATGTTATGAATTTACTCTCGTGATTTGAATTTCTTTTTTAATAATTGTTGTTTGTATGTTATGAATTTATTATTTGTGAATTAATGACGTTATGAATTTAATATTATGATATTATGAATTTACTACTCGTGATTTGAATTTTTTTAATAATTGTTTGTATGTTATGAATTTAATAATCGTGATTTAATGACATTATCAACTAATTGCAACGGATTGATTTTTTTTAAACTATAAAATGATTAATTGTTATTTTGTTATACTGTGAAATTATTGCGTAGTAAATTAGATTGATTTGATTTGAAAACATACATTTCATTGGTCTCCACCTTAATTATGGAATTAATTACGCCAATTGAATTTATAATGATTATGAATACTCATTAATTACTTAATTTTGTGTTATGATCTAAATTTTTGTAATAAAGACAATGTTGTAAATCTCTAACCTGTATAAAATTGTATGATCCCTACAACAGATGTGCAGGATAACACCGTAAAAAGTTGTATTAGTGGATTTCTGGCTAAGGAAATACTTGGTTATTAAATGGTTCGTTGACCCACCTCTCTTTCTTGGGAACCCCACTAGTACCCGACTTATCGTGTGACCTAAAGCTTTTTTGTCCCCATAATAGAAGGGAAGGGTAATACAGTAAAAAGTTGTATTAGTGGGATTCTGGCTAAGGAAAGACTTGGTTATTTAGTGGTCCGTTGACCCACCTCTCTTTCTTGGGAACCCCTCTAGTACACAATTTACTATGGGACCCGAACCTACTATATAGCCATGCATAAAATATTCCTTACGACCCTAAGGTTACAATGAGATCACATTGTTATCCTAATTAGATTATTTGTAGGAAGTATGGCTCGTTGCGCAAACCGACCAGTTCCCCAGGAAGGAAATGACATGACTGAAGCAATCCAAGCCATGAATGCAATGGCCGCCGCAATGACCCAACAAGCTGCAGTCCAAGCTCAACGTATTGCGTAGAGAGACCTAAGGGAGGAAGCAGATGTGGCAACGAGAGGACTGACAAATTCTGTAGGCAAGATCCGCCAAAATTTAAAGGGGATCATGACCCTGACAAGGCTGACCTCTGGCTGTAGGAGATCGAGAAGATCTTTGAGATCCTCCACTACCCAGATGACACGAAGGTGGAGTATGCCGCCTTTTTGTTGATTGGTGAAGCTGAAAAATGGTGGTGAGGGGCGAGGCAAATGATGGAAGGAAACATGAAGAGGTCACTTGGGAAGTTTTCAAGAGAAAGTTCTTGGACAAATATTTTCCGAAGAGTGTTAGGGCTGAGAAGGAGGTCCAATTCCTGAGACTATATCAGGGAAGTCTCACAGTGTTCGAATATGCAGCAAAGTTTGAGTCCCTAGCAAAACATTTTCGCTACTTTCGTAACCAAATGGATGAAGAGTACATGTGTGAGAGGTTTGAAAGCGGGCTCAAATATGAAATTAAGGAGTCTATGGGACCTCTAGAGATACGTCAGTATCAGGTGCTGGTGGAGAAATGCAAAAAGGTGGAGATCATGAAACGGGGCCGCCTGAACAGACGTGTTATTGGTGGACCAACGAGACCTCAGGTAGGAAATCAAACACAACCTTACCATTTAACTATGGGGTTCTATCTCTAAATATTAATTTTGAACAAGGAAATGGTGACCAACAAAACAAAGGCAGTCAGTTCCAATAGAAAAAGTCGTATGCCCGCCCACAAAGGACTACTGGAGATCGACCGGGACCCCAAAACAGGGGAGATCAGGGGCATCATAATCCAGCACAAAACCAAGCGCATATTGTCTGATGCTATCAGTGTGGAAAGGAGGGACATAGGATGACTGAGTGTCCAAGAAGAACCATGATATGTTATGCTTATCAGAAACCAAGCCATCTAGCAAAAGATTTTCGGGAGAAGGATACCTTCAACAATAAGGATGTGGCACGCCCTACTGCTCGAGGACGTGTTTATCACATTAGAGGAGAAGAAGTACCATCTTCCTCAGAACTTATCCAGGGTGAGTGTTTTATTGCTGGAAAAATACTTTCTGTGATATATGATTTTGGGGCAACACACTCGTTCATTTCATTATATTGGGTGGAATCGCTCCAACTAGATGTCACTACCTTACCATTCGATTTAATGGTCACCCTCCCCTCTGCTGAACCAATAAAATGAAATTTGGCGTGCTTGCAATGCCCACTGAGTGTGTTTAAAATGAATTTTAAGATCAATTTAATTTGTATTCCTCTTAAACATCTTGGAGTAATTTTGGGAATGGATTGGTTTTCTAGCAACTACATCATGTTAGACTGTGCCCGACGGAACATGATATTTTCGGATCCCGATATTTCGAAGTTCCTTTCAGCCAACAGACTGAAGTTTTCTCATAAATATGTGTTTCTCAACTCAGTTAGTATGAGTCCATAGGTTGTTGTCGATGAGATTCCGGTAGTGAAGGATTTCTTTGAGGTTTTCCCACCAGACGTAACAGGACTACCCCCAATCCTTGATGTCAAATTTTCTATCAATATTATTCCAGGTACTGGACCCATCTCTATCGCTCCTTACAGGATCGCCCCCTTAGAGCTATCAGAACTAAAGAACCAATTGGAAGATCTTCTGTCTAAGAAATTCATTCGGCCGAGTGTGTCACCATGGGGAGCCCCCATGTTATTGGTCAAGAAGAAGGATGGAAAATCGAGATTGTGTGTTGATTACCGACAGCTCAACAAAGTCACAATAAAAAATAGATACCCTTTACCTTGCATGGATGATTTAATGGACCAACTCATAGGGGCAGAGGTGTTTTCTAAGATTGATCTAAACTCAGGATACCACCAGATTCGAGTGAAAGAAGATGATATATCCAAGACAGCCATTAGAACGAGATATGGGCACTATGAATACTTGGTGATGCCTTTTGGAGTGACCAATGCGCCAGCTATCTTCATGGATTATATGAACCGTATCTTCCGTCCGTTCTTAAACAAGTTTGTGGTGATCTTTATTGATGACATCTTGATCTATTCCAAGAGTCAGGAGGAACATGAGGAACATTTGCGTCAAGTTCTGCAAGTACTGAAGGAGCAACAACTATATGCCAATCTAGGAAAATGTGAATTTTGGTTGGAAGAAGTGAAGTTCTTGGGGCATGTAATTTCTAAGGAAGGGATTGTTGTCGACCCATCCAAGGTAGAAGCCGTGATGGCATGGAAACAACCACAAATAGCCACAGAGAATAGAAGTTTTTTGGACATGGTTGGGTACTATAGGAGATTTATTGAGGGATTTGCCAAGATTGCTGCTCCATTGACACACCTTACGAAGAAGAACCAGATTTATGCTTTGACTGAGGAGTGTGAGAAAAGTTTCCAACTGATGAAAGAGAAACTAACTACATCCCCAGTGTTAGTGTTTCCACAACCAGAAGAGCTTTACGAAGTTTATTGTGATGCCTCCTATCAAGGATTGGGTGGTGTACTAATGCAAAACAAAAAAGTAGTGACATATGCTTCAAGGCAATTGAAGGTGCATGAAAAGAATTATCCCACTCATGACTTGGAGTTAGCTGCAATTGTCTTCGCATTGAAAATTTGGAGACATTATCTGTATGGGTGTAGTTTTGATGTATGACCATAAGAGTTTGAAATACTTGTTTGATCAAAAGGAGCTTAACCTTAAGCAGAGGAGATGGATGGATTTTATTAAAGATTATGAGTTCACATTGCATTACCATCCAGGGAAAGCGAACGTGGTGGCTAATGCCCTAAGCAGGAAGCGCATTCATCGTTTGTAACAATGAAAGGGTTGGAGTCGTTAGAGAAGTTTTGTGACTTGGATCTTAATTTGGATTCTCCATTGGGGAAAGTGCACTATGGAATGATCATTATAGATAGTGAACTGATGAATGAGGTTAAAGTCCTCCAAGTTACAAACGTGTTGACTCAAGAGAAAAGGAAGTTGATCGAGGTCGGCAAGGCACCTGAATTCAAGGTGGGCCCAGATGATATTTTGAGATGTAATGGACGTGTTTGTATACCCGACATTACTGAATTAAGGAGGACTATCTTGGATGAGGCCCACAAAAGCAAGCTGAGTATTCACCCTGGTACCACCAAAATGTATAAAGACCTTAAGCAGGAGTTTTGGTGGCCGGGAATGAAGAAACAAGTAGCAAAATATGTGGCTTCATGTTTGACTTGTTAGAAAGCTAAGGTAGAACATCAAAAGCCAAGGGGACTATTAAGGCCATTAGACATACCAATATGGAAATGGGATAGTATATCCATGGATTTTGTGGTAGCATTGCCCAAGACTCAACGGAAATTTGACTCCATTTGGGTAGTTGTCGACAGGATGACCAAATCTGCCCATTTCATACCTGTGAGAACTAATATGATGTGACTAAGCTTGCAGAGATATACATTACAGAGATTGTCACACTACATGGGTACCCTCTAGCATTGTGTCAGATAGAGATATGAAGTTCATTTCTCATTTGTGGGGAGCATTACATGAGGCGTTGGGTACTAAGTTGAGATTGAGTTCGGCCTATCACCCTCAAACCGAAGGACAAACATAAAGAACTATTCAGACCTTGGAGGATTTACTGAGAGCGTGTGTGTTGGATGAGTGAGGAAGTTGGGATGATATATTGTCTCTCATTGAGTTCACCTACAACAACAACTATCAGACAAGCATTTGGATGGCACCGTACGAGGATCTATATGGGCGTAAGTGCCAAACCCCTTTGTGTTGGTATCAAGATGGTGAAAACTTAATTGTGGGACTAGAATTGGTACAACAGACCACAGATAAGGTCCGTCTGATCCAAGAAAGGATGAAGACAGCAAAAGCAGACAAAAGAGTTATGCCGACCAACGGAAGAAATCACTGGAGTTTCAAGAGGGTGAACATGTATTTTTAAGAGTGGCGCCTACTACTGGAGTTGGTAGGGCACTAAAGTCAAAGAAGCTAACTCCTAAATTCATTTACCCACACCAGATCCTCTGACGTGTGGGTCTCGTAGCTTATCAAATTTCCTTGCCTCCGAGTTTGTCCAAGATGCATGACTTGTTCCACGTGTCACAGTTGAGGAAGTACATGGCTGATCCTTCCCATATTATCGTGTCGGATGATATCCAGTTGAAGGAGAACCTTTCTTTTGTAGTTCCACCATTGAGCATTGGAGACAGGACTACTAAGCACCTACGAGGTAAGGAGATCGCATTGGTCAAGGAAATTTGGGACCAAACAACTGGAGATGCAACTTGGGAATTAGAGGAAAAAATGAGAGAGCTCTACCCTGACCTTTTCATGTCCGACTAGTTTCGAAGAAGAAACTATTTTTAAGTGGGTGAGTATTGTTGCATCCTCTAAATTTATTATTTAAAATAATTAAGATCTATAAATATATATATTTCTCAATATTAATTTAGGTTGATAATTATTTGCCTTGTTCGACTTATTGTAGTTGATAAAATTATTAGTAAGAATTATTTAATCAATGGAGAAGTTTTATATATATAATATATATATATATATATATATATATATAGATTTCTTTTTGTACAAGAAGAATTTGGGTTAAAGGTTTGTGGCTTGGTATAACCCAACCCATAATAGAAATGTGGGCTTGGAGTTTGTGGCTTAGTTTTTGTATGATCAAGGTAAAGAAAAAAATAATAATAAATAAATAAAATAATATTTTCTCCTTTTATTCTATATTTGGGTCCAACACTATCTACCCAATAATCTCCACTTTAAATTTTCCCTAAAGTCCACAATATTTTCATATTATGTAATAATAAGCAGAAAAGAATACCGAAAACCCTAGCCGCCATCTCCTTCACACCTCCTCTTCTTCGTGCATCAAACTTTTCTTGTGAACAACTTTGTGGGGGCTTAGAGCTTCGTACTAGGAAGAAAAGCGGCCAAGGTAAGGGCTTTTCGCCACACAAATTATAGTTAGACCGTTAGTTGGATGACATGGAACTAATAATTGTAATTGCTTGCTTTTGAAAGAAATAAATGTAGACTAATAAAATAAAATAAAATAATGAAATTCGAAATCCTTTACGTTGAGTTCGATATGTAATGTATGTGTTTTTAAGAAGTAAAATATGAATTTTTATATTATACGTGATAACGTTTCAATTTTTATGATGGATATGAAGCAAAATATGCTCTCTTTTTTATGTTATATATATGATAAGGTTTTCATTTTGATGATGTATTATGAGTTGGAGTTTGAAGTTTCTTGTTATATATAAAGTTTTAATCTTTAGGGTGTAAATGAAGTCAAGTCCCGATTATTATGCGTACATGGTGAAAATTATTATTTAATGATTATTTTTCTATGAATATATGATTCTTATGATAAGGATGTGTGATATGTGATCTTTGTGATTTGTAAATAAGATGATGGTTTTAAAAAGGTGATCTTTTTTGAATGCATATGACATGATTCTTAGTGGGTTGTGTGCGAGGATAGTTTTGATAATATATGGTCATGTCATGGCATATGCATCTTCGTGAGTGATTTTTCTATGTGGAAGTTGCCTCAGTGGCAGGTTTATATCCGAATCATATTATTTCAGGAACATGCATTATACATATTTTTTTTATATACGATTTACTGTTGACGCATTTTTTTCTTTTAAATTGGAAGTTTTTACTTTTATCTGTTTTGTGTCATTCTTCTATATGTTTAGTTTTGGTTTGATGTGGACGATGGAAAAAAAACTAACCCTTACAACAACATTTTAGGTACTTATGAGTTCGAGGAGATTTAAGAGTAGTTAATGAGTATTAACGTGCGGCGAACGTGAGGTAAAAATAGTGTTTTCAAGACAATTTTGTAATAATAAGATTGCCACAATATTTTCTATGTCTATTTTTAAATCCTTGTCACCAACCTTTAATAAGCTTTTTTTTTTTGTTTTAGTTTTTTAATAAACTTTTTTTTTTATAATATTAAATAAATTTGATTGTTACTAATTATTTAAAAGCATAAATGTTAGATATTCTTACCAAAAAAATTGTCGTAAATTTTTCTAAAAGTATTTTTTCTAAGTAACGTTTTGGATAAAAAAATTCTGGGGCGTTACATATAGCTTTGATCAATTCCATGTCATACTAAATGTCCTTCCAATTCATCTGCCCTAATGCTTTTTCCAAAATAACATTTTAAACAAGGACAAATTATTCAATTTGGGTGTTTTGCATTCTTCATTGCAAAATCAACAAACTCCTTCACTCCATTTTCATACTCTTTTGACAATCGATTGACAGTCATCCATTTTCGGTCCATTTATATGACCTATATGAATGCAGTGTTACACAAATTTATCAATCTATAGTATATATGCATACAAGTCTAATTTCAAAACAGAACAGAACAGATCGAACAGATTTTATATGATTTATCATGTAACAATTTATGTGATTTATCATGTAACAATTTATATGATTTATCAAGGTTATGCCAACTACTATCATGTAACAATTTGTTAGTTTTAGAGACAACAACAAATTAATAAATACAGTACCTGAGACAACAATCACTCAGTAGAAATGGGCGTACAATAGATGATGGTTCAGCGAAAAGAGAGCTCACAGTAGCGGAGATGAGGGTTCGTAGAGAGAGAACGTATTAAATATGTTTTTATTTATTTATCAATAATATATAATAGGTAGAATTTGTAGTATACTCATTAAAAATAAAATTATGTAAAAGGGTTCTGTATAGTTATAGGTATACCATTTTATAGCGCTTATAAAAAAATTGCTCTAAAAGACCATGTAATTATGCAAAAGTTGTATATTTTACAGCGCTTATATATAAAGCGTTGTAAACATAGTGTGGGAGCGCTATATTTTACGGCGCTTGTATACAAAGCGCTGTAAACATAGAGTTAGAGCGCTATATTTTACAGCGCTTATATGCGAAACGCTCTAAAAGCGTTGTAAACATTATGTGAAAGCGCTATGTGACCCTATAACAGTGCTTTTCGTAAAAGCGCTGTAAATCATAAACCTTTTATGACCCTACAACAGCGCTTGTCATTAAAGCGCTATTGTATCCTCCGTTAATTTTAAAATATTATACAACAGCGCTTTTAGTAATGAAGCGCTTTAAAATACGCGTTGTAAAAGGCAATTTTTGACGTAGTCTCAATTCTTTAATATGTATTCGGAATGGTGAAGAATTTAATGTTTCACAAAATTCAGCTATATCTTCGTTGCAAAATAAAAATTAGTTGGAGAATTGAATACATTTTTGAATATGAGACTATTATCCATGAATGTAGGAACCCAATTTATCTTTTCAACCAAACTCTAAAGTCAATTTTTGAACAAATGTTCACACTTTATGAAGGTAACCCACACTAAGTGTTTAACTATTATTTTATGCAATTCTTATTAAAATAATTCATCTGAAATAGATATTTCGGTGAATAAAAAAATTATTGAATACAGGTTAAGCTTAATATTATGGAGAATTTATTTGTATTTTCACACAGTCAATTATATATTTATTGCAATATCATAAGTTATTTCAAGAACTTGTTTGAAATTACTATTGACTGATGAGGAAGTGGTTCAAATGTGGTTAATTGAGAAGTTTTTTGAAATCTATCATAAATACGATTGGAGTAATGTTTTTGACTTCTGCGATTATATGATTGGCTCAAAATTTGTAAGATATTTGCCTTATAATTATGCATAACTTATTTTTGTATGTTTTTAACTAATTTTTTTGTCTCTCATTATATATATATATATATATATATATATATAATTACATAAAATATAATGCTATATTTTATAATGCATTTTAATTATAATTATTTTAATAGTATTTTATAATACATTTTTACCCGAGCACTGCACAGGTCTGTGATTTATTTTGGCAAGTGTTGTAGTACACATGACTTGCTAGCTGAAAGGCAACACCTTAGCCCCACACAAAATGTTTTGTGAATTGATCACCTCTCAATCTACCTCATTTTGATAGAACATGAAAAATACTTTATTTCTACGTTTCTTCTATTTATGTTTTTCCTTGGGTGTGACATCTTCATGATTTTCGAGATATGTCTGGCTGTTTTGTTACTTCAGTTTTGTTCTGAGAGGAGCTGTTGAATTTTTGAGAGATTTGTGCCAATGAGATTGATAAGTTTTTAAGGATAATGACTTTGTTTAAGGTGCTGGAAGACATAAGAAAAAGAAGTTTGAATTGTTTTTACTCAGTACAGCCGATGACTTAATACTATTGAACAATAGCATACAAGTATTATTTACTCAACTTCTTCAGTCTATAGGTATTCTTCTTCTGCCTTTCCAGGCTGTCACTACTAAAAATCTTTCTGGTAATCTCAATATTATGGTAAGTTTTCATTGAGGTTCACGAGTATTCTTACATCTCTTATGGGTGAAAAAGTTGTTATCACTATCAGACTAATTTACATCAGTTTCAATCTATGTCTAAATTGACACAAAGTCTGCTTCTATGATTCTAACTCTCATTGAGAGAATATTACATTTCAACTATTATACAAATTCAAGTGTGTGTTAAAACAACTTGATTGATTTACATCAATTTCTAATAATTCTCAACTGAGAGGATTTTTCACTCATTTTTATTTTGATGTATTTTAGACCTCTTTTGAAGGAATATTTAGATCATTGCCTTTTTCTTAATTCTTAACATTTTTCAATATTGAGAAATGCTTCTATTTAAACACTAAAAAATATATTCATCGAAGATATTACCGTTAGGGATATTGAATTAACATTTAAAACATGCTCATATACGTCTTCATCATTAATTGAAAATATCTTGATCTAAGACTACAAACATATTAGAGGATGACGTTTTTAGAAGATGTCATTGCATTTCTTCACTTAGAGGATAAGTCCAACTTTGATGAGCAGAGGATATCGAGAAGTTGTCTTCTTCAAAGTTTATGGGCTCAAAGAATTGACTTGAGATAGTTGACTTTTGACATAATGTTGACTAGACAATCAATTGGGTTGCCAAAAAATCAGACGTAGAATTATCAGAGTAATCAGAATCAGACAAGAGTTTGATTTTCAAGAGTCATAATGCATTTTCCTTGATTAGTTTATTCCCTTTCTTTGTTCATCAGATGATTTGACTTTTAGAAGAGCATTGACTTAATCAAAGGTGTAAGACCCTTAATTTTTAATTAAAATTATGGAATTAATTTTAATTGTATTTTTGGGAATATTTGTAAAATATTTAATATATGTATGTTTGAGTGAATATATATATATAAATATATATTTTGGAGGATGAATAAAAATTATTGGGTGAAGATTAAATTAATTTAATTATGAGTAATTAAATTAATTGGGCAATTAATTGAGGATTAGTGGCTAATTACAAGACAATGAAGTGCTGAAGAACCCAGCCTTATTTTAATATTATTTTGGGGTGATGTGGCACCACAAAAGCCTATAAATAGGAGTGAGCATGATGGTGAAATCAGAACACCATCCCTCCTTCCTCACTGCCCATACTGCATGTAATAGTACCCCATTTTTTCCTCCCATTCTGTCTCTGTTTTCTGCCTTCCCCATTTCCAATCACGACTACAAAGAGAAAAATAGGGAGTTCCTCAAAACACCATTACTTGAAAATCCAAGCACTGAAACACTAAAACCCCAGTAGTAAAGTTAATCCCCACATCATTACGGAGCTAGAGAACTCAGTTTTGTAGCAGCAAACGCAGGCGGGAGTTTTCGCCATTTTTGACGCATACGTTTTAGCAGAAGCAGAGCACGCTACAAGGGTAAGGGCACCTTCCACTTTCTAGTTGCATTACGGCTGTAAGTGCATAACTTTCATGGCATTACTAGTGTTTTCTTTACTATTTTGAAAACTGGTTTTCCTGTTACTTGAAAGAAATGAAAAATACATCTTTTTGACGTTTTAAAAACTCTGTGATGATGGCTGTTTAAGCTGAATGCACTTAAGTTGTGTTGTTTATGTGGGAAAGTGGAAAATGTCTTGAATGTGATTTCAAACATGATTTAAAAATGCATGTTCATAAAACTGTTTTGAAAATGGTTTTGAAATGCAAAAATGCATTCTGTTTGTGTTTTGCTGCTCTGTGATGCTGCATGTTATGATGGTGTGTTGTGAAAGCTGAAATGCTTGCATGTTATTTTGATGTGTTGTGAAAGCTGAAATGCTTGCATGTTATTCTGATGGTTTGAAAGTCTGGATGATTTGGTGTTAATCATTCTGATTCTGGTTCTGTTTCTGATGATTTGTTGTTGATGACTCTGATTCTGTTTCTGTTTGAGTGATTCTGATGATGTTGATGATTTAAAAAGAAAAGGGATTTTTAATGAGGAAAGTATTGTCTGGAAAAAGTGTTGAATCTGTTTTAATGTTAGTTGTTTGTTTTTAAAAGAAAACAGTTTTGAAAAGGGTTCAAATCTCAGGAAAATTTCACTGGTTTTCGAAGGTGTATTCGAATACAACATGTGTGTATTCGACTGCAACCTGCCAAGTTTCTGTTTTACTTAAGTTTTCAAACTTGTATTCGAATACGAGCCCTTGTATTCGAATATAGAGGAAGGATTTTTGCTTCTGTATTCGACTACGACCATGTCGTATTTGAATACAGAAGTGGGATTTTAACACTGTATTCGCATCTGTATTCGACTACAGGCATGCTGTATTCGAATACAGAATGCAGATTTTCACTAGTTTCAGTTTCTGTATTTGAATACAGTGGGTCTGTATTCGAATACAGATTCGTGTTTTTCTAGAAGCACTGTTTTTAGCTTCTGTATTCGAATACAAGGAAGCTGTATTCGAATACATATTCGTGTTTTCCAGAAAATCAAGTTTTAAACTCTACCTTGTGAATTTTAAAGTGTTGGGAACTTTGAGAAGGGTTAAAAGTGATTTTAAATGGAGTTCTTGAAATATCTTTGAAGAGGAGAGGATGAAGTATTGAAAACCTTTAAGGATCTGGAAGAAAATATTGAATTTTTCAAGGTTTTGTCTTCTGTATTCGACTACAGGCATCCTGTACTCGAATACAGAATGTTAAAATTGCAGTTTTTGACTTCTGTATTCGAATACAAGGGGTCTGTACTCGAATACAGATTCGAGTTTTCAGAATTTCCAAGTTTTTAAGAGTGTTTTGTAAACCCTGAGTGTTTGGGGAATGTTGGGATTGTTGTGGGGAATTAAAATGGAACTTTTGGTGATATTTTGAAGTGGTGGTGATAAAGTTTTTAAGACTTTACTGATGTAATGAAAGATGTGTTTTGTGCACTAAGACTGCCTCTGTATTCGAATACCAGAGGGTTGTATTCGAATACATAGTGTAATTATGCACTATTTTGGCTTCTGTATTCGAATACAGAGAAGCTGTATTCGAATACAGATTCGTAAAATTCCAGAAATCCTCAGTTTTAAACTCTGTAATTGAATTTTAAGAGTCTGGGAAAAACATTTCAAAGTATTAATGATTAATTGACTGTTTAATCATGATTGTGATGATGTTAATTCTGACTGTGCTGAGATATTTAAAACATGATGAAAAGCATGAATTTTCTGATGTTGCATTCTGTTTCTAGAGAAGTGAAACACTGCATATTCATGCATTGCATAGTCAAGTGGTACCCGCGATGGGCCACAGAGTAATGCGCAACCACGTGCTAATCTGTTGAGCGATTACACGAGTGCTGGACTGTTGAGCGTCTGCACTAGGTACTGATCTGTTGAGCGATTGTACCTTGGTATATAGGTGCTGGTCTATTGAGCGACTGCACTGGTACTGGACTGTTGAGCGTCTGTACCCTGAAATGCGCAGCCACGTGCTGATCTGTTGAGCGATTGCACGAGTGATGGTCTGTTGAGCGACTGCACTGGTACTGCACTGTTGAGCGTCTGTACCCTGAAATACGCAACCACGTGCTGATCTGTTGAGCGATTGCACGAGTGCTGGACTGTTGAGCGTCTGCACTAAGTACTAATCTGTTGAGCGATTGTACTTTGGTATATAGGTGCTGGTCTGTTGAGCGACTGCACTGGTACTGGACTGTTGAGCGTCTGTACCCTGAAATGCGCAGCCACGTGCTGATCTGTTGAGCGATTGCACGAGTGCTAGTCTGTTGAGCGACCGCACTAGGTACTGATCTGTTGAGCAATTGTACCTTGGTATATGTCAAACATGCTGGACTGTTGAGTGTCTGCACTGGTGCTGATCTGTTGAGCGATTGCACCTGGTCTTGAGGGTCGTTAATGTCAAACATAATGTGCTGGTCTGTTGAGCGACTGCACCTTGGTGATTCCAAGAAAATTGTATACATGAGCATATACATATTGCATTGAGGGATTGACCAGTGGGTCACGTTTGATTATATGATGAATGAGTGGAAATTGAATGTGTGTGAGTACTGTTCCAGAATCTGACTTTCTGAATTAATGATTGTGATTTGCTGAGGTGTTGTTTGTACTTACCACATATTGCATAATAATTGGTTGCTGCTTTTGAAAAGCCATATATGTCATTAAAATTCAAATGAGCATGATTATTTTCCTCATCATCATATGTTATACCATGGACATAATTGTTGCTGTGAAATATATGATATGTGATTAATTGTTAATTTCGGTCGGTGACCCTTGCTATTATATTGTGGACTTTGGGCTTTGCCCTCAAATGCCCCCCAAACCCATGCCACCCGTGGGTACCCGAACGACGGAAACGTCGTTGGACTTCCTTGATCGCTATTCCTGTACTGCTTGGGTATTTGACCCCATCTCAAGCAGGGCGACTTACACGGGGTGGTTGGAGCGGACGAGCAGGACTGACGGCGTGGAGGATTTCGTAGAGCGCACTCATGCGAGTACAGACTTTCCTGTGCCTTCCCGTCTGGTATTGGAGGCACACGGAATTTTCGACGATGCTGAGGAGTCCGTTAGAGGGGTTGAGACGGAGGCCACCGTAGGAGTGGTGACTCCCAACCCAGTGATTGGAGGAGTTGCACATGAGTCCGAGGCAGAAGGAAAGACTGATGAGTCGAAGCTAGTAGCAGCTGAGATTCCGGGTCCGTCTAGGATCTCCGATGATTGTTATGAGATTCCGGCGCCGCCGAAGCGACCGAGACTTGTTATTGATCTGACTTCTGAGGAGGCCGACCCCTCTCTGTATGATGAGGAGGAGGAGGTCACGTTGAGGCGAGCGGCAGATTCGGAGAAGACTTGCTTAGGATGCGGAGGAAATCCGTGCTACTGTAGCTTTAGCGCATGATCAGTTAGACTTGATGTATTAGGATTTGAGCTGGAAATGTATTTTGTTTTTATTTTGAAAAACAATTGTTGTACTATTTATTCCGCACTCTGATATTGACTTTTGGGAATGTCATGACATTATTATATTCCAAAAATGTTTTATTGTTTATCATTAAATTTCCAGAATTAAGTAATTATTTTAATTCCTTTCGAATTAATTTTGGAAAACTCATTTTAAATATTTATTTGAAAAAAAAAATGCACCCGCGCTGTGTTTTAAACTCGGGGTGTTACAAAAGGCTTCTTTCTTCTTTTGTCTTGGGTCAAAGGATCAACGAAGATTTTGACTCTTAGTTCACTTTAGTCAGAGGCAGATGATTATTGTAGCATTCTTTTTCTTTGTAATCAGAAGATCAACCATTGACTTATATTTCTTTTGTATTATTGCTACATCATGACTTACTCTATTAGTAAACATAATTACTTTTTCATTAGGTAATAATATTTTTTGTATTAAAAACATTTAGATTATTATCTCTATGTTACTCATAATTTATGCTACCTTAAAATATAGATAATCATTAATATAAATATTTGTCTTCTAACTTAATCTACACACTTAGAAAATATAGTTAGGAGATAATTTTTCTTATTTGTTTGTTTTGTTACCATCAAAACATTGATTAGAGGATTGTAGTTAAAAACTATTTTTGCACTAACATTTGTGACACCTAAGGTTTGTCTAATCATTTATTGTTTTGCATGTTTCATATGTGTTTTGCATATTTAATCCACATTGTCAAAATATATTGATCGAATTGCGTTGGCGACCAAATTATACAACAATTTTAAGGATTTAAGTGTTGATGTCTGATCGTTTCTTTTTTTCCTTGTTTTACTACGACCTAAAAATGAAAGGGAATATCGTTTAATTGACTATTACTGGAAGGTGTCAGGTAAGCTCGTTAACTAAACTTGTTGTGACTTTCTTGATTTGAGTGGAAACGATTTTGATGATTATTTTTTTGGACAAAATTTAAATGTATTTGTCTATATGTTTTTTGTATGGTTTTTAACTTAATAAATTGTGATTTTCTCAAATTCATATTTTGTTCGTTTGTTTGCGATTCATAATTTTTTTAAAAATTTGTTATAATCACAAAAGATGTATTTTAAGTTAATAACCATACAAATCACAAAATGTACCTAAGTTTTTTCTTTATTTTATTTTTATCCTCTTCCCAAGAATCATGCCAAAACACCATCCTAAGTTCTCCTCTAATCAGTATGAGATAGGTAACAACTTCTAATTAAAGAGTTTACAAAATAAACTGCCGAAAGTGAGCTTGAAAATCGAGAAATATTCTTTCGCAATACAAATGAAATTTCTAGCTCTCCATGTCCACTAAATTCCAATAAGAAAAGGGAGCTAGAATCTTTAGAGTCATTCGACTTCAAGAAATTGAAAGTATTATTGTTATTGAAAAACTTGGGAACATTAAAAACAAGAGAACACCATATTTGACAGAAGCGAGTGCAATCTCATATAAAATGCAAGAAAAACTCTTGATTCATACACCAGATACAGATACTAGACTTCAAGATAGAACAATGATATATAACTACATCACAAGTCGAAGTTAATTGTGACAACTCAATCAAACAAGAAACTTAATTTTCTCAAGAATTTTCAGGTGCCAAATCTAGTACAAAGAAACTTCAAGGGACTCAAGGAATTTTTGAGTCAAAAGCCAAGTATATCCAGATCTAGCTGTATAGCAGCCATTAGTCTCTGGTTGCCAAGTAAAAGTATTGACCACACCATCATTAAGATGGCACATAAAGAGTTAAAGAAAAGTCACCAAGTTAGGATCGAGAGGAGATCTAAGAAACTGCAAGTTCATATTGTTGTTAATATAAATATCCTTAAATTTGAGTTGGATATCATAAATTGCCTTATAATCAACATTATCACACAAGGGTAAACATAATGCTTGTTTAGGTGAAGAAGAAAATGATTTTATGATATTTTTTATTTATTAATAAATTTAATTTAAAATGGTTTAAGTGTTTAACGGAATAAACTATGTTCAATATCAATCTTGTAGGGGATTGAATTGAATCATTGATAATATTAAAAATAAATGATATTTTGTTGATTAATGAGATATTAAAAAATTAATGGAATACAAGAAATGAATAACTATTATTTTTTGCCATTAAAAATATTCTTGTGGTGCCACATCTATAGTAGAAGTTGGAAAAAAATTCAGTCATTTAATATTTTATCATTATTTGAATGAATAGATTTAGGTTTAGGGTTTGTCCACCATGAAAAAATTAGGCCATTTGCCCGTAGTAAAAATCACATGTATTAATAAGTGGCATTGATAGACCACTCTAAATTTATAGTTGGATTTCAAAATTATATTAATTTTATCATATTTCCCATACATCAAATTACATCTCCCCTCTTTTTCTCTCACACTTCATATCCTCCACATCGAGAAGTGAATAAAATTAATATAATTGTAAAATGTTAAATAGCACTCGTGGTCCCTTAATTTAATTTCAGTTAACGTTTTAGTCCTTTATCTTTTTTTTTTTCGATTTGGTCCTTTATTTTAATTTTTAGTGACAATTCGATCTTTTATGTTTTAAAATGTCAACAATGTTATCTTTTTTTTTTACAAAAATTCAAAAAATTCATCAAAATTTTCAACCAAAATCCATAAAATTATTTATATTCTTCAATATAATACAAATTTCATCAAATTCGAAACTCAAATCTTCAAATAAACTCTTATTTCCATTTTTAACAACATCAAATAAATAATGAAATTTGATGAAATTTTTGTATGAGTTTATTTGAATATTTGAGTTACGAATTTGATGAAATTTGTATTGTATTAAAGAATATAATTAATTTTATGGGTTTTGGTTGAAAATTTTGATGATTTTTTTGAATTTTTGTAAAAAAAAGGATAATATTGTTGACATTTTAAAACATAAAAGATCAAATTGTCACTTAAAATTAAAAATAAATGACCAAATCGGGAAAAATAGAAAGATAAATGACTAAAACGTTAATTGAAATTAAGTTAAGGGACCACAGGTACTATTTAGCATAATTTTAAAGTGGTATATTATAGATAATATTAATCGTAGTCTATACTAATGTCACACTGTATTGACATTTCTTGTGCCTTTTAATTGAATAAATTTTGTCTTTTCAAAAAAAAACAAACAAAGTACATCGACACGGATTTAATTTTTTTTAAATGAATCATTTATTTTAAAAGTTAAATAATATTAATTATTAATAATAAAATAAATAATTAATATTATATATATAAATAACTAATCATTCATAATTATAATATTATTTATTAATTTATTCACCATTTTAAAAAGAATTATATTTGATAAACTCATGGGAATCAAGCATGTGTATTACGACGTTGATTCTGAGTGACATGACACGTTTTGTCCCCTGCGCTTGCTTACAAGCAAAAACCAACTATCTCCCTCAACTTTGTTGTTTTTCTTTCATTTTTTAAAACATTTGTTGTTTTTGTTTTCTTTTTTCTTTTTTAAAAAAAAAAACATTTTTATTCGGGTATACATCACAGCAGAAAAGACAAAAAAAGCAAAAGAGAATAACCAGCCTATCCTAATCTTTGAAAAGGATTTCGTGGCAATCACAATCGGACATCCGAAGTTCCAGTAATAAGGGCACAATAGGTGAGTTTGTTCCAGTTTAAATAAAATTAATATTTAATTTAAAAAATTTAGTGATTTGTACAAAAATAACTTTTTAATTTTTGTTTGTTTATTATCATTAAAATAAATTTTTTAAAAAATAATTTTTAATCCGTTTATATACAATTTTATAAAAATAATTCTTTAAACTATAAAATTACCATACATAATATGATTTTTTTAAATACATTAATGTCTCTCTTTCTATCTGTTACGTCTCTCTACCTCCCCCTTTTATCTAGTATCCTCTTCCCTCTCACTTTTCCTCCTTCCTTTTTTCACAGTTTGATTATCCATAGTCACTAAGGCGATAGTTTGTACTTAGTAGGATCTTTGTTCTGCTAAGTGTCAATATCTAAAGTATTAGTTATGAAATTTACTATAATAGAACAGTTGAAATATTTTAAATTGGATACTTCAAAATTTATCAGTTTAATTCATTTCTTAGACACATTTAAAAATTGATTAATGTACTTCAAGTACTCAAAAGCAATAAATAAACACACAAAAGCAACAAAAAAATCGTATCAACATATGAATAATGTAAAAATCAAATGATTCAAATCAAAGACATAGAAACAAGAAAAAAAAAATGTGGAGAAATCAAAAAGGAGAAGAAAACTTACTTGATAAAAATCTAGATCAGAGTTGCATGAAATGAGAAAAACGGTCACACAGTTCAGTGCGTGAAGGAACAAAAACCTAGTAAAATTTGATGGAGGGCAATTTCGAATTTTCTAAAAAAATTAAGAGTAATTACATCATTTTCTCTAATAAGTGACTTAAGTTCTTTGTTGTTCAATTTTGTTCCATCTTTCTCTCTCATCTATTGCAAGAAGTAAATGTGAAAAACTACTATTTTTTATTTTTTATTTTTAACCAAAAAATAATTTTTTTTAACAAAATAATTTTTTAAATATCTAAAACAAACAACATTCAAATAATAAAATAATTTTTAATTTAAAAAAATAAATTTTTTCATGAAAAAATCTAAAACGAACGCCAGTACAACAGATTATATTGATTTGCACTGAGCAAGGCAAGCAAAAGTGAACTAAGGAGAGTGTATTGATTTACTATTTACGTTCTTATACATAAGATATATTTGTAATAAAAAATGATATTTTTCAAATTATAAAATACATTAATGATTTTTTTCATAAAGATACCTTTAATTAAACGAAGGTAATTGAAACATTAATTGAGTCTCTTTCTTAATAATTGAATTATAACTTTACTAATAGAATATATATCATTCACAAATTTAATGTAAAAATCATATTTTTTAATTCTTGTGCATTAGTCAAGAGAGTCTTACATATACAAACAAATATAATATTACTCAATTATATGAAGAAATAATATCCTTGAATGAATTCAATTGATTTTTTTAACCTTACAATTTTAAGAACGATCAACATTTATAATTTAGAGTTCGTTTGAAAAGTAAATAAAATCTAATAAAAAATTATTCTAACAAAATTCAAACTTAAATTTGTTCGGCCAATTTAATTTTAACCAAAAACTCATTATTAATTTCAATCTTATAATCTAGTTGATAAAATTAATTGTTTCAATAAATGGAAACAACTTTTGAACTATATTATATAGGCAACATAACACCATTATCTCTTTAAGTTAGGTCTATTTGTAAAAAAAAAAAAGTTAGATTCAAATCTCACATAGATTTCTTATGTTCTTTTTTTCAATTAAGTTATTTATGTCTCAAAATGTAGACATAGTGGTCTTTTATTTTAACTTTCATTATACTCCATTGAAAAATATCTACATGACTATTAAAAATTAACGTGTCATTAAAGTTGTTGAGGGGAGAACTCAAAATCAATAAATAATTTTTTTTTTTACTTCTCTAATAGGTTTAAGTTTTTTTTTGAACGATGAGTCATTTAAGTGTTTTTTCATCTTAGATTCATCATTTTAGTTTTTATTTCTTAATAGATTGGTCTTCTTAAAATTCAAATAAAAATTTATTCTTCCTAATGGCAGAGTTTGACTAAAAAATTTGGGGTGATCAATATAAAATTAAAATGTACAAATTAAATATGTAAATAATATTATATAGCAAAATATTAAGTTTATAATAAACACAAAGTGGAGTATCAAATAATTTAACTGCATGAATTAAAAGTACTTTAAAGTAACGCTATACGCTCTTTAAGTAACTTGAAATCATCAATAATAGACTCAGAACTGATACTTGCAACAATTTTCCTTTCAATATAAACTATCATATTATCTGTCAAAAAGTCAGCTTCCATCTTGTTTCTTAACCTAGACTTAATAATTTTCATTGATAAAAAAGATCTTTCAATTGTGGTAGTAGGAACTGGAAGCGTCATGATAAGATGGAGTAGTCTATCAATCAAGTAAAAATATTGTGCCTTTTAAGTTGCTATCTAACTCTTGTAATCACTCGTAAATGGCTGTAAAAAATATTTCAACTCTAAAATACTTATCTACTGGGACTTGACCTTGTTGAAGACGAGACTGTCCAAATGTTGTTGCTAAATGAACACCGTTGAGATCAGGAATCTCAATATCATGTTTTTCACAAAAAGTATTCACTTAAGTAAATAATGTATCCTAACCATCTTATCTCAAGGCTTGAATAAGAGACTTTGTTGTTCCAACTAATACATGGCATTAACTAAATACATGGCATTAATTATAAGCACTATTAGCATCCCCACGTGTAGAATAACTTGCTCTTTCTTTTGTTATTTTTTTTTAAATCGTACAAGTTGCCTCATACATATTTATCAAACTACAAACAGAAGATAAATGTGATCCCTAACGAGTATCCTCAACTCGTTTCAAAGTACCAATATGATTTTCACTTTTACTTGTCACAATCTCATCAATTTCAGGCATATGTGCAGTTTCCTCTAATTGAGCAGCTTGTAACTCATCATGACGCTTAGTAGAAGAAAAAACAACATTGACAATAAAAGTTAGTTTCTCAACGAATTTATGAATTGTAACAACTTCTCTTGATGCAATAACCAAGGCAAGTTGCAATCGATGAGCAAAATAGTGGACATAGTATGTATAAGGAAAATACTTCATAAATAGTGCTTGTAAACTATTCCATTCTGCTATCATATTACTAGCTCCATCATACCCTTGACCACGTATATTAGAAACATCAAGATTATGTCGAGAAAGTATATCACACACTTATTCTTTTAGAGTTAAAGTTGTAGTGTCTATAACATAAGCCACATAAAAAAATCGCTCTTGTATTAAACCAACTTTATCAACAAATCTTAACATAAGAGAAATTTGTTCCTTTTTTGATTCATCACAAGCTTCATCTACAACGATGCAAAATTTGGAATCACCAATTTCTTCACATATATGTTTTCTCACCCTACTAGAAAGAATATGCCACAACTTTTTTTGAATTTGATGTGAAGTATGCTTGGAACTAAATAGAGCATTTTCCAACACAACTGTAAGATGCTAAAAGTTTTATCAATTGAAGAAAATTGCCTTGATTCTTGACCCGCTAGTTTCATCATGCCGCCTAAAAGCACAAGCTTGAAGTGTTAACTAACGAACAATGTCAATTGATGTCTTCAGACGTAATCAATTCTTCAAAAATTGTTCTGAGCTTTGCGCTTGAATAGCATTCCTAATATGTCTATCTTGATTCGATAGGTCTAGACAAGCTTTCATTGCATCATTGTGTGGTGAGCAAGGACCCATCCTTATGTGTTTGAGAAAGGTGCAATGTTTTCCATTTTTAACTTTCTTCCAACCTCTAAAACTCGTCCAATGAAAACATATGATCCGGGACGTCCACTTGGTATTTTGCTAAATAGATAGCATGATAAGAAATATGCAACATCTTTAGAAGGTGAATATTCTAGCCATTAAGAAAATATGATAAACCAAACATATTGAAACCACATTGGATGAACCTCGTTGTTGGACAAAGGATATTATTCTAAATTTATTTGATAAGAACCACATTTTAGATAAGCTCTTCGTATTGCACCTAATTGATTTAGTGGATATTGTCAAATTTGAGGGTGCTTTCTGAGATCACCTACTAATCAATTCTCAAAGTCATCTTTAAAAACTCCAGGAACCTTGGAAAGATGATTCTCATTTTCTTCAATTCTTGGATTCTCATAGATAGTTTCAGATGTAGAAGTTATAATTTTTTCATCTCTTTTACTCTCAAAAGATTTTCTTCTTGAAAAAAGAATCAATTTTTTTACTCTTCTTCATTCTCACAAACTTCTCTAATACAAATAAAAAATTTAACTAAATTAACAATCATAAATCAAAATAATATGCACAACAAAGTCGATAAAAAATAAATGTTCGATAGGATGTGAGTCTCACTCAAACATCGGTTAATATTTTTAATTTAACTTTTTTTGGTCCCAAAAGTAGTCCCTAAAAGAACATATACATCCAAGACTCAATAAAAGACAAGTGGTTGGATGGATTCTTAAACATGTCAATTTAAACTCATCAATATCTTAAACTTATTTAAATTCCAAACTCACTCCAGTAGTCCAATTCGCGTAATCACATTCACATTCACTCTCTCATAGAGTCAAAGTCACAGGCTCAAATAAGAGATTCAGAATGATGCAAAAACATAATTAGATTCAAACTAAATTTATTATCAATTGAAACAAGTTATCAAAGTCAAATGATGTATCAAAACATGAGATTGAGACATGGAATCCAATCAAATCAAACTTAAGGAGTAAATGAGTCACTCACCTATTGGGCATTAGGTTTGGCCGTTTGGGGCTGGGCAGTGGCGAAGATGGCACCGCGTGCGAGGTCCAGCCAACGAGAGAGACATATAGATAGAGTAAGGACTGAGGAGCAGTCAAGCCAAAGACGAAGACAAAGTGAGGAATAAAGAGAGACGATGATGTGCGACGTGTGACGAACGAGAGATGACGGTGTGTGGTCGGCCAACCAACGACGATTCCATAAAGGGAGAAAGAGGGAAGAGATGGTGAGGCATAGAGCACATTCAAGAGAGTGTGAGAAGTGAAGATTTTAGGGTTTTGGGTATGTTTGTTATTTTCTAATTTCAAGAAGGGTATTTTGGTCATTTTATTTTTTTGTGGCCGCGACTCCCTTGTCATAACTAAGCTCTGCCTTTGCTTCTTCCTCTAGCAGGATATATATTAGGACTCAAAGATCATTTACAAAGATATTTCCATTTACACTCTTCAAGGAACAAGTGAGGGTCGAATTCATAACCTCTGAATTCAATGTGTCTTTTTACCACTAAACCAATGTCTTGAAGTTTATAGACAACTTTTTTCTTGTCATTTTGGTCCTGAATATGTGGTTGCAAATACATCCCAAATATCTATGTTGTTAGTAATTTTATAGATTAAATTGACCAACGAAAATCACATTTGAGGATTAAACTAATTAAAGATGTAATCACATCCAAAAATGACTAAAAAAAGACATATTTAAGTATGTTTTTATAATTTTGACACATTCAAATACTATTATGACCCTTCAAAAAAGTACTATTATGACAAAGTCCGACATATTCAAATACTAAAATGATTATTTACTCTTTTTTCTTATATGAGTAAGAGTATGAGTATGCATATAATAACGATTCATATTCATATTCATATTCTCGAACAAAAAAAAGTTCCGCTTCCAAGTACAATTTTTTAAGAAAAATTGAGGAAGAAGAAATTATTGTTATTAGTAATGATATTAATGATCATCTTATAACTGTCCCAGTCGAGATTTAAATTATGTTTCTTGAGATTATAGAATCAAACTCTTACCATGAGACTTCTTGGACAAGTGCAATTAAATTTATGGGGTTTTAAACTTATAAACTTGAATAAGTGTGAATAAGTAATTTTAATTTAGTGGTTTTAATATTTAATTAAATACTTTTATAAAACAAAATTCTTATATTGGTTCCTAAATTAAGGACTTTTTTAATTTCATTTTGATGAAGATGATCAAGAAGAACCTAATAATTTTTATTTGGGACTTAAAAGGATCAATATGAGAAAAATACTTAAAGTATTAATACGACCATAAAAAAAAAACTTAAACCATCAATCTAGGAAGAAACAAATTTAAAAGACCAATATGAGAAAAATAATTTTTTTGCTTATTTGAAGTTGTCACCTCAAAAATATTAACGACACGTCAACATCTAACAACTACATGGGCATTTTTTCTAACAAAGTCTAATGAAATTCAAAAATATTACGCACAGTTTGAAACTTAGGCTTTGTTTGGTAAAAATTAGGTGATAAATTGGTTGATAGTTGTTGAGCTAATTGATGTGTTTGATAAATTTAGCGGTTTAACTAACTTAAATATGTAAAATGGTATTCTGTTTCATGATCTGGACTATGTGATCTTCTGATTTGGACCATTGATCTTCTGATATGGACCAAGTCTTCTGTTCTGGACCAAGTCTGGAACATGTCTTCTGTTCTGGACTGGGTTATCTTCTGAACTCTGTTTCCTTCTGGTCTGACCAAGTCTCCTTCTGGTCTAGACCAAGTCTCCTTCTGGACTCTGCTTCCTTTTGATTTGGGCCAAGAATAATATCCTCTAATGATGTCATTGTTTCTTCCCTTTGATGATATCCTCTGATGACATCCTATGATTCTTGCTTTTGATGGGATCTTCTTGTATCCTCTGGAGGTATCTTCTGGTATCTTCTGGAGGTATCCTCTGGATGTATCCTCTAGTGATATCTTCTAGCCGTGTCTTCTGGTGGCATTTTTATCTTTTGATGACGTCATCCTCTGATGACATCTTCTGCTTCTGATTTGTATCTTCTAGAGGTATCTTCTGCTGACGTCATCCTCTAGTGATGTCATCCTCTGGTGACGTCATCATATGATTTTTCATACTTCTTCTAAGTCAAAATATGATTTTCATAAAATACTTTTGTTAACATCAAAACTTTAATTGAAAGAACCAATTTGGTTCCAACACGTTCTTGGTTTCTGGCAGTTCATTTTTTGCTTTTTCCTTAAACTGATTTTGCTTGTTTTTGCTTAGTACCTATCTTGGATTATCACACTTAAAAGCACATGTTAAATGACACATTATTTAAAATCATAATTAGAGTCTTTAATTAATCTTTATTTGTTTTCATCAAAATAATTAATTGAGATTTTGTCTTAATAGAATGTTCTCCTTTTGTATTAGCTATTTTTTCCAGCTCATTTAGTTGCTAAATGAATATTTTTTAGGTAAATAATTTTTTTTAATATAAATATAAATATAAATATAAATTCTATGTATTAATTTTTTTGACATAAGAAATTCAATAAAAATATAGTGATCCGATAAATAATAATTTCATAAAGTATATGTTTGATTTTTTTTTCTATATGCCGTATAAAAGTTATATATTTTTTGGGACAAAATATAAGAACTCTATAAAAAATTGAAATTCTATTATATTCTCACAATAAAAAATTTCATACTAATTTTCACCCTAATAAAATTATAAATTAAAAAATGAAAAGTATGTTAAGATTTATTTAATTCATATGCACCGATAACGTAACATTTTCTATATCATTAATTAATATGGTTCCGTCTTTAAAATAATTTAAATTTTATAGTATTTATCATAAAAATAATACAAATGATAGTTTGTGATAAATTGAATTAAATGCACAATCACATGTATTTTGATCATCAAAATTTTAAAATAATTTTTTTTAAAATATATAATAATGACTTTGAAATATGATGGACCAATTTTAATTAAACAATTGAGATCATACGATACACAGTTAAAATTTATTTGCAGTTGATTAACCACATAAAAATTTTACACTCCTAATCTACATTTTTTTTTTCTTTCGGTATGAACATTAATCCAAAATGTATAAAAAAAAATCTAAAATGCATAACAATTTTTTTTTACAACACCATTTTTTGACAGCATTCACTACTATATTTTTTTATTTCTTTTTTATTAGAATACACTACTTTATTTTCTTTCAATTTCTCACAAATCATTGAAGGGATGGCGCACTTTTTCTAACATGCCCCCGCGTCGCAATTACTGCTTTATCCCAACCTCCCAGATCCCAATGCTCTCCCCCATACCATACCATCCCATCCCATCCTTTTCATTTCTCATTCATTCTGACTCTCTTTCCCTTCTCGCTAAGCCACCTCTCTCCTTCTTTCCGTGGCTTAGTGGGAACGGAACCTCTCTTCTTTTCTCACTTCCTTTCACACCTTCTCTCTGTATTTCGTTTCATCCCTTTTCTCATATCATATATACGATCACATCCCATCTCAAGAATATTCCTCATTTTTATTTTAATCCAATATTCGATTCCTTCGCTTCATTCAAAATCTCCACTTCCCACCTATTTCGAGTTTCCTAATTACTAATCGTGTGTTTTTCTATTATGATTTCTTCAATTCAATCATCGTCATATCAAATGTTTAATTGTGATGCATAATAATAATTTAAGTTATTTTAATTTTATTTAATCCTTGTATATGATGATCCTAGTTTAATTCAATTCTCTTATATGCTTTTCATTCCAAATTCCCTTCCTTCGATATATTGTACTCTTTGATGCTACCATAAAAGAAAACACTAGCAAATTTACTTTTAGGGTTTGGTTTAGGGATGGATGGTATAAGTAATGAGGCTAGTGTTGACCCTTTTTCAATCGGTCCTTCGGGCATTCTTGGCCGAACAATTGCTTTCAAGGTTCTTTTCTGTAAGTCTATGTTACATTTGAGGCATCAAATGTTTGTGGCGTTATTGGATGTGATTCGTAGGTTTAAGAGATTCTGGGGACCTATTATATCATGGTTGCATCCAAGAAACCCTCAAGGGATATTAGCAATGATGACGATTGTTGCTTTCTTGTTGAAACGTTACAGTAATGTGAAGGTAAGGGCTGAATTGGCATATAGGAGGAAATTTTGGAGAAATATGATGAGAACAGCATTGACTTATGAGGAGTGGGCTCATGCAGCTAAGATGCTTGATAAAGAGACACCAAAGATGAACGAATCGGATTTTTATGATGTTGAATTGGTGACAAACAAGCTTGAAGAGTTACGACAACGAAGACAAGAGGGGTCTCTTAGAGATATTATATTTTGTATGAGAGCTGATCTTGTTAGAAATCTAGGTAATATGTGTAACCCTGAGCTTCACAAAGGTAGGCTTCATGTGCCTAGACAAATCAAGGAGTATATTGATGAGGTATCTACTCAGTTGCGAATGGTTTGTCACTCTGATTCGGAGGAACTTGCATTGGAAGAAAAGCTTGCTTTCATGCATGAAACTAGACATGCTTATGGGAGGACTGCTTTGCTTTTAAGTGGGGGTGCTTCCCTTGGATCTTTTCATGTTGGTGTAGTTAAAACACTTGTTGAACATAAACTTATGCCTAGGATAATTGCTGGTTCAAGTGTAGGATCCATTGTGTGTTCTATTGTTGCTACGAGGTCTTGGCCTGAGCTTCAAAGCTTTTTCGAGGATTCATTGCATTCGTTACAATTTTTTGATCAAATGGGTGGGATTTTTACTGTTGTGAAGAGGGTGACGACGTTTGGTGCAGTTCATGAAATCAGACAGTTGCAGATTATGTTGAGGCATCTAACAAGCAATCTTACATTCCAAGAAGCTTATGACATGACAGGTCGAGTTCTTGGGATTACAGTTTGCTCCCCGAGAAAGCACGAACCACCTAGATGTCTTAACTATTTGACTTCACCCCATGTTGTTATATGGAGTGCAGTCACAGCTTCTTGCGCTTTTCCTGGCCTTTTTGAGGCTCAGGAATTGATGGCAAAGGATAGAAGTGGAGAGATTGTTCCTTATCATCCTCCATTTAATTTGGGTCCTGAAGAAGGTTCCTCTCAAGTGCGTCGATGGAGGGATGGTAGCTTGGAGATTGATCTACCTATGATGCAGTTGAAAGAGCTGTTCAATGTCAATCATTTTATTGTTAGTCAGGCCAATCCTCATATTGCTCCATTATTGAGATTGAAAGAATTTGTACGAGCTTATGGAGGTAACTTTGCTGCCAAGGTATGTTCACAGACTTGGACCTCTGAAACGATGATAATGAATTGTGTCTGATTACTGTCACTGCATACATTTTTCTTAAATGAATTGCCGCTTCTATGTTTCCCAGTCTAAGTCTGACTGTCTGTTCGATGTGTAAAATGGTTCCTCGCTGTTTGACTAATTACCTAGATCGTTAGCTTTTATTTTCAATTTTTCATTAACATGTATCTGCTTGTGCTTTTAGATTTTCTTTGCTTCACTAGTGAATGTGATTTGGGTTTGTTTTTTAAATTTACATGAGAGATATGAAATACCAAGGACTATATACTATTGTATTTATTTTTTACTAGATGAAGTAATTGCATCTACTATTCCAAATCCAATTTCCTAATTTTAGGGGACATTGATGCTCACAGAATTCGGATGACTGCTATATTGATGTTATTGCCATTGGCACTATCATTCAACTTATCTTTGTTGGTGCTTAAATCCAATAGGTGGTTTGCTCATTAGTGGCTTAGTGTCATTGCTCTGATTAGAATTAAAGAATGGAGTAAGAAGCTGATCCTTACGCAGAAGCTATGTGTTGAAATAGTGATAAAATTTTCTCAGGAATATGTTACCATTTGCTCCTAAACTTACACACATGACTTCCAGTCGAGATATTTAATCCAAATAAATAATCTCAAGCTCAAACCTTGCTGTGCAACTTTTATATACCCTTTTACCCAACTTGATTTCGCAAATGGTGGTAACTGGTATTTCTTAGCCCTTCTAGCAATAAGGCATCATACATACTCGCCATTGGTTTTGCAGTACGCCGCTGCAGTGTTGCTGTAATATTCTAAATATGCAACTATAATAACACTTGTGTTTTTTGATTATGTAGCTTGCTCATCTAGCAGAAATGGAGGTGAAACATCGATGTAATCAAGTACTGGAACTCGGTTTTCCATTAGGTGGACTTGCCAAGCTGTTTGCTCAGGACTGGGAGGGTGATGTAACAGTTGTTATGCCTGCTACTCTTGCTCAGGTATAGGCCTATGATCAATTAAACAAACAAGATCTTTATATATTAATTTTTAAAAGAAAGTGGTTGTTTGGTCATTTTAAATTTGAATATACTTGTAAAATATGATGGATTTTCTATATCTTGTTTGGTTTGAGAAAATGTTTTTTGTTTTCATTTCTTGTTATCACTAAAAATTGCAAATTTGCACTCTGTTTTCATTTTGTTTCTTGTTTTCAAATATTTCTATAGAAAATAGTGAAAACATCTTGTTTGGGCCCCGTTTATTTTCTGATAACACTTTTAGTTTTTCTCTTCCAAAATTTATGTTCACGTTAAATGGCTAACAAGGGTCCATGAGGTGTCAGTTCAGCGATAAGAGTTTGACTTTGTATCTTAAGGGACAGATTTTAAATCTCACCTGGGACAGACTGGACAGTTGTAAAATTATTATTACTACTACCGTTAACCCGTTATTAATAATTTTCTCTTCTCCACTTTTAATAAAATGACTAACAAGGCGATAGAAGAACAATTGGGATAGAGATAAGATGTCATGAAAGACAAGTATTTGGCATTTTCAAAATTTCTGAAAATTGTAGATCCGTTTCAAAAATTGTAGTAGAAAATATTGAGGAAAATACAAGATCTATATTCTGTTATATTAATGAGTTGAAGTGAAAATGAAAACATGAAACCTTGGAAGCAAACATTGTCTTCGTTTTCTTGTTCTTTTGTTTCCTGTACAAATCCTAGACAGGTTAATAAAGTTAAAAACAATGGGTAGATTTCCAATTAAATTTAAAAATGATAAATGAAAACAAAAAACATTTATTAGTGACGGTTCATGGAATAGTGGTTAACTTATGTATGTTGTGTGCATCTTGTATCAGTACTCAAAAATTATCCAGAACCCTTCTTATGTGGAGCTTCAAAAGGCAGCTAACCAAGGGAGAAGATGCACTTGGGAGAAGCTTTCCGCCATTAAAGCTAATTGTGGAATTGAGCTTGCTCTTGATGAGTGTGTTGCAATTCTCAATCATATGAGAAGACTCAAAAGAAGTGCTGAGAGAGCTGCTTCTGCTTCTCATGGTCTTCCCAGTACTGTCAAATTCAGTGCTTCAAAAAGAATTCCATCGTGGAATGTCATTGCACGAGAGAATTCTACAGGTTCTCTTGAAGAAGACTTTCTCGCAGATGCTGCTTCCTCATTTTATCATGGGGTTAGTAGTTCGACTGGTAAAAATTTGAAGTCCCACCGCAACATGCATGATGCAAGTGACAGTGAATCCGAAAGTGCTGACTTGAATACTTGGACCAGATCTGGTGGTCCTTTGATGAGAACTACTTCGGCAAATTTGTTTATCGACTTTGTCCAAAACTTAGAAGTTGATACTGAACTAAATAGAGGAATGGGAACTAATATTAGCCCTCGCAATTTTCAGTATCACAGTCCAAGACATACAACACCGGATAGATGCTCCGAGAACTCAGAATCCGATCAGAGAGAAAATGGCAACAGGGTTTCCATGAATGGATCTAGCATAATGGTAACTGAAGGTGATCTTTTGCAGCCCGAAAGAACCCTTAATGGAATTGTGTTTAATGTTGTCAAGAAAGAAGACTTGACACCTTCAAATAAGAGTCATGATTATGATAGTTATACTAACAATGAAGTTGCTGAGTGTGTCCAAATTGAATGTCCAGGGAAGGAGATGGATGATGCTGCTAGCTCAGCTTCCGAAAACGGAGACGACGATTCCACAACAGCTAAGCCCCTAACTGAAACACCAGATTATAATCCCACGGATTATTCCAGAAAAGATTTGGGTAAGGATCAGAGCATTGTTGACAGTGATAGCTCTAATGATAAAAATCCTTTACCTTAGTGGCTTTAATAGTATGGTGTTTTAGCTGTCTCCAGTTGTTAATAACATGAAATATAATCTATAGACAGGGATCTCTGTATTCATTTCTTGATGATAATTTAGCCTATGATTCTTGATACTTCGAAATATAGGGATGAAAATGAGGTTTCATATACATATATTGTAAACCAAATTGATGTTTGTAGCAACTCACCTCTAATGCAGATTAATCATGAATGGATTCTTCTCTCATTATTCACACAACTCTTCCATGCACATCTAAAGTCATAAAAAGTGGAATGCTATAAAAAATGGTATTAAAATGCGTTATCAAATTCCTCCACACTTATGCTTTTGCACTTTGAGCAAAATTCATAGTCAAGATAAAAAGAAAGCTTTAAAAATAAATAACAAAATTAACAATGAAATTTCAATGAAAAGTATGACATGCTAAGTAGGGGTGTGCAAAATATATGATGAATTAGACCATATTGATAAATTAGATTGCACTACATAAAAAAAAATCAAACAATTTAAATGGTTAATGAATTGAACTACATATTTAAAACAATTTAGTTAACTAAACTTAATTCAAAAATCAGATTAACAATTTTAAATTTTTTTAACCTCAATTAAGAATTTGTTTTACAAAATTTTTGAAATTTATTTTTCTCGAAAAAATAGTATAGAAAAAACCGAAACCTTTTTTTTCAAAAAAAATAAAAAAAAAATTTAAAAATTTTTTGAGAAAAATTGAAAACATTTTTTTCTTGAAAAATTTTTGATTTTTTTTCTTGAAAATTTTTTATATCTAATTTTCTCGAAAAAACTTTTCTTGAAAATAATCAAAAAAATTGAAAAATTTTGGTTCAAAGAATTTTGAAATATTTTTTTGTCAAAACAATTTCAAAATTCTTTTTCCGAATAACCAGTTTGAAATCGATTTTAACTAAACAAATGTTCAAAATATTAAACAGTTTTATAATAAACCAATTTCAAACCGATTCAGAGCTGCACTGAACTTGATTTGAAAGTGGTTTTCAAGAACTAAACCAAACTATTAATGTGGTTCAATGCGGTTCAGTTTTTGCACCATGAACACCCTTAATGTTAACTATGTGATTTGATAAGTACAATATGTTAAAATTGCAAGGTTAGTGGTGAGTGAAATGTTAATGTCAAATTTTACTTCACATGACAATCATGGAAAAACATTCGATTACATTCAAGGTAAACAAGAGAATAGATCAATCGAAAAATGAATCATAAGTGATAGAATCTTCGTAGGACATTAAATTCTATCAAACTCTCAAGTTTTTAGGTTAATGTTTATGCTCAGTTTTGTAGTGTCCCATTTTGTTGCATCCAAAACACGTTATCTGACTTTTGTCAGGTTTTTCTTTTTGAGGAGATCTTTTGTCTTGTCCTCTACGATTTACCATCCTATGAATTTTTCTAGAAATCAGAGCTAGTTCATCCTCTTCCTCAGATAGAGGATACTCTGGATTTTTCCTTTTTGTGACATCTTCAGTCCTCTTGGAGGATTGAATTTCTGTTTGACTGGTTTTTAGAGTAATCATTTTCCCATTTTTGCTTGGTTTATCTGCAAGCAACAATGGTTCATGAGCTCTAAGAGTTCCAACCAAATCCTCTGATTTCATGGTGGCCAAGTTCCTTGCTTCTGTGATGGCAGTCACCATTGGTCTCCATTCTTTTGGTAAACTCCTTAGGATATTCCTTATCCTCTCTTGAACGGAGTATTCCTTTCCAAGGGACCTACCTCAAGCTGTTTAGTATGATTGTTAGCCATGAGAACATTTCATCAATCGTTTCTTTCTCCTTCATTTCGAACAGTTCGAATTCTCTTACTCCCATGTCAATCCTAACTTATTTTACTTGACTTGATCCTTCATGATGGATCTTCAGAGTGTCCCATAGTTCCTTAGCGCTTTGGCATTCTTCAACTCTGTCATATTCTTCCCTGCTCAAAGCACACGTTAGAAATAAATGAGCTTTAGAGTTTAGAAGTACCTTAGCATTTTCATCAGCCGTCCATTGTGCTTGAGGTTTTTCGTTGGAGTATGAATCTGTGTTGTTGATTCTGATGACGTGATTCCCATTTTCAACCACAGACCACACGTTGTTATCTTGTGATATGAGAAACAATCTCATCTTTCGTTTCCAATGGTAGTAATCTGTGCCATCAAAATAGGGAGGTCTGCTGGATGATCCTCCTTCTGGGATATACTTAGCTTTTGACATTTTTCTTTTGATCTTTTTCTCTTACACTGTTAGGTGTATTTTTTTAGAGAACCTTGCTCTGATGCCAGTTGAAGTAGCTAAAATATCACTAGAAAGGGGGGGGGGTTGAATAGAGATATTGCAGTTTTAAAAATTTCTCAAGTGTTTACATCAGTATCCTCTTCGAGAGGACGAAAGTCAGAGGATGGAAATTTAAATATTTAAATATGAGCTGAATAAATAAAAGAGAGTGAGAGTATAGAAGATGACACACCCAACTTTATACTGGTTCACCCAATAAAGCCTACGTCCAGTCCTCACACACTAGTGAGATTTTACTATGAATCAAAATAGATCAACCTCTCATAGAGGTTTGTTACACTTCGTGTGTTCTTTAGCCTTACCAAGCTTACGACTTTGTTTCGTTCAAATTTCAACTATTCCCAAGTGTAACTCACTTGGAAATTACAAGATGATATGATGAGTTTTATGATTTTTCTCTTTACTAACAATTTCTAAACGGGTATTTCAAAGATATAGCGTAAGACTATAGAAAGTATAAAGAGAGGATGAGATTGCTCTTAACAGCTTTTAGAATAGCTCTTTGTATGCTATGTAGTTGTGTATTGAACGATGATGAGCTCCCTTCCTTTTATAGAGTTTTGTGATACTCTATTCATGTGTTAAAACACTTTATGACCATTGGGGACTTAATCAAAAGTCCAAGGTTAGTTATCTTAATTATAGAAATGCCATCCAACTGTCCTTTGTACTTATATAAACATAGGAGGATGGGAATGCAGTTCTTTCTCGTATAGGAGGTTCAATCCTTCTAGAGTTTAAACATGAGCTGTCCTTTTCCTTTTTCCATTCCCCAAGATATGTAAGACTCTATGTTTTTCTTGCTCAATACAACCTTTTTGTACTTTAATGTGCTGGGTCATTTTCAATATATGAGAATGAAGCGAGCTAGAGGTCCATCTTCTTACAGTTCATCCTCTGTCATATATCCTCTGGCCTTTGACCTTTTCTTTTAAATTGGTTTTTTCTTTCAGTCTTTGATACTGATTTATCTTCTCTTTATGATCAGAAATCATTGTTTCAGTGATGTTCGAAAGTTCATCCTCCAGTTTTGAAAACTTGTTGGATTGAGTTAGATATTTCTCCTTTATACCTTAATAATGAGTAACCTGGTTTCTAAAATGAATTCACTCAAAAGCACAGATTAGTCATTAACCACAATCATAATCTTTTAAACAATTTTGTTATCGTTAAAATCATTTGAGAGAGATTTTGTCTCAACACTTTACACCTTCTTGACAAATAAAGATTAACAAATTTTTTCCTCTTTTTTTATTTTTATTTTTTTTTTGTTTTAATTTTATTTTCAGTTTTTTTGTTTTGTTTTGGAACTTTCCAAATTTCAATAAAGCAACACCATATAGATATTCTAGCACAACCACATGCTGAGCACTCCTCTCTTATCCAAAACATATTATAAAAATTATTTCAAAGTAAAACTCCTTTATTCCCTGAGATTGGATGAATTCAACATTTTCTCCCAGATCATTAAAGGTTTTCAATACTTCATCCTCTCCTCTTCAAAATATTTCAAGAACTCCATTTAAAATCACTTTACCCTTCTCAAGATTTCTCAATACTTTAAAATGCATATCACAATGTTTAAAACTTGATTTTCTGGAAAACACGAATCTGTATTCGAATACAGTTTCCTTGTATTTGAATACAGAAGCTAAAAACAGTGCTTCTGGAAAAACACGAATCTGTATTCGAATACAGACCCCTTGTATTCGAATACAGAAGCTGAAACTAGTGAAAATATGCATTATGTATTCGAATACAGCATGCCTGTAGTCGAATACAGCATGCCTGTAGTCGAATACAGTGTTAAAATCCCACTTCTGTATTCGAATACGACATGGTCGTAGTCGAATACAGATGCTAAGTCAGAAGCAAAAATCCTTCTCTTGTATTCGAATACAAGGGCTTGTATTTGAATACAAGTTTGAAAACTTAAGTAAAACAGAAACTTTACAGGTTGTAGTCGAATACACACATGTTGTATTCGAATACACCTTCGAAAACCAGTGAAATTGTCATGAGATTTCAACCCTTTTCAATTTGTTTTCTTTTAAAAACAAACAACCAACATTAAAACAGATTCAGCATTTTTTCCAGACAATACTTTCCTCACTAAAAATCCCTTTTCTTTTAAAATCATCAACATCATCAGAATCACCCAAAACAGAAACAGAAACAGAATCAGAATCATCAACAACAAATCATCCAGACTTTCAAACCATCAGAACATCATATAGCATTTCAGTTTTCACAACACATCAGAATAACATGCAAGTATTTCAGTTTTCACAACACATCAAAATAACATGCAAGCATTTCAGCTTTCACAACACATCAAAATAATATGCAAGCATTTACTTTCACAACACACCAGAATAATAAGCAAGCATTTCAACTTTCACAACATATCAGAATAACATGCAGCATCACAGAGCAGCAAAACACAAGCATAATGCATTTTTGCATTTCAAAACCATTTTCAAAACAGTTTTATGAACATGCATTTTTAAATCATGTTTGAAATAACATTCAAGACATTTTCCACTTTCCCAAATATACAACACAACTTTTAGTGCATTGAGCCCAAACAGAATCATCACAGAGCTTTTAAAACATCAAAAATACATTTTTCAGTTTCTTTCAAGTAACAACCAAACCAGTTTTCAAAACAGTAAAGAAAACACTAGTAATGCCATGAAAGTTATGCACTTACAGCCCTAATGCAACTAGAAAGTGGAAGGTGCCCTTACCCTTGTAGCGTGTTCTGCATCTGCTAAGGTGTATGCGTCAAAAACGGAGAAACTGCAGCCTGCGTTTGCTGCTACAAAACTGAGTTCTCTAGCTCCGCAATGATGTGGGGATTAACTTTAATACTGGGGGTTTTTTGTTTTGATGTCTGGATTTTCAAGTAATGGTGTTTTTTGAGGACCTCCCTCTTTTTCTCTTTGTAGTCGTGAGCTGGGACAGAAAACAGAGGCAGAATGAGAGGGAAAAATGGGGTACTGTTACATGCAGTATGGGCAGTGAGGAAGGAGGGATGGTGTTCTGATTTCACCATCATGCTCACTCCTATTTATAGGCTTTTGGTGGTTCCACCTCACCCCAAAATAATATTAAAATAAGGTTGGGTCCTTCAGCACTTAATTGTCTTGTAATTAGCCACTAATCCTCAATTAACTGCCCAATTAATTTAATTACTCGTAATTAAATTAATTTAATCTTCACCCAATAATTTTTATTCATCCTCCAAAATAAATATTTATATATATATATATATATTCACTCAAACATACATATATTAAATATTTTACAAATATCCCCAAAAATACAATTAAAATTAATTCCATAATTTTAATTAAAAATTAAGGGTCTTACAAAAAGCGCTGTAAATTACAAGTACATAAATTACAAGTACAAAACATTTACAGCGCTTATGGTAAAAAGCGTTGTAAAATGATCATATAGCGTATTTTATATAGTGTGTATATAAGTGCTGTAAAATACTATTTAAGAGGCTTTTTATATAGTCTTTTAAAGCGCTCTTTGGAAAAACGCTGTAAAAGGGTTTTTTTTATAATATTATGTAAACTGATAATATAAGAAACCGCCTCTTCATTTTCTTCTTCATGACGTATATTCTCATCCCTACGAACTTGGCAGTGTGAAACCCTTATTCATTACGTACTCTCTATACGAACCCTTCTCCCTAATGTGAACCCTTCTCTCTGTCCATATTCATTATGTACTCTCTGTTTTCATTATTCTCCATTTTCACTACGTTCTATCCCTACGACCATAAAGGTTTTTAAGGCGCTTTTTGTTCAGTTTTTTAAAGCGCTCTGTGGAACCTTAGTGCTATCTTCTCGTTGCACAAGACATTTCTATTTGTATTTCTGCGACGTCGTAACCCTAAACTACATGTATTGTTATTCATATCTCGTCGTTACTAAACTTCTAGTGCATGTATTTATTCAATCTGTTGTTGTCACTAAACTACATGTTGAACTTATACTGCATGTTAAACTTATACTGTGTGAAATGTGTAGATAAATGGATTCCAACAACGATTTAGGTCGTCAAAACGACGAAGTTATAAACACTGACGTTGGAAACAATGAAGCTGTCAACGCTAAAGGCTATGAAGGCGAAGTGAAGCGTGGAGCAACTATAATGCAAAAAGTCATTATAGCAAGAAGTACTGAAATAAAAATTGAGGTATATATACTATACTTTTGTTTAGATTTTTTTTTTCTTTTTTGAAAGCAACCACTTACACTCTAGCTATGAGTTTATTAGGTGGGATTGAATGAAAGTGGCCAGCCAATTGAGCTCAACAGTTCAATGATGGTAAGCTACATCGGTGTTGTTGTCCGCCAAAATATCCCAATAACAATCGATGATTGGAGAGACAAAGTGTACCACCCCGACCCTTCAGCGTTATCGCAGATCAATTGGTAGTGGGAATTGTTGGAACCAAGTTGGTTCTAAGTACTTAGGATTTTGATGTTTACAAAAGCACTCCATGTAATCTTATTTTGTACTTAGAATTATTATATAAGATGTCACCAGAAGATGACGTCACCAGAAGCTGAAATCAGAGGATGACGTCACCAGAGGATGTCACCAGAAGATGATGTCACAAGAAGCATAAATCAGAGGATGACGTCACCAAAAGATGACGTCACCAGAAGCAAAAATCAGAGGATGACGTCACCAGAGGATGATCATTAGAGGAATCTGTCAGAGGAATATGTTAGAGAAAAATGCTCAAAACAGAATTGGAGCAAAAGACTCGAGAAACAAAATTTAGCTAAAAATATGCTTAAAACAGAATTTGAGAAAAATGCTCAAAACAGAATTGGAGAAAAAGACTCGAGAAACATAATCTAGCTAAAAGCATGCTCAAAACAGAAGCGGAGCAAAATGCTCAAAACAGATTAATCTAAATACACTCCAGAAGTAAAGCATCAGTGAGCAAAAGACTCAAAACAGAATTTGAGCAAACTACTCCAGAATATTCTCAAAAAAAATTAATCGAAATACACTCTAGAAGTAAAGCATCAGTGAAGTCCTAAAGTTCAACTATAAATAGAGACTTAAGGCAGAAGACTTTATATCGAAAATACTTGAGAGTCATACACTTCCAAAAGCAAAGTACTTGAGTTTTTAGTGAGGTCAATTGTGAGTATCCGCTTTCCAGAAGCAAGTACTCTAAGTTTTTCTTTCCCTTGTGTTACGTCTAAGTTGTTGAAGTAGAGTCTACAATTTGAGGGAGTCAGAAGGAGTAGCAGATTACTTAGCAATTAGATTCAAGGTGTTAAGTCTAAGTTGTTGAAGTAGAGTCTACAATATGAGGGAGTCATAAGGAGTAGCAGATTACTTAGCAATTAGATTTAAGGTTCTTTTCCTCAAAAGTCTAGGGCTGTTAGACTTTTTGAGAAGACTGACTTGGAGGGTCAGTGGTACTTTGTAATTCAAGGTTTTTGAATTAGTGAAATCCTTCAAAGTGAAGGGACTGGACGTAGCCTAGTTAACGGTGAATCAATATAAAATTCTAAGTTTTTATTTACTTTATATCTGCTTCTAACTCTGTTTTAATTCATACATAACAAGTTTTGTTTTAAAACTTAAAAAGTATTCAAGTTAGTCAAATACAATTCAACCCCCCTTCTTGTGTTTGCACTTTCAATTGGTATCAGAGCCTGGTTTAAGGCTGAGCACTTAACTAGTGTTTTAGGAAAGGTCCAAGGGGTCAACAACATGGCAGAATCCAAAGATGATTTTGGAGGCAATCTCAACAGACCACCACTGTTTGATGGAGGCAGGTTTGAGTATTGGAAGGACAGAATGAGAAGTTTCTTCATATCTCAAGATCCTGAATTATGGAAGCTAGTAGTCAAAGGATACACTGCACCTACTGTTCCAGGAGATCCAACCCAAGAACTCGACATGGCAGATATGAGTCCAGACCAGAGCAGATTATACAAACTGCATCACAAGTCCAGAACTGTAATACCCCGAGTTTAAAACACAACGCGAGTGTATTTTTTTTAATCAATAAATAAAAGAATTTTTAGAATTAATTCAAAAAGAATTAAATAAAATTTTCATTAATTCATTTCATAAAATAGTACGTCGTAATTTAATCGATGGACGTAATTAAATAATTTCATCATAATATCACTAAGTACTTATCTTTGGAAATTAATAATAAACATTAATACATTTCAAGAGAACAGTGTCATATTAGTATTTTTCACAACATTAGTAGAGATCTCAAAAATTTCATCATCACCACTTCAAATTATCACAAAAACTCTATTTTTAATTCATCACAAACCTTCCCAATGTTTCCCAACACTTAAGGTTTATAAAACAATGTTTAAAACTTTGGATTTCTGAAAGACACAAATTTGTATTCGAATATAGTTCCCTTGTATTCGAATACAGAAGCTGAAAATAGTGCAAATTCAAAACTCTGTATTCGAATACAGCATCCTTGTATTCGAATACAGAAGGCAAAACAGTGTAAACTCAGCATTTTCCCAACATCATTAAAATTTTCCATAACCTCATCATCTCCTCTTCAAAATTACTTCAAAAACTCCATTTTAAAACATTACAAACCTTTCCAATGTTCCCCAACACTTAAAGTTCACATGACAGTGTTTAAAACTTGATTCTCTAGAAAAATACGAATCTGTATTCGAATACAGAAGCTAAAATAGTGAAATTCAGCATCCTGTATTCGAATACAAGGGTGTTGTATTCGAATACAGATGTGAATACAGTGGTAAAATTTCAATTATGTATTCGAATACGACAGGGTCGTAGCCGAATATAGATGCTAAGTCAGAAGCAAAAATCCTTCATCTGTATTCGAATACAGAGGCCTGTATTCAAATACAGTTCAAAAATTTGAGTAAAACAAAAGCTTGGCAAGCTGTATTCGGATACACTCATGCTGTATTCGAATACACCTTTGAATTCAGTGAAATTTTCCTGAGACTTCAACGCATTTTCAAACTTTTTCCTTTGAAAAACCAACACAACACCAAAATAAAATCACCATTCTTTTGAAACACAAAACTCAGAACGTTTTTCATCAACAACAGATTTTCCAGAAAACACTTCCACCATTTTAAATCCTTTTCTTTTGAAAACCATCATCAACACCAGATTGTTTTCAACATAACAGAAATAGAATCACCAATACCAGAACATCATCACATTTTTGCTTAAACCACCCAAAACAGAATGTCAACCACAACAAAACAGACATTTTTCAACGTTTACATTTTGATCATTTCTCAAAACAACATGAAAAGTATTTTCCAGTATTCTTACACAACTAAAACAACATGCAAAGCATTTTCCAGTATTCCCACACAAACAGAACAACATTGATGCGTTCAGCCAAAACAACAACCATCACAGAATCATCAAACATCGACATGATGCATTTTTCGCTTTTTTATAACAACATGCACAACAGTTTTATCAAAACATGCATTTTGATCATCCCCAAAATGACATGCAGAGCATTTTCCAGCTTTCCCACATAAGCAGAACAATGTTGATATATCAACCAACACAGCTAACATCACATATCATTTAAAACATCAACATAATGCATTTTTCATCCTTCAAAACGACATGCAAAACAATTTTTCTTCAAAAAAAATGATGAAACATCATTAATGCCATAACAGTATGCATTTATAGCCCTAATGCAATCTAGAAAGTGGAAGGTGCCCCTTACCTCTGTTACGTTTCTGCTCTCGTTCACGTTTTCGCGACAAAAGTTGGCGAAATTTCCGTTTGCGTTTGCCGCTACCAAAGTGGGTTCTCTGGCTCCGTAATGAGGAGAGGAACAACTTTTGTTCTTGGTACTTGGTGGTTTGGTGCTCGGATTTTCAATTAATCTCACTTTTGAGCAACTCATTTTTTTTTTGATTGGGAAACAGAAATCAAAATGGGATGAAGAAGGGGAACGTTACTGTTACATGCAGTATGGAAGAGGAAGTGTTTTCTGTCTTTGCTCTTCCTTCTCACTTCTATATATAGGCATATGTGGGTGCCACCTCATCAAAAATAATACTATAATATTGCTGGACCCTCTAGCACTTAACCGGTTTCGTCGCAATTAGCAGATAGTCCCTTAATTAACTGCTCGATAATTTAATTACTCGTAATTAAATTAATTTGTCCTTCATCCAATAATTTTAGTTCAACCTCCAAAATAAATATTTATATATATATATATATTCACACAAAACACACATATATTAAATATTTTACAAATATCCCAAAAATACACTTAATATTAAATCCATAATTTAATTTTTAAATTTAAGGGTCTTACAAGAACCATCATGATCAATGCCATCACATTCAAGGAATTTGACAGATGCACATATAAAGAAACAACAAAGAGCATATTTGACAGTCTGGTTCTGACCTATGAAGGAAGCCAGCAGGTTCAAGAAGAAAGGGATAACATACTCGTCAAACAGTATGAGATGTTCAAGATGGAAGATGATGAAGACATTGATGGAATATTCTGTAGATCATCAATGGTTACTACAGTTCAGCAAGCTAGAGATCTGAATAACTTAAGACTTGAAGATCTGATCAGCTCACTCAAGTCTCATGAAATAGAACTGGAAGCAGATGAACCAAAGAAGAAGAAGAATCTGGTCCTGAAGTCAAAACAGAAGAAAGCTGCAAAGGCAGCACCAGAATCAGAGGATAGTGATAGTGATTGTCATGATATGGATTACTTAACCAAACAGATGGTTAAGATCTAGGAAGAATCTGACAAGAGGAGCATCATCTGTTATGGATGCAATGAACATGGACATATCAAGTCAGAATGTCCAATCTGGAAAAAGGCAAACAAAACAAGAAGATTTCCAGATTCAAAAAGAAGGGTCTGACGGCAGTCTGGGATGCATCAGAATCAGAAGAAGAATCGTTTGATGAAGAAGAGGCTGAAATAACAATGATGGCACACATCAGGTATGCCTCTAGACTTCATAAAGGCACAGTTTCAAGAAGGAAAGCAAGAAGAAGGAAGAATGATCAAAGCAGTCATTCAGGCAAGTATGGAAGCACATCAGAGGAAGCAATTCTGGCTCTGATGGCTCATACCAACTCAAGTTCTGGATACAGCTCAGACTCTGGAATAGATTCAGAAGATGAAGACAATAAGGTATTTTCTGATCTCACTAAATCTGAATTAATTGATGCTTTAAAAGATTTTTTAAATGCAAACAATAAGATGTTTTTAAAACTGAAAACTTTTAGGGAAGATAAGAAAAATCTGACCAAAGAAGTCCAAGTTTTAAAGAATCAAAATTCTGAGTATGCAACTGAAAAAAAGGATTTAAAAACTGAAGTTGCAAGACTCAAATCTAAAAATCAAACTCTTAAAAGTAATATTTGTTCCACTTCAAAAACTGTTTGTGAATCTGATATGCATGAGCAATTTTTTTAAAACATTATTTCTAATGGAATGGAAAGAAGTAAATATGCATCTATGATTTATGGAAACAGTAACATTGGAAAGAGAGGTATTGGTTTTACAAAAACTATTGCTGAAACTAAAATTGTTCATTCTGATGTTTTATGCATTGTTTGTGCTAAAAAAGGTCACTCTGAATCATCTTGTCAAATGGTAAAATCTGAACAAGATCAGAGAGCTGTTAAAACTAACAAACCTGGACCCAATCAGTTATGGGTACCAAAAGATCAAATTGTCTATGTTGTAGATATTCTGAGCAACCAGAAGGAGACACCAACAATGGTGCTTGGACAATGGATGTTGGCAATGCACAAGCAGAAGAAGGTTTATGTTCCTGATACAACCAGACAGAGGCAATATGAGTCTGATGGAAGAAGGTCTGGTCAACTCAACCAGAATCAGAATCAGAACTGGAACCAGAATCAAAACTGGAACCAGAATCTTAACTGGAACCAGAACCAGAATTGGAACCAGAACCAGAACTGGAACCAGTATCAGAGGCACATAAACTGGAACTAGAACCAACACTGGAACCAGAATCAGAATTAGTACTGGAACCAGAACCAGAACATTTATCAGTATCAAAGGTTCAGGTATGATCATCAAATTACTTCAATTATCAGAATCAGTCTAACTACAGGAATTATCAGAATTATTAGATTCATCAGATTCATTCAAATCCCCAGAATTATCAGATTCATCCAACTCATCCAAATAACCAGAATCATAGGAGGAACAGGAAATATCAGAGAAATCACTCATATCAACAAAACTGGAACTACCAGAAGAATCAGAATCACCATAAGCTCCAGAATCATTAGAGGAACATGGTGTATCAGCAGAAAGAGAAGAATCAGAATCAGGAGAGTTCTTCAAACACTCTGGTAAAATCCATCAAGACTATAATCCAAGAAGGGAATTCAAATCCCTTCATCCAAACGATCTAATGAAATAACATACAGATTCAGAATATGAAAATCAGAAACAAGAGGATATTCAGAGTAAAATTGAAATTGTTGACATAAAGGTTACATCTTACTGTAAATATTATTATTGTTTGATATTTATGTTTACTGTGATAACAAAAAGCTTGATCTTAAAAATCAAAGCTGGAGAAGTATTCTGTAGGTTTTCAAACTGTTAGAGGAATCAAGTGATCCATTTAATATGAACACTTTGGCAGAAACAACATTCCAGTGGTTTCAAAATAAGCAGAGATCACTAGAAGCAGAACTGATGTTCTAGTTGTATTAATTTCACTTTTAAATTATTTAAGTTGTATGACAAATAGCTTGACCTGAAAAGTCAAAGCAAGATGAGGAAATGGCAAGTGAACCAAAGGCACAGGAACCAGAAGCTGGACCACCAGCAGAACCTGAGAAAGATAAAGATGAAAGCAAGGAAGAAGAACATGCTGACTCTGAAGACAAGTTAGAGGGAAAGAATGGATGGAAGTACAAGTCTTCACATCCAGAAACTCTCATTATTGGCAGCGCAACAGAACCATTGAAGACCAGATCATCAAGTAGAGAAACCAGTCTGTTTGGTTTACTCTCAACAATTGAACCAAGCAATGTTGATGAAGCTTTGGCAGAGGAAGGTTGGATACTTGCAATGCAAGAAGAGCTGAATGAATTTCAAAGGAATGATGTTTGGGATCTGGTATCCAGACCACACAAACACATTATTGGAACCAAATGGGTGTTCAGGAATAAACTCAATGAAAAAGGTGAAGTGGTAAGGAACAAAGCCAGACTTCAAGCTGACCCTAGGAAATCCCATTTAACTGCTGTCAAAAGAATCTTGAGATACCTTAAAGGAACCATCGACCTTACCTTGTTATACAAGAAAACCCCCACCTACAAACTAAGAGGTTTTTGTGATTCTGACTATGTTGGAGACAAGTTGGAAAGGAAAAGTACAAGTGGCAACTGCACATTCTTAGGTGATAATTTGATCTCTTGGTCAAGCAAAAGACAAAGCACCATTGCCATGTCTACAGCTGAAGCTGAGTATATATCAGCAGCAGGATGCAGCTCACAGTTAATTTGGATGAAACATCAACTTGAAGATTACAACATCTTTGAAACCAATATCCCTTTGTTCTGTGATAACAATTCAGCCATAAACCTAACCAAGAACCCTATTTAAAACTCTAGAGCCAAACACATTGAAATAAAACACCATTTCATTAGGGGCCATGTTCAAAAAGGGACTTTAAGCATCTAGTTTGTGGACACTGATCATCAATGGGCTGATATCTTCACCAAAGCATTACCTGAAGATAGGTTCGAGTTCATCAAGAAGCATCTCAACATTATCTCCATATCTGACTAGCTCAAGTAGTCATCTTAGAAGTTTTTAATTTTCTTGTAATTGTACTTTATGTACTTTGTAAAGAGAAAAACAAAAATACAAAAATAGTAGGACCTCTTTTTGGCTGATGAAAAAAAGGGGAGATAGAGAAAAAGGAGAAATAAGTAGAAAAGGAGAGATAAAAAGAAAGGAGGAGTGAAAAAGAAAGAAATGAAAAGAGAATGAGTTGAAAAGGAGAGGAAACATGGAGAGAGAAAAATAAAGAGAGAAAAAGAAAGAGTGAAAAGAGAAGGAGTTGAAAAGGAGAGGCAATGTGAAGAGAGAAAAGAAAGAGAGAATAAAGAAGGAGTTGAAAAGGAGAGGAGAAGATAAGAAAAGAAAGAGTGATTTAAGAAGGAGTTGAAAAGGAGAGGAAAAAGTCATTATTTGACTTAGGGGGAGAGATTGGTCTGTGGGGTAGTATTTCAAGTACTTCGAATTTTTTCAAGCTTTTCAATTATTTAAGCTAACAAAATAAGTTAAGGTTTTGTCATCATCAAAAAGGGGGAGATTGTTGGAACCAAGTTGGTTCTAAGTACTTAGGTTTTTGATGTTTACAAAAGTACTCCATGTAATCTTATTTTGTACTTAGAATTATTATATAAGATGTCACCAGAAGCTGAAATCAGAGGATGACATCACCAGAAGCATAAATCAGAGGATGATGTCACTAGAAGCATAAATCAGAGGATGATGTCACCAGAAGCATAAATCAGAGGATGAAGTCAGCAGAAGATGACGTCACCAGAAGCAGAAATCAGAGGATGACGTCACCAGAGGATGATCATCAGAGGAATATGTTAGAGAAAAATGCTCAAACCAGAATTGGAGCAAAAGACTCGAGAAACAGAATCTAGCTAAAAATATGCTTAAAACATAATTTGAGAAAAATGCTCAAAACAGAATTGGAGCAAAAGACTCAAGAAATAGAATCTAGCTAAAAGCATGCTCAAAACAGAATCGAAACAAAATGCTCAAAACAGATTAATCTAAATACACTCCAGAAGTAAAGCATTAGTGAGCAAAAGACTCAAAACAGAATTAGAGCAAACTACTCCAGAATATTCTCAAAACAGATTAATCGAAATACACTCTAGAAGTAAAGCATCAGTGAAGTCCTAAAGTTCAACTATAAATAGAGACTTAAGGCAAAAGACTTTGTATAAAAAATACTTGAGAGTCATACACTTCCAAAAGCAAAGTACTTGAGTTTTTAGTGAGGTCAATTGTGAGTATCCGCTTTCCAGAAGCAAGTACTCTAAGTTTTTCTTTCCCTTGTGTAACGTCTAAGTTGTTGAAGTAGAGTCTACAATCTAAGGGAGTCAGAAAGAGTAGCAGATTACTTAGCAATTAGATTCAAGGTGTTAGGTCTAAGTTGTTGAAGTAGAGTCTATAGTCTGAGGGAGTCAGAAGGAGTAGCAGATTACTTAGCAATTAGATTCAAGGTTCTTTTCCTCAAAAATCTAGGGTTGTTAGACTTTTTGAGAAGACTAGCTTGGAGGGTCGGTGGTACTTTATGTTGGAACCAAGTTGGTTCTAAGTCTTAGGATTTTGATGTTTACAAAAGCACTCAATGTAATCTTATTTTGTACCTTGAATTATTAAATTAAATGCCACCAGAAGCTAAAGTAATCAAAACAGAAGATCAAAGGGTTTCAGAGATTGAATCCTGAAGGTACCAGAAGATACTCCAAGATGTCAAAACATCACCAGAAGATATCCTTGCTGGCACAGATCAGAAGGAAGCAAAGTCAGAAGGGAACCTGGACCAGACCAGAAGAAAGCCGGCCAGAGGGAGACTTGATTCAGACCAGAAGGAATCAAATGTCAGATTTATTCCAGAAGTTATTCTGACCAGAAGATGGCCTGGCAGTGAAATGATAAACAGCCTAGACTTGATCCAGACTTAATCAGAGGGTAAATTAATGGGTCGAGAACAAAGGAATTAATCCAGATTTGACCCAGACAAGAAGATATCATGGTTCAGGGTATGAAACTAAGTCCAGACCAGAAGAAATGATCTCCAGATTTGATCCAGAACTGATCCAAAACAGAAGGTAAAATGTCCAGACTGAAATATTACTTGTCTAGATTTAATTTCAGTTTAATCCAGACCAAATCCAGAATTGGTCCAGATCAGAGGGAAGATATTCAGATCAATGGTTCAGATTTAAGTATTTGGCCCAGTGTTGGCCGAGATTAGAAGATCAGACCATGGCCCAGTAGTGGCCGAAATCAGAAGGTCATAATGTTTGGTCCAGCAGTGGCCGAGATCAGAGGATTACAGCAGATCAGTGTTCTAGACCAGGATGGCCGAGATCGGAAGATTAGAAAGTGTGGTCCAGGGTTGGCCGAAATCAGAGGATCACAGCAGATCACTTAGTATGGTCCAGATGTGGACTAGCGCAGAAGATCAAATGGTCCAGATTTAATCATGAGGATTAACGGTGGAGATTTTAATTTATTTTGATCAAAGTATTAAAAGGATTTGTTACAAAAATAAAGTGAAGTATTGTGGAATTCAGAAGCTGTTGGTGGGAAGAAACTAAAGACATGATTGACCAGTTATTTTTGAAAGCAAATCTGAAGCTTAAAAAAGATATGTTTTTTACTTAAGTGAAGCCCGATTGATCAAGATATTTGTGCAAGAGAATCCAGGAAGATACAGATCGAAATTAAGCTTGGATGAGGTCCTAATCTGCATCTATAAAAGGAGGCTCAAGGCAGAATACTTAGTATCGAAAATCACAAAAGAGTCATACACTTCCAAAGCAAACACTCAAGTTTTCAGTGAGGTTAATTGTGAGTTCCAGCTTTCAAGAAGCAAACACTCGTGTTATTTTCTTTCCCTTGTGTTAGATCTAAGTTGTTGAAGTAAAGTCTACAATCTGAGGGAGTAAGAAGGGGTAGCAGATTACTTGGCAATTAGATTCAAGGAGTTGTAATTCCTTCTACAATCTGGAAGTGTTTTTTTGTATTTTCAATAGCGCTGTTGTATCCTTTTATAGCACTAGATACTAGAGCGCTAAAAAGCGCTGTAAATGGCTTAAAAATAAAACACTTTAAAATGATCTTTTTGGCGTAGTGTCTTCTTTGTTTTCACAACCGTTTGAGGAAATGGAAGTGGTATAGGCCGCTTGACACTGTCATCTTTAGAAGGATGATTAGGTGGGGCAGTTGACTTATCATATTTTCTGCCACTTACAATCTCATGACTTTGTGGGGGTATCAACAACTTTACTAGATCTGATCTCATGACAATTGCACTAAATTGAGATTCACGACAGGTTGAGAAGGAAATTTTTTATACCGCTGAGATTGTAGCTGGTTGATGAATATTGCTAGCTGTCCAATTTTTGCTTCTATATTATGAATGATTGAATCGTTTCTCTATTGATTTTGGAGATTCTGGACCGCCATTTGTTTTACAAGGTCTTCCAATGAAGGTTCATAATTTGCATTTTGGGTTGCATAAATATTTTGCTAGGCTGGTCTGGACTGTTGTGCAAAGTTATTCCTATTTCCCCATCTCCAATTTTGATGGTCTCTCCAATTGGGGTTGTACCTGTTAGAGGAAAGATAAAAGGCGTTATTAAATATGTTTGCTGCATAGACATGAAGAGTATCAACAATATCATCGTCCTACAACTTAGGACATGAATATGTAGGATGTTTTGTAGAAGTGAAAATTCCACAAACTCTTGCTACTTGAGAGTTGCTTGCTTCCAACGTTTTTACCAATGAGGTAAGTTCTTCAAGCTTGCTCTTTAAGTTCTTATATTTAGTGGCTTGTATCTCATTGACTCCTTTTGTCTACATAACCGAATTGTTTCTGGTAGTGAATTGTTTAGAGCTAATGGGCATGTTCTCAATTAAGCTTCTTGCTTCTGTTGGGGTTTTATCAAGTGCTCCTCTAGTAGCGTAAGACCCGTAGCTATTAAACCCAAATTTATGTAGTTTTATTATATTTTGTACCGAATGTGTTGCGGAGTATGTCAACTCCATTTTTATTTTATGAATTTAAGTACTAAAATTATATTTTTTTTAGTGAAACACTTTTAATTGTCTTGAGCGTAAAAATAGTTGAAATCGCAAATGATATTTTTATAGATTTTTAATATAGTGGGTAGTCTTACTGTTTGTGACAAAATTTTTTCCCTAGTTCCTGAGATGATTAGGGTTAGTAAGATGTTTGGAAAATATTTTCGTAGACTCGGTTAAAATTATTTGTTGGGAAATAATTTAATCTAATTATGGAGGATTTATGAAAGATAAATATTTTACGACATCGCATGTTATTGTTACATTCATCTATCAGTCAAGTTGCGAAGAAAATAGATATTTTTACGAAAGTAGATTGGCAAATGAGTGATGAGATATGTGTAAGAGTGATTAAATTGTACAATGATGTGTTTAATCCAAATATCTAGATATTTTTTCTTCATGTAATAAGATTTTTTTAAGACTAGATTAGTAAGAGCAAGGAAATAATTTTTATTTATCCCTCTTTGGTCCTCATTTATCCCTCTACGTCCTTCACTCACTTTATTTATCCCTCTACGTCCTTCACTCACTTTATTTTTTGAGTGTCTCACTTAAGAAAGAAAGAATAAAAATGGTTGTGCCTTCTCACTTACTTCATATTGGTGTTATAAAGCAAATACTTATATAAAAAAATCTCCTTCCTTTAAATCCATTCATCTTTTGATTAAGGTTTGTGAATCAAACCTTCTTTTCTCATTCTTTTGATTTTGATCATGGTAAGATTTTCAAAAAAATGAATCATGTTAAAATGTTGTTTCTCTTTTATTAATGTTGTAAATTTACTTGTTGTGGTGACGAATCTAAAAGAAAAATTTGTTTTAGAACATTTTAAAGTTTTACAAACAAATGTTCAAAAAGGTTTTGTAATCATTAATCCTTAAATAGGAATTGAGAGTTTAAAAAGGTTTTGTAATCGTTAATCCTTAAATGAATTTTGAAATAAGCCTTTTAGTGAATAAAATAGGAAAAATTCTAAAATGGTACTTTGGGGGTAAATAGTTAAATTAAGGTTATATTTTAAAGTGTCGAGTGTTCGTTTTAACTTAATACGACTCTTCATTTTAACTTAATACGATTCTTTATTTAAGGTACAAGAGAACTTAGAGGAACTGGTAGTTGTAACTTGGAACGCTTGTGAGGTAAGGGCTCATTTCAAGTTTTAGTTCAAATGTAGGAATTTATTTGTGTGATTGATGTTTTGAAATCTATGATAAATGCATTTGATGTGATTGTGTATTCATAACTGATAACATGTGTTTACTATGTGTTATGAGTTTTATTGGTGATACTAGGTCATGAGTATGCTATGTGAAAAAATGTTGAAAAATTATTAGTGTTTAATGCGTATTAAATATAGTCTTTTAATAATTGCATTTACATATTAATTAATATGAAAGAGTCATAATATCCTCATGCATTTCATAGTTAGTGGTGACCATGATAGGCCAAGGAGTGGTTCGAGTTGTTGATGGCCCACCTTATCGTGACAAGGACCATTGTGTAGTGCTAATTTGTGTAGAGGCTGCACCAGAGTAATTTTGTACTAGTCTGTGTTGAGGTTGTACATTTATGATTTACTCCCTTCGATGAGGGTTTGAAATTCTAGAGTCTTGTGTACTAACATGTAAGCATTGCATTAAGGTGCTTTGTCACACGATTCATGTTATATATATATATATATATATCTGTGTGTGTGTGTGTGTGTGCGTGTGCGCGCGCGCTATGTTTATTGCTTGCTCGATATCAGGCCATACTTGCTAAGTACTACTTGTTGATTTTAGTTGATGACCCTTTATAATTATTGTGGATTTGGGCTATGCCCTCAGACAATACATGCTCTTGGAGGTTATGCTGATGACAGGAACATTATCGGACTTAAATGATAGGGCCTTGCCGAATGATTGGGAATATGACCCCATCTCAAGTAGAACAGTCTATACGTGAAGGGTTGTAGTGACTAGTAGTAGGGCTGATGTAGTGTCCTACATAGAGATTACTGATGACATGATAGACTTCTCTGTACCTTCAAACCTGGTGATTAGGGTTAGTGGAGTATGTAACATCTTGACCCCATCGACCGATACTATTACTCACGATCTTCTCTCTCCCCCTTTTCCATCATTGAAAATTAGCGAGATTTTATCTTTTGTGGGAATCGAACCCATGACCTAGGGATTAAGTCAACGGTTCATTCATTTTAAATGACAAATAAAATTTAAATTAGTAATAAGCGGGAAACATTTGATAACGACATAGTCATATTTTTGTATGTGCTAATGAAAAATATTTGTTCCTTTTTCAAAATTTATCAATAACAAAATTTATTATGTATTTTTTTTATACTTGTCCCAAATAAATATTTGTCGTATGTTGTTTTATATATTAGTGGTAAATATGTGTTTCGTGATTTTTTATATTTATCATTGAAAAATATTTGTCTCTTGTTTTTATAAGTATCGAGACGACAAATATTTTTTTCATGAATTTTTATATTTATCATTAAAAAATATTTGTCATATTTTTTTTTATCATCAGTTATAAGTATTTGATATGTATTTTTTTTTTAATATTTATCATTGACAATTATTTGTCTCCTATTTTTAATGTATAAGTGACAAATACTTGTCTAATGATTTTTATTATTTATCATTGATAAATATTTATCCCATATTTTTATAAACCAATTATAAATATTTATTGAAGTGTGAAAAAATATAGTTAATGTATTACGATTGTTTTCATTTTTATGTCAATGATATTTAAAAAACATTAGTTTTAACTAATTTTTTAGTGACATATTTAAATTATAATTATATATTATTATTATTATATTTAGGACATAAAAAATATAAAATTTAACTAATTGATTAGTAACAAATATTTATCGTGTGTATGACAATTCTTTGCCATCATTGACAACTTGTCTCGTGTATTATAATTATTTTGAAATTTATAACAATGAAAATTTGACCCATATATTTTTGTTCAATCTCATTAGTAAGAACTTGTCTCATGTATAATAATAATTTAACAATTTTTATAATGATAATTTATGCGTGTATAATAATTTTATCCTATCACTGACAACTTATCTAATAACGAATAGTTATTTTTCAATTTTTATTAGCGAAAACTTATCTTGTATATGATAATTTAATATCATGATTGACAATTTGTCATATGTATGATAACATATTATATTTCGACAAAAATTTTATTTTATTTACACGACTTTCAAAGAACACACCAATAATAAAATTCATATATTTTAAAATTAATTGAATCACGAAAGACTATATTTTACATCAAAAATTGAATCTAAGTTTTAGTTGACCTAAGATACAATTGAAAAAATTATCTTAATACTAATATTAAAAGAATTATTTTTATTTTAAATTTTATTAATACCTATTATACAAATTATATTATACTAATTTTTTTTTGCTATACTCCACTATATGAAGCATGCGCCCAACCACACATTTCCTCTCTCCAATTGATAAAAACACCACCATACCTCACTTTTTCTAAATCTTATTGCCTCTCTCATATCATCTTTGGACAAACAAAATACATATTCTTCACACTCGAAACAGAGAGAGAACAGGGGAGATAATTTTCACTTCAAACTATATTTGATTCAAACAAAATTGATTTTACAACAATGGCTAATGCATGCCTTTTATTGGCTTGAATAACAACTAACCTTCTATGCTAAGGTATTATAAAAATACGGTGCTGCACTATTGTTATTCTAACTAATTAAGTAACTTAATAAGTAAGAGAATGTAATCTTATCTCTTAAGAAAAACGGTGCAGACAAGTTGTACGAGGCAGTGCCTCTTAATTGTGGTTCAATCATAATTTTTCTTAGTAATTCAAATTACTTCTCAAATCTTCTAGTTACTACAACAATAGAGGATATAAGTAGCTTCTAGTGAGCCATAAATGAGTGTGATATAGATTGATAGCTTAATAGTTTTTGAACTGTATTTTTAATGATAACATCATCCTTTCCTGTGGACACGTAAGCAAAAGCTCTATCAAGTTTCATTGTAGATATATAAACCTTCTGATCTGGACTTTTTTCTTATAACCACTAGTAATCTTCTAATTTTGGATAACGAGAATTGGGATAAACTTTTGGAAAAAAAGCTATTTTTCCACACAAGACCATATACGCAAGCTATTACGTGTTGTGTTAATCTAATTGACTCAAAAATATTGTTGTTTTGAGTTGTAAGATAACCTATCTATACTTGAAATCCATTTAATCAACTCCAATAATAACAAAAAAATTTAAACTATAAGACTTGGATTTGGTGATTAATTGAATACGTCAAACATTGTAAGACGTCCCAGAAAAAACTTAAATGTTTTTTCAATGTGTTACATCACCTGAGGAACCAAAATTGTTCCAAAGATGAATCGTTATTATCTTCTTCAACACAATTCTTTTGAAACACCTGAAGATGTTAATAATTTTGATCAAAAGGATACTTTCTTTTGTCCTAAACCAATTCCAACAAGGCAATTAAGATGGAAATTTTTCCAACAAAATGAAGGGTGTGAATGTGATGATTCCAATGTAGGGACAGAGCTTTTTGACATCATTCAAAACCAACAAGTTTCATTCTCACCACCTTATTTTCTTGGATCTCCTCCTGTTAGAACTTCTAATCCTTTGATCCAAGATAAACAATTTGGAGGTGAGAAACACATTATTCCTCAATCAACATTTGTAGATTCATCATCACCAGGTTTATCATCTCCTTCTTCTACATCGTCGAGTTTATCGTCTCCATCTTCGCCGTTGCGAAAAGGAGGGTGTGTTAGAATGAAGTTTGGAGTTAAATCGGCTAAGGTTAGAGTAGTTGGATTTGATTGCCATGTTCCTGCTGTTGCTTATTGTTCTTGATTCAAATGAATTGTACATATAAATCAAAGGGTGAAGCAGTGGATCAACAAGTCATGAAAAATTTATGTTGGTATATATATATATATCAAACGGTTTTGTATAGTGATCATCATCCTCTTTGTTTTTGTATATATATATATGGGATACAAGATGATGAAAATAAATATTGTGGTGAGGATTAAAAATTGTCCATAAATGTAGACATGATACACATATAATCAATACAATAATATATACCCATCTTTCATCTCTCTCTAATTATTTCCCTTATCAATTTCCTATAGGTGTTTGTGTGTTCAACGCTAATATATATTTATAAATCTTTCTCCCCCTTATGTCAAACATCAAGATCATAGGTTATACTATATTAAGATGGAGATGAATCTTGAAAAGAAGTGAAGATTTTGGTTTTGGAGGAGGAGGATCCTAAAAGGAAAATAGATCTCACCTTGCAGAATAATTTACAAAAGTTTAATATAAAACAGAACCTAGTTAGCATATTGTATCATATTAAGGGTAATATATTATACACTTCAGCAAGATAAAAGAATGCAACAAAATTGATCTTCCAAGTGGGAGATCATCGTGGATGATGGCACAATGTTGTCATTATTTGTTTCTGCAACAAGACATTATATTGAAATTAATATGCACCTATAAAGTTTATTTATTTCTTTAATAATGTCAATTCGTTATTCGCAACAAATATAGAAAATAGTAAATACGAAAGAAAAAAACTGTAAAATAAAATGAACAAAAAAATACATTGAATTACAACAACAAATCGTTAGCATATTTCTCGTACATAAATAACTATATGGACTTGTTACCAACATTAACTTTTCGAAAATAGAGACCAAAGATAGGATAGACTAGGATCATTGAGCTATTTGGGAATAATCATGTCATCGTGTCTGACATACGTTAGTGTTTGACATTTATATGACACTTATCCAAAGTCTCAAATTTTATTTTTCTTTGTTTCGACGCCTCTTGAACCTCTATCAATCATATCTACGAATATTAAAAATATGTCAAAGCAATAATAATAATCAATGGAAGGTTAAAGACATTAAATGTACATATATGTGTTTAATTTTTTGGTAATAGATAGATAAATAGAAGTTAAAAACTATCATTTTTTGTTTTAGAATTTATTATACCAAAACAAATTGTTCAATTTAGATGGACATATATATATATATATATATATATATATTTGGATACTCAATTTACCTCTTTTATAAATATTGTTCATATTTAATTTAATTATAACAAATCAATATATGTATTAGTGTTAGAGTACTACATTTTTTTACATTAGTGTTGTATACATTGTTTTACATTAGTGTTGTATCAAATGTTCGTATCTGAGTATGTGCTTCATAGATTACAATCAGCTCTAACTAGTTTTGTCCAACTTTCTAAATTAATAAATATTAGATCAAGAATAAATTGATAAAAATATATTAGCAACATGTTAGTAGTGTGACTTTAGAAGAAACATGTCTACCATCTCTTTATGCGATTGGACTACTACATCATTTTCCTTAAATATAACTAAACAAGGTAAGAACAAAGACCCAAAACCAGCCGGTTTTTCTTTACATTATATGATTCTTAATTACAAAGTGACTTAATGATACGAAATATAATTCTCCAAAGGTTTCAACCACTAGACCTCAATTTTCTTCTCAATCTACCACAAAACTTGGAGATAATTGATTTTCATGCAAAAAACTGGATGTTGGATCCACTTTCATATATTATTCCTCTACTTTTGATATTCCATTTTATAACTATTTTTTTGGACATAGCCTTTATAACTACTTCTGAAACAAAGAATATAAAGAATTAGATTAGTGAAATCATCAATCATTCCCTCAAATTCACAAACATCAACCAAAGTACAAATTGAAAATTTCTTGTAGTGAGCTTTTGTCTTTCCTTTTGCTCTTCCTAAACATCAACAACTCGGCTCCAAAAGTATAATTGCAGAAACATAAAGACGTTAGCGCAAAAAAATAACTCTATTTTCCACTAATGAATCACGTATAATATATTACTTTTTTACGTCAAATGATCGGAAATCATGAGATAGATTTTTAAAAAAAAATTTAACATCAATCTCAAGAGTGAAAAATCTCTTTAGCCAAAGATAATGTAATAATGTACATGATAATTTCAACTTCCACAACAAATGAAATCATTCTCTTATGAGATAGAAAATTGAATCCTAAATAAATTATTATGATATTATCATATGTACGTTGACTAAGATTAAACAACTTTGTGGATCTATCTCTATAGATCATGAATCCTAACACTTAGAAAACATTGCCCAAGTCTTTCATCAAGAAATATTTCTCATCTATGCTTTTACGCTTCTTAGGGATACTATTATTTCACGATTCATACATTTGTCACATATAAGATCAAAACCAATAACACTCCCACTAACCTCTATATGTACACAAGCTCACAATATAATCTTTAAAGGATTTAAGCATCTTAATTGAGAAGAAGGTCTCACCATAGTCTATACCATAGATTTAGATGAAACATTTTTTAGCACACATGTCTCATAGGTAATATACCATCCATTCAAGTATTCAATTGAAGAACCATTAGCATCCTATATCCATCAAGGCGACTCCATCAAGGTCTAACCTTGTTGGTTCAGTTGAATTCCCTCACATATTCTACATATTCTATGACGACACAATTTACCGTATTTATTCAGATCTTGTGTAACCAGGTTAAGTGACTTATCCACAACACTTGTGGAATTGATTAATGTTCCATTAAATATAGTTCATGTGGTGCTTCGATTTCTCCAAGTTCTACAAGTACCAAATTGGTTCCAATATAGAGATTTAACACATTAAGGAATACATCAGTTTCCACGACAAACTTTTTATCATCGAAGACTTGTAGAAATAATATTTTTAGTTTCTAAAGGATATTCCACAAATTACATTTATTTTGTTTGATTTCAAGCTTATCTGAAACAAATAAACTTGATCAGTCAAATCTTCATAAATGTTGTTTTGGCATTTCAACTCATTTCATATCGCATATAGAAACTTAATAGCCTCATATGGAACATGATTACTAGTTAATAAATAATTGTATAAAACTCATTTTTTAGAAATAGTTATTATATTTGACTGACTCATAGAAAATTAGACCATGTCTAACAAGTTTAATTTAGATCGTCATTAAACTCCTAGCTTAAGTATTTACCATTATGATCAAATCATGTAATCTCAATACTTTAGCCAATATGACTTTCTACTTCGTTCTTCAACTCTTTGAATACTTCAAAAGTATTTTAATTTGTGTTTCATAAGATACACAAACTCCCATTTACTATCATCAATAGTAAGTGAAACGAAGTTAAGAAATCCACCTTTTTCAAACTTATTTGGTGGCTCATATACATCTTATGTATCATGCCAAAAGATCACTAACTCTTTCACCGTGACTAATGATCAGAACTCAGTTATCCTTTCTAATAAGTAATTATAAGAAACGTCAAACAATTTACAATTGAATGAGTCCAAGGGTCCATTTTAATGGGACTTGAAATATGCCCTTACTTATATGGTCTAATCAGTAATGTCAAGATATATAAGAATCAAATAACTAAATTTGAACTTATTTGCATGTATGTCATAGATGGGCTGTTTGAGAACAACGACACATGGTTAGTGTCTTTTAAGATCTCCATCATTGATAACATCGGTTGAATAAATAAAACAAAAATTGTTCTTTTATTACAACAAAACATCCTTTCATGTCATCTCAAGAAATTAAGGTGATGTTTCTAACAAGGTTTGGAAAGTATTAATACTTATTAAGGTCCAACGTATTCAAATGTCAAGGTCAAAGCTCTAACTATTTATGTAGTAACGTTTGCTCCATATCACACATGTAGGTTGACTTTAATAAACATTCTACTCATTTACACATTGTATCTTTTACACATGTCGTAGTAGAAGTTGACTTCTATGACAAAATTCGAAGAGAAAATCTAACTCTTTCTTAGCTTATCACTTCTAGTATATGAGACAACTCTTCTTCCAATACTTGGTCTAACCATATTAAAACTAACACTTTCTTTTGCAACATTTCTTGCCAACTTAAATGCAAAAGTACATGGCTTGAATTTATTCTCGCTCATGTGCTACTCGCTTTTAGTAGTTTTTAAGACCATTAATATAATCTTTCCTTTGTAACAATAACCATCCAACAACTCTTGTCTAACCAAGTCAATTGTCAACTCTTGACCAATAAAAAATATAAATTTATCTTCGCTCTCAATATATACCCAATAATATGAATGAAGTACATAGCATCATGATGTGAATGTTCGCATTATAAACTTTTATAATAAGAAGATCAAAGTATCTTACATTTAAGAAATCAACTTGATGTTTCTTACAAGCGTCCTTTCAATCGTTGTAGGAGCAAGTTACTCAAGACTCGGTTGTTCAAAATATACAACTTCTCTTAAATTTTGAGGATCATCCTAAAATTTCAGTACCATTCTAGAAATCCATTTCTAGATATATCTTGTCCTTCTCAAGGATATTTCATAATTAATATTGTGTTCAATTTCATGATAACTTGAAATACGTAAATATGTAGAATTTAAGTATCACGATTAAAATATATTTAATAGGACTTTATTAAATATGCTCCAACTATTTTATTCCAAACAAAGACCTTCATCATTGACTCAGAAAATATCATTAAAAGATTTTTTTAGTGAGACCAAGAACCATATTTCACCTTTCTTTGAGACAGGTGAGCTAATTCACCAAAAATATGACTATTTCGATAGGAATCTCCTTTTCAATTACATCACATGTAACTTTTGCATCAGTTGGGTGAACAACATTTGTTCTAATCGTATTGAATTCGACTTAGTTAAGTTAGATTCAATGGTTGACAGTTGGATCTTATCATGTCGCACCTCACAATATAGAATAGTGTGACCATTTTCGGCATTACCCACATTATATGATATTGACTTTGACGAGTGCCACACATCAGAAGTCATTAAACTTAATATTTAATTTTTTAATTAGACAATCTCACCACTATTGTATCTTATACAAATATCTCTCAACATGCATATATATATATATATATATATCCCCAAATTTTAAAGCATATACTTAAATATATATATATAAAAACTTGCTTGCCTACATTTAAAACATATTAAGCATGCATCTCATGTATGCATTATATTAAACGTATAACAAATGCATTACATACATAAAATATATAACATTAGCTAATATAGTCATGGCCTCCTAGTGCAAAAGACAAACAAAAAAATTATATGTCTTTTGTATTTGTATTTTGATTTTTCAAACCTCTTCATCGAAGTCTTTGTTTAGCGTTATCTCTCGTCATCACAAACAGTTACAATTTACATAATATTTCAAATAAATAAAATAAATTGTCACGACACACGTATGCCATCATTAAAATAAACATGACATGCAGTCGTATTAAATTAAATAAAATTAAGTGTCAAACAAACTAAAGCCATTACTATACAACTCTATTAATTAATTAATTTATAATTAATTATATAAACCATGCATCACAATATCAATAAATATTTAATTCAAAAAACCGTAAAAATCAAATCTTTTGATTCAAATCAAAAACCAATTAATAATGTTTCGGTAATAGAAACTTGAATATAAAGAAAAAGAGTATAAATCATATAACTTAAAAGGTCAAAATATCATATATATATATATATATATATATATATATATATATATATATATATATATATATTTGACTTTGCAGTATTATTTGAAATGCAATTGAATATAGCTCTATTCAATATTTCCCGTAATTGGTTCTAACACTTAATTAAACACTTTCTATTTTATCAAAACTAATGAAAGTTGTTGATTTATCAAAAATATGTATCTTTTCAATTCAAACTCATCTGTTCTCTAAAACAAACTAAAATTGTTTTCGTTGAACTCCAGACAGAGCAATTTTAAATAAAATCCAAACATGTTTCACGAATTAACATTCAGATCATATAGCATATGAATCATGTTATATACGAAACACACAGGAAACACATAGGAAACAAGCCATAACCGACCAATGCTCTAATACTACCGTTCAGAAAGCCTGGCAGATTTTTTAAAATTCTTTAAACATCAAATAGAGAGGAAAATCCCTTTAATTAAGAATCACATAAGCACAAAATTTTATTAGAATATTTATGTGTTTACTTTTTGAAGTATCGATGAGACATATCATCAACACGAAGCATCTCTCTTAAAGTGTGTTTTAACTTTGATCACCAACACATAAATTATCGGTGTCTCTACATAGTCCACGTGGACATAAAATGGAACGTGTGGGAATGTGTTCTTCTTCCATTTGTAGAGAATGAACCACTAAAACTCTAAAACTCCTATTTTGGACCCAACTCAATATAAGGTCTAAATGATTATATTTGATTATACTCTTTTAATTAAGTACAAACTATTAATTAAATTAATTGTCAACCCTCATTTATTTATCATATTCAATTAAATAAATTATAAATATGTTAATGTATTAAATTATTTTAATACGATTAACATCTGATTAAATTAAATCTTATTTTATTTAATTATTCGTTCTGTTTTTAGTACTCTATGCGTGTGATCCTTATAGGTTCTCACTGAAATAGTAATAATATTAAATATTATATATAGTTTATATATTATAAACAATGATTGACATATAGCAATGCATTATTGCTACCCAAATCATGAGAAAATTGGTGATACAATTTAAACCTTACCAAAATCGGTATTTATTGCGCAATAATCGTCTCATTGTCCAAATGTCTAATTGAATGCAAGTCACAATATGTGCCATCCTTGCTATGTTCAATTCTTTATTTCTCGATCCCAAAGTAGATGTGTAAACTAATGAATCCAATATCACATATTGATCCATTCTAGCATGACCATGCATTTCCACGGTTTACTATATCGAGTAGCCCAATACATAACTCCTGTAATATAGGAGGGACAAATCATATTTACATCACTCATACTTCTTCACATGGTTTAATGCAAGTCCAATAACCACCTTCATTATTATCCAGTTACAAACAACGTTTGGTGACCTTAAAACCTACAACTCCCCATTTAGGGATGTAGTTAGGGTTGTAAGTGGACCAAATAGATCCAATTAATCTGGACATCCAAACCAAACCAACCCGAAAATTACCTATTATTTTATGGTTCGGGTAAAAAATCAAACCAAACCAATATAAACCGAAAATTATTAGTTCGTGTTTCGGATTTTAGTTTTAAAAATCAATGAAAATCGAACCAAACCGAACCAACACTATTAATATATTTTTATATATTTATTTTTTACACAATAATTAGGCCCATTAAAGCAAAAATATGTTGCAGCCAAATCCTAAACTCTACATTGACTCACTCATCACTATTGACAACTACTTGTATTGCTCATTCACTCACTCGTATCATAGTGACTTCCTCACTTCATCCCACCTTGTCGTCTCGACCGTTTCTCTCTTTTACCAACGCATAATCGTTTCTCTCCTCGCTTTATGCTTCTTTGTCTCGCAACACCTTCATTCTCTCTCTCTCGATCGACCGTTTCTCATCGCCGCGCCCTCATTTCCATCTCTTTGTCTCGGTTTCTTTCTGTCACTATTTGTTTCTCTCTATTGAGGTAACAAAGTTGTTTCTTTTTGTTGTTTCCTTTTTCTATTTTGATTGTTGTTTCCTATTTTGTTGTACATTCAGTAAAGTTTTGATTAGTGTTTTCTAAACATCCTCATTTTTTATTATTTATACCCTAACCAGTTCCTGTCAGTTGAGGGCCTTGTTCATGAAAATTAACAATAATAGGAAGATGGAAATAGGTTTCATTCTTTATTGGATCAAAAAAACCCACTTTCCGAAAATCTTTGCCCTTTCTTGCTTCAGGATCGAACATCAATTGCAATGATTCGATAAACGGATCATTGGAATAGCTATACATAAACAATACATCTCCCCTCCCCTAGAATTATATAAGAAGTTTTTTTATTCGCACAGTTTGTTGTACGGTGACCATTAACATAGTCTCAAACATAAATTAGTCCATCATGGTCATATAACATAGAGCCATTGATACTTAGTTACTGTACAAAATTTACTAGTAAAATTGGTTGCAATTTCCCCCCTCTTTATTATGTAAACAATTTGCAAACAAATGGTTTTGCAATTCGAATTATAATTTATGAATAAATTTAATGATACTAAAATATTGCCTTCTGTCACTCCATTGTCTTTCTAAATTACTAGTTATTATTAGATATAATTATTTTCATAAAACAATGGTTATTTATTTTTATTAAAACATCATTTATATTTAAAAAGTTAAAGACTAACTTTAACTAAGTATGTTTTTACTGAAAATGAGATTAGCGGCATTACGATAAAATGCAATTTTGACAAAAAATACACTTTGAAGCTTCAATAAAATTATGGTTTTCATTGTGATTTTTCAGAACTTACTTTCTATACAAACATATAGTAAGTTAAAAAGTAGTCACAAAATATCACTCTTTCTCCACATTTATTGTTCGTGAGTTTCACCCTTGAACTCTTTAGAACAAAAAAAAATTTATAGTTCTATTGCATTCACTAAATTAAGATGTTGTTTTGCATGTTTAGATAATTTTAAGTTTAAACACATGACAAGTAGAAGTGACATATGAAGTACTTCACAAAGTGAGAATGAGGCAACTGCTTGCACTCTAGTTTCAATTCCAGAACCAACTGCAATACAATAAGGAGCAACATAAGGTTCAATTCTAAAAGTAAAACCAGATGCATGCAGTAGTTCTAGCCATGGAACCACTAACATGAATAAACATTATAAGGTTTTCCTTAAAAATCCAAATAGGGTAGTTGATAAGAAACAAAAAAACACTTACTATAGGAAAGGATTGTGAAGATGACCCAAACAAGACTATTAGTTTTAAGCTTGTTGAATTTAGTCAAGATATGATTCGTTCAGTCCGAGCAAAGATGATAGATACGGATGAACTTGCTTTTAAACATGTTGAAAATGAAGGATTTAAATACTATATGAGTGTGGCTTGTCCTAGCTTTAAAGTTCTTTGTCTTGTTATCGTTGCTAAAGATTGCATGCTTTTGTTTAATGATGAGAAAGAAAAGTTGAAAAGCATATTGTTTGTGGATAAACAAATGATTTTCCTTACCAAAGGTTGTTGAACATCAATCAAAAATTTGAGTTACATGTGCGTTACAGCTCATTCAATTGATGAGGGTTGGGAGTTGAATATGAAAATATTGAGTTTTAGTTTATTTCTAATCAAAAAAAATAAACCATTGGGAAAACCTTAGAGGAGTGCTTGAAAGATTAGGGAATGAAATTTTTTTGTTGTGTAGTTTTTAATAATGCAAGTGCTAGCACTGTTGCTATAACATACTTAGTTAGAGGGATGAATGGTTGGAATAGTCGTAGTTTGTTAAAAGGGGGGTTCATAAACATGAGATGTTGCACTCACATTTTGAATTTGATTGTTTGTGATGGTTTAACTACCATCAACTTATCTATTAAAAGGATAAAGACTTCATGCAAGTTTGTTAAGACATCTTCGACTAGGCTTGCTAATTTTAAAAGTTGTGCAGAAGAGTGTAATATAGATAGTAAGACAATGATAGCTCTTGATGTTCAAACTCGTTGGAAATCTACCTATTTGATGTTAGAAGTTGCTGTAAAATATGAAAAGGCGTTTAATCAACTTCGCTATCAAGATAATTCGTTTGTTGTGTTTCTTGCAAGTGAAGAAGTACATATTCCTAATTATTTTGATTGGAACGTGCACGTGTGTCCATGAACTTTTTAATACATTTTTCCAAAAGTTGTGTGACATTTAGAAGTCATTAAAGAAATGGACTAATAATGAGGATGAAAAACTGAGAAAGAAACAACAAATATGCTAGTGAAGTTTAACAAGTATTGGGATAGTAATGTTATAAATTATCTTCTGTTTGTAGCTATTTTTCTTGATCCTCGTTATAAATATGAATGCATTGAATTTTGTTTTACTAAGATGTATGGTAGTGATAAGAGCATAGATATATAGAAATTTTTTTAACATTATGTGGTGGCACATCCCATTCCTAGTGATGAAGGTGAATTTAGTAGTGTAACCTCAAAAATTGGTACACAAGCTAACACAAATCAGTATGTGGATGATGCTGATCGGGATACTGCATTTAGATTGAGATTGAAGAAAAAACAAACAAATGTGAAAAAGGGTGAGTTGGATAGGTATATTGAGGCTGGTGTTGAAGATAGAAAAAATTCTTCATTTCATAATTTACGGTGGTGGAAAGAGAAGTCTGAAAAATATTGGCTATGCTGGTGTCTACAATGTCATTTGAGTCTGTATTTAGTACAGAAGGTTGTGTACTTGATTCATTTTGTAGTAGTTTGAGTTCCACTATTGTTGAAGCTTTGATTTGTACCCAAAATTGGATAAGAAAACCAAATGTAATTTATGTAAGAGCACAAATGGATGAAGTGCAATAACTTTAAGCAGATATGAAAGTTGATTTGTAACCCAACTATCATTTTTGTTCACTTTGTTATTATATGTCATTACATTATCAAACTAATTTATTGTGGATTGTGTATTTTAATTTTTAGAAATTGTTGGATTACGCATTACTAGTGTTGGGGTTAATACTGATAGCATGACATGAATAAAGAATACAATCTAAAGTTATATTTAATTTATTCTATTCAAGTTGGAAATAAATATGTTATAATTTCTAACAGTTTATTTATTTTGTTTTATTTTAGATTTGTACCATTCATGTGGAATGTTATTGCCTACTTTTGACTGTTGGCGTTGCCTATTTTGGACACTATTTATTTTGAATTTTAATTTAAATTCTCATTTAGAATCTAGTCGACTAAATTTTGGTTTAATTTGGCATTACTATTGTCTATTTTGTATTTTAACTTTTGTTGTTATTGCACAATGTTATTCCAAATTCTGTTTTAGGGGACCAAATTATGTTACTTCTCATATTTTCTTTTATTCTTTTACATGATTAAATTATGAGTTTGTAGTTATTTCAAATTCTATTTTAGAGGAAGAAATTAAAGTGGCAGCTACACTTGCATTTTTTTTATTATGCTGAAAAATGAAAAAATTTATAGTTGGTTTTTGGAAATCCAATCAACCGAACTGAACCAACCTGTATATCATCGGTTTAGTTTGGTTCGGATCAAATCATAAAAACAAGTAAAATCGAACCAAACCAACCAGTGTGAATTTCAATGATTTGGATTCATTTTTCGTTGAAAGTTGAACCAATCCAACCCGTTACATCTCTAATTGTAGCAATTTCAAGTCGAAGAGCTACTCACTATGGTTGCATGAGAATTGCTAATGACACTTAGACAAACATTATATAGCATTCTCATGGTAGATCAATTCACTATAAATATTACTCCTAATATTTATACTTATATGATGATTCGATATCTCATATCTCTAACCCGTGAGATGTAACACCCCGAGTTTAAAACACAGCGCGGGTACATTTTTTTTTCTTCAATAAATAATTAAAATGAGTTTTCCAAAATTAATATCAAGGGAATTAAAATAAAATCAGTTCATTTCAAAGGTTATCACCCAATCAGTGTCAGAGTGCAGAATAATACAGCAGAAAAAGTAATACATTAATTCCCAAAATAAAATTACATTTCCCAAAACTCAAGACCCTATACAAAAGTCTAGACTGATCATGCACTAAGCTACAGTAGCACGGTCTCCACCGTATCCTCTATAAGTCTCGTCTTCAGCCAACCGTCCGTCCCTCTGCGTTGTCCACGTAGACTCCGTACGTAAAGATCAGGGGAAACTAACGACGCTTCCGTCGTTAGTGTATCCGTCGGTAGGACGGGTTCGGGTAACATCTGAGGGTAAAGCCCAAAGTCCACAATATAATAGCAAGGGTCACCGACCGAAATTAACAAATAAGCACATAGCATATATCTCACAACAACACATATATTCATGGCATAATATATGACAATGATGAGGAAAATAATAATGCTCATTTGAAATTTAATGACATATATGCCTTTTCAAAACAGCAGCCAATTATTATGAAATATGTGGTAAGTACAAACAACACCTCAGCAAATCACAATCATTAAATCAGAAATTCAGATTCTGAACAGTACTCACACACATTCAATTTCCACTCATCATCATAATCCAATCGTGACCCACCGGTCAATCCCCCAATGCAATACGTATATGCTCATGTACACAATTTTCTTGGAATCACCAAGGTGCAGTCGCTCACAGATCAGCACACGTGCAGTCTCTCACAGACCAGCACGATTTATATATGTCAGACTTTAACGGCACTCAAGACCAGGGTGCAATCTCTCACAGATCAGCACCAGTGCAGTCGCTCAACAGACCAACACGACTTCACAAATGGAATGGACCGTCTAATACACGCGGAACCATTCCGTAGCCCGGACAGAATAGACCGTCTAATACACGCGGAACTACTCTAAACCCGGATAGAATAGACCGTCTAATACACGCGGAACTATTCTATAACCATCATGGTCACTACAATTACATGTATTAGCCTCTCACAGGCCAAATACACAGAAGTTAAATCCTCGCACGGATAGAATGGACCGTCTAATACACGCGGAACCACTCCGTAGTCCGAGTAGAATAGACCGTCTAATACACGCGGAACTACTCTGACCCCGGATAGAATAGACCGTCTAATACACGCGGAACTATTCTATAATGAAGGTGCAAACACGAGAAAGGGGGGTTGAATTGTGTTTGACTTAACTTGAAACTTTTCCTGTTTTAATACTTTCAAAACAAAACTTGATGTATAATTAAAACAGAGTTAGCAGCGGATAAAAATAAAAATAAAAACTCACAGATTTTATACCGGTTCACTGTTAACGAGGCTACGTGTAGTCCCTTCGCCTTGAAGGATTTCACTAATTCAAACTTGAATTACAACCTTGCTACTGACCCTCCAAGTCAGTCTTCTCAATAGTCTAACAATCCTAGACTTCTTGAGAAAAAACAGCTCCTGTTCTTCAGCCAATCTGACACCCCAGATTGTAGAAGAATTCTCAACACTACAAATCTAATTGCCAAGTAACCTGCTACCTCTACTGACTCCCACAGCTTGTAGACTCTACTTCAACAACTTAGATTTGACAAAGTGGAACGAAAACAACAAGAGTACTTGCTTTAAAAACTAAGACTCAACAATTGACTTATATGAAAATTTGAGAGTGTTTGCTTTTGAAGTGTATGACCCTTTTGTGATTTTCGATGCTGAGCATTCTGCCTTGAGCCTCCTTTTATAGATGAAAATTAGGGTTTCTTCCATGATCAAATTCGAGCTGAATCTTACTGGATTCTCTTCCAAAAATAACTTGACCAATTGAGCTTTATTTAAATAAAAAACATATCTTCAGATTTTCTTTCAAAATAACTGGCAAATCAAATCCTTTCATTGCTTCCCGCCACAGCTCCTGAATTCCATGCTACTCCACTTTAATTTATAACAAATCTTTAATAATACTTTGATAAAAATAACATAAGATCTTCACTTTTAATCCCCATGATCAAATCTTCACCCTTGGATCTTCATGCGATATTCCACAACTGGGCAAGCCGAATTGATATGCTGTGATCCTCTGATTTCGGCCATTCCTGGACCACTCTTCCTAACCCTCTGATCTTCTGTTTTGGCCTTCCCTGGACGCGCACCTGATATGTTAAAATCCTCTGAATTCGGCCTTTTGCTGGACTGCACAGTCTGTCCCTCTGATTTCGGCCACCACTGGGCCATGGTCTGATTTTCTGATCTGGACCATCATTGGACTCAAAAAATTATTTCTGAACCATTGATATGGATATTTTTACTCTGATCTGGACAGATTCTGGAATTTGGTCTGGAACAAACTGAAATAAACTTGATCAAAAAATATTTAAGTCTGGACATTTTACCTTTGATTTTGGACCAGGTCTGGGTTGATTCTGGAACTCATTTCTTTTGTTCTGGACTTAGTTCCATGCCCTGAATCATGACATCTTATGGTCAGGGCCAAATCTGGATTGATCCTCTTGTTCTGGACTCATAAACATACCTTCTGGTCAAGTCTGGAACAAGTCTGGGCTGTGTAATTTTTCACTGCCAGGCCATCTTCTGGTCCGAATAACTTCTGGAATAAAATTGATATTTGATTCCTATTTGTCTTGATTAACTCTCCTTCTGTCATGCTTTCCAATGATATGATCCATGTCTCATTCTGAAATTTCCTCCTTCTGATATAGGCCTGCAAAGATATCTTCTGGTGATGTTTTGACATCCTGGAACATCTGGAAATTCCAGAATTCATTTTCCTTTGATCTTCTGCTTCTGATTTCTTCATATTCTAGTTGTATTTAATTTAATAATTCAAGATACAAAATAAGTTTACATTGAGTGCTTTTGTAAACATCAAAATCCTAAGTCTTAGAACCAACTTGGTTCCAACAATCTCCCCCTTTTTGATGATGACAAAACCTTAACTTATTTTGCTAACTTATAATTCGAAAACTTGAATTACTCCCCCTCAGACCAATCTCTCCCCCTAAGTCTGATACTCTCCTTTTCAACTCCTTCTTTTTCACTCTTTCTTTTCTTCTCTTCTCCTCTCCTTTTCAACTCCTTCTTTATTCTCTCTTTCTTTTTCTCTCTTCACGCTTCCTCTCCTTTTCAACTCCTTCTCTTTTTCACTCCTTCTTTCTTTTTAACTCTCCTTTTCTTTTTAACTCTCCTTTTCTAGTTATTTCTTCTTTTTCTCTCTCTCTCTTTCTCCCCCTTTTTGTCATCAGCCAAAAAGTGGTCCTACTATTTTTGTATTTTTTTTTTATTTTTTTCTTTAGAAATCACAGAAAGTAAAAGCTGAAAATAAAACACATAAAATAAAATTGCAGAAATTTAAAAACTCCTAAGATGACTAATTGAGCTAGTCAGATATGGAGGTCATGCTGAGATGCTTTTTAATGAACTCGAACCTATCTTCTGGTAAAGCCTTGGTGAAGATGTCAGCCCATTGATGATCAGCGTCCACAAACTGGATGCTTAAGGTTCATTTCTGAACATGGTCCCTAATGAAATGGTGTTTTATTTCAATGTGTTTGGCTCTAGAGTGTAAGATAGGGTTCTTGGTTAGGTTTATGGCTGAAGTGTTATCATAGAACAAAGGGATATTGTTTTCAAAGATGTTGTAATCTTCAAGTTGGTGTTTCATCCAGAGTAACTGTGAACTGCATCCTGCTGCTGATATATATTCAGCTTCTGCTGTTGACATGGCAATGATGCTTTGTCTTTTGCTTGACCAAGAGATTAGATTATCGCCTAAGAAAGTGCAGTTGCCACTTGTACTTTTCCTTTCCAGCTTGTCTCCAGCATAATCAGAATCACAAAAACCTTTGAGTTTGTAGGTGGGGGTTTTCTTGTATAACAAGGTAAGGTTTGTGGTTCCTTTGAGGTATCTTAGAATTCGTTTGACAGCAGTTAAATGGGATTCCCTAGGGTCAGCTTGAAATCGGGCACAGACACAAACACTAAACATAATGTCAGGTCTAGAAGCAGTTAAATATAGAAGGGATCCGATCATACCTCTGTATGTTTTCTAGTCTACCTTTTGACTGGTTTCATCTTTCTCAAGTGAGCAGGTTGGGTGCATGGGGGTGGCCATAGGCTTACAGTCACTCATCTTGAACTTTTTAAGAAGTTCTTTGGTGTATTTGGATTGGTGAATGAGTATACCTGATTTGCCTTGATGAATCTGAATTCCTCTGTCAAAGCCTCATCAACATTGCTGGGTTCAATTGTTGAGAGTAAACCAAACAGACTGGTTTCTCTACTTGATGATCTGGTCTTTAGAGGTTCTGCTGCACTGCCAATAATGAGAGATTCTGGATGTGAAGATTTGTACTTCCATCCATTCTTTCCCTCTGACTTGTTTTCAGAGTCAACATGTTCTTCTTCAGCTTGGTCGTTCTCAGATTCTGCTTCTGGTTCAGCTTCTGGTTCCTGTGCCTCTGGTTCACCTGCAGTTTTTTCATCTTGCTTTGACTTTTCAGAGTCAAGCTGTTTATCATCAAACTTAATGTGGATTGATTCTTCCACAGTGTTAGTTTCCTTGTTAAACACTCTATAAGCTTTTGATCTCTCAGAGTAGCCAATAAAGACACACTTTTGAGATCTAGAATCAAACATAGCTAGGTTGTCCTTAGTGTTCAACATAAAACAGATGCAACCAAATTGCTTAAAGTAAAAGATATTTGGTTTCTTACCTTTCCATAGTTCATAGGGAGTTTTATTTAGGATGGACCTGATGTAAACTCGATTCTGAATATAGCAGGCTGTGTTGACAGCTTCTGCCCAGAGGTAGGTGGCAACCTTCATGTCATTCAGCATGGTTCTGGCCATCTCCTGCAGTGATCTGTTCTTCCTTTCTACCACTCCATTCTGTTGAGGTGTTCTGGGGGATGAGAAGTTGTGAGAGATTCCATTCTCATCACAGAATTCTTCAAAGTACTTGTTCTCGAATTCACCTCCATGATCACTTCTGATGGTTATGATCTTAGTGCCCTGTTCATTCATAACTTGTTTACATAATGAGATAAATACTTTGTGAGATTCATCTTTGTTCTTTAAAAATTTTACCCAAGTCCACCTTGAGTAATCATCAACAATCACAAAGCCATATTTCTTACCACTTAGAGAAGCTGTTTGAACAGGACCAAACAGATCTAAGTGAAGCAGTTCAAGTGGTTGAGAGGTAGAAACACATTTTTTAGTTTTAAAAGAGCTTTTAGTTTGTTTACCTCTTTGACATGCTTCACACAGAATCTCAGTTTTGGAACTTACCTTGGGCAGCCCTCTTACCAACTGGAGTTTGCTCAACTCTGATATGAGTCTGGGGTTTGCATGCCCTAGCCTCTTGTGCCAAATCAGATTCTGCTCACTTACAGATAATAAGCATTTAACCTGTTGCTTAGCAAGACTAAACAGATCAATTTTATAAACATTATCCTCCCTAGTTCCAGTAAATAAAACAGTTCCATCAATTTGACTAACAGCTTTGCAAGTTTTTTGATTAAAGATAACATCATATTTGCAGTCACTTAATTGACTTATGCTCAGAAGATTGTGTTTTAAACCTTTAACAAACAGAACATTTTTAATAGATAAGGGAGAAGAAGTGTTACCAACAGTCCTTGTACCAATAATCTGACCTTTCTGGTTTCCTCCAAAGGAAACTTTGCCTCTATTCTTCATAGTCAAATTCAGAAACATAGATTTATCTCCTGTCATGTGTTTGGAGCAGCCACTGTCAAGATACCATGTTTTGTGTTGCTGATCAGACTTTGCCTTTTCTCTGTCAGAATCAGAGTTAGAGTCAGACTCAGATTCAGACTTAGCTTCTGTTCTAGCCATTAGAGCCAGTTCTTCTTCTGGCCTGTTTGAGCAGTTTCCTTGATTCTGCTTTGGTTTATAAACCATGTTCCTCTGATGATTCTGGAACATGTTTTGGTTCTGGTGATTCCAGTGACTTGGGTGAATCTGGAAGTTCTGATGAATTTGGTAATTCTGATGATTCTAGTAACTTCTTATTTGACTCTGGTTCTGGTTCCAGAGTTGATTCTGATTCTGGTTCCAGAGTTGATTCTGATTCTGGTACCAGTATTTATTCTGATTCCGGTTCCAGAGTTGATTCTGATTCTGGTTACAATATATGTGCTTCTGATATTGATTCCAGTTCCTGTTTTGGATCTGGTTCCAGTTTTGGTTCTGATTCCGATTCCGGTTCTGGTTGGGATGACCAGACCTTCTTCCAACAGACTCAGATTGCCTTTGTCTTGTTGTAGCAGGAACATACACCTTCTTCTGCTTGTGCATTGCCAACATCCATTGTCCAGGCACCATTGTTGGTGTCTCCTTCTGGTTGCTCAGAACATCTGCAACATAGACAATTTGATCTTTTGGTACCCAAAACTGATTGGGTCCAGGTTTGTTAGTCTTAACAGCTCTCTGATCTTGTTCAGATTTTACCATTGGACAAAATAATTCATAGTGACCTTTCTTAGCACAGACAATACATAAAACATCAGAATAAGCAGTTTTATTTTCAGTACTTGTTTCTGTAAAACCAAGACCTTTCTTTCCAGAGTTGCTGTTTCCATAAATCATAGATGCATACTTACTTCTTTCCATTCCATTTGAAATAAAGTTTTGAAAAAATTGCTCATGCATATCAGATTTACAAACAGTCTCAGAATTGGAACAATTATTATTTTTCAGAGTTTGGTTTTCAGACTTGAGTCTTGCAACTTCAGTTTTCAAATCTTTGATTTCAGTTGCATACTCAGAAATTCGATTCTTTGAAACTTGGACCTCTTTGGTTAGATTTTTCTTATCTTCCCTAAGAGTTTTCAATTTTAAAGATATCTTATTATTTGCATTTAACAAGTCCTTTAAAGTATCAATTAATTCAGGTTTAGAAAGATCAGAAAATACCTCACTGTCTTCATCTTCTGATTCTGTTTCAGAGCAGTATTCAGAACCTGAATTTGTATGAGCCATCAGAGACAGAATTGTTTCCTCTGATGTGCTTCCAGACTTGCCTGAGTGATTGCTTCTATCACTCTTCCTTCTGCCTGTTTTCCCTTTGGAATTCATGCTTTTATGAAAACCAGAAGCAGACCTGATGTGAGCCATCTTTGCTGTTTCTGCCTCTTCTTCATCAGAAGATTCTTCCTCTGATTCTGATACATCCCAGGCAGCCATCAGACATTTCTTTCTGTATCTGGAACTTTTCTTACGTTGTTTGCCTTTTTCCAGATTAGGACATTCTGACTTGATATGTCCAGGTTTATTGCATCCATAACAAACAATATTCTTTTTGTCAGACTCTTCCTTATCCTTGCTGTTATGTTTCTTTCTGAAGTTTCTTTTCTTCCTGTTTTCCCAGATCTTAACCATCTTTTTGGTTAAGTATGCCATATCATCACAATCACTATCACTATCCTCTGATTCTGATTCTGCCTTTGCAGCTTTCTTCTGTTTCAATTTCAGAGCCAGATTCTTCTTCTTCTTAGGTTCATCTTCTTCCAGTTCTATTTCATGAGACCTGAGTGAGCTGATCAAATCTTCCAGCCTCAAGGTACTCAGATCCTTAGCTTCCTGAATTACAGTAACCTTTGGTCTCCACCTTTTTGGAAGACTTCTCAGAATTTTCCAGACATGATCTTCAGTGGTATAGCTTTTGTTTAATACTTTCAGTCCTGATACCAAAGTCTGGAACCTGCAGAACATTGTGTGAATGTCTTCATCCTCTTCCATCTTGAACAGCTCATACTTTCTGACCAATATGTTAGCCTTTGTTTGTTGAACCTGCTTGGTTCCTTCATAGGTCAGAACCAGACTATCAAATATACTCTTTGCTGTTTCTTTATTTGTGCATCTATCAAATTCCTTGAATGTGATTGCACTGACCATCATGGTTCTGGACTTGTGATGAAGTCTGTGTAATCTGATCTGATCTGGTTTCATATCAAACATATCCAGTTTCTTAGTTGGATCTTCTGGATCAGTAGGAGCAGTATATCCTCTGACTATCATCTTCCATAGTTCAGGATCTTGAGATATGACAAGGCTTCTCATTCTGTCCTTCCAATACTCAAACCTTTCTCCATCAAACAGTGGTGGTCTGTTGATGTTGTTTCCCAATTCTTCTGCCATATTGAACCCCTTGGACCTTTCCTCAAAACCAGTTAAGTGCTCAGCCTTGAGACCGAGCTCTGATACCAATTGAAGGTGCAAACACGAGAAGGGGGGTTGAATTGTGTTTGACTTAACTTGAAACTTTTCCTGTTTTAATACTTTCAAAACAAAACTTGATGTATAATTAAAACAGAGTTAGCAGCGGATAAAAATAAAAATAAAAACTCACAGATTTTATACTGGTTCACCATTAACGAGGCTACGTCCAGTCCCTTCGCCTTGAAGGATTTCACTAATTCAAACTTGAATTACAACCTTGCTACTGACCCTCCAAGTCAGTCTTCTCAATAGTCTAACAATCCTAGACTTCTTGAGAAAAAACAGCTCCTGTTCTTCAGCCAATCTGACACCCCAGATTGTAGAAGAATTCTCAACACTACAAATCTAATTGCCAAGTAACCTGCTACCTCTACTGACTCCCACAGCTTGTAGACTCTACTTCAACAACTTAGATTTGACAAAGTGGAACGAAAACAACAAGAGTACTTGCTTTAAAAACTAAGACTCAACAATTGACTTATATGAAAATTTGAGAGTGTTTGCTTTTGAAGTGTATGACCCTTTTGTGATTTTCGATGCTGAGCATTCTGCCTTGAGCCTCCTTTTATAGATGAAAATTAGGGTTTCTTCCATGATCAAATTCGAGCTGAATCTTGCTGGATTCTCTTCCAAAAATAACTTGACCAATTTGGCTTTATTTAAATAAAAAACATATCTTCATATTTTCTTTCAAAATAACTGGCCAATCAAATCCTTTCATTGCTTCCCGCCACAGCTCCTGAATTCCATGCTACTCCACTTTAATTTATAACAAATCTTTAATAATACTTTGTTAAAAATAACATAAGATCTTCACTTTTAATCCCCATGATCAAATCTGCACCCTTGGATCTTCATGCGATATTCCACAACTGGACCAACCGAATTGATATGTTGTGATCCCTCTGATTTCGGCCATTCCTGGACCACTCTTCCTAACCCTCTGATCTTCTGATTTCGGCCTTCCCTGGACGCGCACCTGATATGTTAAAATCCTCTGAATTCGGCCTTTGTTGGACTGCACAGTCTGTCCCTCTGATTTCGGCCACCACTGGACCATGGTCTGATTTTCTGATCTGGACCATCATTGGACTCAAAAAATTATTTCTGAACCATTGATCTGGATATTTTTACTCTGATCTGGACAGATTCTGGAATTTGGTCTGGAACAAACTGAAATAAACTTGATCAAAAAATATTTAAGTCTGGACATTTTACCTTTGATTTTGGACCAGGTCTGGGTTGATTCTGGAACTCATTTCTTTTGTTCTGGACTTAGTTCCATGCCCTGAATCATGCCATCTTATGGTCTGGTCCAAATCTGGATTGATCCTCTTGTTCTGGACTCATAAACATACCTTCTGGTCAAGTCTGGAACAAGTCTGGGCTGTGTAATTTTTCACTGCCAGGCCATCTTCTGGTCCGAATAACTTCTGGAATAAAATTGATATTTGATTCCTGTTTGTCTTGATCAACTCTCCTTCTGTCATGCTTTCCAATGATATGATCCGTGGGTTATCTGAAATTTCCTCCTTCTGATATAGGCCTGCAAAGACATCTTCTGGTGATGTTTTGACATCCTGGAACATCTGGAAATTCCAAAATTCATTTTCCTTTGATCTTCTGCTTCTGATTTCTTCATATTCTGGTTGTATTTAATTTAATAATTCAAGATACAAAATAAGTTTGCATTGAGTGCTTTTGTAAACATCAAAATCTTAAGTCTTAGAACCAACTTGGTTCCAACATATAACCCATGGTTACTACTTAACTTCGCGGCCCATCACGTTCACCGCATCAACTTTGTGGCCCATCGCGGTCACCACTTGACTATGCAATGCATGAACATGCAATGTTTTCTCTTCACTGAAAACAGTATGCGACATCAATGAATTTCATGCATTTCCACCATTTCTCAAAATACCTCAACACGACCAATGTTATTATCAACACATCAATGCTTAAACATTCAAGCAATCATTAACAATTCACATTATCTCACAAATTTCATTCTTAATCATCTCAAGTCTTTCCATTATTCCCCAAACTCTTAAAATTCACAAAACAGTGTTTAAAAACTGAGTTTTTGGAAAAACACGAATCTGTATTCGAATACAGATCCCTTGTATTCGAATACAGAAGCTGAAACTAGTGAATATCTGCAATTTTAACATTCTGTATTCGAATACAGCATGCCTGTAGTCGAATACAGAAGACAAACCCAGAATGATCAACATCAGATCATTAGAAAACAGAACCAGAATCAGAATGATTAACATCAGAACATTAGAAATAGAATTAGAATCAGAATCATCAACACCAGAACATCAGAAACAGAACCAGAATCAGAATCATCAACACCAGAACATCAGAAAACAGAACTAGAATAATCAACATCAGAAACAGAACCAGAATGATCAATATCAGAAACAGAACCAGAAGGATCAACATCAGAAACAGAACCAGAAGGATCAACATCAGAAACAGAACCAGAATCAGAATCATTAGTAGCAAAACAGAATGACTCACAGCAGAATCATCAGAAGCAAAACAGAATGACTCATCAGAAGAAAAACAGAATGACTCACACCAGAGTCATCTGAAGCAAAACAGAATGATTCACACCAGAATCATCAGAAGCAAAACAGAATGATGCACACCAGAATCATCTGAAGCAAAACAGAATGACTCACACCAGAATCATCAGAAGCAAAACAGAATGATTCACACCAGAATCATCTGAAGCAAAACAGAATGACTCACACCAGAATCATCAGAAGCAAAACAGAATGATTCACTAGAATCATCAGAAGCAAAACAGAATGACGCACACCAGAATCATCAGAAGCAGAAATAGAATGATTAACATCAAAATCATCAAAGGCAGAAATAGGATGATTAACATCAGAATCATCAGAAGCAGAAACAGGATGATTAACATCAGAATCATCAGAAACAAACAGAATGATTATCATAATCATCATAAGCAGAAACAAGATGATTTTCAAAATCATCAGAAGTAAAATAGAATGATTCACACAGAACCATCAGAAGATGAATGTATCAGAGGATACATTCTGAATTTACAGAAGATGCATTTCTAGAATTATCAGAAGATAAACTAGAATGTCCAAAACCGACCAGAAGACAACTTTGGAGGTTTATATCAAACAGAAACAAAATCAGAAGAACGTCTGGAAAATACCAGAGGGAAGCCTGCCATAATATGACTAGCTCCAAACAAGAATGATTCAAATATCAGAAGAAATCAAGAAGTTATACTGATCAGAACATAGTCTGGCAGTGTAATTTCAACACAGTCCATATTTGTCCAGAAGTGATCAGAAGATATCTTTGATGGATTATATCAGAGGGAATAAATATCAGAAGATTCTTTGGACCATACTATTGTGAAGCCTGCCATGTGGAGAGTTGTTCCAGGTAATAAGTTGTCAAAAGCAAGAAGTAATCCAGAAGATAATTTGACCAGAACATGGCATGACAGTCGAATTTTGAATAACCCAGACTTCATCCAGAATTGATCAGAAGAAGCACAGAATGGTTCATGCCAGAATCACAGAAGCAGAAACAACAGAATGATTCACATCAGAACCATCAGAAGATGGTTAACATCAGAACCATCAGAAGCAGAAACAGAATGTTTCAGATCAGAACCATCAGAAGCAGAAATAGAATGGTTCACATCAGAACCATCAGAAGCAGAAACAGACTGATTCACATCAGAATCATCAGAAGATGGTTAACATCAGAACAATCAGAAGCAGAAACAGAATGTTTCAAATCAGAACCATCAGAAGCAGAAATAGAATGGTTCACATCAGAACCATCAGAAGCAGAAACAGACTGTTTCACATCAGAATCATCAGAAGATGGTTAACATCAGAACCATCAGAAGGAGAAACAGAATGTTTCAGATCAGAACCATCAGAAGCAGAAATAGAATGGTTCACATCAGAACCATCAGAAGCAGAAACAGACTGATTCACATCAGAATCATCAGAAGATGGTTAACATCAGAACCATCAGAAGCAGAAACAGAATGTTTCAGATCAGAACCATCAGAAGCAGAAATAGAATGGTTCACATCAGAACCATCAGAAACAGAAGCAGAATGTTCAACATCAGAACATCAGAAACAGAATCAGAATGATTAAAACCAGAACATCAGAAACAGAAACGGAATGATCCACACAAGGATCATCAGAACCAGAAGCAGAAACAGAATGATCCACACAAGGATCATCAGAACCAGAAACAGAAACAGAATGATCCACAGAAGGATCATCAGAACCAGAAACAGAAACAGAATGATCCACACAAGGATCATCAGAACCAGAAACAGAAACAGAATGATCCACACAAGGATCATCAGAACCAGAAACAGAAACAGAATGATCCACACAAGGATCATGAGAACCAGAAACGGAAACAGAATGATCCACACAAGGATCATGAGAACCAGAAACAGAAACAGAATGATCCACACAAGGATCATCAGAACCAGAAACAGAAACAATATGATCCACTCAAGGATTATCAGAATCAGAAACAGAAACGAAAGGATCCATTCAAAACAACCAGAATCAGAATCAACAATATCATCAAGATCACCCAGAACAACCAGAAGCAGAAGCAGAATCATCATTATCATCACCAGAATCACACAACATAAAACAGAGTCAGAACCATTAACACCAGTTTATCCAAAACAGAGACAGATGATCAATCATCATAACATCACACAACATTTCAGTGTTCTCATTCATCAGAACAAACATGCAACATTTCAGTGTTCACACTTATCAGAACAAGCATGCAACATTTCAGTACTCATCAGAACAAACATGCAACATTTCAGTTTTTTCCAAACACCAGAGCAAACATGCATGTATTCAGTTTTCTCAAACACAATTGAATGACAAGAAACATCACGGAACACTAGCACCAACAGGATGCATTTTGCATTTTAATGCTATTTTCAAAACAGTTTTAAGATATGCATTTTATTCATCATTAAAATGACAATGCAACATTTTCCAGCTTTCATTCATAAGTAAAATAACATGTTTTATTAGAAAAACAGCCAGCAACAACCATCAGGATAATCACATATCAACAAAGTGCATTTTCCTTCAAAATGTCATTTTTCGAAAACAGTTTTTCTTTTAAAAACAGAACTGAAGCAGCACACTTTATGGCCCTAATGCAGCTAAAAGATGGAAGGTGCCCTTACCCTTGTCGCGTGTTCTGCTTCTGCTCAAGTCTCTGTTTTCGTTCTCGTTTCTGCGCCAAAATCCGGTGAAACTGCTGCCTGAGTTTGCTGCTACGAAACTGGGTTCTTTAGCTCCGTAATGATATGGGGATTAACTTTTGTACTGGGGTTTTGGTGTTTCAGTGTGTGGATGTTCCAGTAGTGATACTTTGAAGAGTTCCCTCTCTTCTTCTTTTATAACCGTGACTGAAAATGGGAAGACAGAAAACAGAGGCAGAATGGGAGGGAAAAATGAGTTACTATTACATGCAGTATGGCAACAAGGAAAGGAGGGATGGTGTTCTGGTCTTTGCTCAGTCCCCCTGTCGTGTACTCATAGAACTACTTGAGTGCATTCCTTCTTAAAATACTAATAAAATAATGCTATATCATTTCAGCACTTAATCCTTTAATTAACTACTAATCCTTAATTAATGGTCCAATTAATTTAATTACTTGAAATTAAATTAATTTACTTCTTCATCCAATAATTTTAATTCCTCTTCCAAAATAAATATTTATATATATATATATATATATTCACTCAAAATATACATATATTAAATATTTTTACAAATATCCCCAAAATACCCTTAATATTAAGTCCATAAATTAATATTAAATTTAAGGGTCTTACATGAGATGTGGTTATCAATCTACTCACATAATAGTCTCAATGTATTATTGTCTTCCTCATTAACAATAATATTTTGACTATGGATACTTTAAGAATAATGTTCAATAGGGTCTCACAATCAAGTCACACTTGATGTTCTATTTAACGAACTATTTATTGTAAAGACTTTGTTATATGATATGGTTATTAACATAACAAATGGTGCCTTGTACGTATAACAAAAATTAGATATATGATTTAAATGAATAATATCATTAATAATCTATATAAAAATAGATTGGTAATAGGGCTTACACCAACATCAATCACTATTAGAAAATATGTTGGCTTTGAAAAGAAAGGTCGGCTAGAGCAAGAAGGAACCAGGGAAGTTTTGCAATATGGAAGACTATAATTTTATTGAATAGAAAATCATACATATTTAAAGAAAAATAAGGAGACAAGAAGCACATAAAATCTACTATTAAAATCATATCTGATGCCTAAAACATAAGAGAATCAAATATTGTAATTGTAACATTTATTTGACTCTTTATTGTCCAATAAATAGGGAAATTCAAAACATGATTTGGAAGCTTCATGAGTCATTCCAATTAACACTCCTCCTTGACCTTGAAGCTACATATCAAAAGTCTTTTTCTTAAAAACTCCAATATGCTCTTAGGAAGTGCCTTTGTTAGGATATCAACATTCTGATGTTATGTTCTACACTAAACAAACTCCACTTCTCCATCCTTTTGAACATCTCTTAGAAAGAAAATTTGATCTTTAATTGTTTTGTTTTTCCATGGAACAATAGATTACTAGAAATTGAAATTGCAGCTTGATTGTCCACAAATATTTGTGTCCTTCAATTTGTTCCACATTCAAGTTTGTTATTAGTTTTCCGATCCAAAGTACTCGGTTCATAACAGCAACAATATCTATATACTCTGCCTATGCTGTTGATTGAGCTATACCTTCTTGTTTTTTATAACACCATGAAAACACACCAGAACCAAGAGTGAAGAAATAACCTGAAGTGCTTCTCATAACATCAACACAGCATGCCCAATCACTATTAGAATAACCAAGACTATAATTTTTTACTTGATTGAATCTTATTGCATAATCAATTGTGCCTTTAACATATCTAAGAATTATTTTTTCTACTTGAAAGTGAATTTCACTAGCACAGTGCATCATGTATCTTTATAGTAAGCTCACAAAATTCATAATATTTAGTCTGATTGCTATTAAATATCAAGCATCCTGTTAAGCTTATGTTCAACCTTTCATCTACCTTTTCATCTCCATCTTCTTTTCAAAACTTCTCATTTTCATTCATTGGAGTTGCAACTGGTTTTCACTCTTCCACAATAATGGGTCCTCTATAACTATGTATTATCTTCTATGTATCACTATATACCATGCATCTAAAACAAACATTAATCTTAACTAATAAACTTGTAACATCTTTGTTTATTTAGGTTCCAAGCTTGAAAGATATTTTTCAATAATCAAATGTGTACACTTAACTAAATCAAAAGATAAGAAAATATCAGACATAGAGTTTCATAAACTAAAATCGCTCTTACAACAAAAATCAGATACAAGAACCAAGTCTCATCCTATCTACATGATCCTTATATTTTGACGGTGGCATGTCTTTAGTCAAAGAATCAACATTCATCAATTCATTGCTAATATTCTCATTAAAATAAGTTTGATCTTTTACGCGTTCTCGTATGGCTAATAATACTAAGTATTTGTTCCCTTTCAAAATCATTATTTGGGCATTGGTTCAAACTGAACCTATCACCCTTCACAATGGGTGCGACGCTTGGTGAATAATCTATCTCTTTGAATCTTAATGTTAATGACATAAGATGTTTCACCCATATCCTTCATATCAAAACTCTTATAGATAAATTGTTTCACCTCATATAGTAAATATTTATCATTGGTAGTAAGTAAAATGTCATCTACCTACAAAATAAGAAAACAAATTTTACTCCCGCGGACATTCTGGTATATACATTGATCCATAATGTTCTCTGCAAATCCAAATGAAGAGATGATATTATAAAATTTCAAATGCCATTGATGAGAGGCTTGTTTGAGTCCATATATGGATGTCTTTAGCTTGCATACCAAATGGTCATCATTACTAGAAGAAAATCCTTTCATGTAACCCTCTCCTTCCTGTTCAAGTAAGGTCGTACTACTGTGTCCTTATATTTTAAGGAGACAGGAACCTAGATCTGGTGGATGAATCATGAGTGTGTGATATGTGATTTTTGATATGTGTTCACCTCATATAGTAAATATTTATCATTGGTAGTAAGTAAACTGTCATCCACCTACAAAATAAGAAAACAAATTTTACTATCGCAGACATTGTAGTATATACATTGATTCATAATGTTCTCTACAAATCCAAATGAAGAGATGACATTATGAAATTTCGAATGCCATTGATGAGAGGCTTGTTTGAGTCCATATATGGATGTCTTTAGCTTGCATACCAAATGGCCATCATTACTAGAAGAAAATCCTTTCATGTAACCTTCTTCTTCCTGTTCAAGTAAGGCCGTACTACTGTGTCCTTATATTCTAAGGATACAGGAACCTAGATCTGGTGGTGAATCATGGATGTGTGATATGTGATTTTTGTGATGTGTGAATAAGATGATGGTTTTAAAAAGGTGATTTTTTTTAATGCATATGACATTATTCTTAGTGGGCTATAGTTTTGATAATATATGGTCATGTCATGGCATATGCATCTTCGTGGGTGTTGCCTTAATGACAGGTTTATTTCCCATTGGTATGGGTGATTTTTCTGTGTGGAAGTTGCCTTAGTGACAAGTTTATATCCGGATCATATAGTTTTAGGAGCATGAATTATACATATATTTCTATATACGATTTACTATTTGCGCATTTTTTTCCTTTTAAATTGGAAGTTTTTACTTTTATATGTTTTGTGTTATTCTTCTATATGTTTAGCTTTTGTTTGATGTGGACGATGAAAAAAACTGACCCTTACAACAACATTTTAGTTACTTATGAGTTTGAGGAGATTCAAGAGTAGTTGATGAGTATTAACGTGCGGCGAACGTGGGGTAAAAATGAGATTTTAAGACAATTTTGTAATAATAAGGATTGCCACAATATTTCTATTTCTATTTTTAAATTTTTTGTCACCAAACTTTAAAATGCACTCGAATTCTAGAAATGCGGAAGTGGGTTCCCTTCCGTTAGGAATAATTACCTTTTTTCTTTATTTTAGCTTGAATAAATATTTTTTAATAATATTAAATAAATGTGATTGTTATTAATTATTTAAAAGCATAAATGTTAGATATTCTTACCAAAAAGAAAATTATCGTAAATTTTTCTAAAAGTATATTTTTTTAGTAACGTTTTAGACTTAAAATCCGGGGCGTTACACTCATTTTAATGACGTGCTCACGCAAACCTTTTAGAGTGATAAGCTTTGTGGTTGAAAACTTCATAATTAGGGTGCTAACAAGTGCCTTATCAGATGTTTCAAACTGTTCATCAATGATCTTCAGTAATGACCGAACATTATCATGTTGATCAACACAATCACAAATACTAGCAAAGATGTTGGTCTTTATGAACATCATACTAAGACGATTAGAATGCTGTCACATTTCATAACAATCAACATCATCCTAAAGGCTAGTTTTAGTAATAGCACGTGGTTCATCTTTTCAGATAGCATAATCAATATCCATATACCCTAAATAAAAATAATTCTCTCCTTCTAGACCTTATAATTTTCACTCCTCAGTTTAGAAATTTCACACTTGAAATAAAAAAAATAAAAACATTTCATTGGTTGCATAGATGCAAAAATTAAACATACATGCTTTATGTAAGACCCTTAAATTTTAAAATTAAATTATGGATTTAATATTAAGTGTATTTTGAAATAATTGTAAAATATTTAATATATGTATATATATATATATATATTTGAGATTGGCTTAAATTATTGGACGAGGGATTATTTAATTTAATTACGAGTAATTAAATATCGGGCAGTTAATTAAGATGTTATCTATTAACGGAATTACGACGGGAGTAGTTAGTTACTTGATGGTCAAGTAATATTATAATATTAATATGTGTACATAGTAAATGAGGGTAAGGAGTATGCCTATATATATGTTGTGTGTGTGAAGGAAAGAAAGAAAAATCAGAATCAGAAGCAGAAAACAGTTTCCCTTCCTTCCTCTCACCTGCCCGCGTGAACTTCTTCTTCTTTCTTCTTCTTGTTCTGTTTGTGTGGATGAGAAAGAAAAAAGCTTGCTCAAAACTCAAATTACTTGGAAATCCAAGCGTCGAAACAGAAAGTGTCAAAAAGGAAAGTTGTTCCTCTCATCGTTACGGTGTTAGGGAACCAACTTTGGTAGCGACGATGCGAGCGAGAGTGTCGCCGACTTTTGTCGTGGTAACGTAAACGAGTAAGAAAATGGAACTAAGGTAAGGGGCACCTTCCAACTTTCTATATTGCATTTAGGGCTGTAAATGCATGTTGATGGATGATTATTATGTGATGATTATGTTCTTACCATGAACTGCCCTTGCATGTTGTTATGAATGAGTAAACTACTTGTGGTTTCTGTGTTGTTGCTGTTCTGTTTGGTTGCTGTTGTGGTTGATGTATTGAGGATGTTTTGTTGTTGTGTTGATCCTGAAATCTGCTTTGTATGTGGTTTGTGAATGATCAAAATGCATGTACTGAGATATGGTTGTTGTCAAGGGTAATGTTCTTGTTGTGTTGACTTGTTGTTGAGTGGATGATGTGTTTGTTGTTCTGTTGTGGTGAAAGAAATCATTTATGTTGGATTAATGATATTCTGAGTTTTAAGGTTCAAGAAGTGGTGATTATGTTTTGGTGTTTTGTGTTGGTTTTCAAAGAAAATAGTCTAAAATTATGTTGAAGTTTTCTAGAAAATCTCATTGTGTTCGAAGATGTATTCGGATACGCCACTGGCGTATTCCAATACACTTATGTAAAAATGCAGTTTTATTCAAATTTTGAACCTCTTATTCGGATACGACTCTCCGTATTCGAATACAAATACGTGATTTTTGCTACTGACTTAACATCTGTATTCGGCTACGAAAACCTCGTATTCGAATACAGAAGTGCTAATTTTGCCACTGTTTTTGCATCTATATTCGACTACGACAACCTCGTATTCGAATACATAAATGCTGATTTTTGCCACTGTTTTCGCATCTGTATTCGGCTACAAGGTAGATGTATTCGAATACAAATGGGGTTTTCCAAAAGTCCTATTTTTAAACATTGGTTAATGCACTTAATGATTTGGTAAACATTTGAAAGGCATGTGATGCATTAATTGAAGTTCTTGAGATTGTTTGAGGTGTATTTGGAAAACAATTGTAAGGCATGTGATGAATCAAATGAAAGTCTTGAGATTGTTTGAGGTGGTGATGAAATGTTGGGTTACATATTACATTTGCATATTGCTTTCAGTGAAGAGAAACATAGCATGCTCATGCATTGCATAGTCAGGTGGTGATCACGATGGGCCACAGAGTTGATGCGGTGACTGTGATGGGCCGCGAAGTTAAGTAGTAACCATGATGGGTTATAGAATAGTTCCGCGTGTATTAGACGGTCTATTCTAACCGGGTTCAGAATGGTTCCGCGTGTATTAGACGATCTATTCTATCTGGGCTACGGAGTGGTTCCGCGTGTATTAGACGGTCCATTCTATCTGTGTGAGGATTTAACTTCTGTGTATTGGGCCTGTGAGAGGCTAATACACGTAAATGTAGTAACCGTGATGGGTTGTAGAGTAGTCCGCGTGTATTAGACGGTCTATTCTATCCGGTTTCAGAGTGGTTCCACGTGTATTAGACGGTCCATTCTATCCGGGCTACGCAATAGCCGCATGTTCGTGGTGGTCCATTCTATCTGAAAATCGTGCTGGTCTGTGAGAGACTGCACGTCTGCTGGTCCGTGAGAGACTGCACCTTGGTAATCCAAGAGTTGTGTACATTGGCATATACATAATGCATTGGGATGGTTGACCTGTGAGTCACGATTTGATATGAGCTGATGAGTGGAAATCGATGTGTGCAAATAATCTTATGAATTCTAAGTGCCTAATGAATTTTTGTGATTGTCGATTATATTTGTACTTGCAACATGATTTAAATCTTAAATTGGCTGTTTTGCAAAGATATAGATGTTATATATTTTAATAAGTGAGCATACTCAATTATTGTTATTGTCATAGCATTGGAACATGCCATGAATGCATTTGTTATCTTTGACATAACTGTTTTGTGGTAATTGTTAATTTCGGTCGGTGACCCTTTACAACTATTGTGGAAAATTGGGTTTTGCCGTCAAATGATACCTAAACCCGTACCACCGACGGTTACACTAACGATGGAGACGTCGTTACTTTTCCTTGATCTTCACGTATGAAGTATTTGTGGACGGCGCATAGGGACCGACAACTGGGATGAAGACAAGACTTGTAGAGGATGCGGTGGAAACCACTTGCTACTGTAGCCTTAGTGCATGATCAGATCAGACTAGTTTTTGTCTAAGGCCTAGTGTATATCTTTTCCGCACTCTGATAATGTTTTGGTGGGTCCAAGATACAGTTTTGATGTATTTTATTTTGGTATATTTTAGTGATCAATTTCCCAAATTAAATTACTTGTTATAATCATGATGTAATTATTTAATTATTTTTGTCATCTAGATTACGACGTATTACTATTTTCGAACGACTTAATTTTAAATTCTATTTTAATTATTTTGAATTAGTAAGTGAAAATTCTTTTATCTATTTTATTGTTTTGGAAGAAAAAAAATACACTCGCGCTGTTTAAAACTTGGGGTGTTACACTTTACTAACTTATATCATGTTTCAAACTATGAACTTGTGACATAAAACTTAATGATAAAACTATTAAATTATGTTCCTTTTCTTAATTCATGTGAATAAATTACAAAATATAAATTGATATTTTATCTTAATTACTTATATAAACATAATAAAAATTCATGTAGATAAAATTTACTATGTTCGATATAGTTAATTATCATCAAATGTTACAAATATGATCTTAAACGATCTTAAACAATTAATATATAACTTTGCATAATTAGAGATGTTGTGGCTATTCCCTAATCAATTAAAATTATATAGATCATCACCACATTTAATTCATAATAATGAAATTGTACAAAAACAATACAATTTAATTATGTTAAACATTATTGCATGATTGAAACTCAAGATAATCATATTTGTATATATGCAGAATACAAATAAGTAATATATAAAACAAAATGCAATAATTAAACAAAACCAGTCGTGGCCCAATGGCAGGGCCACTCTTATTATACTTCTATTCTTATTCTCAAAAACTAAAGTATGCCAATAGTTTTTATGTTTCTATAAAACAGATTTTCATAGAAGAAAGTGCGGCTTAGTGGTAGAGGCCAGTTTTTTAAGGGGTGTTCATGAGTTAGTTAAAATCGACTAAACCGGAAAAATCGAATGAGATCAACCTATTAAGATTGGATTTTGATTTTCAAAATAAAAATATTGATCACTTAAATTGGGTAAAACCTGAACGACTCAGGAAAAATTTGTCCACCAAATTTCTCCAATTCTTTTTGTAATTTTAGTTTTTTTAACCATAGATTTTAGGAGGCTTGGATCATGATGGATTGACTGTATTTTTGTTATTTTTTGGATCTTGCACTTTGATTATTTTGATATTTGAAAATATTTTATGTTATATTAGGCCCTAAAACTTTGAATATTTTCATGCATGCAAGTATTTTATGGTTAAATTTATAAGTTTGATATTTATTATATGTGTCTATATTTGATGCTAAAACAATTGTGAAAATATGTTATATTGTTTTTGAAAAAATATGCTATGGTAGTTTTTTTGTGAAGAATATGACTTTGAGAAAGATTTCAAAACAAAAAGAATTTGAGTAAACAAAGACTCAACCCAACTCAAACTAAAAAGAAGCGGTTTGACCCAAACCGATCTAATGTTGTAAATGTCAGTTTATATTTTAGACCATAATCGAGATCCTCTATATGATTTGGGTACTCTGAATTTGACCAAACCGAACCACGTATAGCCCTATCTAGAATTCTTTTTTTTTTTTTTTTAAAACAAAATTTCATCTTAAACCTCTAAACGGGTTAGATTGACCTAGTTGGAGACCCACGCGATCTGGAACATAAAAACAGTAACTTTATGCCATTTTTACATCAAAAATCAAGTTTGAACATGAAATCATAAATAAATAAATAAACATATTTTCTATATGATCTCAAGTACTTTATTCAAGTTAAACACCCTCAGCAAAATACTTCTTTAATCAATGCAACTAGCAAAGTCAAAATTAGAGTAACCATTGACCTCCAAGTTTCCAATTCGTCAATACATAAGCATGTATTTTTTGATTCATGGAAGGTACCTCATCACTTTCTTTGCAGTTGTTCAGTGTTCCATACCTGGATTATTATGATATTTTCCTAACATCCAAATTAAAAATGCAATATATGGCCTCGTGCATACTTGAGCATATATTAGGCTTCCTAGAGAAAAATCATATGGAATATTAAGCATTTGTTCATTTTGAAATCATTCTTTTAACAAACTATCTCTTTGAATCTTAATGCCACTGGCATAAGATGTGTCACCCATATCCTCCATATCTAAACTCTTAGAGATAAATTATTTCACCTCATATAGTAAATCTTTATCATTGGTCGCAAGTAAAATGTCATCCACATACAAAATAAGGAAACAAATTTTACTCCTAGTGACCTTCTAGTATATACATTGATCCAAAATGTTCCCTATGAATCTAAATGATGAGATGACATTATGAAATTTCAAGCTTCATTGGCAGGAAGCTTGTTTGAGTTCATATATGGATTTCTTAAGCTTGCATACCAAATGCTCATCACTACTAGAAGAGAATCATTTTGGTTGTTTCATGTAAACCTTGTGACCTTCTAGTATATACATTGATCCAAAATGTTCTCTATGAATCCAAATGATGAGATGACATTATGAAATTTCAAGCATCATTAATCATTACACAATTGATATTTTTAAGCATGGAGAAACAATTCCCATGTGATTTTTTTAACAGGTTTGCTAAGAAAACAATTTTACCTATTTTTCTTTGGAAGTTTGCATTTGCAATAAGAAAGCAATTTGCTCCATCCACATATCAAATTTTGAATCCCTTTTCTTAAACTTTTCCATTTTAGCTTGCATTTTCTCCATCTTCTCATTAGCTTCGGAGGAAGACATTGATCTTGTAGAGTGAGAAGTAGATATAGTGATTTGAGACAGTGTTATTCCAAGTCCCATGCAACGAACATATCCAAGATGTTGTTTTCCAAAGACATTCACAAATGCTTCATTCGAAGAATGAGTTTTCCCAATTTCAGCTTGCAATTGTTCCTACACATGCAAATGAAGAAAACTAAATTCCTCTCTGTAATGGAAGGGTTTGAAATACTCCAACCATTTCAACAGAAAAACATCATGTAGTACATTCAAGAGAAAAGCCTTAATGCACATAGCTTATTTGCAGCTCACGATTACCAACCAAATAAGTAATTTTATTGCTTTGCAACTCACTATTACCAAAACTAATAGTTGCATCTTTGATTTATAAAGTGGTCAACAACACTTGTATCATTTACACTTACATATTTTTCCTTGGCCTCTTCATTGATGAATAACCCATCAGACATTTAATAACAAATTGAATACATTTCACCCCTATTGTATTTTCGAACATCTCTAAGTTCCTACAAGTAAACACCTATAATAAGTACTTGCAATTAAGTATACAATCAATAGTAGATTGAGTGAATCATACCAACTCATCCCTCTTCCTTTCAACCGTCTTAGAGTCTAATGTATGAAGGATCGTTAACTTTTTTTTATTTGCAGTATTTTTATCAGCCTTCTCTTGTAGTGATAACAAATGACATCAGAGAACAGAATAGTAGAAAACAAATGACAACGCAACAAAAGAATAATTACCATTGTGTCTGCCTTACGCCTATATTGGACAAAAATAGTTCAATGGTCTTGGTTAATAGAGCATGTATACTTTTGTAGGTTTACCTCCGAAGAAAGATCCCACTTATAAAATTTCTAAAACAATCTACATCGTGCATTTCGCCATTTATTTCCATTGCTCGTAAAGATATATTTTTTGTTGTCTCCATCATCTAACAAGAAATTTTGACTAACATAATCATAAAAAAAGTAAGTTAACAAATATTCTTTTTTTCCTTTCGGTGGAACTAGTTAAATAAAAAATATTCAGTTGTTTATTAATGATACCTTTATTTTATCGCTAAAAATTTCAATTTTTCTTTTCGATGGAACTAGTTTCGAATTGTTGTATATTATAGGAAAATCCTGAAACTTCATTGCAATTTCACCCAAAAACCGCCTAACAAATCAACAGCTGATCCTAGAGGTTGACCATCTGAATTGCATCTAGTTATTATCCTGCAAACATTAGAAGGAGCTTCAAGCATGTCTGATACCCTTAAGTGTGTCCTTAAAATATGTCCCGCCTTATCTAACACATAATTCAACGAAATATGCCATAACTCAACCATGTAAAATAATTAAATATATAAATATTATTAGACATTAGATTACAAACTAAAAACTTCTACATCCCAATATGTAGTTCTATCACTTGCACTACTGGCAGTGTTGTCACCTAAGAAGATGGTGGATTTGTCACTTGCATTGCAGTTGGTGGTGTTGTCACCAGAGAAGGTGATGATTCTATCATTTGCACTTCTGGCGGCGTTGTCACCTAAAAAGGTGGTGGTTTTTTCGCTTACACGACAGTTGATAGTGTTGTCACCAGAGAAGGTGGTGGTAATACCGCTTCCATTGCTGGTGGTGTTATCACCGGAATAGGTGGTAGAGCTGTCGTATGGACTGTTGGTGGTAAACCATGTCCCTGCAAGTGCTTCATTTTAGCTACTTCAAGATCTCCAGGTAGTATAAGCCTCGAGTGACCCTTTGTAAAACGCTACAATAATTTATAATCCATGTAAATAAATAAAATCAGTAAAGAATAAGAATAAGAAACATGTTTTGTTTTGTGTTGAATATCCTCATATGATGATTCCATTTTGTTCACAAGATTGAGACTCCAAACACACTTACATTACAAACATTGATGACAACCAAGTTAGATTGATGCAAATAGCTAAATAGATAGGATTCAAAGATGTCAACATGTACTAATTTAATCAACAAAAATGAGCAGCAGTGCATAATTTTGAGAAACACAAAAACAAACACAATAACAAAAATGAGCACAGTAAATACAATGCAACAATCAACATTAGTAAATAAAATAAAACGAAGAGTATCATATTCATAGAAAACAAAATCATAGATTGAGTAAGAATAAACAACAAAATCATAAATCCTCTAGGGCTTAAAAAAAAACCAAACTAGATTTCTTAATAATCATAAATCCATATCTTAATTATTTTCATCAAAATCATCATTACAAGTTGAAGTTTCAGGATCATCATCTCTAGTCATCTCATACAAGTCTCTTGGCTTCAAAAGAATAGGTATGTTCCATCCTTGTTCCTTTTCACCATCCACATAATAAACCAGTTGAGCTTTTGACGCTTTAATGTATGGCTCATCATCTTCATGTTCTCCAGTATGTATTAGTCTTGCAAATTTATAGAGATAAAACCAACTTATCTGTCTTAATGCCTCTTGGGTTTGTGGTATTCACCCTTTTACATTTAAATATGGGCCCTTTGAAGCCATCATAGGAATGCTCAATGATATATGTCAATATTCCACCGTAAGGCACTCGTCCAAATCTCATTTGGGCATCATTATTGCTTGAGTAACTTGGTGTTCCAAACATGTCAAAAACTCCACTAATTTGAATTTTAATAACTTATCTCGTTCTAATGTTCGAAATTTGAATCCACTAACATTATATTCAGTGAACCTTCTAACTTTATCCGAAGGACCTTGAGAACATTTTTATTTGATCCACTAATGTCGTTGAGATTGATGCAAATCTAAACACCATAAAATATACAATTAGTCACATTCTAATTAAAAACCAAAGCAACTCAATCCTCAATTTTGTCATAAACACTGACACGAATGTGGAACCAATGAGGAAACTCTCTATGAACCTTCTTGTTTACCTCAGAAGCTCTCATTGCACCACTCCTCATCTGGCCTCGAGTAAGGCTTCTATATTTTCTATTTGGTTATTTCAAATTAGATCTATAAAAAAGAAAACTTAGTAGTAAATAATACAAATAGAAAAAAATTACTTACCTTAGATAGTAGTAAACTATAATGCAATTTGTTAAAACGTGCCTATGAGCATGTAACTTTTCAATTGGTGTAAGAGTGTAACATGAAGATCCACCAACAGATTTTCCAACTATACAAAATAATTCGGCTACACGTGAGTCAGTTTGTATTTCATTAAAACATGCTCATTATCTACACAATCAAGTTCATTCCATTTTGTCTCAATGTTTTCTAGATACCTTGAACAAAATGTAAGAATATCTTGTACATGTTATCCTTCTGCAATAGACCCTTCTAATTGTGCTTTATTACGTACATATGATTTAAGTTGTCTTAAGTACCTATTATTGAAACACAATAATATTAGTTACAACAACTTTGTCAACTACAAAATTATTGAAGTAACGTAATCACACATATTTTACCTTTCAACAGGATACATCCATCAATAATGAACATGATTTCCAAGTTTAACTTCTTCAACAAGGTGAACAACCAATTGAACCATAATAGTGAAGAATGAGGAAGGAAATATCATTTCCATGTGGCATAAAGTGAGAACAATCTGGTTTTGCAATTTTTCTAAATCATCAACATTCAATACTTTACCACATAATTGTCTAATGAATGAGCAAAACTAAATCAATATAGTTGAAAATCACTTGGTAATGTTGTTCGAATGGCTAATGGTAGAAGTTGTTCCATCAATATATGAAAATTAGGACTCTTCAATATCCCATTCAACTTAAGATTTTCCAAGTCAATGCATCTAGAAATGTTGCTCGAATAACCATCAAGCATAGTGATATTCTTTAAAGTTGTTAAAAATCCCTTTCTACCTTTAGTACTCAGAGGGCCAAAGGCCAGGTCTTATGCATATAGCTTTAAGTAAATATGATATTATCGCACACATTTTTCTAAATATGCATCATGTCAAGATTATGGCACAAAAGATTATCCTTCTAATATGGAAGTTCAAAGAATATGCTTTTCTTTTTCCCTTGTTAATTGACACCTTGTATAGGTCGTCCACCACGTGTTCCTTGCAAGAAATTCACAAGATTATCTGTAGTATTAAAGTTGTACAACTTAAAAGCAAACATTGAATGTTCTAATAAAAGCTTCACATACTTATTAACCCTTCTAAAAGATATGCTACCCGAGGATAATATTTTTCCTAATCAAACGTACGAGGACAAACGAACATTGTGCTCTATTTGGCATGATTTATGATAGTATTCATGCTGGTACTAACGATTGCATTTTGTTTTGAAATGAATAAGTAACGTTAAAGGAGTGTTATGAATGTAATAACTCTCGATATAAGAAACAATTGATTTTCTACGAAAGTCGTATGATAATTTTATATAATACCTAGGTATAGGTGCATGTATTGTAGTGAAAGCAATGCAAAACACTTCACATGGCATGCAAGTGAAAGAATTAAAGATGGAAAGCTTTGGCACCTTGCAGATTCTCCACAGTGGATGAAAACTTATCACAATTATCCTGATTTTGGGCAAGAAACAATAAATCTACGCTTGATATTGTCTACTGATGGAATGAACCCATATGACCTTCAAAGTATCTCACACATTGATTTTGGTGATTTATAACCTACCCCCATGGCCATGTATGAAGCACAAGTTCATGATGTTTTCTATGTTAATTTATGGGCCCAAATAACTAGGAAATGATATAGACGTATATTTGGAACCTTTAATTGATGATTTAAAGCATATGTAAAAGACAAGTGTTTAGGTATATGATGGATATAGGAAAAAACATTTTAATCGGAGGGCAATGTTGTTCAACACAATTAATGATTTTCCAACATACGATAATCTATCAGGATATAGCATTAAAGGGTAGTGTGTATGTCCTATATGTGAAGAGAATATACAATGGATGTGGTTGGAGCATTCAATGGAAAATCAGAAGAAGGAAGAGCCCTTGTGGCATTGACGGGTGATCAAATATTTGATAAGATGAAGGATATGAACAATAAATTTGGCAAACCTTTTGCGGAAGAGCTTGTTAAAAATTCATTTTTTTAAGTGCCATATTGGAAATCATTATATGTAAGACATTTTCTAAATGCGATGCATATTGAAAAAAAAAATGTATTTAATAGTGTTATTGGTATGCTACTAAATGCACCTTAAAAGTCTAAGGATGGCATCCGTGCAATGTTGGACTTGATAAGCATGGAAAATAGAAGTGAATTGAGACCCATGAAAAAGAAAAACAACACTACAAGAAAACTGACTTTTAGTGACAGACAAGGTGTGTCACTAAAAGTCAAAAACTGTAGGTAATTGTCAATAATGCTTTGAGTGACACTCAAATCCACCGTCAACTTTAAGGGGGCGTTTTGCTACACTTTAAGGACTGTCACTACATGTTTTGACAACTGTCACTACAGGTTTTTTATTTTTACCTACAACCATGACTGTCAATAAAATCTAGATAAATAAATATAAATTAAGAATTGATCTATTTCTGTGTTTTTGTCTGTCACTAAAAACTACATAAATATAAATAAAAAATTGATCTATTCCTACGATAATGTCTGTCACTAAAAACTAGATATATAAAAATAAAGAATTGATCTATTCCTACGGTATTGTCTGTCACTAAAACTTATTTATTAAATTAAATTTATTTTATCTCCCTACTAATTGTAATTCTAAATTATTAATACCAATAAGTTAAATTTAAATTTCTAATTTATTTTTATTAACTAATATCATTGAAACATACAATAAAATATAATTCAATTTTCCTAATTATATTAAACGCATGTTACTTGCATTCTTAGCATTTTAATAATAGCACTAACACGAGTATCATACCCTTGTGGCAATATTGAAATGAAATTATGAGCATTAGAAGCTTATGAATAGAAATCTCATAGACAAATATTTCTCCACTAATTAGATCATAAAATCTTTGCTCACACTTTCTAGTCTTGATGGATACACAAAGTCAACATTCTTAAGTTCAACTTATCCAAACACTTTTTCTAAAATCTCTCCTTCCATGTTCTCAGAATCTATCTTTGGAACTCTATCATTTCCATTATTCTTTGTCCTGCAACACTTGCTTATGAGAAATATTTCAGATTTGATAAACCAACGCATAAAACTCTGTCACACAATAAAAAAAATATATATAATTAACAAAAATAGTAAAAGGAATATTATAACTTAAATCATAATTTAACAACAGTTGATAGTGTGTTATTACACTACGAAGATTGAAGGCTATCACAAACCTATTACTTTCTACCTCAAAATCTAAAAGAACTGTAAAAAAAAAAAA
>JBBPBO010000001.1:42677210-42818265 GCA_037974295.1 Cicer cuneatum
AAAAAAAAACTAACCAATTGCATGCATCCTAAGCTCATTGATATCACTCAAGGTTTTCAAATATTTCAGATTTGATAAATCAACTCCTAAAACTCTGTCACACAATAAAAAATATATATAATTAACAAAAATAATAAAAGGAATATTATAACTTAAATCATAATTTAACAACAGTTGATAGTGTGTTATTACACTACGAAGATTGAAGGCTATCACAAACCTATTACTTTCTACCTCAAAATCTAAAAGAGCCGTAAAAAAAAAAAAAGCATGCATCCTAAGCTCATTGATATCACTCAAGGTTTTCAAATATACTAGCACAAGTTCCCCTTACTAATTGAAAATACCAAGTACTAACCACATTTTAACTCGCTAAAACTGGACTCATCATGACGAATTAATATCAAAGTACTCTCAGCTACAAAACAAGTTCACAATACCCACCAATAAGAATACAGAACAGATCACAAAAGAAAGAATTATTCCTTACTTGATGAGCCATGAGAAATGGAGTGCGATGGTGTGAGATCAACAACAGAAGCATTATAAATGGATGCAAGAACGAGATTCAATTTATGGTGGCTAGCATTGCAAAAAAAGCGTGTTGAGATTAATTTCCCGAATATTCTAGATGATCCAAATGGAGGGACATCAAGAAAACCCGCAGATTGGAGAATAAAAGTAGCAATCATTGTCCTAATATTAAAAAGTAACAGAAAAATGGCAAAAATTAAAATCCTTATTGCTTTTCTTGCAATATGAAGATAGTCGTAGGATCGTCAAATTTTAATTTAAAACAATGCAATCAGGATCATACACAATATTAATTTCGAAATGGAAATAGTAACACATATAATATAATAATAATGAAAAATAAAACTTATAGAAGAAAACTTGATCACAAGTGGGTTTCAAAAAACAAATTGTGGAACCCAAAACCCTACCCAATGTTGGAAATAGTATTCTTCATTGTACTTCACTATCTCCATTCACCTATTCAAAAGAACCACCAAAACTCAAAATGTTTGTGACACGATATTAATAGTCATCAGTTATAAAAAAAAATCACCATTCACTATCTCCATATACCTGTTCAGCTACAGCTTGTAAAACCTCATTAATTTGTGGATCTTTAGAAAACCGTACTTGGAGAACGGAAACAAGATTTCCAAGCAAATTCTCCAATGTTTTAACTCTATGGTTAGCATGAGAGTTAGAGCTAGAACTTGCATGTCGAGAAATCTTGTCAAGACAACGCACATGTCCTCTTTTTTCAGGCCCTTTGACTTTTGAGTAAATATCATTCTTCCAGTTTGTAGAATCTTGAGTGATTTGAGGATTATTTGAGCTTTCTGCCTCCTCTACCATATGCTTCTTTGGTTCTTCCTACATTTAACACAAAGTGTCATAGTCAATTACATCATTAACAACTTGAAACTTTGCATTCTTTAATGGACGGCTTAGGAATAAAAAAAGAAAGATCATTGTCCTAAAATATTTATAAAATTTGAAATGGAATAAAACTTTTAAAAACTTATACAACACCTGAATAAGTTCAATCATATCAATAATATAGGACTCAGGCATCTTATTACAGCTAATATAATTGATTGGAGCACATTGGGATCTCTTTACCAAACTTTCTATTGCATTCAATAGAGTTTTTCATTCAATAAAATTTTCCCTGTGTTGAAGATTTATTTTTGGCACATTAACTAAGAATTTATCTAAAAGATAAATAAACAAATATACAACAAGATGTAAAGGAATTAAGATGTCGATGTTCAAAGTGCTTGATTGACTAACCACTTTAAAGAATAGCACAACATCCATATATTTGCATTTGACACTCCAATACTGTTTCTGTGATGCTGTCATTTTTCTCAAAACCGCTGGAGGTATATAAAGTGTCGTCTTGTCATATAAAGGATCATTGGGCCTTCTTCCATTTGCATTCAATAAACAACGTGCTAATATTTATTAAATTCCAAATCAACCAACAACGTGTTAGCATTCAATAAACAACACTTTTATTACGATTCAGTAAATGCAACACTAAATTTCAACTATATCTAATTTTTCAGTACATTCTAATTTGGTAAACAATCAGATTCTAATGTGATATTTTCAAATTTTCAAAACACCTAATCGTGCTTCTATACAGTTTATAATCAATCATATATATAGTTTCAAATTGACCTCCAATGTTGTATCGATTCCACCGTACTCTGTACAGTTTCAAATTATAGGTCATTCTGAACATTAAGCTTCAACTATATTTCCATGACATTATCTTCCAGCAAATCATCAAAACAAATTGCATCGGTGCTTATTCTTTGAAATTAATGAATACAATAGCAGAAAATATTGAAATCTCAGGAACTAAGAACGAAGCACCTTCCGTTTTTGCACATTTCTTGAACATATGAACGAAAACCCTAAGTCTAAGGTATCGATTCGAAGAATGAGAAAAATGATGCGTACCTCTGGGTAACTTTTCCACCATCATTGACCTTAATGAATTTATGCATGATACTCTCAAACAGAGACGAACCGAAGTTGTTCGTGTTTGGAGCAAAGTTCGCTGGCAAAACCTGACGAGGCACCTTCTCCTGTGGCGTGTCTGTTCCTCTGACGTCATCTGCCGACGGTGGTTGATTGAAGACTGGCTTGACAGTACGGTCGTTACGGTCGGCTTGTTGAACCGACAGAGCAGAGTCTCGATTAGCGCCAAAAGTACGATTTTCCGGCGAGGTCTTTTGGAAGTAAGAGAGTATATATTTCTGGCGATTCATTTTCACTCTTTGTTCAGCAGAGAGTGAGAGAGAAAGGTTTTGCGACCTATAATAAACCGATATTATTTAAAATTGCGTCTTTCGAAGTAAGGAGCAAATCTGATTTTTGCTCTTTTAATCAAACTTGAGTATGAAGATGAGAAACTCTATATTTAATTTTTACTCCATCAGTATCTTTTTTATGAATATGAAAATAGGAGAGATTTAAATTAGTTTTAAAATATAAAAAACTAAAATTAATCAAATCATTCAACCAATGCAAATTACTAATAGAGGAAAAATAATTTTCACTTACTCGTGAATTCTTGAATCGCTGAATCTGAATCGTTGAAACTGAATCGCTGAGTTCGAATGGTAAATCAAATCATAAAAACGAGAATCAATGAAGACATCGTTGAGTTTGAATCGGAAATTGAAGGAATCCATTAAAGATGGAATTGAAAGAATTATGAAGAAATCGGGAAAAGCTTCTTTAATTGAAAAATGAGAATCAACAAAGAAATTGGGAAAAGCTTTGATAATTTCTGATATGAAATAGAGATAAAAATTTTGAGAAGAATTAGGGGAAAAGAATTCCAGATATTGAATGGATTGTGCTTTCAAGGTAGAAAAGATATTAAGGTTCACTGAACTCATACAAAGTGATTTTAATATTAATTATTTTTGTCATAAGTAGAATGAATTGATTGTTTTTGAAATAGATTGTATTTTTTTTATATGAATATTTGGATGAATAACTTAGAATTTTTTTTTAAGTTAAATTCATATATTGATATTAAATGAGAATAGGTGACACTCAATATTCTTTGTAGCTAAAAGTAACTATAGTGACAAATAACGAGGTGTCACTAAAAATTAAGTGTCACAATAGATCTCTATTTTTGTAGTGCAAATATATCTACCCCCAGCGGCTCACACTCTTGAAGGTGTAAACATGAGAAAAGAGGTTGAATTGTGTTTGACTAAGCTGATAACTTTTTCATTATTTTATTAAACTAGTTTAGACTTGATGATTTACTTGGAGTAGAATCAATAATAAAACTAAGGAGTGTAGGAATAAAGTCACACAAGTAATTTATCTTGGTTTACCACTAACTTGGCTACATCCAGACCTTTCATTTTGATAGATTTAATCCACTAATTCAACAACTTATATTACAAAAGACCTTAATGAAGGTGCAAACACGAGAAGGGGGGTTGAATTGTGTTTGACTAACTTGAATACTTTTTCTGTTTTTGCAGTTTTATAACAAACCTGATGTATGAATCAAACAAAGTTAGCAGCGGATATAAAGTAAAAATAAAAACACATAATTTTATATTAGTTCACCGTTAACGAGGCTACGTCCAGTCCCTTCACTTTGAAGGATTTCACTAATTCAAAACCTTGAATTACAACAATACCACTAACCCTCCAAGTCAGTCTTCTCAAACAGTCTAACAATCCTAGACTTTTAAGGAATACAGCACCTTGACTTCTCAAGTCAAGTCTTCTCCTACCAATCTGACAACCCCAGATTGTAGAAGGAATTACAACGCCTTGAATCTAATTGCTAAGTAATCTGCTACCCCTTCTGACTCCCTCAGATTGTAGACTCTACTTCAACAACTTAGATCTAACACAGGGGAAAGAAAAAACATGAGTGCTTGCTTCTGGAAAGCTGAAACTCACAATTAACCTCACTGAAAACTCGAGTGTTTGCTTTTGGAAGTGTATGACTCTTTTGTGATTTTCGATGCTAAGTCTTCAGTCTTGAGCCTCCTTTTATAAATGTGAATTCGGGTCTCTTCCAAGCTTAAATTCGAGCTGTATCTTGCTGGATTCTCTTGCAAAAATACTTCGACCAATCAGGTTTCATTTAAATAAAAAATATATGTTTTTAGTTCCAGATTTGCTTTCGAAAATTACTTGGGCCAATCCTGTCTTTAATCAATTATGGAACAAATCTTTCTTCCAGCCTATAGCTTCATGATTAAATCTGGATCATTTGATTAATTGATTTAGACCACGCTGGACTTGCAAAAATGATCAGCTGTGATCCTCTAATCTCAGCCAACACTGGACCACACATTCTGATCTTCTAATCTTCTGATCTCGGCCAACACTGGGCCATATGGTCTGATCTTCTGATTTCGGCCAATACTGGACCATGATGCTTAAATCTGGAGCATTGATCTGAATATCTTCCCTCTGATCTGGACCAATTCTGGAATGGGTCTGGATTGAACTGAAATTAAATATGGACTTATGATATTTCAGTCTGGATAATTACCTTTGATTCTGGATCAGGTCTGGATAAAATCTAGGCATCATTTCTTCTGGTCTGAACTTAGTTTCATACTCTAAACCATTCTATCTTCTGGTCTGGGCCAAATCTAGATTAAATCTCTTATTCTGGACCCATTAATTTATCCTCTGATTAAGTCTAGATCAAGTCTGGACTGTTTATCATTTCACTGCCATGCTATCTTCTGGTCAGAATAAATTATGGACTAAGTCTGACTTATGATATCTTCTGGTCTGGAATAAGTCTCCCTCTGGCAGGCTTCCTTCTGGTCTGGTCTAGGTCTCCCTCTAGACTTTGCTTCCTTCTGATCTGGGCCAGGAAAGATATCCTCTGATGGTGTTTTGACATCCTGGTGTATCCTCTAGTGCTTTCAGGATGCATCCTCTGGTACCTTCTAGATGCATTATCTGGTGTCTTCTGGAGGTGTATCCTCTAGTCTGATTTTCTCCTCTAGTAATTCATCTTCTGCCTCTGGTGACTTCATCTTCTGCCTCTGGTAACTTCATCTTCTTGTGGCATTTAATATAATAATTCAAAGTACCGATTGTCGAACTCAAGGATTGCGTTTTACTATCGAATTATCTTTAATTACTGAAATTGAACAAAAAGTTTCTGAATTGATTTAAGTACTATTTAAAATAACAATAGTAATGAAATTGAACTTTTATAATGAGAAAAATGTCAGGGATGAGTTTCACTTTGAGTCCAACCTTGGTTTCTAATTTGATCCTAGTTACTGAATTCCTTTATTGAATTATTACCGAATTCTCTTTAGTATTCTTGCCTTAATGTCTTAGTGGCAGAACCTTTAATTCCAAAATAACTCCTAATTCCTTAGTGGGTTTAAAATTTGGATTAAGCTTTATAGTACAAAAATTCTCTTTTTAAATTGCTGCATCTGCAACTAATTCAATTGGTTTCATGGCCTTCATCTATCCCTAGACTACAATCTCATGAATTTCTCATCTCAAGCATTTGTAAAGTCCACTTCCTTTTCAAAATATGAATCGTAGAACATTTTAGAGTTGATCAGGCAGTAAAAAGCATTAAGCACATAGATGAGAAAAATAATTTAATAAATTTATTCATCTAACCAGGAATCAATTCAGACAAATAAGGGTTTCATCTTGTTTTACTCATCCCTAACAAATAGAGTTTAGTTACTCATTACAGAGATTAAAGAGATAAAGATTAAAGAAGAATTACAAGAAAGATTCATGAATGATTCTTGATAAAACTCCTTCAATGGTATGGAACAGCCGTCTCTGAGTTTCTCTGCTAGGCATAAGTCTCTCAACTTCTAATTAATGGTGAACCAAGATTGTCATGTTATGATCAAACATCTACTACCAATAGGTATACGTTCCATTTTGCCTAAAAATGTTAGACGCTCTATAACTACAATATGTTTCTTCTTCAGGAAGATTTGTAGTAAAGTGATTGATCCATTCATCTTCCCATTAATGCAAAAAGAATCTGTTGTTACTTTGTGTGATCTTGAGATGTATTTTCTGCCTTCATTTTTAGACATAATGGTTCACCTAACTGTTCATCTTGTGAGAGAAACACAACTGTGTGGACCAGCTGATAGCATTTCAGCAAGTGTACTGAATCTTTGCAAGTAAAAGTTAAAACCGTAGTACCGAGTGTCGAACTGAAGGATTGCGTTTTACTATCGAATTATCTTTAATTACTGAAATTGAACAAAAAGTTTCTGAATTGATTTAAGTAATATTTAAAATAACAATAGTAATGAAATTGAACTTTTATAATGAGAAAAATGTCAGGGATGAGTTTCACTCTAAGTCCAACCTTGGTTTCTAATTTGATCCTAGTTAATGAATTCCTTTATTGAATTATTACTGAATTCTCTTTAGTATTCTTGCCCTAATGTCTTAGTGGAAGAACATTTAATTCCAAAATAACTCCTAATTCCTTAGTGGGTTTAAAATTAGAATTAAGCTTTATAGTACAAAAATTCTCTTTTTAAATTGCTGCCTCTTCAACTAATTCAATTGGTTTCATGACCTGCATCTATCCCTAGACTACAATCTCATGAATTTATCATCTCAAGCATTCGTAATGTCCACTTATGTTTCAAAATATGAATCGTAGAATGTGACACCCTAAATCCCAAATTTAATTAAAATTATTTTATTTTTCAAATTTTAATTTAAAAGTAATAGAATATAAATAAATGAATAAATAAAACTTTTGAACGATTTCTTTAATGCAAAAGTATCACTTAATCATGGACAATTCATATTAATCCAAAGTTTCCATCAGCTTAACAATTCGATGGTCATAACAAATCAAATTAAATTCTTTTGAAGCACACGTACATAAGTTACTGATAATTATAAATGTAGTCCCAACCCGATGTCACTATCAGAGCAAAATTTCCCAAAATTACAGATGTTCAAACATGAAATTAACAGAAGGAAGATGATAAAAGTCTTCAAGATGAGACGGCTTCCTACACCTTGGGAGTATTAATCTTCACCTGCAGCTTGCAGCTCGTCTGCGTCCATCGCAAACGCCAAACACAACAACGAGGGGTGAGTATCGAAATTATGTAATAGTATAAAGTAAACGAGAAGAACACGTAAGTAATCAAATTAACACAAACATGAGAACATTCCAGAACATAATATCAAGGTTAATCTAATTCCATCATAATAAAACAATCACAGGGAGAAAATGTTATGCATGTCATATACTTTATACTTCTTCATCACTTGGTACCATTCTACTCTGAAGTACTTGGTTAGGAGGCCTGATACTATGCAACAACAAGAGTGGACGGACAATTCATGAATGGCCAAGTCCTCATAGATCCCCTAAACTCAACCCGAGACACATATACGCGACGGTCGGGGTACTCTTGTTTTGCACGGTAGCTCCCGGCCTTAGGGAATAACCCACTAATCCACTTAGGAATTCCTAACTAGATGTACCCGCAAGGTCTATCAGTCATACCTCACGGTTTGACTGTAGCCCTCCACGATCAGGCTCATTCAGTTGTACTTCCCCGAATCACTAGGTTTGTCAAACCCTCCCTATATGATGACAAAATAATCCTTACTCCAAAACTACAACATCTATCTCACACGTACTCGATTGTCACAACTCAATAAATTTCAACTCACAATATACATCAGAATTACATCATTATATATATATATATATAATTAGTCAATCACAATAAAATTCCAATTTTATCAATCACAGAATAAATCAAACAGGCGGTGCATTCAAGTAATATCACAGTTTTAAATCCAGTAAATCAGAGCACTCAAGTACATATCATTCACAAAAATAACAATCAACACAAGATTTCATAAAATTAAACAATATGCAGTCTTGATATAATTAAACTCACAACAATTCTATAGGTTACTAAAATACATTTTAGTCCTCACTATTACCATTTATATATTATTAATTAATTATTATTACTCAATAGGGCTCGACCGTACGTAGTAAGCCCCGGATGAATATTTGGGAATTTCGGTATTCCGGTTCATCTCATGTTATTTTATACTCATAAAATCGAACCTCATCTCACCCTTACCTTGGCTGATGATTTTTCTCAACGAAGCTGATCCGTTGATGTAATGTATCGCGTCTTTGCCAAACACCGTCTCTAACAGCCTAGTCTTTGAAATCAATGTATGTTTTTGATATTAAGAGTTGCGGCTGGATGCAACAGGGCAGTAGTCAATTCAATTTTTTCTTCCTAATAGAACGGGGAAACAAAGATACGGAATGCACGACAGCCTCCTTTATTCACTTATATACATATCTATACGTACTAGTAGTATTAGGTATATTATTAGGCTTATTATCAGACCTATACTTACCCATGACCCTTCTTATTATTATTATTATTATTATTATTATCATCATTATTATTATTATTATGATTATTATTGTTATTATTACTACAATCATAAACTCACTCTACTAATGCTTAAGTTAATGGACTAATGTAGCAACACACACGTTTACTTCTTATTTTCTTATATATATATATATGTTTTAAAACAAAATTGAATATTATTAATATTAATAATTTAAATAAATCATTAGGGCGAACACATAGGACAAACACGAAGGAAGTTATCGCACATGTCAACATACGGATAATAATAGTTGTGCATTATATTTTATAATTAAAATATAATATTAAGAAATTGGAGTGTTACATAGAACATTTTAGAGTTGATCAGGCAGTAAAAAGCATTAAGCAAAGAGATGAGAAAAATAATTTAATAAATTTATACATATAACCAGGAATCAATAAGACAAATAAGGGTTTCATCTTGTTTTACTCATCCCTAACAAATAGAGTTTAGTTACTCATTGCAGAGATTAAAGAGATAGAGATTAAAGAAGAATTACAAGAAGGATTCATGAATGATTCTTGATAAAACTCCTTGAATGGTGTAGAACAGTCGGCTCTGAGCTTCTCTGCTAGGGCATAAGTCTCTCAACTTCCCAATGGAACATTCTCCGTTTTCCAGAATATGTGCAGAATGTTCTCTGCCTTTGTTTATGCTGTTTTCTTTGATTCTTTTGAAACCTATCTTTGAATTAACACACTCAAAAGCATAGGTTAAATTAATAATACATTTAGAATCATAATTAACAATCTTTAATTAACCTTTGTTTATTTTCATCAAAACTTTAAAAATGAGAGTTTGTCTTAACAACCATATCAAGGACGTAATGGGAGCAAACACAATTGTATGTTTTGCACAATGTTGATGAATTTGAGCAGTTTGTTGAAATTCACAAAGAGTGTCTAAGGAGTTTGAACCCGAATAAAAATGAAAATTGGATAGCACGAGAAAATAATCAAATTTTTATAACATGGTTCCAAGTTAGATTGGATACTACTCCATTCTGTTGTGGAGTTCTTGCACAAGTTAGATTGTGAGAATTGCCAAGTTCATCAAAGAAGTTTTTAAAAGAGGCATTTATGAACTCTCCTCCATGATCACTTCTTACAGAAATGATGTTGGATTCTTTTTCATTATGTACCTTTTTGCAAAATGTTTTAAATTCATCAAATGCATCATCCTTATTTTTTAAAAACAATACCCAAGTGTATCTAGAGAAATCATCAACAATAACAAAACCATATTTCATTCCTCCTGGAATTGTTGTTTTGATTGGCCCAAAAAGATCTACGTGAAGTAATTCAAGAGTTCTGTTTGTAGATATAAAATCTTTTGAATGAAAACTACTCTTGACTTGCTTTCCCTTTGCACAAGCTTCACAGATTCTATTTTTGTCAAAATTCAGTTTGGGCAATCCTCTAACAAGATCCAGTTTAGAGATTTTTGAAATTGTTTTCATACTTATATGTCCAACCCTTTTATGCCATATCCATTTATCTTTATCGATTGACATAAAACAGGATTCATCTGGCAATTCATCAAGATATAGGACATATAGATTTTTCTTTCTATTTCTAGAAAATAAGACCTCTCCAGAATCTGTTTTTCTTACTTCGCATACTCTTGGTTTGAAAATAACTTCAAAACCATTGTCACATAACTGACTTATACTTAGAAGATTATGTTTCAAACCTTCAACGTATTGAACATCAGTTATTTGAGCAGAGAAAGATTATGTTCCTTTACCTTTGATCTGAGCTTGATTGTTGTTGCCAAAAGTAACTAATCCTCCATCCTTTTTAATGAAGGACATGAAATAGTTTTTATCACCGGTCATGTGTCTTGAACAGCCACTGCCCAAGAACCAAGGCTTTCTCTTGGCACTTTGAAATCCAGCCTGCATAAGAGTTTTCATTCACTTTAGGTACCCACTTTGTCTTGGGTCCTTGAGAGTTAGTCTTAATAATTTCTTTCTTTTTAAAATAACATGTTGACTCTTGATGACCAAATTTAAGACAATAGGAGCATTTAACTGTTGGTCTTGGTATTGATTTTGAATTCTGAGTTTTGGAAGGTCTGAATCTTGATTTTGTAAAGGTTCCAGATCGTTCTCCTTTTTTCAAACTTTCTGGAGAAAGTTCAGTTTTTATTTTGGAACTTTCTCCATTTTGAGAACAGTCTGGAGAACGTTCTCCCTTTTGTAGTTTTTTCAAAATTTGTTCTCTATTTGCAGAACTTTCTTTTCTTTTAAACATCCTTTTGCTCTTAATCTTTTCATCCCATTTTTTGAAGTAGCAAGCAAATTCCAAATGTCCATGTTTTTTACAGTATGAACATTTGGTTTTACATTTTTCAATCTTGCTTTCCGGAATAAAATTTTTTTCATACATTTTGGTTTTTTGAGTTTGATTGAACCCAAGACCAGCTTTATCAAATATTCCTATTTGTGATCCCATGTTTTTTTGAAAAGTTTCAGTAGCTTTAATAAAATTTAGCAAATCAGTTTTCAAAATTTCATTTTTAGATTTAAGGTGAACGTTCTCCTTTTTAGCTGCTGAACATTCTTGACCTTTCTGAGTTTCACAACTTTGCTGTTTTGATCCTCTCAGTTCTTGAATGGTATTCTTGAGAATATCAATCATAGCCTGAGCCTTTTCTTTTTCTTCTTTTTCTTTCAAAGCTTATTCTTTTAAAGAACTACATTTTTGTATAAAAATGTTTGAATCATTTAGCAAGTTGTCAAATTCTTTTCCCATTAATTCACACATAGAACAGGATTCAGAATTAGTTACCTCATTTTCTTCTGTATCTGCCATCAAACATATGTTGACTTCTTCTTCTTCTTCTGTGTATGATTCTTCTGAGTCATCCCATGTGGCCAGCATTGATTTCTTTTTAAAAGTAAATCGTTTTGGTGTTTTCTTATTCAAGGGACATTCAGCTTTGTAATGTCCTAATTTATTACAACCAAAACATGTAATCTGGCTTTTATCTATTTCTGTTTTGGGATTTTTATTTGGAAATCCGTTTTTTATTTGATATCTCCTTCTCATCATTCTTTGTATTTTTCTGGTGAGAAGAGCAATTTCTTCATCAGCCTCTTATTGTCCAGTTTCTTCTGGTTCTTCATTAGTTTGTAATATGATGCTCTCCTGAGATGCCTTCAGAGCCACTGCTTTGTCTTTCTTGGCAGGTTTATCTTCTTGTAGCAGTATTTCATGTGCTCTTAAGGGTTCCTATCAATTCTTCTAGGGGAAGTGTTTCAAGATTCTTGGTTTGGCTTATAGCTGTTACCATTGGTCTCCATACAACTGGTAGACACCTCATGATCTTTCTTACCCTGTCTTGTATTGAATAGGCTTTGCCAAAGGAACGCATTTCATTCACTATTATTGTGAATCTTGCGTACATCTCATTAATGGTTTCTCCTTCTTGCATCTCAAATAATTCAAATTTTCTTATACTAATGTCTATTCTTGTTTCTTTGACATGGCTTGTGCCTTCATGGTGAGTTTGCAATGTGTCCCATACTTCTTTAGCAGTTTCACATTTGTCTACTCTTTCACTTTCTTCCCTGCTCAAAGCACACGATAAGAATAAATGAGCTTTAGAGTTTATGAGTACCTTAGCTTTATCATCAAGAGTCCAGTCTGCTTTTTTCTTTTCTGCTGAAGTTGAATCTTCTTGATTTATTCTTGGAACACGATTTCCATTTATTATGATGTTCCACATGCCTGTGTCCTGTGATTTGAGAAATAATTCCATTTTGTTTTTCCAAAAGTAGTAATCAGTACATCAAAGAATGGTGGTCTGTTTGAGGATCCTCCTTCAGCAATGTATTTTGCTTTGGACATTTTTCTGGATCTTTTTCTCTAACACTTGTTAGGTGTTCTTTTTAGAGACCTTGCTCTAATGCCAATTGAAGTAGCAAAATTGATTTACAAGGAAGGGGGTTTGAATTGTAAATCTCCCTTTTTAAAATTTCCTGAAAAACATCAGTTTTGAACTCAAGAAAGTTCTTGGTTAAGGAAGTAGAAAAACGGAGAACGTTCTTGGTTTTATCAGAAAACGGAGAACGTTCAGATTAGTGTGTAAAACAGAAAAACAGTTTTTTATTTTAATATTTGAAAAACAATCAAACTTAATAAAGATATTAAGGATAAGAAATACCACACACAGATGTATCCTGGTTCACCCAACTTGGGCTACGTCTAGTCCTCACAATTGTGAGATTTTCCACTAAGTGTTTAAAACAAGAACCTTCTTGGTTTTACTGCACCTAGCCTAGATCAACCTTGATCTTTGTTTACAAAACTTAATCTAATTCCACCCAGAAAGAGATTAATCAAATCACCTATCAACCTTGATAGGATTTCTTACAATCTACCCCAAACTATATTTAACTCTTATAGTTTGAGTTTTACAATAATGAAGAGATTGTTTTGTTAGAATCTGAGATGTCTCAACTCTTGTTTGAGATTCGATTATTTACAAAGAAATCAGTATAATGTATCAGAGTAAAACGAATTTAATCAAACTGATTCTTGTAAGTGATTTGGAGAATTTCAAGTATGTAAATGTGAATGATTTTGAGAGACTTGTTAGCACTTGAACTTCTATGTTTTCCTTGAGCTGTGGCCTTCCTTTTATAGGCTTGAGAGCATTAAATGGAGGTCAATAGAGCTGTTGGTAGTGCCCTTGGTCATGCTTGACCAGAGGCATTATTTCTGAATAAAAATAATCCAACTTTTGACTATTTTTTTTTTCTGTTCAGACTGAGCTGTGTTTTGCGTTTTGAATCAAATTTTCTTGAGTAATTAATGATCCTTTAATGCTTCTGATAAGTGATAATATTGCTGGATTGAACTGAAGCTTTGGATCATTTAAAACAGATTGAAAATGATCATAGAATGTTGTTGCAGAAAACTTTAGTGTAGTTGCTAGAGATTGATGATCAATCTGGAGCTTTAGCTTTTGGATATCCTGGAGATTGATAATCAATCTGGACTGATTTCTGAACATACTGGAAGCTGTCTTAATGCATTGTACATTTTCAAGATTGTTTATCAGTCTTGACTGCAGAACTGGAGAGTGTTCAGTTTCTGCTTGGGCAGCTTGATTCATGGCCTTTTTTCTTTGTGATTCGAATGGTTTCTTTTGATTGTAATTGATCACATCTGTTCCTTATCATGTACTCTTAATACTGATGTAAATACCAGAGACAATAACTTCAATTAAGTGATGGAGAAAGTTTGGTCTTTATGCTGTCACAGCCTGGCAAACATTCTCCGTTTTCCAGAATATGTGAAGAATGTTCTCTGCCTTTGTTTATGCTATTTTCTTTGATTCTTTTGAAACCTATCTTTGAATTAAAACACTCAAAAGCACAGGTTAAATTAATAATACATTTAGAATCATAATTAACAATCTTTAATTAACCTTTGTTTATTTTCATCAAAACTTTAAAAATGAGAGTTTGTCTTAACAACCATATCAAGGACGTAATGGGAGCAAACACAATTGTATGTTTTGCACAATGTTGATGAATTTGAGCAGTTTGTTGAAATTCACAAAGAGTGTCTAAGGAGTTTGAACCCGAATAAAAATGAAAATTGGATAGCACGAGAAAATAATCAAATTTTTATAACATGGTTCCAAAATGATATTGATTCAAAGTTTTCTATATATGTTATTTCAATTTCTGAAAGATTCAAATGGTTAGCATATGGTCCAAGTTTACATGTATTTTCTAACATTGTGTATGTAATTTATGGCTACATATTTTATACAAAAGAACAAGATGATAAAAGAACTATGCAAAATAGTGGTGTCACCCAAGTAGCTAAAGCATTGCTCGTCTCAAGTTCCAAAGATAGAAATCCCATATATGCAAATGTATCATAATTTGGGGTCATTGAAAAAATTTAGGAGTTAGTTTATACAATGTTTCGAGTGCTTGTATTTGGGTCCAAGTGGGTTGAAAAAAAAAACGGTGTTCGAATTGATGAGTGGGTTTTTTGCAGATGGATCTTAATAAGGTGGGGTATAAGGATGAGCCTTTAATTTTTTCATCTCAAGCTAAACAAGTGTTCTATATTAATGATCTTGCTAATATAAAATGGTTCGTAGTATTTTTAAACAAAAAAATAAGTGATGATAACAATAAAGACGAAGATGATATTGATCATGTTGATGTTGAGAATGACCTTTTTTAAGCAATATCAAATCACATAAAACTGGTCTAATTACAGAGAATGATTTGCATATCAAATATGATCATGCTGAGGGAATTTGGATCAATCCATCATTCCATGAAATTAAGGGACAAACAAATTGTATTTTAACAAAGAAAAGAAAGAGACAAACCTAAAACATTGGTTGTAGTCGTCTTTCACATTATTGCGTCTACTTTTCTTTTCTACATTTGCTTCATAATGTTTGTAAGTATCAGTTATTTGTGACCTCTTCTATTTTACTTTGTTGATTTTGGTGAACAATATTTTTAGTTTAACAGTAGTATTTTTAGTTCCATATTAGTTTTACATATATTTTTTGTTGTTGTAGATAAATTGAGCATTCTGATGATGATGTTATTTATAACGAAGACAATGAGTCTTCTCCTAATGAACAAAATGACTCTCTACAAAAAGATGAAAAAGAGAATAAACGAGGGTTAACTATTATGAAAAAAGTCATTCGAGCAAGAGATAAAGGAATACAATTTGAGGTAGTTAAATGTTTTGTTTAAAATTTGATTATGTTATCTTTTTTATACACCTACTTACTCTAAGATTATAATAAGGTGGCTTCGAATGGACATGGTCAGTTGATTGTGCCTAATGGTTCAATGCTAGTAAGCTATATTGGTGTTGTGGCATTTGAACATATTCCAATTACTTGTCATGATGGGAGGAATAATGCAATGAAAGCCGCTAAAAATCTTATTTTGAAAGATATACAAGTATTTTGTTTTTTGTAATTATTTTTTGTTTACGTTGTTGGCATTAAAATACATTTGTTCAAACCTTTTGTATTTGTTATTTTGTGCAGAGGTCTTTCATAGTTGACGATATATATAAAAAACATATACGTATGGTTGCAGGAAAATTGCATAGAGGTTTTTGAACTCTCTTGAAAAAAAAAACCATCTTAAAGATGTCGACGAAAATTTTAAATGGTCATATGAAGCTTTATGAAATCCTGATATCGTTGGACGAATGATAAACTTTTGTAAAAACACAAAAAATTCACTTTTCAAGTAAGATTAATTTTAACGCAAGTGTGTCTTATGATAGACAAAAAGTCACTTATGCGATATGAACGTTTGGAGAAAAAGATAGTAATTATATATTAATATATATATATATATATATATATATATATATCTATATATATATATATATAGATATCTATATATATATATTGTATGAGATGGTAATAATAGAATATAATTTTTATGATTATTTTTTTAATTGTTTAGATGAAAGAGACGATATCTGACCAAACATCTATTGGTTCTAATATATTGTGGAAATTTGCTCGTGAAAATAACAATGGAAATGTCGATAACGAAGGTGTTCAGCAAGTATATGAACAATGTGTAAGTGCATAATAACACAAACTATAACAAATTTATTTATTTGTTTGTTAATTTCTTGTGAAAATGTTAATGATAAACTTATTTTATTTCCACCAGTTGTAGGGACATGCTTAGTAAAATATTAAATGTTCCCGAGTATTCTGGTCGTAGTAAGGGTAAGGGGTTTGGAGTCAATCCAAAAGACTATTATCAACATCAAAAGGACAAAAATTCAAGTAATGTAGAATTATTTGTTAACTGCCAAACTTTGTTACTTACGGAAGAAGGATACTAAAAAAATTTGTTAGAAAGTTGTCCACAAAATATGTATATACCTAGCGACAAAGTTAGTTTCAATCTTATTATTTCAAATAACCTTCGTGAGGTAATTAATTAATTAAAGCATTGCAGTTTATTTAATTGATTGATGATCATTCTAACTAAAAAGGTCATTAATAGCTTTATATTTATTTAGGGTAACTCGATTTGTGTACTATATTTGTCATCTTCTACCCATCGCGTTGTTGGTAAGTGAAAGGTGTGCAACATTTTGGGAGTAATACTGCACTATCAATATATAATGTTAAATTGCTTCTTATTTTGTCTTGAAATTTATAATTTTATACATTTTTAGACTCGTGTAAAATCCAAATTAAATGGTAAAGATGTTAAGGGGAACGAGTCAATCACGTAAAAAAATCAGGTATATTGATATATATCATAGAGAGGAATGTGCCAATTGCAACACCAAAGCAAGGTCTTGCAAAATCAATACTTCAAAAGCCTTACCCTAAAAAGGGTTGTGCATTTGTTTCTTGATTTGTGTAGTGTCTTGAAACATTTGTAGAAACAAATATGTCTACGGATGTAGACATGCGTGAAATACAAACCGAGAAAGGTATTTTTGGTGTTTCTTATGTAGAAATTATTAGTAAGGAGAAAATGATAGAACTTTTCAAACATCAAGAAATTGGTGCTTCTGTTATCTCCATACATATAAGGTATTCCAAATAACTTTAGATGAATGAATTATTTTTTTGTATTAGTGAATCATTGACTTTGATGTTATATTTGTTGGAACCAAGTTGGTTCTATACTTAGAATTTTGATGCTCACAAAAGTACTTTTATGTAATCTTATTTTTGACTTAGAATAATAATGAAAAATGCCACCAGAAGATGACGTCACCAGAGGCAGAAATTGACGTCACTAGAAGATAAAATCAGAGAATGACACCAGAGGATACACCTCCAGAAAATATCAGATGATGTCATCAAAGGCAAAACATCAAAGGACAAATAACATCATCAGAGTATATCTTTCTTGGTCTAGATCTGAAGGAAGCAGAGTACAGAAGGAGACCTGGTCCTGACCAGATGGAAGCTTGTGAGAGGGAGACTTGGTCTAGACCAGAAGGAAACATCAGTCAAACTTGGTCCAGACTTAATCCTGACCAGAAGATAGCTTGGTCGTGAATATAAGATTTAATCAAAACTTGATCCAGATAAGAGGATAAATGTCCAGATTAAAAGATCAATGGTCCAGATTAAAATACATAAGTCTAGATTTAATTTAGATTCAATCCAGATTCAGTCCAGACTTGGTCCAGATTAGAGGGTAAATGTTCAAATTAAAAGATCAATGGTCCAGATTAAATTATCATGATACAGTGTTGGCCGAGATTATAGGATCACATAATTGGTGTAGATCAAATTACATAGTCCAGAGTTGGTCGAGATCAGAGGATCATACAGTCCAGATTTTAATCATGATGAAAATCAGTGAAGACTTGATTAAAATTTGAAAAAAATTAAATTTTGATAGAAATTGGATCAAAGTATTAAAGGGATTTGATACAAAAATAAATTGAAGTCTTGGAGGGAATTTAAAAGCAATTGGAGGGAAGAAAGATATGGTCCAGAATTAAACAAGAACAGGATTGGCCAAAGTTATTTTTAGAACAAATCTGAATCAAAAAGGTTCAGATCAAGCATAAAGCTCAAAACCGATTGGCCAAGTTATTTTTGCAAGAGAATCTGGACAGATACAACTCGAATTTTATCATGGAAGAAACCCTAATTTTCAACTATAAAAGGAGGCTCAAGGCAGAAGACTTTGTCATCAAAAATCAGTAAAAGAGTCATAAACTTCCAGAGGCAAACACTCGAGTTCTCAGTGAGGTTAATTGTGAGTATCAGCTTTCCAGAAGCAAGTACTCTTGTTTTTCATTCCCTTGTGCCAGATCTATATTGTTGAAGTAGATTCTACAATCTGAAGAGTCAGAAGAAGTAGTAGGTGACTTAGCAATTAGATTCAAGGTGTTGAAATCCCTTCTGCAATTTGGGGTTGTCAAATTGGTAGGGGAAGACTTGACTTGTGAAGTCAAGGTGTTGTGTTTCTCAAAAGTCTAGGATTGTTAGACTGTTTGGGAAGACTGACATGGAGGGTCAGTAGTGCTGTTGTAATTCAGAGGTTTTGAATCAATGGAAAAATCCTTCAATGTGAAGGGACTGGATGTAGCCTAGTTAATGGTGAACCAGGATAAACCTTTGTGTTGATTATTTTACTTTATCCGCTGCTAATTCTGCTTGCTTATATATCAGATTTTAAATAATAATCAAAAACAGAAAAAGAATTCAAGTATTACAAACACAATTCAACCCCCTTCTTGTGTTTTCACCTTCAATTGGCATCAGATCTCGGTCTCAAGGTTGAGCACTTAACAGTGTTTGAGGAAAGGTCGAAGGGGGTTCAACATGTAATGATCCAAAGATGAATTTGGAGGCAACATCAACAGGCCACCACTGATTGATGGAGATCACTTTGAACACTGGAAAGACAGAATGATAAGCTTCTTCATCTCCCAAGATCCTGATTTCTGGACCTTGGTAGTCAAAGGCTACACTACACCCACTATACCAGGAGATGAAACTGGATGTAGCGGATATGAATCCCAACCAGAGGAAGTTATACAAGCTGCATCACAAGTCTAGAACCATCATAATGAATGCTATCACATTTAAAGAATTTGACAGATGCACCAACAAGGAAACAACAAAAAGCATCTATGACAGTCGGGTTCTGACCTATGAAGGAAGTCAACAGGCTCAAGAGGCAAAGGCAAACATACTGGTCAAACAGTATGAGCTGTTCAAGATGGAAGAGGATGAAGACATTGAAGCAATGTTCTACAGATTCCAGATTCTGGTATCAAGTTTAAAAGTATTAAAGAAAAGCTAAACCACTGCAGATCCTGTAAAGAAGATCCTCAGAAGCTTACCAGCCAAATGGAGACCAAAGGTTACTACAATACAAGAAGCCATAGATCTGAATACCTTAAGGCTTGAAGATCTGATCAGCTCCCTCGGGTCTCATGAAATAGGGCTGGAAGCAGATGAACCAAAGAAGAAGACTTTAGCCCTTAAGTCAAAACAGAAGAAAGCTGCAAAGGTTGTATCAGAATCATAGGATAGTGATTGTGAAGATGATGATCTTGCTTACATAACCAAGCATATTGCAAAGATGTTGCAAAACAGAAAGAAGAAAGCTCCCAAGGGTGTATAGTAAATACTCTAACAGAGGAAAAGAAGAAGCTGACAAGAAAAGCATCATCTGCTATGGATGCAATGAACTTGGATATATCAAGTCAGAATGTCCAAACATGGAGAAAGGAAAGCATCACAAGAAAGGTTCCAGATTCAAGAAGAAGGGTATGATGGCAGCATGGGATGCATCTGACTCAGAAGAGGAATCATCTGATGATGAAGAGGCAGAAACAGCTATGATGGCTCACATCAAGTTTGCCTCTGGACTCCATAAAGGTACTAGATCTGGAAGAAAAGCAGAAGGTAAGAAGAATGGACAAATCATTCATTCCGGCAAGTCTGGAAGCACATCAGAGGAAGCCGTATTGGCCCTGATGGCACATACCAACTCAAGTTCAGGATCCAGCACAGACTCTGGAACTGATTTAGAAGATGAAAACAAATAGGTATTCTCTGATCTTACTAAATCTGAATTAATTACTGCTCTTAAAGACTTTCTAAATGTCAACAACAAGATGTCTTTAAAAATGAAAACTCTTAGGGAAGAAAAGAAAATTCTAACTAAAGAAGTATAAATTTTAAAGAATCAGAATGCTGAGTTTGCAACTGAAAACACTAATTTTAAAACTGAAGTTGCTAGACTCAATTCTGAAAATCTAACTCTCAAAAGTAATATTTGCTCTACTTCCAATACTGTTTGTGAATCTGATATGCATGAACAAGCTTTTCAAAACTTTATTGCAAATGGTATGGAAAGAAGTAAGTATGCTTCCATGATTTATGGAATTAGTAACAACGGTAAGAAAGGAATAGGTTTTACTGAATCTGTTGCTGAAATTAAATCTGCTCATTCTAATGTTCTGTGTATTATTTGTGCTAAAAAGGATCATTCTAAATTGTCTTGTCCTATGATAAAATCTGGGAAAGACAAGAGACCTGTTAAGTCTAACAAACCTGGACCCAACCAGTTTTGGGTACTCTAACACCCCGAGTTTAAAACACAGCGCGAGTGTATTTTTTTTAACTAAAATAAATAAATAAAAGGAATTTTCAAAAGTATTAATTCAAAAGAATTAAAAATAAAACTTTAATTAAGTCGTTTCGTAAAATAGTACGTCGTAATTTAATCGATGAACGTAATTGAATAATTTCATCATAATATCACTGAGTACTTAACTTTGGGAATTAATAATAAACATTAATACATTTAAAAAAAAACAATGTCATGTCATCTCAAAATAGAACACCCGGCCTATGGCCCACTAAAAAGTATCAGAGTGTGGAAGAGAACATCGGAAAGTTATACAATAATTCCCAAAATAAATTACATCCACCGAAATCAAAACCCTATACAAAAAGTCTAAACTGATCATGCACTAAAGCTACAGTAGCAAGGATTCCCTCCGCAGCCCATGCAAGTCTCGTCCGACTCCGCAGCTCGCCTCGACGTAACGTCCTCTTCCTCATCACATAAGGAAGGATCGGTCTCCTCCGAAGTCAGATCAATATACAATCGGGGTCACTTCGGCGGTGCCGGAATCTCAAAGCAGTCATCGGATGTCCTAGATGGACCCAGAACATCATCTGCTACCAGCGTCGGTCTTTGATTCTCCCCTTCCACCTCTATATCATGTACAGCTCGTCCAGTCACCAGGTTAGGAGTCACCACACCTACTGTGACCTCCATCTCAACCCCTCTCGTCAGCTCCCCCGCGTCCTCAAAAATTATGTGCGCCTCCAATACCAATTTGGAAGGCACAGGAAAGTCAATCCTCGTATAGGTGTGCTCCACATAGCCCACCACCCCGTTAGTCCTGCAGGTTCTCTTCAGTCTCCCCATGTACGTCGCCCTGCTTGAGATGAGGTCGTATACCCAAGCAGTAGGCAGGAGACGATCAATGAAATCGAGTGACGTTTCCGTCGTCTGGGGACCCACTGGTGATATGGGTTTGGAGGGCATCTGAGGGCAAAGCCCAATTTCCACAATAATAATAAAGGGTCACCTACCGAAATTAACAAATAACACATAGCATTTATATCAACAGTAACAAATATATCCATTGCATATTATATAACAATGACGATAAATAAGGATGCTCATTTTGAAATTTCATGACATGTATGCCTTTTCAAACAGCAACCAATTAATATGGAAAGCATGTTGTAAGTACAACCATTCATCAGAAATTCAGATTTTATAAGATACTTACACACATCAATTTCCAATCATCAACGTATATCCAAATCATGACCCACCGGTCAAACACCCCGATGCAATATGTATATGCTCATGTACTCAACTTCTTGGAAATACCAAGGTGCAATCGCTCACAGACCAGCACACGTGCAGTCGCTCACAAACCAGCACGATTTTTCATATGTTAGACTTTAATGGCCAACATGACCATGGGGCAATCGCTCACAAATCAGCACCAGTGCAGTCGCTCAACAGACCAGCACGTTTCACATATACCAAGGTACAGTCGCTCACAAACCAGTACCAGTGTAGTCGCTCAACAGACCAACACGTTTTGCGCATATAAAGGTACAATCGCTCACATACCAGTACCAGTGGAGTCGCTCAACAGACCAGCACTCGTGCAGTCGCTCAACAGACCAGCACGTTTTACGCATTACTCTGTGGCCCATCGCGGTTACCACCTGACTATGCAATGTATGAACACGCAATGTTTTCTCTTCACTGAAAACAGTATGCAAACACCACAAAAATTCTGCCTTTCCATCATTTCCCCAAAACCATCTCAACCCAAATAATTTCATTATCATCACCTCAATAAAAACATTCAAGCACCTCATCCTTACCACTTCACACTATCTCACAAACCCCATTTTTATTTATCACAAGTCTTCCCAATGTTTCCCCAACTCTTAAAGTTCATAAAACAGTGTTTAAAACTGAGATTTCTGGAAAAAAACGAATCTGTATTCGAATACAACTTCCTTGTATTTGAATACATAAGCTAAAACAGTGCAGAATCAACACTCTGTATTCGAATACAGCTTCCTTGTATTCGAATACATAAGCTACAACAGTGTAAACTCAACATTTTTCACAGCATCAATAAAGAACTCCAGAACCTCATCACCACCACCTCAGACCATCTCAAAAACACCATCTTAATTCATCACAAACCTTCCCAATGTTTCCCCAACTCTTAAAGTTCATATGACAGTTTCTAAAACTTGATTTTCTGGAAAACACGACTCTGTATTCGAATACAGCTCCCTTGTATTCGAATACAGAAGCTAAAATAGTGAAAATCAGCATTCTGTATTCGAATACAAGGGTGTTGTATTTGAATACAGATGCGAATACAGTGGCAAAATTTCAATCCTGTGTTCGAATACGATAGGGTCGTAGCCGAATACAGGTGCTATGTCAGAAGCAAAAATCCTGTATCTGTATTCGAATACAGAGGCCCGTATTCGAATACAAGTTCAAAAATTTGAATAACACAGAAGCTTTGCAGGCTGTATTCGAATACACCTTCGAGTTTAGTGAAATTTTCCTGAAACTTCAAAACATTTTCAAATTCTTTTCTTTGAAAAACCAACACAACACCAGAACAAAATCACCCTTCTTTTGAAACCACAAAACTCAACATTTTTCATCATCAACAGATTTTCCAGAACACCTTCACCCATTTAAATCTTTCTCCTTTAAAAATCACCATCAACATGATCAACAACAGATTTTTAACAAAACCGAAAATAGACTCATCAACACCAGAATCAGCTCACTGTTTTTCTTTAACCACAAAGCTCAAAACATTTTTCATCAACAACAGATTTTTCAGAAAAACACTTCCACCATTTTAAATCCTTTTCTTTTGAAAACCATCATTAACACCAGATTGTTTTTAACTTAACAGAAACAGAATCACCAACACTAGCTTAACCTCACAGTTTTGCTTAAACCACCCAAAACAGAATGTCAACCACAACAAAACATACATTTTTCAACGTTTGCATTATGATCATTTCTCACAACAACATGCAAAGTATTTTTCAGTATTCTTACACAACCAAAACAACATGCAAAGCATTTTCCAGTATTCCCACACAACCAAAACAACAAAGTTATATCAGCCAAAACAGCAACATCACAGAATCATCAAACATAAACAGGATGCAGTTTTCGCATTTATGACAACATGCACAACAGCTTCGTTTTTCAAAACATAAGCTCAAATATGATCATACCTCAAACATGCATTTACAGCCCTAAAATGCAAACTAGAAAGTGGAAGGTGCCCCTTACCTCTGTTACGTTTCTGCTCCCGTTCACGTTTTCGCAACAAAAGTTGGCAAAGTTTCCGTTTGCGTTTGACGCTACCAAAGTGGATTCTCTAGCTCCGTAATGAGGAGAGGAACAACTTTTGTTCTTGGTACTTGGTGGTTTGATGCTTGGATTTCCATGTAATCTCACTTTTGAGTAACTCTTTTTTTTCTTTCTATAAACGTGAAACAGAATGGGAAGAGGAAGAAGAAATTTACTGTTTCATGCAGTAAGGAGGAGGGAAGGTTTCTGCCTTTGCTCTTGCCACTCCTTCATATATATAGGCACATATATGTGCCACCTCATCCCACATTAATAGTATAATATTACTTGACCCTCCATCACTTAACCAGTCTTGTCGCAATTAGTAGATAATCCCTTAATTAACTGCCCGATAATTTAATTACTCGTAATTAAATTAATTTATCCTTCCTCCACTAATTTTAATTCGAACTCCAAAATAAATATTTATATATATATTTACACAAAATATACATATATTAAATATTTTACAATTATTCCTCAAAATACACTTAATATTAAATCCATAATTTAATTTTTAAATTTAAGGGTCTTACAGGTACCAAAGAACAAAATTTTTTATGTTGCAGATATTTTGAGCAACCAGAAGGAAACACCAATCATGGTGCCTGGTCAATGGATGCTGGCAATGCACAAACAGAAAAAGGCGTATGTTCCAGTTTCCACCAGACAGAAGCAAAATGAGTCTGATGAAAGAAGGTCTGGTCAGTACAATTCACACCAGAATCAGAACCAGAACCAGTATCAGTATCAGAATCAGAGGTTCAGCCACAAAAAACAGAATCACACACATCATCTTCAGTATTACCAGAAGAAGCAAAATTACCAGAATCACCATAAGTTCCTGAATCACCAGAGGAACATGGTCTATTAGCCGAAGCAGAATCAAGAGAACAGTTCAACCAGTCTGAACAAGCCAGAAACAGAACTGGCTCTGAAAGCTCGTACAAAATCTGATTACAACACTGAGTCTGACTCTGACGGTGAAGTATCAAAAGAAGAAAGGATTGATTTGCAACACAAAGCATGGTATCTGGACAGTGGATGCTCCAAGCATATGACTGGAGACAGATCAATGTTCCAGAAGCTGACTCTGAAGAAAGGAGGCAAGGTTTCCTTTGGAGGAAACCATAAAGAATGGAGTTGTTGAAAGGAAGAACAGGTCACTGCAGGAGATGGCCAGAACCATGCTGAATGACATGAATGTTGCTACCTACCTATGGGCAGAAGCTGTCAACATTGCATGCTACATCCATCAGGTCTATTCTAAACAAAACTCCATATGAACTGTGGAAAGGTAAGAAACGTGATATTTCCTATTTCTAACATTTTGGTTGCATTTTTTATATGTTAAACACTAAGGATAATATTGCAAAATTTGATTCCAGATCTCAAAAGTGTACCTTCATTGGTTACTCTGAGAGATCAAAAGCTTATAGAGTGTTTGATAAAGAAACTAACACTGTGGAGGAGTCCATACACATTAAGTTTGATGACAAACAGCTTGACTCTGAAAAGTCAAAGCAAGATGAGGAAATTGCAGGTTTACCAGAAGCACAGGAAGCAGGAGCAGAACAAACAACAGAACCAGAGAAAGAAAAGAATGAAAGCAAATTCGAAGATAATGTTGAACCTGAAGACAAGTCAGAAGGAAAGAATGGGTGAAAGCACAAGTCTTCACATCCAGAAACACTGATCATTGGAAGCGCAGCTGAACCATTGAAAACCAGATCATCACTTAAAGAAACAAGTCTGATTTGTTTACTTTCTACCATTGAACCAACTACTGTTAATGAAGCACTGGCAGAAGAAGGATGGATTCTTGCAATGCAAGAGGAGCTGAATGAGTTTGAAAGGAATGATGTTTGGGATCTGGTGTCCAGACCACACAAAAATATCATTGGAACCAAGTGGGTGTTCAGGAACAAATTCAATGAAAAAGGTGAAGTAGTCAGGAATAAAGCTAGGCTTGTGGCACAAGGATACAGTTAGCAAGAAGGCATTGATTACATTGAGACTTTTGCTCCAGTGGCCAGGTTAGAAGCAATTCGTATCCTACTCTTTTTTGCTGCAAATCATGATATTACTTTGTATCAAATGGATGTCAAAAGTGTTTTCTTAAATTGTTATAGAAGTGAGGAAGTCTATGTCAAACAACCCCCAAGTTTCGAAAGTTCTGATTTTCCAAACCATGTTTTTAAACTTAAAAAATCTTTACATGGTTTAGAACAAGCACCTAGGGCATGGTATGACAGACTTAGCAATTTCTTACTTAAAAATCAATTTGATAGAGGCGAAATAGATAACACTTTGTTTAGAAAATCCATTAAAGATGATATTCTGATCATTCAAGTTTATGTTGATGATATTATCTTTGGATCCACTAATGGCACTCTCTACCAAGAGTTTTCTGATTTGATGCAGCAAGAGTTTCAGATGAGCATGATGGGGGAACTTAAGTTCTTCCTCGGAATTCAGATTCATCAAGGCAAAACAGGTATACTCATTCACCAATCTAAGTACACTAAAGAACATCTCAAAAAGTTCAAGATGAGTGATTGTAAGCCTATGGCCACCCCACGCACCCCACCTGCTCACTTGAAAAATATGAATCCGGCCAAAATGTAGACTAGAAAATATACAGAGGTATGATTGGATCCCTTCTTTACCAAACTGCTTCTAGACCTGACATTTTGTTTAGTGTTTGTGTCTGTGCTCGTTTTCAAGCTGACCCTAGGGAATCCCACTTAATTGCTGTCAAAAGGATCCTTAGATACCTTAAAGGAACCACACATCTTACCTTGCTCTTCAAGAAAACCCCATCTTACAAACTAAGTGGTTTTTGTGATTCTGATTATGCTGGAGACAAATTATAGAGAAAAGCACAAGTGGCACAGGGTTGGCCAAAATCAGAGGATCACAGCAGATCACTTAGTATGGTCCAGATGTGGACGAGAGCAGAAGATCAAAGGGTTCAGATTTAATCATGATGATAATCGGTGAAGATTTAATTAAAAATTGATCAAAGTATTAAAAAGGATTTGATACAAAAATAAATTGAAGACTTGTGGAATTCAGAAGCTATTCGCGGGAAGAAAGATTTGTTCCAGAATTAATTAAAGTCAGAATTGGTCAAAGTTATTTTTGAAAGGCAATTTGGAGCATAAAAAGATATGTTTTTTATTTAAGTGAAGCCCGATTGGTCAAAGTATTTTTGCAAGAGTATCTGGCAAGATACAGCTCGAATTTAAACTAGGAAGCGACCCTAATCTGCATCTATAAAACGGGGCTCAAGGCAGAATACTTAGCATCGAAAATCAAAAAAGAGTCATACACTTCCAAAAGCAAACACTCAAGTTTTCAGTGAGGTTAATTGTGAGTTCCAGCTTTCCAGAAGCAAGCACTCGTGTTATTTTCTTTCCTTTGTGTTAGATCTAAGTTGTTGAAGTAGAGTCTACAATCTGAGGGAGTTAGAAGGGGTAGCAGATTACTTGGCAATTAGATTCAAGGCGTCGTAATTCCTTCTACAATCTGGGGTTGTCAGATTGGTAGGAGAAGACTTGACTTAAGAAGTCAAGGTGTTGTATTCCTCAAAAGTCTTGGATTGTTAGATTGTTTGAGAAGACTGACTTGGAGAGTCAGTGGAACTGTTGTAATTTAAGGTTTGAATTAGTGAAATCCTTCAAGGTGAAGGGACTGGACGTAGCCTCGTTAACTGTGAACCAGTATAAAATTCTGTGTTTTTATTTTTACTTTATATCGCTGCTAACTCTGTTTTATTCATACATCAAGTTTTGTTTTAAAATTGCAAAAATAGAAAGAGTATTCAAGTTAGTCAAACATAATTCAACCCCCATTCTCGTGTTTGCACCTTCACAGATTGCCTTTCAAAAATAACTTTGACCAATTCTGACTTTAATTAATTCTGGAACAAATTTTTCTTCCCGCCAATAGCTTCTGAATTCCACAAGACTTCAATTTATTTTTTGTATCAAATCCTTTTTATTACTTTGATCAAATTTAATCAAATCTCCACTGATTATCATCATGATTGAATCTGAACCCTCTGATCTTCTGTTCTCGTCCACATCTGGACTATACTAAGTGATCTATTGTGATCCTCTAATTTTGGCCAACCCAGGACCACACTTTCTGATCTTCTGATCTCGGCCAACTTGGACTTGCAAATAGATCTGTTGTGATCCTCTGATCTCGGCCAATGCTGGACCACATGTTCTGACCTTCTGATTTCGGCCAACACTAGGCCATGGTCTTATCTTCTGATCTCGGCCAACACTGGGCAATATATTGAAATCTTGACCATTGATCTGAACCTTTTCCCTCTGATCTGGACCAATTCTAAAATGGGTCTAGATTGAACTGAAATTAAATCTGGACAAAGGATATTTAGTTTTGGACATTTACCTCTTGATCTGGATCAGGTCTGGATTAAATCTGGACATCATTTCTTCTGATCTTGACTGAGTTCCATACTCTAAACCATGCTATCTCCTGGTCTGGGTCAAATCTGGATTAAATCTCTTGTTCTACACCCATTAATTTATCCTCTGATTAAGTCTAGATCAAGTTTGGATTGTTTATCATTTCACTGCCAGGCTATCTTCTGGTCAGAATAACTTCTGAACTAAGTCTGACTTATGATATCTTCAAGTCTGGAACAAGTCTCCCTCTGGCAGGCTTCCTTCTGGTCTGGTCTAGGTCTCCTTCTGGTCTTTGCTTCCTTCTGATATGGGCCAGTAATGATATCCTCTGGTGGTGTTTGACATCCTGGTGTATCCTCTGGTGGCATTTTAATATAGTAATTCAAGGTACAAAATAAGATTACATGGAGTGCTTTTGTAAACATCAAAATCCTAAATACTTAGAACCAACTTGGTTCCAACACAAAGCACCATTGCCATGGATCAACAGCAGAAGCTGAATACATATTAGCAGCAGGATGTAGTTCACAGTTAATCTAGATGAAACATCAATTGGAAGACTACAACATCTTTGAAACCAACATCCCTTTGTTCTGTGACAATACTTCAGCCATAAACCTAACCAAGAGCCCTATCCTACACTCTAGAGCCAAGCACATTGAAATCAAGCATCACTTTATCACAAACCATGTCCAAAAGGGAACAATAAGCATCCAGTTTGTAGACACAAATCATCAATGGGCTGATATCTTCACCAAACCATTGCCTGAAGATTGATTTGAGTTGAACAAGAAGCATCTCAACATAATCTCCATATCATACTAGATCAAGTAGTCTTTTTAGAGGAGTATTTTTTTTAAAAAAATTTTGTCTTTTATTTTCTGTTATTTATTTTTTTACTTTGTAAAAACAAACCTTTTTTGGCTGATGACAAAAAGGGGGAGAGAAAGTAAGAGAGAAAAGGAGAGGAGAAAAGAAGAGTGAAAAAGAAAGAGTGAAATAAAGAAGTAGTTGAAAAGGAGAGGTAACAAGGAGAGTGAAAAAGAAAGAGTTGAAAAGGAGAAGTGATAAGAAGAAAAGAAAGAGTGACAAAAGAAGGAGTTGAAAAGGAGAGGAAAAATATGGGGCATTAGACTTAGGGGGAGAAGCTTGATCTGAGGGGGAGAAGCTTGATTTGAGGGGGAGCCTAACAAAATAAGTTATCAAAAATACAAGGTTTTGTCATCATCAAAAAGGGGGACATTGTTGGAACCAAATTGGTTTTTTACTTACAATTTTGATGTTTACAAAAGTACTTTTATGTAATCTTATTTTTGACTTAGAATAATAATGAAAAATGCCACCAGAAGATGATATCACCAGAGGCAGAAGATGATGTCACAAGCAGATAAAATCAGAGAATGACACCAGATGATACACCTCCAGAAGATATCAGAGGATGTCATCAAAGGCAAAACATCAAAGGACAAATAACATCATCAAAGTATATATTTCTTGGTCTAGATCACAAGGAAGCAGAGTCCATAAGGAGACCTGGTCCAGACAAAATGGAAGCTTGTCAAAGGGAGACTTGGTCCATACTAGAAGGAAACATCAGTCAAACTTGGTCCAGACTTAATCCTGACTAGAAGATAGCTTGGTCGTGAATATAAGATTTAATCCAAACTTGATCCAGATCAGAGGATAAATGTCCAGATTAAAATATCATAAGTCCAGATTTAATTCAGATTCAATCCAGACTCATTCCAGACTTGATCCAGATCAGAGGGTAAAGGCAGAAGACTTTGTCATCGAAAATCAGTAAAAGTGTCATCAATTTCTAAGGCAAACACTCAAGTTTTCAGTGAGGTTAATTGTGAGTATCAGCTTTCTAGAAGCAAGTACTCTTGTTTTTCATTCCCTTATGTCAGATCTATATTGTTGAAGTAGAGTCTACAATCTGAAGAGTCAAAAGAAGTAGCAGGTGACTTAGCAATTAGATTCAAGGTGTTGAAATCCCTTTTGCAATCTGGAGTTGTCAGAATGGTAGGAGAAGACTTGACTTGTGAAGTCAAGGTGCTGTGTTTCTCAAAAGTGTAGGATTGTTAGACTGTTTAGGAAGACTGACTTGGAGGGTCAGTAGTGCTGTTGTAATTCAGAGGTTTTGAATTAGTGGAAAAATCCTTCAAGGTGAAGGGACTGGATGTAGCCTAGTTAATGGTGAACGAGGATAAATCTTTGTGTTGATTATTTTACTTTATCCACTCCTAATTATGCTTGCTTATATATCAGATTTTAAATAATCATCAAAAACAAAAAAAGAATTCAAGTATTACAAACACAATTCAATCCCCCTTCTCTTGTTTGCACCTTCAATATTTTCATTCAAGGTACTTGTATGAAAAATTGGCGTGTCCGTGTCAATTGATCAACAAATTCTCCTTCATATCTCCCGATCAGATATCCATGTTTGAAAATAATCTAACTCGGGTCAAAAATTATAATTTGATGTATTGATGGACAATAAACACCATCCATAAGTTGATTATACCATATAATTATGGGTCAAATTTTCTTTCAAATTTAATTTATGGTTTATTTTCTATTTTTGTACTTGATTTGCTTATTGAATTTTTTTAGGAGGCACTATATGTTGATTGTCATTAATGCTACATTAGAAATAGTTTATTATTTGGATTCGTTACGGGGTGATTATACAAATCACTCGAAATTGAAGTTTATGTTTGATACGTAAGTATATAATTGTATCAAAACCTATATAAATTTATGCGGTTGTTTGTGTGTGGTTATTCTAATATATTCATTTATAAATATATATTTGTTAGCGATATCCAAATATTTCGCGCTCAAGTTTCGAAAAATAAATTGAACAAGATTATGTGGAGACCAATGCAAATTTTATATAGCTACCTATTGAAGGTGCTGAAAAACACAAGAAAGAGAGGGTTTGAATTGGGTTTACCGTTTCCAAAATTGCTTATACTTTCTTATTAGAGCCCGTTCTTTGTCAAAACATTCAACTTACTATTAAAAGAAGTTTAGATGGAGTAAGGTTGAATCATAAAGAACTAAAATGCTATAACTAAAAGAGACACACATATTTTATACTAGTTCATAACAAACTGTTGTTACATCTAGTCCTCCCCTTACAGAGAAATTTTGCTTCAGTATAGTCGATGTCTTAATCCCATGTTTTCATAAATAGTTGTACAAGTATTCTTTACTCTGCCTCTTCAGGCTTTAAGGATTTTTCTCTAGCCTTTCCAGGCTGACATTCTTAGAACCTTTCTTCAACATATTGGCATGCTACCGTTGAGGTTCATTAGTATCGTTGTACCATTTCAGGCTTTGTTTTAGGATTTTAACTCCCATTAAAAGAATGTTACAGATTAATACCTATATCACTACCAGTGTGTGAAAACACTTTGACTGATTTACTTCAATTCTAATAGCTCTCTATGAGAGGATAAAACACTCATTTTTCTGGTTTGATGTGTTGTTGGGTTTTACAGATTTTCTATTTTTAACACACAACCTTTTTTATTTTTACTAAAACATTCTCTTTCTCGCTCACTCACCGTAATATACTAAGTGAGTTCTTCGTAAGTACATAGAAGAAGTGTTTGTTGAGAAAGATCTTCAATCACCATTTAAGACAAATCAGTCTTTAATAAGTATCCATTTATATCTCTGAGAATGATTTTACGTATCTTGGTATTGAGGATAGGGAATCAGAGGATACTATGATCAAATCAAACATTAAAGACTTTAAGACACATAGTAAAATCAAAAATTTTCGTTAAAGGATGTGATGTTGCTACATCTTCTTTGGGCGTTAACTTTTTTAGAGTGTTGATTTCTTCTCAGAGCTTTGATATTTCCAGAGGATACATAAAAGTTCAGAGTCAGACGATTAGATGCTTGGTGTTATTATTTTCAGAGGATACATAAAATTGGCATACAGCTGCCTCTCGCATAAGACGTCAAGAACTTGGCGTAGGTGCTCTTCGTGTTCTTCTTCATCCTTTGAATAAATCAAAATATCGTCGATGAATACTACCACAAACTTATCCAGAAACGGGCTGAAGATCCTATTCATGTAATCCATGAAAATTGCTGGTGCATTCGTAACTCCAAAAGGCATAACGAGTTCTGAAAGCAGTCTTTTGAATATCTCCTTCTCTTACTCGAATCTGATGGTATCCCGATTTCAAATCAATCTTTGAAAACACCGCTGCGCCCTTCAATTGATCCATCAAATCATCGATGCATGGTAGAGGATAACGATTCTTGATAGTCACCTTGTTAAGCTGTCGATAATCCACACATAGACGCGAACTTCCATCCTTCTTTTTAACCAACAATACCAGTGCTCCCCACGGCGACACACTTGGTCTGATAAATCCTTTCTCCAACCAGCCTTCAATCTGACCCTTAAGCTCGCTTAATTCCAATGGCGACATTCGGTATGGTGCAATTGAGATAGGTCCAGTTCCTATGTGTAAGTCAATGAAGAACTTCACCTCTCTCACCGGGGGTAATCCTGGAATCTCAGATGGAAATACGTCCGGGTATTCCTTGACTAACATCACATCTTCTATATTTACATCCATCTTGGTCTCCATGTTAGCCAATGATAAGAACTCCTGAGTTCCTTCTCTCAGCGATACTCCGAGTTGGTTAGCAGTCAAATATCGAGCGACTCCAGGTTCGGGGAAAAGAACCAGTTTTCAAGCGCAATCCAAAACTACGTAATTATAGGACATCCAATCCATGCCGAGAATTATCTCGAGGGATTGTAGGGGTAGACAGATTAGATTAACCAAGAAGTCCCTATTTTGAATTGTTACCGTACAGTGTAAACATGCAGAGTCTACAGTCAAATTCTTAGCAGGCGTAGTAACAACCAAATCAAAAGGCAAAGCAGATACAGACAACTTCACACGATGCACACAATCCATAGCAATGAAAGAGTGGGTTGCCCCCGAATCAAAAAGTGCAGTTAGGGTGTTACCTGCAATCTCACAATCTTGCTGGATTAAATCTTGTGCTTGACCTCCAGCTTCAGCACCCATGTGATAGACGCAGCCTCTAGCAGTAGGACGGGTAGCCCTAGTCGCGTTCACGGTTGGCTCCACCTTCGGAACCCGGCAATCCCTCGCCACATGTCCTGGCTTCCGGCAATTGAAACACAGAAGATCCCTTGTGGTACAAGCAGTAGCCATGTGCCCTTCTTTCCCACATCGATAACACCAGACTCCTTGTCCCAATTGCCGTCCAAAAGTCTGATTCCCCGGCCGATTCGGGCCCTTCCTGTTGTTCTGTGGCCGGTTATATGGATTGGCAACTTTTTTCCCTTTATTGTTCTGGTTATTCATCCGACTAGGCCCTCCTGAGTTAAAGTGACCACCTCTGTTGGCCCTCTTATTCTTCATCTCTTCCACCTCTCTACACTTTTCCACTAGCACTTGGAAACGTTGTATTCCCAAGGGTAGGACCGAATCTTGGATCTCATACTTCAATCCATTCTGGAAGCGATGACACATGAACTGTTCATCAACTTCTTCTCGGAAGAATCTGAAGTGTCTGGATAGCGACTCAAACTTAGCGGCGTATTCTCCCACTGTCATACTCCCCTGGTACAATTTCAAAAAGTCATCCCCCAACTTGGTCCTCGTACTCATTGGAAAGTACATGTCTAGAAACTTCTTTTTGAATGACTCCCAAGTCACTTCCTCTTGAGCTGACGCCATCAGTGATCTCGTACTTCTCCACCAATACTCTGCGTCCCCTATCAGCAGGTACGTGGCATAGTTGACTTTCACTACTGCCCGGCAGTTAATCATCTCGAATATCTTTTCCATCTCTTGGATCCACTGTGTAAGACCCTTAAATTTAATATTAATTTATGGAATTAATATTAAGGGTATTTTGGGAATTTTTGTTAAATATTTAATATATGTATGTTTTGAGTGAATATATATATATATATATAAATATTTATTTTGGAAGATGAATTATAATTATTGGATGAAGATTAAATTAATTTAATTTCGAGTAATTAAATTAATCGGACCATTAATTAAGGATTAGTGGCTAATTGCAAAAAGGATTAAGTGCTGAAAAGTCCAGCTGGAAAATCCAGCATTATTGTATCATTGTTTCAAAGAGGTGGCACTCAAGTGAGCTTATAAGTACACGTGAGGGGCTGGGCAGAAATCAGAACTCACACCTCCCTATTTTGCATGTAATAGTAATTGCATGTAACAGTAACCCTTCTCCCATTTCTGCCTCCTGTTTCTGAAACCCGATTTCACGACTTCAAAAAAAATACCAAAGAGGGTGTCCCTTAAAAGTTCCAGTAACTGGAAATACAAACACCAAACCAGAAAACCCTCAGTATTAAAGTTGTTCCCCACCTCATTACGGAGCTAAAGAACCCAGTTTTGTAGCAGCAAACTCAGGCAGCAGTTTCACCGGATTTTGGCGCAGAAACGAGAACGAAAACAGAGACTTGAGCAGAAGCAGAACACGCAACAAGGGTAAGGGCACCTTCCAACTTTCTAGTTGCATTAGGGCTGTAAATGCATGTTATTTCAGTTCTGTTTTGAAAGAAAAACATGTTTTCGAAATGACATCTTGAAAAATGAAGAAAATGCATTTTTGTTGATATGTGATGATTTTGTGATGGCTGTTGTTGGTTGAATGCATTAATGCTGTTTTACTTGTGTGAGAAAACTGAAGATGTCTTGCATGTTATTTTAAAGATGGTTAAAATACATGTTCATAAAACTGTTTTGGAAAATAGTTTTAAAAATGCAAAAATGCATTCTGTTGGTGTTTTGCTGCTGTGTGATGATTTCTGTTTTGGTTGAAAACATTGGTCATGTTCTGATGATTGTAAAAGCTGAAATCCTATGCATGTTATTCTGATGTTTGAGGAAGCTGAAATGCTTTGCATGTTGTTCTGATTGTTGAAAAGTTGAAATGCTATACACGTTATTCTGATGTTTTGAGAAAGCTGTGATGCTTGCATGTTTGTTCTAATGGTTTCAAAATCTGAATGATTCTGGTGAGTGAACATTCTGTTTTCTGGTTCTGGATGATTGGGGTTGGATCCTGATTCCATTTCTGTTTTGTGTGATTCTGGTGGTGTTGATGATTTAAAAAGAAAAGGGATTTTTAATGAGGGAAGTATTGTCTGGAAAAAAAAAGTGTTGAATTTGTTTTGTTGTTTGGTCGTTGTTTTTAAAGAAAACAGTTTGAAAAGGGTTGAATCTCAGGAAATTTTCACTGGTTTTCGAAGGTGTATTAGAATACAACATGTGTGTATTCGACTACAACCTGTAAAATTTCTGTTTTACTTAAGTTTTCAAACTTGTATTCGAATACGAGCCCTGTAGTCGAATACAGAAGAAGAATTTCTATTTCTGTTTCTGGTTCTGATGATCCTTGTGTGGATCATTCCGTTTCTGTTTCTGGTTCTGATGATCCTTGTGTGGATCATTCTGTGTCTATTTCTGCATCTGATGGTTCTGATGTGAACCATTCTATTTCTGCTTCTGATGGTTCTGATCTGAAACATTCTGTTTCTGCTTCTGATGGTTCTGATGTTAACCATCTTCTGATGATTCTGATGTGAATCAATCTGTTTCTGCTTCTGATGGTTCTTATGTGAATCATTCTATTTCTGCTTCTGATGATTGTGATGCTAATCATCCTATTTCCTGCCTCTGATGATTCTGATCATCATCCTATTTCCTGCTTCTGATGATTCTGATAATCATTATGTTGTTTCTGCTTCTGTGATTCTGGCATGAACCATTCTGTGCTTCTTCTGATCAATTCTGGATGAAGTCTGGGCGAAGTTTGGGTTATTCAAAATTCAATTGTCATGCCATGTTCTGGTCAAATTATCTTCTGGATTACTTCTTGCTTTTGAAAACTTATGGCCTAGAACAACTCTCCACATGGCAGGCTTCACAATAGTATGGCCGAAAGAATCTTCTGATATTTATTCCCTCTGATATAATCCATCAAAGATATCTTCTGGTCACTTCTGGACAAGTATGGATTGTGTTGAAATTACACTGCCATGCTATGTTCTGATCAGTATAACATCTTGATTACTTCTGATATTTGAATCATTCTTGTTTGGAGCAATTCATATTATGGCAGGCTTCCCTCTGATGTTTTCCAGATGTTCTTCTGATTTTGTTTCTGTTTGATATAAGCCTCCAAAGTAATCTTCTGGTCAGTTTTGGACATTCTGGTTTATCTTCTAATAATTCCAGAAATGCATCTTCTGTAAATTTAGAATGTATCCTCTGATACATTCATCTTCTGATGGTTTTTACCATAGTAATTCAAGTTCAAAATAAGATTCCATCAAGTGTATTTGTACACATCAAAATCCAGATTATTTAGAACCAACTTGGTTCCAACATCACTCTGTGTTGTTTCTGATGATTCTGGATGAATCATTATGTGTTGTTTCGGATGATTCTGGATGCATCATTCTATTGTTTCTGCTTCTGATGACTCTTGTATGAATCATCCTATTTCTGCTTCGGATGATTCTTGTGTGAATCATTCTGTTTTGCTTCTGGTGATTCTTGTGTGAATCATTCTGTTTTGCTTTTGATGATTCTGGTGTGAATCATTCTGTGTGGTTTCTGATGATTCTTGATGAATCATTTTGTGTTGTTTCTGATGATTCTGGATGCATCATTCTGTTGTTTCTGCTTCTGATGATTCTGGTGTGAATCATTATGTGTTGCTTCTGAAGATTCTGGGTGAATCATTCTGTTGTGTCTGCTTCTGATGATTCTGGTGTGAATCATTCTGTGTTGCTTCTGATGATTCTGGGTGAATCATTCTATTGTTTTGCTTCTGATGATCCTCATTCTGGTTTTGTTTCTGATTTTCTGATGTTAATCATCCCGTTTCTGCTTCTGACGATTCTGATTTTAATCATTCTATTTCTGACTCTGATGTTCTGATGTTGATCCTTTTGGTTCTGTTTCTGATGTTGATCATTCTGGTTCTGTTTCTGATGTTGATCCTTCTGGTTCTATTCTGATGTTAATCATTCATTCTGGTTCTGTTTCTGATGTTCTGGTGTTGATGATTTTGATTCTGGTTCTGATGTTAAACATTCTCATTCTGGTTCTGTTCATGATGTTCTGATGATTAATCATTCTGATTCTGTTTTATGATGATCTGATGTTGATCATTCTGGTTTTGTCTTCTGTATTCGACTACAGGCATGCTGTATTCGAATACATAATGTTAAAATTGTAGATTTTCACTAGTTTCAGCTTCTGTATTCGAATACAGATTCGTGTTTTTCCAGAAACTCAGTTTTTAGCTTCTGTATTCGAATACAAGGAAGCTGTATTCGAATACAGATTCGTGTTTTCCAGAAAATCAAGTTTTAAACTCTGCCTTGTGAATTTTAAAGTGTTGGGAAACTTTGAGAAGGATTAAAATGATTTAAAATGGAGTCCTTGATATAGTTTTGAAGAGGAGAGGATGATGTTTTGAAAACATTTACTGATGTAGTGAAAAATGTTGATTTGTGCATTGAGACTACCTCTGTATTCGACTACCAGGGGGGTTGTAGTCGAATACAGAGTGTTAATTCTGCACTGTTTTGGCTCCTTGATTCGAATACAGAGAGGCTGTATTCGAATACAGATTCGTATTTTCCAGAAAACTCAGTTTTAAACACTATTTTGTGAATTTTAAGAGTTTGGGGAACAATGGAAAGACTTGAGATGATTAAGTATGGAATTGGTGAGATAATGTGAATTGTTAATGATTGCTTGACTGTTTAAATCATTAATGTGTTGATGATGATATTGATTATATTGAGATGTTTTGAAATATGATGGAAAGGCATGAATTTTCTGTTATTGCATACTGTTTTCAGTGAAGAGAAAACACTGCATATTCATACATTGCATAGTCAGGTGGTGACTGCGATGGGCCATAGAGTAATGCGGTAACCGTGATGGTCCGCAAAGTTAAGTAGTAACCATGGGTTATAGAATAGTTCCGCGTGTATTAGACGGTCTGTTCTATCCGGGGTCAGAGTAGTTTCGCGTGTATTAGACGGTCTATTCTACTCGGGCTACGAAATGGCCGCGTGTTCGTGGTGGTCCATTCTATTCGTGCGAGGATTTAAATTCTGTGTATTTAGCCTGTGAGAGGCTAATACACGTGAATGTAGTAACCGTGATGGGTTGTAGAGTGGTCGCGTGTTCGTGGTGGTCCATTCTATCCGGTTTCAGAGTGGCCGCGTGTTCGTGGTGGTCCATTCAAATATGCGTAACCACGTGCTAATCTGTTGAGCGATTGCACGAGTGCTGGACTGTTGAGCGTCTGCACTAGGTACTGATCTGTTGAGCGACTGTACCTTGGTATATAAGTGCTGGTCTGTTGAGCGACTGCACTGGTACTGGACTGTTGAGCGTCTATACCCTGAAATGCGCAACCACGTGCTGATCTGTTGAGCGATTGCACGAGTGCTGGACTGTTGAGCGTCTGCACTAGGTACTGATCTGTTGAGCGATTGTACCTTGGTATACAAGTGCTGGTCTGTTGAGCGACTGCACTGGTACTGGACTGTTGAGCGTCTATACCCTGAAATGCGCAACCACGTGCTGATCTGTTGAGCGATTGCACGAGTGCTGGACTGTTGAGCGTCTGCACTAGGTACTGATCTGTTGAGCGATTGTACCTTGGTATATGTCAAACGTGTTGGACTGTTGAGCATCTACACTGGTGCTGATCTGTGGAGCGATTGCACCTTGGTCTTCAGGGCCGTTAATATCAAACATAGTGTGCTGGTCTGTGAGCGACTGCACCTTGGTAATTCCAAGAAGCTGAGTACATGAGCATATGCATATTGCATCTGGGTGTTTGACCAGTGGGTCACGTTTTGGATATTGTTGATGATTGGAAAATTGATGTGTGTAAGTACTTGTTGAAATATGAGTTTTCTGATGAATGTTTGTGATTGCTGAAGTGGTGATTGTACTTACAACATGTTTCTCCATATTAATTTGTTGCTGTTTTGAAAAGGCATACATGTCATGAAATTTCAAAATGAGCATCTTTTCATCATTATTATACAATATGCCATGAATATATGTGTTGTTGTGAGATATATGCTATGTGCTAATTTGTTAATTTCGGTCGGTGACCCTTGCTATTATATTGTGGACTTTGGGCTTTGCCCTCAAATGTTACCCGAACCCGTCCTACAGACGGATACACTAACGACGGAAGCGTCGTTAGTTTCCCCTGATCTTTACGTATGGAGTCTACGTGGACAATGCAGAGGGATGGACGGTTGGCTGAAGACGAGACTTATAGAGGATATGGTGGAGACCGTGCTACTGTAGCTTAGTGCATGATCAGTCTAGACTTTTGTATAGGGTCTTGAGTTTTGGGAAATGTAAATTTTACTTTGGGAATTAATGTAATACTTTTTCCGCTGTATTATTCTGCACTCTGACACTGATTGGGTGATAACCTTTGAAATGAACTGATTTTATTTTAATACCTTTGATATTAATTTTGGAAAAACTCATTTCAATTATTTATTTGAAAAAGAAAATGCACCCGCGCTGTGTTTTAAACTCGGGGTGTTACACACTGGTCCGCCCTTTCTGGACCCTCATCACCTGTGAACTTGGGAGGGTTATGACGGCGAAAGTCCTCAAGCCCTCTAGACTCAGCAGCGCGAATCTCTCGTTCTCTCTTCTCTAAGTCGCGTTGAGTCTTGGCAGCCGTCTGGGCAGCAACAGACGCAGCCATATTGTTCATTGCTTCAGCCATCCTATCTTCCCGGCTGACATTCGTCCTTGCGGTGTCGTCTCTTCTTGGAGGCATTGTTTCCTACAAAACCATCATTACTTCAATCACACCACAACTCACACAAGACTTGAAACTTTAACTACTTGCTTCTTATGCATGATCAGCTAATGACTCAAAATCAACACTTTAATCAGAGCTTAAACCCAAAAGTTAACCAAATGCTCTGATACCACAATTGTAACACCCCGAGTTTTAAAACACAGCACGGGTGCATTTTTTTTTCAATTAATAATTAAAATGAGTTCTCTCAAAATTATTCCAAAAGAATTTAAATAAAGTTCTTCGTAAAATAGTACGTTATAGATTAATCGATGAATGTAAACCAAATACTTCATCAGGATTATCACTAAGTACTTATCTTGGAAATTAGTTTTTTTTTTAACATTAATACATCCCAAAATATCATTGTCATAATACATCAACAGCAAATATCAGAGTACATGGTTCAGCGGAAAATAGTACAGTATTTCCAAAATAAGACAAATTACAATTTCAACCCAAAACCTAATACATTAAGTCTAACTGATCATGCACTGAAGCTGTAGTAGCACGGATTCCCTCTGCATCCTACACAAGTCTCTTCTGACTCTATAGCTCGCTTCGACGTAACCTCCTCCTCCTCCTCGTACAGAGAAGGGTCGGTCTCCTCAGAAGTCAAGTCAATACACACTCGTGGCCGCTTTGGCGGTGCCGGAATCTCGTAGCAATCATCGGAGATCCTAGATGGACCCGGAATCTCAGTCGCTACTGGTCTCAGCTCTTCACGCTTCTCTACCGCATCAGACTCATGTATCTCTCTTCCAATCACAGGGTTGGGAGTCACCACCCCTACAGTGGCCTCCGTCTCAACCCTTTCAGCAGACTCCTCAGCGTCGTCGAAAACTCCGTGCGCCTCTTGCACCATGCGGGAAGGCACGGGAAACTCTATGCTCGCATGAGTGCGCTCTACGAAGTCTTCAACACCGTCATTCCTACTTGTCCGCTCCAGCCACCCCGTATAAGTCGCTCTGCTTGAGAGGGGTCAAATGCCCAAGCAGTGCGCGAGTAGCGATCAAGGAAATTCAACGACGTTTCCGTCGTTCGGGTACCCACGGGCGGCGTGGGTTTGGGAGGAATCTGAGGGCAAATCACAGTCCACAATAATAGCAAGGGGTCACCAACCGAAAATAACAAACATTCACATAGCAACGATTTTAATCATGGTATAACGTATGATGATGAGGAAATAATAATAATGCTCATTTGAAAATTTATGACTTACATGCCTTTTCAAACAGCAGTCAATGATTATGAAGTATACGGTAAGTACAAACAACACATCAACAAAACACAATCATTAATTCAGAATTTTAGATTCTGGACAGCACTCACACACATTAATTTCCAACATTCATCATATAAACAATCGTGACACACTGGTCAAATCCCTCAATGTAATGCATATATGCTCATGCATAATTTTCTTGGAATCACCAAGGTGCAGTCACTCACAGACCAGCACAATTTAACGGCCCTCATGACCAGGGTGCAATCACTCACAGATCACCACCAGTGCAGTCGCTCACAGACCAGCACTCGTGCAGTCGCTCACAGACCAGCACTCGTGCAATCGCTCACAGATCAGCACGTGGTTGCACATTACTCTGTGGCCCATCGCGGGTACCACTTGACTATGCAATGCATGAATATGCAGTGCTTCACTTCTCTATAAACAGAATGCAAAAACAGACAATTCATGCTCTTCATCATGTTTAAACATTTCAGCACAGTCATAAATAACAACATCACAATCATGATTAAACAGTCCATTAATCATTAACACTTTAAAAAGTTTTCCCAGACTCTTAAATTCAATTACGGAGTTTAAAACTAAGGATTTTCTGGAATTTTACGAATCTGTATTCGAATACAGCTCCTCTGTATTCGAATACAGAAGCCAAAAACAGTGCAGATTCACACCCTGTATTCGAATACAGCCCTCTGGTAATCGAATACAGGGGCAGTCTTAGTGTGCAAAACCACATCTTTCACTATATCAGTAAAATCTAAAAACTCCATCACCACCACTTCAAAATGTCATCCAAAAGTTCCATTTAAATCCACTACAACATTCCCTGTATTCCCCCAAATACTCAGGGTTTTCAAAACAGTCTTAAAACTTGAAATTTTCTGAAAATTCGAATCTGTATTCGAATACAGACCCCCTGTATTCGAATACAGATGCAGGAACTGCAATTTAACATTCTGTTTTCGAATACAGCATGACTGTAGTCGAATACAGGAGTTCAACCTTTGAAAAATTCAGCTTTTTCTCCCATGTCACTTAAAGGTTTTCAAACATCTTTCTCTCCTCTTTAAAACTATTTCACAGACTTCTTTTCAAATCATTTAAACCTTCTCAGAGTTTTCTCAACACTTCAAAACTCACATGTTAGTGATTAAAATTTGTTTTTATGGAAACACAAATCTGTATTCGAATACAGCTTCCTTGTATTCGAATACAGAAGCTAAAAACTGCGTTTATGGAAAAACTCGAGTCTGTAGTCGAATACAGCATGCCTGTAGTCGACTACAGATGTGAATACAGTGTTAAAAATTTCAATTCTGTATTCGAATACGACATGGTCGTAGTCGAATACAGTTGCTTAGTCAGAAGCAAAAACCTACCTCTGTATTCGACTACAGGGGCTCGTAGTCGAATACAAGTTTGAGAACTTTAGTTAAAACAGAACTTGACAGGTTGTATTCGAATACACACTTGTTGTGTTCGAATACACCTTCGAAAAACCAATGACATACTTCCTGAAACATCTACACTTTTCAAACTATTTCTTGAAAAAACAACAACCAAATATCAACACAGATTCTGCATTTTCCAGAAAACACTTCCCTCATTTAAAATCCCTTTTTCCTTTTAAAACATCAACACCACCAGGATCACACCAAACGACCAGATTCAGAATCATCAACATCACCAGAACCACACAAAACAACCAGAATCAGAGTCATTTTCATCACCAGAATCCCACAACATAAAACAGAATCAGAACCATTAACACCAGTTTATCCAAAACAAAGACAAATGATCAATCATCAGAACAAACATGCATGCATTCAGTTTTCCAAAACACCAGAGCAAACATGCATGCATTCAGTTTTCTCAAAACACAACAGAATGACAAGCAACCATCACAGAACAACTAAGCACCAACAGGATGCATTTTGCATTTTAATGCCATTTTCAAAACAGTTTTATGACATGCGTTTTTAATCATAACTAAAATGTCATGCAAACATTTTCCAGCATTCACACAGAAGTAAAACAACATATTTTACCAGTAAAACAGCCAACAATAACTATCAGAAATAATCACTTATCAACAAAATGCATTTTCTTTCAAAATGTCATTTTTGAAATAGCTTTTCTTTTAAATACAGAACTGAAACAGCACAAATTTATGGCCCTAATGCAGCTAAAAGATGGAAGGTGCCCTTACTCTTGTAGCGTGCTCCGCTATTTCTCTTGTTCCTGCTGCGTTCCCTTCTCTGCGTCTAAAAACGGCAAAGCTGTTCCCTGAGTTTGCTGCTGCAAAACAGGGTTCTTTATCTTTGTATTGAGGTGGGGATTAACTTTACTACTGGGGGTTTTCAGGTTTGAGGCTTGGATTCTCAGTTACTGGAGTCTTGAGGAATTCCCTCTCTTTAATTTGAATTCGGGAAACTGGGCAGAACAGAGACAGAATGAAAGGGGAAATGGGGTTGGTACATGCAATATGGGCAGTGAGGAGGAAGGAATGGTGTTCTGACTTCACCATCCTTCTCACTCCTATATATAGGCTCTCATGGTGCCACCTCACTTGCCACTTGTCTGATTTCCAACTTTTAATTGTCTTGCAATTAGCCACTAATCCTTACTTAATGGTCTGATTAATTTAATTACTTGAAATTAAATTAATTTAATTCTTCATCCAATAATTTTAATTCATACTTCCAAATAAATATTTGTGTATATATATATTTTCTCAAAACATACATATTTAAATATTTACAAAAATTCCCAAAATGCCCTTGACATTAATTCCAATATTAATATTTAAAAATTAAGGGTCTTACATGACACATGCTTTGTTGTGCTTGTTTTTGCATTATTTCTTTTGCTTTATTATATCTTTTTCTATTAGAAGATCTTTAAAATACTTGTAATATAGAATACTTTGGAATGGATAGTTATTAACATAACTCTTGCCGTTAATCTCCAAACTTAGCATATATAGTTAGAGGATAGTTGTTCTTTATTTGTTTGTATTTGTTATCATCAAAACATCAACCAAAGGATTGTACTTTAAAGGCACTACACCTATTACATTTCGTGTATGATTATAAATATTGTTACAAAAATTGTCTTATAAAATTAACATGAGATTCAAATTTTGTCTTATAAATCATTGCATAGATGTATATATTTTTATTTGTCTAGTGTCCTCGTCAAAAAAATGGGATAGATTGTGGATAGTATGTTATGAGGTTCATGAAAGAGATTGTCACTTTTATTCAAAATGTGATTCCAAATACAGTATGTTAATTCAATTCTATATAGTTTATATCATTTCAATATTTAATATTTTTATTTGATTAATTTTAATTTAGTTGCATTATATTTTGTTAAACTTTGATGAATTCAAATGTCCAAGTTACTCTGAAGATTAATTAACTAAAGTTAAGGAAGATTTGTGTCAATACGTACTCAAATTAAGAATCATATGACAAATTGTTACTCTAAAGATTAATTTTAACTTAGTTTCATTATATAGTATTGATTGTTTTATCCTAGACTGTATATACTGGTCGTTCAGTTAATGTAATTAGTCGTGTTTGCAACACAGCTACGCGCATGAGTTGGCTCAGGCAAATAAGTCTATATGTTTTTGAACATGATGGAGAATGTTTGAACTTCATGATAACAAGAATTTTGTTTTAAGAGATACATACAAATTTTTCCTATATGTTATAATTTTGAAACTTTAAGATATTGTTGTAATTTTGTGCAAATATATTTCTGTGTACTTAAACAAAATGAAAGAAAAAAAGTATATATGAAGTCTTTTGTGGATAGTATTAATATAAAATGTGGGATGTTTCAATTAAAATAACTATATTCTTTCACAGCGCTTATATGAAAAAAGCATTGTAAAAGATTATATTAGATAATACTTACAATTAAAAAGCGTTGTAAAAGGTTGTATTAGACAATTATTATATTTAAAAAGCAATGTTATATTAGATAATATTTAAAAAATATTGTTATAGATTACATTAGACAACGCTGTTATACGCTATATTAGACAACACTTTTTATTTTTTTTAAAGCGTTGTTTATAATAACGTTGAAATAAACGGCGCTTCTAAACAAAAACTTTTTATTTTTTAAAAAGAATTGTCTATAATAATATTGAAATAAAAAACACTTGTAAACTCTGTCTAAGACTTAAAAAAAAGATATGCTTAAGGCTTTTCTGGGTGTAATGTTGATTTAGTTGTATGTTTTTTGCATATGTGTTTTCCTATATGCACCTTAAATTTATTGTGCCTGGATTTCATAGCGGATTGCATGTGAAGATAACGTGTGTAAAGATGAATGGAAGGCTTGAAATCAAATGGAGAGATGTATAGCAGAGTGTCTGAATCACTACGCCAAAAAGATCATTTTAAAGCGTTTTCTTTAATACCTTTACAATGCTTTTAAGCGTTGTAATATCTAGTGCTGTAAAAAGATACAACAGCGCTATTGAAAATAAAAAAAGCACTATAATATATATATATATATAGCGCTTCTTATACTAGATTTACAGCGTTTTCTAAAAAAAACATTGTAATACGTCCATATATAGTGCGCTTCTTATAATAGTTTTACAGTTCTTGTTTAAAAAAGCACTATAATAGGTCCATATATAGCGCGCTTCTTATACTAGTTTTACAGCGCTTTTTTCAAAAAAACTCTGTAATAGGTCTATATATAGCGCGCTTCTTATACTAGTTTTACAGTCCTTTTTTTAAAGAAGCATTGTAATAGGTCTATATGTAGTGCGCTTCTTATACTAGTTTTACAACGTTTTTAAAAAAAAGTGCTGTAAAACGTTTAAAAAAGCACCGTACAAGGATGAAATTTCAATTTATGGTATTTTTTATGGCATTTTTTAAAAAATCGATGTTTTTTTTATGGCCTTATTATCAACATTAAATATTACATTCAGATTCTTATCAACATTAAATTCAGCAACAAATATCTATTTCATATTTCATATTCCCAATATCAAAATTCATATTTTTATCAAAATTCACAATATCAATTTCATATTCACATCAACAATATCAATTACAAATTCACAATATCAATATATTACATATATATTCACAGCAACAAATTACAAGTTCATGACAGTAGCCATAAATATAACAATATTGATAGTAGCAACATATTCACAATATGAATTACATATTCACATAACAAATATCATGTCAGTCCAGTAGTAATTTCTCCATCAATTTCTTTATTTACCCTACTGTAACAAAAAATAAAATAAACTAATTAGAATAATGATCAGTTCACACCAAAATATACAATAATAAATTACAATTTCCAGCAATGTGAAACTCACCTATTAACAAATTATATAACTTTCAGTTCGAGCATAAACTGACACCAGTCTTCTTTTATTTCTATGAGATCACTTTCAGAGTATGTTGAATTGAAGTTGTCAAAATACTGTGATATAATATTTGAACATAAATAAGTTAGAATCAAATATATATATATATATATATATATATATATATATATATATAGTTTATATATGAAAATCAAAATATGATGAAAATAATGTACCGTTTCTAGAATTATATTTTGATTCAGATCAACAATCTCCATCATGAATCTCAATATATAGTATCTGCAATCTATGTTATTAGTTTGACGCAAACACTATAAAATAAAACATGTACGCCAATAAATATTTATGCATTGATTGTAAATGAAAATTTAAAGGCATATACTTAAGTTCTATAACAAAAATTTCAAATCTTTATTGGAAGTCATGAGATGTTGTTTGACTTATTCTTCGACACTGAAGCACCCCTTTGAGCGCGGAAAATTTGCAAAGCACTATCAAATAAATGTGATTATTATTCAATGACCAAACACGTTATTTAAATATGTAAGAAATAAATGAATATTACTTACGTGTCGAAGATATTCTTTATATCCGGGTGATTGTTATAATGATCGTGCAATTGGTCTAAATAATATATAATTTCAGAGGTGGCATTAATGACAAACAACACCCAATGTTGCCTACAACAACAAAAATTTGGTTGGCAAATTTATTAAAACAACTCATAAAGTATAATAAATTAAAAAAGATATAGATAAAGTATCTAATTACATACCAAGAATTATATCATGCTAGAAACAGCTTATACTTCTCTTTATTTTCTAAAAGTATATCAACTACATACCTTTTTACACTAACTAGATAGAGCTTAAACATGGATAGTTTATGGGGAGATAAGAATGCAAATCTACTTGTCAATTTGCGCGTGCACACCAACTTTTCACACAAAAACCTTCAATGAAAATATAAAATTAGATTAATTATCAATAAATGTGGCATTGATGCAATTACAAAGTAATTTTTATCTTAAATAAAGTATTTATATTACCTAATGTATATGCTGATGACAGTAGCACTCAGCTCTTTATGATTGAGAAGTTCATATATTTGCTCCTTACCAAGTAATTCTACATACTCATCTCCGAAAATACCTTTTTCCATGCTTATGATACGTGTATCATTGCTCTCCATATTTATCTTTGTTGTTATGTCAAGACACGACCCAAATCGAGAAAGGCGTGGATGACTTATTTTAGGAGCAGCAATTGATTTTCCATGATCCAATTTTTGAATTTTGGAAGATTTATTTTTACCACAGACCTACACCTGCGGTGCGGCGGGTTTATTTTTTGGTTGAATCTGAAAAAAATGAGGTTGATCAGTTTGTTAGTTATTACAGTAAGCTAATCATTTCGTATACAATTGATGTATATGTCAAACCTTTTCTAGTGAAGTGACAGACTTGTTGCGAGGAATCTTCTTATCATTCCCTTTAGCAAGAATCTAAATAAATATGAAATTAAAAGCGGAAAAATCAGCAATTAAACATAATTAATCATAATCATACAACTAAACAAACATAGCAACTAAAACATACCTCTTCTATGCCAACAAGATTTTTCGGCCATGCCACGTAACTACCTAATGCTTCTCCCAAAAACTTCATATCTCTGTCGTTGTCGGGGATAGGCAACGGTGCACGTGGTTCTAAAGCTATCATAGGTGACACTTTAACATGGCCGACAAGGATGGGATTGTTGTGTAATACTTCTCCCAATGTATTGTACAATGTTCCTTTTCCAACCATGCGACGAGTAGGGGAAGACAAGTATAGCACGCAAGATGAAACACCATAAATCAATGGTTAATACATAAGTATGTGAAACAATTAGGTTGAATGAATTTCTTATTTCGTTAAGTAATTAATTACCTTCAGGATACTTTTATGACCAATGTTGCATTTCCATTTTCACTATCTAATTGTATTTCACGTTGACCCTCTGGAAGTTGTTTTCCCTTATCTTTTTTAACCAAATATGCAACTTGGTTCGTTAGGGTTTTCAGCGCTTCCAATACTTGCTCATTCGATGGATTTGTGCGCTTCTCATGTGAAAAATAACTTTTGGGAGTCATGCCAAATGCCTTACCCCTCACACGGCCAGAATATTCGGGAACATTGAATATCTTACCAAGGATGTCCCTGCAACTAACTTGTTTACTCTAATCTTGATTTTCATAACATTGTTCTAAATTTTCCTAAAATACATGTAGTATTAAAAAGATAAGTTCAATATCATTTTTAAAAGACAATATTAAAAAATATTAAAGTGATAGTATACTTACACATTTTTGGATAACTTATTGAACATTTTTATTATCCAAGATTCCATCTTTATTCAAGCGAGCCTCCTTCCTCATGATATGACGACCAATGGTTGATCGGATTTCGTCTCTTGAAGCTATTCGTTAAGACATAAACAAAATATTAGTTAGAAACTATAGTTTATAATCTACCACAATGAATAAAATTAAAGTGATGTTTACTTACAATTTTTTTATCTAAATGTGCATACCCCATACGCGATTTTTTGTATGGATGTATTGGATTTTTTGCTCTATCCCGATTTATGTACTTATACTCTATATATAAATAAAAACATAACATTTGAAATACGATATGAATATGAATAAAACACACGTGCTAATAAATTAATATTACCACAAATGTGGGGTCTGCACGTTTAGCTACAAAAACGCTCCACTCTTCATTTGATATATAGTGTGTGTATATTTTTGGAGCTTTAGCATTCAAATTTCCATCACGATCTCTTAAGTAGCAATTTTACAAATGAGATCTAAATCCTCTGTCTATTTTTCCAGCAACTCTAAGCACATAAGTTTTTCGCACATCTTCAACGTTACAAGCTGACTGCAAACCAAATAAAGAAAGAGTTTAAATAAAAGTATTTCAATGGAAAAATTATAAGTATCAAAAAAGCGGAGTAAAAAAGTTACTTGTATATCACTCCACAATATATCTGTAGCATCCTTCAAAGCTTTATCTCTCCGATCATCAATTGTTATTGGGATATTTTGACGAACAACAGCACCAATGTAACTTACCATCATTGAACTGTGGGGCTCAATTGGCTGGCCACTTTCATTCCATCCCACCTAATAAACTCATAGAGTAAGTGCTTGCTTTCAAAAAAATAAATAAATAAATTCTAAACAAAAGTATAATATATATACCTCAAATTTAATTCCACTACTTCTTGCTTTGATGATTTTTTGCATAATAGTTGCCCCACGTTTAACTTCATTTTCATAACTTTTAGTGTTGACAACTTTAGTATTTACAACTTCATCATTTTGACGAGCTAAATCGTTATTGGAATCCATTTATCTACACATTTAACAGTATAAGTTCAACATGCAGTTTAGTGACAACAACAGATTGAATAAATACAACATGCACTATAATTTTAGTGACAACAAGATATTAATAACAATACCTATAGTTTAGGATTACGACTTTGCATAAATACAAGTAGAAATGACTTGTGCAGCGAGAAGAGGGCACTAGGGTTCCACAAAGAGCGTTTTAAAAAACTGAATTAAAAGATTTTTAAAATCCTTTATGGTTCGTAGGGATAGTACGTAGTGAAAATGGAGAATAATGAAAACAGAGAGTACGTAATGAAGATGGACAGTAGGGTTCACACTAGGGAGAAGAGGGTCGCGTTCGTATGGAGAGTAATGAAGATGGAGAGTACTTAATGAAGAAGAGGAAAATGAATAAGTTTCACACTGCCAAGTTCGTAGGGAGAATACATAATGAAGAAGAAAATCAAGAGGTTTCTTATTATCAGTTTACATAATACTTTAAAAAAAAAAAAACCCTTTTACAACGTTTTTCCAAAGAGCGTTTTAAAATACCTAACCTATTACAGCACTTCCACAAAAAAGCACTTTAAAAGACTATATAAAAAGAGCCTTAAATATTCTTTTACAGCGCTTATACACACACTATATAAAATATGCTATATGAGCAATTTACAGCGCTTATGGGCGAAAGCGCTATAAATATTTTGTAATTGTAATTTATTTTTTAAAAGCCTTCTATAGTGCTTATGGGCAAAAGTGCTATAAATGTTTTGTAATTGTAATTTATTTTTTAAAAGCCTTCTACAGCGCTTATGGGCAAAATAATTTCTTTTCGAAATAATTAATTAAATACCTGTATATCAATGCTAAATTACATGATCAGTTCAAGTTCTAGCAAAAAATCAGTATAAGCTTAAAATCAAATGCAGTTCAAGCTAAATGATAAATACTCAGTTCTGGCAGGTCAAACAAATTGTTAATTAGTATAATTTACATGAACTTAGTTCTGCCAGTTTAAGTTACATGAAATTAGTATAAATTACATGATGAGTACAAATTACATGAATTATATAAAACACATAAACACCTTAAGATGCTCTTCTTCTTTTCTTGGTGGGATTCACATTTGTTTGTCCCTTAACGATACGAAACGATGGATTAATCCAAATTCCCTCATCATGATCATCTCTAAGATATAAACCATCATCAGTTGAATCAATTTCACGTGGTTATGATGTTGCAAAGAAAATATCATTACCAACATCTTCAACGTTATTGTTATCATCACTTATTTTATTGGTCGATAGGACAACAGACCATTTATCATCAGTAGGATCAGTGACATAAAACACTCGTTGAGATTATGACGCTAAAATAAAAGGCTCATCTTTGTATCCCACCCTATTAAAATCGACAAGCAAGAATCCTGACTCATCATTCTGAACGCCATTATTATTATCAACTCACTTGCAACCAAAGATGGGAACACGAAACATTGTGTAATCCAACTCCCATATGAGCTTGATAACCCTAAAATATGATAGATTTGCATATATTAGGTTTTTGTCTTTTGCACTTGAGATATGCATCGCTTTAGCTACTAGAGTGACTCCGCTATTTTGCATAGTGGTTTGATCATCTTGTTTTGTGGTATAATGTGTATAGACGTTAATTACATAACCGGTGTAAGAAAAGACATCTAAACTCGGGCCAATTACTAGCCACCTCAATCTCTCTGAAATTGAAGCGAGGTCTATATCAAACTTTGAGTTAATGTGATTTTTTAGCCATGTTATAAAACTTTGATTGTGCTCTCATGTTATCAAATTTTTATTCATATTCATGTTCAAACTAGATAATCGATCCATGTGTATTGTAACATACGGTTGAACCTCATCAACATTGTGCAGAACATACAATTGTGTCTACTCCCATTATGTCATTGATATAGTCATTACTATCTTTCCAATTATCTTTTCTCCTGTTATTTTTCCCGAATGACGAGACATAGAAAGTCTTATGGGTTCAACATTGGATAGATACTCAGTACAAAATTTAGCAGCTTCATCGACAATGTATCATTAAGCAATACAACCTTCTGGTCGACTTCTACTTTTTACATACCTTTTAATATTTTCATATATCGTTCTATCAGGTACATCCATCTCATATAAGCTGGCCCACAAAGTTGTGTCTCCTTAACAAGATGAATAGTAAGGTGAACCATTATATCAAAAAACGAGGGTGGGAAATACATTTCAAGCTCGCACAAAGTAATAACAATTTTCCTCTGCAATGTCGGTAATTTCTGAGATCGATCACTTTACTACAAATTTCCTTGAAGAAGAAACATAATTTAGTTATGGCACGTCGAACTTTTTCAGGTAAAATGGAATGTATACCTATTGGTAGCAAATGCTCCATTAGAACATGACAATCATGAGTCTTCAAACCTTTTAACTTGAGGTCTTTCATACAAACTAAATTTTTAATGTTTGAACTGTATCCTTATGGAACTTTAACTTCATGAAGATTACACAAAACAATTTTTTCCTTTCTAGATAGAGTATGAGCGGCTGGAGGAAGATATGTGCGATTTCCTTTCTTTACGGGACCCAATTCATTTCTTATTCCCATATCAACCAAATCCAATCTTGAATTGATGTCATCCTTAGACTTTCCTAGAACACTGAGTAACGTACCAATAACACTATCAAATACATTTTTTTCAATATGCATCACATCGAGAAAATGTCTTATATACAATGACTTCCAATATGGCAATTCAAAGAAAATTGACTTTTTCTTCCACCTAGTTTTGACAAGCTCTCCCGCAAAAGGTTTTCCAAATTTATTGGTCAAACCTTGTAATTTTTCCAATATTTGATATCAAGTCGGTGCTAAAGGAGCAGTACCTTCCTCTGATTTTCCATTGAATGCATTTCTCCACCCACGATAATGATGATTAAAAGGTAAAAATCTACGATGTCCAAGAAAGACATTCTTCTTACAATGTTTCAACTACATCCAATATGTACTATCTTCACATATAGGACATGCACACTGACCTTTAATGATATATCTTGATAAATTACCATATGTTGGAAAATCATTAATTGTGTCGAACAACATAGCCCTCAAATTGAAACATTCTTTCTTATACCCATCATAAACTTCCAGACCTGTCTCCCATATATTTTTTAAATCTTCAATTAAAGGAGTCGAGTATACGTTGATATCATTCCTCGGTTGTTTGGGTCCATAAATTAACAGAGACAACATCATAAACTTACGCTTCATACATAACCATGGAGGTAGGTTATAAATCAACAAAATCACAGGCCACGTGCGGTGTGATATGCTTTTAAGACCATGTGGATTCATTCCATCAGTAGAAAGTGCAAGTCGTAGATTTCTTGACTCTCTACCGAAATCAAGATACTCGTGATCAATTTTTGCCGATTGTAGAGAATCTGCACGGTATCGAAACTTTCCATCTATAATTCTTTCATCTGCATGCCATGTCAAGTGTTTTGAATCTTCTTCACTGCGATAGATGCGCCTAAATATTGGTATTATAAAAAAATATCACACGACTTTTGTTGGAGTAGATTCTCTCTTCTTATATCGAGAGACATTGCATTTCAGACACGCCTTTAGTAATTCATATTTGTTTCGAAATAAAATGCAATCATTAGGACATGCATGAATCCTTTTATAACTCATGCCAATAAAGCACAAAATTCGTTTAGCCTCGTAGGTTCGACTGGGAAGTTCATTCTCATCTAGCAACATATCTTTTAGGAGTGTTGATAATTATGTGAAGCTTTTCTCAGACCATCCATTAATCGCTTTTAAGTTGTACAACTTTAATATCACCAAAAGTCTTGTGAATTTAGTACAACCATTATATAATGGTTTCTCAGCATCACTCAACAAACTCTCAAACATTTTAGGACAATCCCGAAAATCTTCTTCAACTGCTTTTGCAATCTCCTCAACTCGGTCCCGCTCATAAGTATTTGTGTCGAAATCATTTGAAGCATATGTCGCATCATTCTCAAAATTAGTGTTCCCTTTTTTTTTCTCACCATGTCTTATCCAACATGTATAGCTTTGATAAATTTCATGCCATACTAAATGTCCTTCCAATTCATCTGCTCTAACGCGTTTTCCAAAACAACATTTTAAACAAGGACAAATGATTCGATTTGGGTCTTTTGCATTCTTCACTGCAAAATCAACAAACTCCTTCACTCCATTTTCATACCCTTTTGACAATCGATTGGAAGACACCCATTTCCGGTCCATTTATATGACCTATATGAATGCAGTGTTACACAAATTTATCAATTTATAACATTATACCAATCTATAGTATATATGCATACAAGTCTAATTTCAAAACAGAACATAACACATCGAACAGATTTTATATGATTTATCATGTAACAATTTATTTGATTTATCAGGTAACAATTTATATGATTTATCAAGGTTATGCCAACTACTATCATGTAACCATTTATTAGTTTTAGAGACAACAACAAATTAATAAATACAGTACCTGAGACAACAATCACTCAGTAGAAATGGGCGCACAGTAGATGAGGGTTCAGCGAGAAGATAGCTCACAATAGCGGAGAGGAGAGTTCGTAGGGAGAGAACGTGTTAAATATGTTTTTATTTATTTATCAATAATATATAATAGGTAGAATTTGTGGTATACACATTAAAAATAAAATTATGTAAAAGGGTTCTGTACAGTGATATATATATATATACCATTTTATAGAGCTTATAAAAAAAGTGCTCTAAAAGACCATGTAATTATGCGAAAGCTGTATATTTTACAACGCTTACATATAAACCGTTGTAAACATAGTGTGGGAGCGCTATATTTTACAGCGTTTATCTACAAAGCGCTGTAAACATAGCGTGGGAGGGCTATATTTTACAGCGCTTATATGTGAAATGCTCTAAAAGCGATGTAAACATTATGTGAAAGCGCTATGTGACCCTACAACAGCGCTTTTCGCAAAAGCGCTATAAATCCTAAACCCTTTATGACCCTACAACAGCGCTTTTTCAAAAAAGTTTGTCATTAAAGCGCTGTTGGATCTTCTGTTAATTTTAAAATATTATACAACAACGCTTTTAGTTATAAAGCGCTTTAAAATGCGCGCTGTAAAAGATAATTTTTGGCATAGTGAATGGAAATAATCTGAAGGTGCTCAAGTTATAGGGAATTAGTGTTGCATGATTATGACAAAGGCTAATAAAAGAGATGGGTTGGAAGGTTATTCAGGAATGCAGAGTGCTGGTTACTTTATTGTGCGGAGTATTTTTTTTTTTTTTACAAATTGTGTGGAGCATTCTTAGTTTTATAATTATTGGTCAAAATTACATAAACAGTTTGCACTCTTGAATCAAACTTTTGGATAGGCCACATTGGTACGGATACGGATACAACGTAAATTTTGTACTACTTAGGTTAAAGAAGCAAAACACATAAGAAGTACTACTTAGGTTAAAGAAGCAAAACACATAATCATATGGAAAGATGAAAGAATAATGAAAAATGAAATGAATAATGAAGATTGAGAGTAATAAGAAGTACTGAGAACATTTAGTGTGTTCAATGTGTACAATTATTTTTACCAACCATTTGATTTATTGCCATTATAAGTTAAGTTGTCATGATCTAAGATGAGACCAAATAATAGATAGATGTAGTCTCAAGTTTTATTAGATATTTTCGATGATAAGTCACTAAATTCTAAAAGAATCAAGATAGATTTATTATGGTGAGTATAGTTTCGAATTGATATCTACAACCGTAATTATGGCCATAATATTGCAGATTTTGAAGTCATTACAACATAATTGCAGCTGTAATTTAGGCCGCATCGCCCTCATTTGTCCACATTTTTCCACAATATAAAAGTTTACAACATAATTGCAACCATGACCACAATTTAAAATGATAATAGTGAGTTATTAGTATATTTGTTAGAATATGTCATTTATGTTTTGCTATAAATAAGGAATTGATGGATTATAATCATTAACAAGAATATGAATGAAGAAAATAGTTTTTAAAATAACTTAATCGCTTTTATAATATTTCATTCTCCATTAAAGTACCTCTAAAAAGTAGTACATTACATAAGTTGTTGTCATGTATTTACTATTATCATTATAAATTACTGTTTAGAATGAAATATAAGTAAAAATAATATTTGAAAAGTTGATATATTAGTCCAAAATTTAGACTAAATACATTAATTTTTTAAATACTCATTTTACTTATATTTCAGTATAGATGAAGTAAATCAGCTACTAATACTAAATAGCAATAAATTTCTTACAAATAAAGGAAATAATATATTGGCAATTATCATATGTGGATAGAAAACTAACCTCTAAATTTTACTCTAACCATTTTTTTTTGGTGTGTTTCTTAACAACTCTCTTTTTCTCAAATTTTATCACTTTTCTTATCAATAGTTAACATTGGGTTTAAAAATTAATAGTTAACATTGGGTTTAAAATATTTGGTGCATAGAAAAAATTATCGCGAATAAAAAACAAGATATTATAAAAAGTCATACACTTCTACTATATCTTTTATGAAAATAGATCAAACTACAATGAAAGAGTTATATTAATAATTATATTCATTTAATAATATTGGATAAATACTTTTTAAAAGAGCATTGCAAAATAGTAGGACAAACAATTTAATGAAATTTGATGACTAGAAAACTACTTACCCTACATGGGTAATGTGGTAATATAGAAATTATGTGAAGGAGAAAAAGATTTCTCTAACAATAACCACTCATTTGTGTATATCGTTAAAAAGTTTTAAATTTAATTTATATACACTATTAGTATAAAGATTTTTTTTACTCTCAATCAATTACATTCGTTAGATTATGAATAATATTTGATTTTTGTAATAATTACTTATAATGTCATCTATATAATTGATTATGATTTATCAAATATGTAAAAAAATTTACATTGTCAATGCATTGAAATTAAGCTCAAAAAAATTTCATAATCTCCAATAATTTTCTTTTTGAAATCAGTTGTTCAATTGAAAAATATTACTCACTCCATCCTAAAATAATTGTCACATTTGTAAAAGATATATATCTCAAAATAATTGTCTATTTTGATTTTCAACGTAATTGTACTTTCTAATTAATGTTGTGTGCATCATTATAAATGTCAAGTTATTATTCTACATTTTACATTCACGATAATGAAAATAAATCAATAATTAATATGAATAGTTTAATAAAATTACTATTTTCTTTCATCTATTTACCGTATTTTCTTAATACGCCTAAAATAATAGATTGTAACAATTATTTTTGAATAAACATAACGATTATTTTTTGATAAACGTATATAAATAGATATGTTTTACTAAATATTTACCTTTCAGTTATTTCCCGAAAAACTAGTTTTCAGTTACATATTAATGTTCTCTGGACACCCGTTTTTACCATACATCCAACCCACACCTGCTTACGTGGCAATTTAAGACAGTCAAGTAACAAAAAAAAGTCAATAAAACAATAAAAAATAAGAAATTAAAAACAAAAAGAAAGAAAACAAAACCAAAAAAAACAAAAAACACTTGCGAGTCTTTTCACCATAGCCATCAGTCAAAGCTCGTTCACTACCATCATCGTCGTCGTCACCGCCACAGTCACACTCCGGTGCCGACGCCTCGCCATTTTGAGAGTGAGAGAGATGATGAGACAGCAAGACTGAGAGATCGAAGGCGAGAGTGAGAAATCGAATGCTAGAATGATAAATTGATTGGAGGAGAACCACAGTGGCGTGGTGGGAGAGAGTTACCTAAGTTGTCTAGATGCATAAACTACCACTTTTCCTATTTGCATTAAAACACGTCCTAAACCATTTTTAGAGGCGTCACAATAAACCACAAAATTCATGGATGGATCTCATATAACTAAAATAGGTATTGAAATTAATCTTCCTTTAAGCTCTTGAAAATTATCTTCACATTGTTGGTCCCACACAAAGGTTTTTCCTTTTCTAGTCAACTTGGTGAGAGGTAAGGCTAGACTAGAAAGCCCCTCTATAAAATTCCTATAGTAACCCGCCAATCCTAAGAATCTCCTTACTTCGGTCACTAATTTAGGTAGGGGCCAACTTAATATTGCATCTACCTTACTAGAGTCAACTGTTACTCCTTTACTATAAATGGTATGTCCTAAAAAATTTACCTCATCAAGCCAGAACTCACATTTTTCAAGTTTTGCATACAATTTATTATCTCTCAAAACTTGCAATACTATCCTCACATGTTTCTCATGCTCATCCAAGCTACTAGAGTAGATTAGAATATAATCTATAAACACCACAATAAACTTATCTAAGAAAGATCTAAAAATTCGATTCATATAATACATAAAAATAGCAATGGCATTGGTAACTTCAAAAGGCATCACTACATACTCACAATGTATATATCTTGTCCTAAAAGTTGTCTTAAGAATATCTAATATACATCTTGAAAATCAAGATACTATGAAAAATAAATATTTACCCTTTTATTTTTGAACACTTCAATCATATAAAGACTATAATTTAATATATGTAATATACAAATTTATCATTTTTTCTTTTTTGAACGCATCATCTAAATAAGATTATAATTGTCATTTAATTTCAATCAATGCTATTATTACCACTTTTTTGTTCGTTGGTTTTTCTGCTACCCATAAGCTTTATTTATATGACACAACAAATAAAAAGGTTTTACTCACCTTTTTAATAATGCATCTATACTACTTTTTTATGCATTTCTACACAGAAAAATATTTATCATTAATCAATTAGTTTAGTAAAATAATTATTTTAATTTAGAATTTTTTAAATATCTTCTAAATATAAAGGAGAATAATTTTATTAGTATATTAACTATAGTATATTATAAAAATCATACATGAGATGAATGTTTGTCAATGAAGATATCGTTAAAATTAGTGTTTTTTTTATATTGTTTTCATAAAAATGAGATCAATTATAATATATTAACTATATTTTTTTTCACACATCAACTTTTTAACATTCTTTTATAAAAACAAATCACTAAAGAAATAGTTGTAGCATACAATTTATAAATGGAATAAATGTTTGTCACTAATTAGTTAGTTTAATTTAGTTTATTCTCAATATCTTTTAAAAATAAATGAGAATAATTATAAAATATTAATTATAATTTATTATAAAAATTATACACAAGAAAAATGTTCGTTAATAAAGAAAATTAGTTCGAGTGTACAATTCATGCAGGGGACAAATGATTCTCTTTAGTTTAATTTTGTCTTTTTTATATGCTCTAAATTCAAATGTAATAATTATAATATACTAATTATAATGAGAATCAATTATAGTACACTAACTATAGTTTTTCACGCTTCGATTTTTTCACGTTGTTTTTCTGAAAAATGAATCACCAAAGAAGCCACTACAACATGAAATTCATAAATGGAACAAATGTTTGTCACTAAATAATTAGTTTAATTTAGAATTTCTTTTTTTATTTTTTAAATCAAAATGAAAATAATTATAATATACTAATTATAATTTATTAGAAAAATCATACATGCAAATGTTTGTTACCAAATACTTTGTTAGATTAGTGATTTGTTTAATATCATGGACATAAAAATGAGAACAATTATTGTTAAGACAAAATCTCAATTAAATTGTTTTGATGTAAACAAACAAAGATTAATTAAAAATTCTAATTATGATTTTAAATAATGTGTTATTTAACATGTGCTTTTGAGTGTGATAATCCAAGATAGGTACTAAGCAAAAGCAAGCAAAATCAGTTTAAAGAAAAAGCAAAAAATAAACTGTTAGAAACCAAGAACGTTCAAGACATATTTCTGGAAAATCAAGAACGTTCTTGACACTTGCGAGTCTTTTCACCATAGCCATCGGTCAAAGCACGTTCATTGCCATCATCATCGCTGTCACCGCCACTGTCACACTCCGGCGTCGACGCCTCACCATTTTGAGAGTGAGAGAGATATGATGAGACACTGAGAGTGAAAAATTGAACGCGTTAATGATAAATTGATTAGAGGAGAACCACAACGGCGCAGTGGGATAGACGGTGGGACACATTGAACAATTTCTTTTGTTTTTATTATGTTAATTTCTTTTATTTTTATTTTTTAGTTTGATAATTCAGATATATATACCATGTGAGTAGGGTGTCTACTGGGTGTTTAAATACCGGGTTTCCATGCATGCGCGTTCATACATATTTAACTTTCAATCGTGACTAAGAGTGGGAATAGGTCAGGCCAGGCTTTGAAAGACCTGAGTCTGACCTACGATTAATTTTTTAGGCCTAAACCTAGCCTACGACCTATCATAGGCTTTTTTTTTCAGTCTGGCCTGACCTTTTTAAAAATCTGACCTGACCTAAAAGCCTATTTAAAAGCCTTATTCATATTAAAATATTTAAATGTTATATTTTACATTTTTTTTAAATAGGCTAAATTAGAAAGTTTTATATAAGGAAAACTAATAAAATTATAATCAAATCTAATATAATAAAATAAATATTATAATAGCCTAATTGATAGGTTTAAAATAGGAAACAATAATATTAATAAATAACATTAATAAATAATAAAAAAAAAATATATATATATATATACGTATACTTTAAAATAGGAAACTATAATATTAATAAATAATAATAAAAAATAACATTAATAAATAATATATATATATAGGCCGGCCTGTCAGGCCTAATAGGCTTTTACATAAGCCTGAAGCTGACCTATTTAAAAAAATAGGCTTTAAAAATAGCCTGAACCTAGCCTTCTTATTAAACAGGCCAGGCTAGGCCATAAGTAGGCCAGATCATAGGCCCCTGTCGGACGGCCTAATCTATTCTTATCCCTAATCGTGACAAACCGGGTGTCCATGTTTATAACAAATTAACAATAAGTGCCAAAAAGATTTATCTTTTACAAAAAATACATATATTCTTTTATCTAAATTAATAAAAATAAGATCGACCGAGAATAATACAATTTAACTTTGTTAAAATAAAAAATAATAAATTTATAAACAAATTTACATCTAATTTAATAACATAATGTTTACAATTATGACAAATTTTATAAATATGACATAAACAAAATTAAAATATAAAATACACATGTCTCCAATAATGTTAAAGATGAAAAAGTCATTAGTTAAATTTGAATTTCACTTAATCAAAATTAATATATTAATCAGAATCAATCAAACACTACAATAAAACGAAAAATCAAACACTATACCGAAATAAAAAATCAAACGTTGCACTAAAATGAACAAAAACTAAAAAATATATATATATATATATATATGTATATACTTATTTAATTAAAAAGAGAGAAAAAAAATTAAAAGAATTGGTTTTAAGCTAAAAATATCCTTAAAATCACATTTCTCTGACCGCTGCCTAAAAGAAGGAGAAAGAAGTTGAGGGCTCACCTATGATAATCTTATCTTAATAATTTATTTTAAGATAAACGAGATTAATACGGAAAATAAAGATAAAGGAGATTAATAGGATAACGAACCATGATAATCGAAGGGCCCCAGCCTTTTTCTCTATATAAGTACATTGAATACAACAACATATCGAGAGAAGCATCAGCCGCAAATACTCAGATATTTTTTTTATTATTAAAATCAAACACATTAATTTGATGGCCCTTCAACAGTACAATTTTTTCCCAACAGATTTCTTCTACCCTCGTCCACAGAAGTCTGCTGCCCCTTTGGAAACTATGTTTTCACCAAAAGAAGAAAATGAGAAACAGAAGAAACAAGTGATGAGTGGAAGAAGCATTATCAAAGTCCCTCCTTCTCATCATGCTCTTTTTTGCACTCCAAATTTACGGTCTCCAATTCACAAGGAATTATTCAAATTCTCCACACAGCCACTTTCTTGGTTAGTTTCGTTAGAAGAAAAGGAAAATAGTGTGCTTTCTGCTCAGAGAGGTGCTTGCAAGAAAGAAAAAGATAATACATATAACTCTTACAAATTGTAACTGTTTGTAACTATTCACTTTTCTATATATGGTCACACATATTGTTAAGAAGGTGAAAACTGAATATGATATAGAGAAAGAGAATGAAAAATGGAAGAAATTCTTTCATTGATCATGAGTAAATTGTTACACAAGCTATATATAGGCTAAGTTGTTATGTAGTTAGTTACACAAAACTAACTAAAAGTAACTAACCTACATTTATTATTAAGTGATCATAACAGATTTTAATACCCTCCCTCAAGCTTAAACTCAATAGATGTTTATCAAATTAAGCTTGGACATGAAAGAATGAAATTTTGGAGGTGGCAAAGCTTTTGTAAGGAAGTATGCCAACTGTGTTCAGATGATGATATAGGTAGTAGCTTCAAAACACCTTTCTGAACCTTCTCCCTGACAAGGTGACAATTGTAACACTCCGAGTTTAAAACACAGCGCGAGTGTATTTTTTTTTTTCAATAAATAATTAAAATTAGTTTTCCAAAATTAATGTCAAGGGAATTAAAATAAAATTTTCATCAGTTCATTTCAAAAGAGAACACCCGGCTTGTGGCCACTAAACAGTATCAAAGTGCGGAAAAGTCATACATTAATTCCCAAAATAAATTACATGTCCCAAAACTCAAGACCCTATACAAAAGTCTAGTCTGATCATGCACTAAGCTACAGTAGCATGGTCTCCACCGTATCCTCTATAAGTCTCGTCTTCAGCCAACCGTCCGTCCTTCTGCATTGTCTATGGATACTCCGTACGTAAAGATCAGGGGAAAGTAACGACGTTTCCGTTGTTAGTGTATCCGTCGGTAGGACGGGTTCGGGTAACATCTGAGGGCAAAGCCCAATTTCCATAATATAATAGCAAGGGTCACCGACCGAAATTAACAAATAATCACATAGCATATATTTCACAGCAACAAATATATACATGGCATATCATATAACAATGATGAAAATAATGATGCTCATTTGAAATTTCATGACATGTATTTTTAAAAACAGCAACCAATTAAAATGGAAAATAAGTTGTAAGTACAGCCAACACTTCAGCATTCACAATCATTCATCAGAAATTCAGTTTTCATAAATTACTCACACACATCACTTTCCAATCATCATCACATAACCCAATCGTGACCCACCGGTCAATCACCCCGATGCAATATGTATATGCTCATGAATACAATATCTTGGAATTACCAAGGTGCAGTCGCTCACAGGCTAGCACTCGTGCAATCGCTCAATAGACCAGCACGTTATACACATACTAGGGTACAGTCGCTCACAGACCAGTACCAGTTCAGTCGCTCACAGACCAGTACCAGTGCAGTCGCTCACAGACCAGCACAATTTCACGAATGGAATAGACCGTCTAATACACGCGGAACTACTCTAAACCCGGATAGAACAGACAGTCTAATACACGCGGAACTATTCTATAACCATCATGGTCGCTACAATTACATGTATTAGCCTCTCACAGGCCAAATACACATAAGTTAAATCCTCGCATGGATAGAATGGACCGTCTAATACACGCGGAACCACTCCGTAGCCCGAGTTGAATAGACCGTCTAATACACGCGGAACTACTCTGACCCCGGATAGAACAGACCGTCTAATACACGCGAAACTATTCTATAACCCATGGTTACTACTTAACTTCGCGGCCCATCACGGTCACCGCATCAACTCTGGGGCCCATCGCGGTCACCACCTGACTATGCAATGCATGAATATGCAGTGTTTTCTCTTCACTGAAAACAGTATGCAAAATCAGAAAAATTCATGCCATCCCATCATATTTCAAAACATCTCAATATAATCAATATCATCATCAACACATCAATGATTAAACAGTCAAGCAATCATTAACAATTCACATTATCTCACAAATTCCATACTTAATCAACTCAAGTCTTTCCATTGTTTCCCCAAACTCTTAAAATTCAAAAAACAGTGTTTAAAACTGAGATTTCTGGAAATTACGAAACTGTATTCGAATACAGCTTCTCTGTATTCGAATACATAAGCCAAAAACAGTGCAAAATTACACTCTCTATTCGAATACAGTCCTCTGGTATTCGAATACAGAGGCGGTCTTAGTGCACAAATCAACATTTTTCACTACATCAGTAAAGTCTCAAAAACTTCATCACCACCACTTCAAAATATCACCAAAAGTCCCATTTTAATTCACCACAAACATTCCCAATATTCCCCAACACTTAGGGTTTACAAAACACTGTTGAAAAACTTGGAATTTTTGAAAACTCGAATCTGTATTCGAATACAGATCCCTTGTATTCGAATACAGAAGCTGAAACTGTAATTTCAACATTCTGTATTCGAATACAACATGCCTGTAGTCGAATACAGAAGCCAAAAACAGAACCAGAATGATCAACATCAGAACATCAGAAACAGAACCAGAATGATCAACATCAAAACATCATCAACAGAACCAGAATCAGAATGATTAACACCAAAATCATCAGAAGCAAAACAGAATGATTCACACCAGAATCATCAGAAGCAAAACAGAATGATTCACACCAGAATCATCATAAGCAAAACAGAATGATTCACACCAGAATCATCAGAAGCAACACAGAATGATTCACACCAGAATCATCAGAAGCAAAAATAGAATGATTCACACCAGAATCATCAGAAGCAAAATAGAATGATTCACACCAGAATCATCATAAGCAAAACAGAATGATTCACACCAGAATCATCAGAAGCAAAACAGAATGATTCACACCAGAATCATCAGAAGCAAAACAGAATGATTCACACCAGAATCATCAAAAGCAAAACAGAATAACTCACACCAGAATCATCAGAAGCAAAACAGAATGATTGACACCAGAATCATCAGAAGCAAAACAGAATGATTGACACCAGAATCATTAGAAGCAAAACAGAATGATTCACACCAGAATCATCAAGAGCAAAACAGAATTATTCACACCAGAATCATCAGAAGCAAAACAGAATGATTCACACTAGAATCATCAGAAGCAAAACAGAATGACTCACACTAGAATCATCAGAAGCAAAACAAAATGATTCACACTAGAATCATCAAAAGCAAAAATCCTTCCTCTGTATTCGAATACAGGGGCTCGTATTCGAATACAAGTTTGAAAACTTAAGTAAAACAGAAGCTTGACTGGCTGTATTCGAATATACACATGTTGTATTCGAATACCCCTTCGAAATCAGTGAAATTTTCCTGAGACTTCAACACATTTCAAACTGTTTCTTTTGAAAAATCAGCACAACTCCAAAACAGTTTTATCACTCTTTTAAACCACAAAACTCAAACTTTTACATCAAACCAGATTTTCCAGAAGGAAACACTTTCATCAGTTTTATATCCTTTTTATTTTGAATTCATCAGCAACACCAGATTTTCATCAACAGAACCGCATGCAAGCATTTTCAGCTTTCTCAAACCATCAGAACATCATGCAAGCATTTCAGTTTTTTTCAAACATCAGAACAACATGCAAAGCATTCAGCTTTTCTCAAACATTAGAACAACACGCAAGCATTTCAGCTTTCTCAAACATCAGAATAACATTAACACATTCAGTCAAACAACAAGCATCACATAGCAGCAAAATACCAACAGAATGCATTTTTGCAATATTCAAAATAGTTTTATGAATATGCTTTTTACTCCTCTTGAGAATAACATGCAATGCATTTTTCAGCTTTCCCCATAAACAAAATAGTATTGGAATCATCACCCAAAACAGCATGTTGCAGATTTTTAAAACCTCAACAGAATGCATTTTCTTTCATCTTTCAAAATGTCATGTAAAACAATTTCTTTTTCAAAACAGAAACTCAAATATAATCACACCTCAAACATACATTTACAGTCCTAGAATGCAACTAGAAAGTGGAAGGTGCCCTTCCCCTTGTTGCGTTTTCTGCTACTGCTCACGTGTATGCGTCGAAAACGGCGAAGCTCCCGTCCTGCGTTCGCTGCTACAAAAGTGGGTTCTCTAGCTCCGTAATGATGTGGGGAACTACTTTTGTACTGGGGGTTTTCTGGTTTGGTGCCTAGGTTTCCAATTAATGGCACTTTTGAGGAACTCTCTTTTTTTCCTTTTGAAATCGTGAACAGAATTCAGAAAACAGAATGGGAGGGAAGGGTGCTGTTACATGCAGCACTGTTACATGCAGTATGGGCAGTGAGAAAGGAGGGATGGTGTTCTGATTTCACCATCCTTCTCACTCCTATTTATAGGCTTGTGTGGTGCCACATCACCCGACACTTGTCTTATTTTCAGCACTTAACCAATCTCGTCGCAATTAGCCGCTAATCCCTTAATTAACTGTCCGTTAATTTAATTACTCGTAATTAAATTAATTTATTCTTCATCCAATAATTTTAATTCATCCTCCAAAATAAATATTTATATATATATATATATTTACTCAAAACATACATATATTAAATATTTCACAAATATCTCCAAAATACACTTAAAATTAATTCCATAATTTTAATTAAAAATTAAGGGTCTTACAACAATCTATATCAAGATGTTTGGTTTGTTCTTGGAACACAGGGTTGGAAGCAATGTGTATTGCACTTTGATTTTCGCAATACAACACAGGAGGCCTAGTGCATTTCACATTCAAGTCTTTGAGCACATATAGAATCCATTGTAGCTCACAAGCTGCAGAAGATAAGGCCCTGTACTCTGCTTCAGAAGATGAACAAGATATGGTAGCTTGTTTCTTGGCACGCCATGAAACCAAGGATTGTCCAATGAAGAAGCATTGGCCTGAAATAGATCGCCTTATATCCAAACAACCGGCCCAGTCTGCATCCGAGTAGCCCAGTATTTGATGTTCTGAACTTCTAGGAAACAAAATGCCTTGACCTGGGTTATTTTTGAGATATCTAATGACACGACAAGCTCCATTGTAATGAACAACAGTAGGAGCATGAAGGAACTGACTTAATTGTTGTGTGGCAAAAGTAATGTTAGGCCTAGTGGTATTTAGATACAATAGTTTCCCAACCATTCTTCTATATTGAGTGACATTATCAAACAGTTTCCCTTTGTCATTGTGTATCTTGATGGAAGTGTCAAGAGGAGTAGTGGCAGGTTTTGAACCAAGTAATCCAGCATCTGTTAAAAGATCTAGACAATACTTTCTTTGAGATAAAACAATTCCTGTTTTAGAATGTGCAACTTCCAAACCAAGGAAAAACTTCAATTGACCAAGATCTTTTATTTTGAATGCTTCATCAAGGATACTTTTGATTCTTTTAAATTCAATCAAGGATGTTCCTGCTAGTATCACATCATCCACATAAACCAATAATGCTGTAAAATCTTTGTTGTTTTGGAATGTGAATAGAGAATAATCAGATGTAGATTGTACATATCCCTCCCTTATGAGTAAATGTGTCAATTTTTCATACTATTTGCGACTTGCTTGCTTCAAGCCATACAAGCTTTTCTTAAGTTTGCATACCTAATTGTTAGCAGCTGTAACACCTTGTGGCATGGACATGTAAACATCTTCCTTTAGATCCCCATGCAAGAAAGCATTATTTACATCAAGTTGATGTAAATGCCAATGTTTAATTGCAGCCAAAGCTAACAAAATCCTAACTATTTTTAGTTTAGCAACTGTGGAAAATGTATCAAAATAATCAAGTCCCTCTACTTGATTGTATCCTTTTGCCACTAAACGAGCCTTATATCTCTCTAAAGTACCATCTGCCTTATGTTTAATCTTGTAAACCCACTTGCTTCCTATAGGTTTCACATTGGGAGGCAATGGCACAATATCCCAAGTACCATTTTCATGAAGTGCATTTAACTCATCCTTCATAGTTAATAACCATGATTCTGATTTGCTAGCTTCTTCAAAGGTTTGTGGTTCAAGACTTTGTGTCACAGACATGCAAAAAGATTTTTGGGATGGAGACAAATGTGTGTAAGAATGGAAAGAGGTCAAAGGATAAAGACTATATGAAGTTTTTGGTTGAGCTGTAAGGGATGATGATGAATTGTTACAAACATAATCACTCAAATAAGAAGGAGGCCTTTTGATTCTAGATGATCTGTCCAAAAGTACAGCATCTAAGATGGGCATATTTGATGAATCATTATCTATGGAAGGAATAGGACTGCTGAGAGGATGATCATCACTAGTATCAATGGTTTCTATTAGGAGGATCAGGATGAGAAGAGGAAGGCTAAGAATTAAGATCACTAGATATAGAATTAGGATGATCATTGATATCAACACTATCATGATGAGACTGACTAGAATTAGGATGAGAAGTAGTGTAAACCCAAGATGACTGCTGACTAGAACAAGTATAAGGCAGAATATGCTCATGGTGAGTAACATTTCTAGACATGAAAATATCTTTTGTATTAAGATCAAGTAAAACAACACCTTTGACACCTTTTCTATAACCTAGAAACACACATTTTCTTGCTCTATTGTCAACTTTGGTTCTATGGGAAACCAAAGTTGATGCAAAAACCAAAGAGCCAAAAACTTTTAATTCATGCAGATCAGCATGATGACCATTAAGGAGAAAATATGGAGTTTTGTTTTGTAAAAGGGGTGTAGGAATACGACTAATAATAAAGACTGCATGAGAATAAGCATAACACCAAAAAAATTTGGGTAATTTTGACTGGAAAAGCAAAGCCCTGCCCACATTCAAAATGTGTTGATGCTTCCTCTCAACACGACCATTTTGTTGAGGGGTTTCAATACAACTAGTTTGATGCCTAATGCCTTTAGAAGCATAAAAGGTAGGCATTATAAATTCAGCACCATTGTCAGACCTAACTATTTTAACATGATGTTTGAACTGGATTTCAACTTGTGGAATGAAGTTTTTATTTGAGATGCTTGGTGTTGGATTTCAACTGGATGCCCTAGCCTAAAATGCCATAGAGCAACTTCTGGTATAATGGAACTAGAGCAATGAGTGTTGATGCTTGGTATAATGGCTTTCTTATTTGAGATGTTTAGGTAATACAGTCCATAAATCCTATTAGCCGAACCAATCATCTTCAGAGAGGTCTGCTCCAATATGATGCATTGAGAGTTATTAAAGGAAACTAAGCATTGTAAATCATGACACAAAGTGGGAATAGAAATCAGATTAACTTGAAAATATGGAACATATAAGACATTTTCTATCATAAGTGTAGGTGAGAAGATGATAGTGCTAGAGTGTTTGGTTATGACATGATGACTATTAGGTAATTTGATTATCATATGAGTGATCTCACTATATGAGTGAAACCAATGAAGTGTTGTGCAAATGTGGTGACTAGCCCCTGAATCAATGATCCAAGTGCCTAGATGAATGGTATAACAGGATGAGGAACAAGAGGGAATCATACCTTGAGTAGTAGGTTTGAATGAGCAAACCTGATTGGAGCTAGCTTGAGCATAACCAAGATTAATGCTAGAAGTATGAATTAACTGTATCAATTTATCAAACTGATCTTGAGTAATGTGAGAAGAACCTGAATTATTTGATGTAGGACTATTGAATCCACCTTTGTCATTAGTTTGTTCATCAACAGAGTCATTTCTTTCAAGAACATGATTGGCTGATCCAGAGTTCCATTTCTGCATATGAGGTGGTACTCCATGTTTCTTGAAACAGTTTTCAATAGTGTGATTGGAACGATGACAAAAGGTGCAATACCTCTTTGTACCCGAGGGAATAGCATGAGATTTGTTCTTGTTCTGAGAATTCTTGCTCTCAGAAGCATAAACAAGAACTTTGGATCCATAAGTGTAAGTAAAACCATTTTATCTCTCATGTTGCAAAACCATAGAAAATATCTTATTGATGGGAGGTAGAGGATCAAGAAGCAAGATTTGAGACTTAACAACACCAAAAAAATCATTGAGACCAGTCAGAAAACGCATAACATGCAGCAAGTTATGATTATTTCGAGCCACACGCATTGCATCACAAGAGCATTTGATACGGCAAGTGCAAACAGGAATTGGCATGTATATTTCTAACTCTTCCCAAAGAATTTTCAATTCTGAATAAAAATCTGTTACCGATTTGGAGTCTTGCTTGAGGGAATAGATTTCTTGTTGAAGTTCTGAAACTCGAACAAGATCACCTTGTGCAAATCGCTCTTTGAGATCGTTCCATACATCCACAGCATTTTCCATGAAAACAAGGGATTGAGCTATTGAGGGATCAATGGAATTCATAAGCAAAGAATGGATGAGCATGTTACAGCGATTCCATGCACGATAGGAAGGATCAAACGTGTCAACTGGAATTGGAATTGCTCCATCAAGAAACTCAAATTTGAGTTTTGCTCCAAGTGCTTTGCGCATAGAACGCGCCCAGGAATGATAGTTTGCTCCGGTTAGAACCGGAGTAACACGAACGGTGGAAGGACCATCGGAGGAATGAACATAATAAGAACTTGATTGGTCCAAGGATGGATCAGCTGGTGGAGGAGGAGGCGCTGCGCGCGGTGGCATGATGAAATGCGGAAGCGAAAACTAGATCAAGGTTGCTTTGATACCATGTTGAGAAGGTGAAAATTGAATATGATATAGAGAAAGAGAATGAAAAATAGAAGAAACTCTTTCATTGATCATGAGTAATTTGTTACACAAGATATATATAGGCTAAGTTGTTATGTAGTTAGTTACACAAAACTAACTAAAAGTAACTAACCTACATTTATTATTAACTAATCATAACAGATTTTAATATATATATATATATATATATATATATTCTTATTTTCTTACGTAAATTTTGTATTAAAAAGGTCTGCTCTTTAATATATATTCCCATAGGAACGTTCTTTTCATGTTTCGAATACATTCTCAATTATATATAATATTCCCATACGAAAGCTCTTTTCTAAATTTTCAGCTGTAAAATATTTTTCTTTCACTTCTTTTGTAATTAATAACGTTCTTTTCATGTTAATTGGATTAATTAATTACATCTCAGATTAAATACATATTTTATAGAAAAATATATGATTATATTTATGAATTTAATTTATATATGTATTCTCAGTATAAAGAATTTTTATATTGTTAGTCAATTATAAACGTTAGATTATTAAATATATTTGACTTTTATTATAGTTATTTTTAAAGTCATATCAATAAATAATTGTGATGTATTCTTAATATAAACTTTTTTACATTGATGATGCTTACAATTATATATTTTTTGTTACTGCTATAGGGTATTCACATCTAAATCGATAAAATAATGCAAACCGAACTAAAAAAATGGAAAATCGGACAATTTAAATAAACTTAAAGTTGTATTGAGATATTATTTACAATTTAAATAGATTGAATTTCTAAATTTTTTGTATTGGTTTTTATTAGAAGCCCAACTTTTAAAATTAAAACACACCTTCTAAAATATTTGAGACATCTATGCATATATACCAATTTTAATATTTATTTATTTTTTATTAGTATTAGATATTGTATTAATCTATTATTTTTTGTATTAATTTTTATTAATAATACATATTTATTTTATTTAATATCTTTTTAGTATTGCATATATTTCAAATGTAATTTATTAATATTATTTCGCAATGTTAATTTTTAATATATTAAATTTTATATTTTGTTATAAACTTATTACTTTAACATAACATTATAATAATAATATTTAAATGATATTTTATAATTATGATTTAGATAATAGAAAATTGATTAAATTTAAACCGTATTAATTTAGATCTGATTGAATTAAATTCTATTTAAAATGTCATTCAAATTAAACCAAATCAAATGTATTTTAATATTTTAATCAAATAAATTTTTGCCTCATTTATCAATTCAGACCGCATAGCAAAAACCCCTATACTACCCTATTAAAATTCAAAGTTCAATCAGATAAGTAACACCTATGTACGGATTGAATCCGAATACTACCTCAGATTATTTGACATTAACTAGGCATTAATCAATTGCACTCAACCACTTCATTAGATTATAATAATTTTACTAGAGTGTATAGAGATACTAATGTGTGCTCTGTCTGCTTTAATTGATAAAAAATATATCAATAAAGTTAAAATAAGAAAAAAAATTATACTAAAATTTAGTATCATTTTATATACAATAACAATGTTTTTAGAATATTTAGTTTATATGGAGAATTAGCTCATCTAGTGTGGGGTATAAGACTCTGTGTGAAGTTTAAAATTAATCTCATGTGGGATAGTAAACTCATCTAAATGCAGCACGTAGCTCATCTGAGTAAATAATTGTGGTGTATCAGACTCATTCATATGAAACATAAGCTCATCTCAAACACATACAACAAAAATAATTCATTTTTAACAATCATCTTCATAAAATCATATTTAGAATATAATATTCCATTTAAATATACAATAACAATAACCATTCAAGAACACATAATAAAACAATCTTTTAAATAATACATATTCAAATAATCATAAAAAATAAAAATAAAAAACGACAATTCAACAAATAGAATATTAAATAAATCAATTCATACTCTAAAAGTGTATTTCATAAAGTCTCATTTTAAATAAAGTTAGGTTTTCGACAAAAAATACCATTCAAGATATCTGACTCTTTTCTCATCCCAAATTCTCAAAATAAATGTATCATGAAAGGGTTAAAGAGTGTGATTACTCACCTATTGAGTCAAAGCTAAGTTAAAATTGACTAAAACTTCTTTGATTAATTTATTTGTTGCTGCCTAAAGGTATATGCTTCTCGTTTTCTAATTTTTGCATTAGTTTATGTGCAACTATGGTGCCTCAGAAATACTATCTCCTATGAATTTTGATCTTAATGGAGATATGGTTTTTTCTCGATTTTATTTGATTCTTTAATACTAGATAATTAGTAATTAGATAACAAAATATTGTTATAATAGTTTTGTTTGTTACTATCTATTGCACATAAGTCATTAACAAACAAAACAACTTCCTATTATATTACTTTATAAGTCTCTAACAAACAAAACAACTTATTATTGTTACCTTATTTTAAGCAAATTGGTTATTGAATTTTTTTTTACCTGTATATACATTTATAAAATACTTAAAACTTTATTTGTCTTAAAATAATATACTAAAAAAATTTCTTATAATAAAATTAAAAACATATCAATAATAATATAATCATAAAAATCTATAAATTAGAATATTTTAAATTTTTGATTTTAAGGTGTTACATTTTCTCCCTTCCTTAAAGAAATTTTGTCCCCTAAATTTACATCTAACTGAATAAAACCAAAACGGCCCAACTGGTGCAAATATAAAGAAGCTTATGTACTTGCACCAGTGAGATTTGGATATAGTTGTATGACTTCTTCCTTTGATTCTGAAGTAACTTTCTCTGGCGTATAGGTCGAGGCTTAAAGATTAAATTATCTTTCAATCGGATTGACTTAGGAGGTATCACGTGTGAATTATCCGACACATATGCTCGGAATTGAGAAACATGAAAGACGTCATGAAGGTTAGATAAATGTGGAGGAAGAGCCAATTGGTAAGCAACGAGCCCTATTCTTTTTAGAATTTGAAAAGGACCTATGAAACGAGAATTTAACTTTTTTTACTTTCATTTACCTTCCCACCCTAGTCTTAAGATTGACTCTCAAGAATACATGTGCTCCTTCTTGAAATTCCAATGGTTTTCTACGCTTGTTAGCATAACTCTTTCGCCTACTTTGCGTTGTACACATTTTTTTCTAATTAGTTGAATTCTATTAGTGGTCTCTTGCACTAAATTAGGTCCTAACAAAGACTTATCCCCAACTTCACACCAACACAAGGGAGACATACAATTTCTTCCATAAAGAGCCTCATATGGTGTCATACCTATACTAGAGTGACAACTATTGTTATAAGAAAATTCTACTAGAGATAAATACTTATCCCAACTTCCACCTTCATGTAGAACAAAAACTCTAAGCATATCCTCAAGAGTTTGAATAGTACTCTATGATTGACCATTTTTCTGTGGATGGTAAGTTGTGCTAAAACTCAGTATAGTACCAAAAGCCCCCTGAAAAGCTTTCCAAAATCTAGAGGTAAACCGCGTATTCCTATCTAATACTATAGAGGTGGGTATACCGTGTAACTTTACTATCTTCTTAATGTAAAGGTTAGTTAGTCTATCTAACTATAGATTGCTCTAATTTGTAGGAAATGAGCTTATTTGGTCAATCGGTCAACTATCACTCAAATTTCATCAAAACCCATACGCGTCTTAGGCAAATCCGTTACAAAATCCCTAAATATCTTCTCCCGTTTCCACTCAAGAATTTCTAAAGGTTGCAACAATCATGAAGGTTATTGGTGTTCAATCTTAACCTTTTAATACATTAGACACAAAGCTAGCTATATCCTTTGTCATTCTTGGTCACCAGTACGTTTTTCTCAAATCCTGATACATTTTAATTATTCATGGGTGTATCGTGAACTTACTCTTATGAGCTAACTCAAAAACATTATCCTTAAGACTCCCCTTATAAGATCCTTAATTTTAAATATTAATTTTGGAATTAATGTCAAGGGCATTTTGGGAATTTTTGTAAATATTTAATATATGTATGTTTTGAAGTGAATATATATATATATATATAAATATTTAATTGGAAGATGAATTAAAATTATTGGATGAAGAAGTAAATTAATTTAATTTCAAGTAATTAAATTAATTGGACCATTAAGTAAGGATTAGTGGCTGATTGCAAGATAATTAAAAAGCTGGAAAATCAGACAAGTGGCAAGTGAGGTGGCACCATGAGAGTCTATAAATAGGAGTGAGAAGGATGGTGAAGTCAGAACACCATTCCTTCCTCCATATTGCTCATATTGCATGTACCAACTCCATCACTCCTCCCATTCTGTCTCCGTTTCTGCTTTCTGCCATTCCTGAACTGAAATTTAAGAGAGGGAAATTCCTTCAAACACCATTAACTGAGAATCTCAGCCTCAAACCTGAAAACCTCCAGTAGTAAAGTTAATTCCCACCTCAATACGAAGAGAAAGAACCCAGTTTTGCAGCAGCAAACTCAGGGATCAGTTTCACCGTTTTTGGACGCGGAAAAGGGAACACAGCAGGAACAAGAGAAATAGCAGAGCACGCTACAACGGTAAGGGCACCTTCCATCTTTTAGCTACATTAGGGCCATAAATTTGTGCTGTTTCAGTTCTGTTTTAAAAGAAAAGCTATTTTCGAAAAATGACATTTTGAGAGAAAATGCATTTTGTTGATAAGTGATTATTCTGATGAGTTGTGTTATTTCTGTGTGAATGCTGGAAAATGTTTGCATGCCATTTTAGTTATGATTAAAATGCATGTCTTAAAACTATTTTGAAAATAGCATTAAAATGCAAAATGCATTCTGTTGGTGCTTGGTGTTCTGTGATGTTTTGTTTGTCATTCTGTTGTGTTTTGAGAAAACTAAACACATGCATGTTTGCTCTGGTGTTTTGGGAAAACTAAATGCATGCATGTTTGCTCTGGTGTTTGTGAACTCTGAGATGTTGCATGTTTGTTTCTGTTGAGTGTGAACACTGAAATGCTGCATGTTGTTCTGATGAGTGAGAAAACTGAAGTGTTACATGATGTGTTGATGGTTTAAAAAGCTGGACAATTCTGATTCTGTTTTGTTCTGGATAATCCTGATGATGTGAATGATTCTGCTTCTGGATGTCTTGTGTGACTCTGATGATAATGATGATTCTGCTTCTGGTTGTTCTGGGTGATCTTGATGATATGATGATTCTGATTCTGGTTGTTTTGTGTGATTTTGGTGGTGTTGATGGTTTTTAAAGAAAAATGGATTTTAAATGAGGAAAGGCTTTCTTGAAAAAGTGTAGAATCTGGTTGATGTTGGCTGTTGTTTTAAAAGAATCAGTTTTGAAAAGGGTTGAACTTTCACTGGTTTTCGAAGGTGTATTCGACTACAGCATGTGTGTATTCGAATACAACCTTCCAGGTTTCTGTTTATTTTAAAGTTTTCAAACCTGTACTCGAATACGAGCCCCTGTATTCGAATACAGAGGAAAGATTTTGGCTTCTGTATTCGTATCTGTATTCGACTACGATCATGTTGTATTCGAATACAGAAGTGTAGTTTTTAGCACTGTCTTCGCATCTGTAGTCGACTACAGACATGCTGTATTCGACTACAGATTCGAGTTTTTCCAGAAACTCAGTTTTTAGCTTCTGTAATCGAATACAAGGAAGCTGTATTCGAATACAGATTCGTGTTTTCCAGAAAAACAAGTTTTAATCACTGTCATGTGAGTTTTGTAGTGTTGAGAAACTCTGAGAAGGTTTAAATGATTTGAAAAGAAGTTTGTGAAAAGGTTTTAAAGAGGAGAGAAAGATGTTTGAAAATCTTTAAGTGCCAGGGGATAAAAAGCTGAATTTTTCAAAGGTTGAACTCCTGTATTCGACTACAGCCATGCTGTATTCGAATACAGAATGTTAAATTTCAGTTTCTGCTTCTGTATTCGAATACAGATTCGTGTTTTCAGAAAATTTCCAGTTTTAAGAGTGTTTTGAGAATCCTAAGTGCCTGGGGAATACTGGGAATGTTGTGGGGAGTTAAAGTGGAACTTTTGATGAGATTTTGATGTAGTGGTGATGAAGTTTTAAAAACATTACTGATGTAATGAAAGAGGCTGAATCTGAACTGAAATCTGCCTCTGTATTCGAATACCAGAGGGTTGTATTCGAATAAAGAGTGTGAATCTACACAATTTTTGGCTTCTGTATTCGAATACAGAAGAGCTGTATTCGAATACAGAAGAGCTGTATTCGAATACAAATTCGTAAATCTCAGGAAAAATCCCAGTTTTAGTTCTGTGTCTGAATTTTTGAGAGGTTGGGAAAACATTTCAAAGTGCGAACGATTAATTTACTGTTAATTCATGATTGTGATGTTGTTATTTATGACTGTGCTGAAATAATTAAATATGATTGAGAGGCATGAATTTCTGTTTTGCATTCTGTTTCTAGAGAAAATGAAACACTGCATATTCATGCATTGCATAGTCAAGTGGTACCCGCGATGGGCCACGGAGTAATGCGCAACCACGTGCTGATCTGTGAGCGATTGCACGAGTGCTGATCTGTGAGCGATTGCACGAGTGCTGATCTGTGAGCGATTGCACTAGGTACTGATCTGTGAGTGATTGTACCTTGGTATATAAGTGTTGGTCTGTGAGCGACTGCACTGGTACTGGACTGTGAGCGTCTGTACCCTGAAATGCGCAACCACGTGCTGATCTGTGAGCGATTGCACTAGGTACTGATCTGTGAGCGATTGTACCTTGGTATATAAGTGCTGGTCTGTGAGCGACTGTACTGGTACTGGACTGTGAGCGTCTGTACCCTGAAATGCGCAACCAGGTGCTGATCTGTGAGCGATTGCACGAGTGCTGATCTGTGAGTGATTGCACTAGGTACTGATCTGTGAGCGATTGTACCTTGGTATATAGGTGCTGGACTGTTGAGCGTCTGCACTGGTACTGGACTGTGAGCGTCTGTATCCTGAAATGCGCAACCACGTGCTGATCTGTGAGCGATTGCACGAGTGCTGGTCTGTGAGCGACTGCACTAGGTACTGATCTGTGAGCGATTGTACCTTGGTTTATGTCAAACGTGCTGGTCTATGAGCGACTGCACGATGTGCTGAACTGTGAGCGTCTGCACTGGTGCTGATCTGTGAGCGATTGCACCCTGGTCATGAGGGCCGTTAATTTGTGCTGGTCTGTGAGCGACTGCACCTTGGTGATTCCAAGAAAATTATGCATGAGCATATATGCATTACATTGTGGGATTTGACCGTTGTGTCATGATTGTTTATATGATGAATGTTGGAAATTAATGCGTGTGAGTGCTGTCCAAAAATCTGATATTTATGAATTTATGTTTGTGTTTTGTTGACGTGTTGGCTGTACTTACTGCATATTCATAATCATTAACTGCTGTTTTGAAAAGGCATGAAAGTCATAAATTTCCAAATGAGCATTATTATTTTCCTCATCATCATAAATTATGTCATGATTAGATGTTGTTGTGCAATACATGCTATGTGAATATTTGTTATTTTCGGTCGGTGACCCCTTGCTATATATTGTGGACTTTGGGCTTTGCCCTCAGATGTTACCCGAACCCGTCCTACCGACGGATGCACTAACGACGGAAACGTCGTTAGTTTTCCCTGATCTTTACGTACGGAGTATCCGTGGACGACACAGAGGGGCGGACAACTGGCTGAAGAAGAGACTTGTAGGGGATACGGTGGAGACCGTGCTACTGTAGCTTAGTGCATGATCAGTCTAGACTTTTGTATAGGGTTTTGAAATTGGGAAATGTAATTTTATTTTGGGAATTAATGTATTACTTTTTCCGCTGTATTTTCTGCACTCTGACATTGTGAACATTTTAAAAATGCCTTATTGGTTATTATTAAATTTCCCGAAATTGAGTACTTATTGATGTGCGGAAAATTTATTTTAATTCCTTTCGAATTAAATCTGGGAAATCATTTTTAATTATTTAAAAAAAAAATGCACCCGCGCTGTGTTTTAAACTCGGGGTGTTACACCCCTCCTTAGGAACAATGATTTTATCTTTAAACAACACGAAACCATAACTATATAAGCTATAATCCTCCTTGTCCACAAGAGAGTGCAATTCTTTATTTTAGAGATGTTATGTTTGTATTATCCCTCTCAAGTTACTACTGATGTCTAGCCTATTCAAATTCAAGCTTAAAGCATTAAGAGACACATCCAAATTTATATCTCTAAACTCCTCTAATAAGCTTGTCTTTTGTACCATCATACAAGCCACGTGTATGGATTTTCTACTTAGAGCATCAGCCACTACATTAGCTTCCCAGGGTTATATTTCAACTCAAAATTGTAGTCCTTAAGAAACATCATCCACCTTATTTGCCTCATATTTAATTCCTTTAGATCAAACAAATACTTAAAGCTCTTATGATCACTAAAAACCTCATATTTCACTCCGTGCAAGTAATGCTTCCAAATCTTCAGAGCAAAAACTACAGTTGCTAATTCAATAACATGGGTGGGATAATTCACCTCGTGTGACCTAAGTTGTCTATATGCATAAGCTACCACTTTTCCTATTTGCATTAAAACATGTCCTAAACCATTTTTAAAGGCGTCACAATAAACCACAAAATTCATAGATGGATCTGTTATAACTAAAACAGGTATTGAAATTAATCTTCCTTTAAGCTCTTGAAAATTATCTTCACATTGTTGGTCCCACACAAAGGTTTTTCCTTTTCTAGTCAACTTGGTGAGAAGAGAGGCTAGACTAGAAAGCCCCTCTATAAATTTCCTATAGTAACCCGCCAATCCTAGGAATCTTCTTACTTCAGTCACTAATTAAGGTAGGGGCCAACTTAATATTGCATCTACCTTACTAGAGTCTGTTGGAACCAAGTTGGTTCTTTCAATCAAAGTTTTGATGTTAACAAAAGTATTTTATGTAAATTGTATTTTGAATTAGAAGAACAAATCAGAGGTTGTGCAAAATCAGAGGATGACACCACCAGAGGAAGCAACCAGAGGATAAAAATGTCACCAGAAGTTTTGGCCAGAGAAAACATCCATAGGGTACCAAAGGATACATCCAGAGGATACGAGAGGATACACCTCCAGAGGATATCATCAAAGGGAAGGAAAAATAACATCATCAGATGATATCTTTCTTGGCCCAGATCAGAAGGAAGCGAAGTCCAGAAGGAGACCTGGTCCAGACCAGAAGGAAGTTTGTCAGAGGGAGACTTGATCCAAACCAGAAGGAAACATAAGTCAGACTTGGTCCATACTTAATCCTTACCAGAAGATAGCATGGTCGTGAATATAAGACTCGGTCCAGACTTAATCCAAACTTGGTCCAGAGCAGAATATAACTGGTCCAAAACAAATGACTTGGTCCAGACCAGAAGATAGCTTGGTCCAGAACATAAAACTTGATCCAGACTTGGTCCAGATCAGAAGATATAATTGTCCAAAACATAAGACTTAGTCCAAATTTAATTCAGATTAATTCCAAACTTAGTCTAGACTTGGCCTAGATCAGAGGATAAATGTCCAGATTAAAAGATCAAATGTCTAGATTAAAAGACCAATGGTCTAAATTAGAAGATTAATGGTTCAGATCAAAGGATCACAAAATGGCACAAATCAGATCACATGGCGCAGAATTGGTCGAGATCAGAGGATCACAAGAATGGTACAGATCAGATCACATCGTCCAGAGTTGGTCGAGATCAGAGGATCACATAATTGGTACAGATCAGATTACATGGTCCAGAATTGGCCGAGATCAGAGGATCACAGAATGGTACAGATCAGATCACATGGTCCAGAGTTGGTCGAGATCAGAGGATCACATAATTGGTATAGATCAGATTACATGGTCCAGAATTGGCCGAGATCAGAGGATCACATAATGGTACAGATCACATGGTCCAGAGTTGGTCGAGATCAGAGGATCACAGAATTGGTATAGATCAGATTACATGGGCTAGAGTTGGTCGAGATCATAAGATCATACAGTCCAGAATTTAAATCATGATGCAAATCAGTGAAGACTTGATTAAATTTTTATAGAAATTTGATCAAAGTATTAAGGAGATTTGATTCAAAAAAATTCACTGAAGACTTGAAGAAATTCGAATGCAATCTGAAGCTTAAAAAGATATGGTTTGAAATTAAAAGAAACAAGATTGGTCAACAGAATTTTCAAAGGCAATCTGAAGTTAAAAAGATACGATTTTTATTTAAGTGAAACAAGATTGGCTAACAGTATTTTCAAAGGAAATCAGAGCAAGATCTATTTCGAATTTAAGCTTGGACAAAGCCCAATTTGCAGCAATCAGCTTTCCAGAAGCAAATTTGCAAAGTTCCAAACTCTTGTAATCAAACCCGATAGTGGCGTAGATTCCTCTTCAATTTAGGGTTGTCAGATTGGTAGAAGAAGACTTGACTTGTAAAGTCAAGGTGTTGTTTTCGTTCCTCAAAATCTTGGGGTTGTCAGGCTGTTTGGGAAGACTGACTTAGAAGGTCAGGTGTTGTAATTCAAAGGTTTTGAATTAGTGGATTAAAGCCTTCAGGATGAAGGGACTGGATGTAGCCAAGTTAATGGTGAACCAGGATAAATTGTTGTGTTCTTATACTGTTATTTTTTCGTTGCTAAGTCTGATTATTTATTAATCAAGTAAATCACATCAACATTCAACGAAACAGCAAAAAGATTCAAAGTTTGGCAAACACAATTCAACCCCCTTCTCGCGTTTGCACCTTTAGAGTCAACTGTTACTCCTTTACTATAGATGGTATGTCCTAAAAAATTTACCTCATCAAGCCAAAACTCACATTTCTCAGGTTTTGCATACAATTTATTATCTCTCAAAACTTGCAATACTATCCTCACATGTTTCTCATGCTCATCCAAGCTACTAGAGTATATTAGAATATAATCTATAAACACCGCAACAAACTTATCTAAGAAAGATCTAAAAATTTGATTCATATAATGCATAAAAATAGCAAGGACATTGGTAACTTCAAAATGCATCACTACATACTCACAATGTATATATCTTGTCCAAAAAGCTGTCTTAGGAATATCTAATATACATCTTGAAAATCAAGATACTATGAAAAATAAATATTTACCCTTTTATTTTTTGAACACATCAATCATATAAAGGCTATAATTTAATATATGTAATATACAAATTTACCATTTTTGCTTTTTTGAACACCATCTAAATAAGGTAATAATTGTCATTTAATTTCAATCAATGCAATTATTACTACTTTTTTGTTCTTTGGTTTTTGTGCTACCCATAAACTTTTATTTATATGACACAACAAATAAAAAGGTTTTACTCACCTTTTTACTAATGCATCTATACTCTTTTTTTATGCATTTCTACGCAGAAAAATATTTATCATTAATCAATTAGTTTAGTAAAATAATTATTTTAATTTAGAATTTTTTATATATCTTCTAAATATAAAGGAGAATAATTTTAGTATATTAACTATAATATATTATAAAAATCATACACGAGATGAATGTTTGTCAATGAAGATATCGTTAAAATTAGTGTTTTTTTATATTGTTTTCATAAAAATGAGATCAATTATAATACATTAACTATATTTTTTTTTCACATATCAACTTTTTAACATTCTTTGATAAAAACAAATCACTAAAGAAATAGTTGTAGCATACAATTTATAAATAGAATAAATGTTTGTCACTAATTAGTTAGTTTAATCTAGTTTATTCTCAATATCTTCTAAAAATAAATGAGAATAATTTTAAATACTAATTATAATTTATTATAAAAATTATATACAGGAAAAATGTTTGTTACTAAAGAAAATTAGACTCGAGTGTACAATTCATGCCGGGGACAAATGGTTCTCTTTAGTTTAATTTTGTGTTTTTTATATGCTATAAATTAAAATGTAATAATTATAATATACTAATTATAACGAGAATCAATTATAGTACACTAACTGTAGTTTTTCACGCTTCGATTTTTTCACGTTGTTTTTCTGAAAAATGAATCACCAAAGAAGCCACACTACAACATGAATTTCATAAATGGAACAAATGTTTGTTACTAAATAATTAGTTTAATTTAGTATTTCTTTTTTTATTTTTTAAATAAAAATGAAAATAATTATAATATACTTATTATAATTTATTAGAAAAATCATACATGCAAATGTTTGTTACCAAATACTTCGTTAGAATTAGTGATTTGTTTAATGTCATGAACATAAAAATGAGAACAATTATTGTTAAGACAAAATCTCAATTAAATTGTTTTGATGTAAACAAACAAAGATTAATTAAGGACTCTAATTATGATTCTAAATAATGTGTTATTTAACATGTGCTTTTGAATATGATAATCCAATATAGGTACTAAGCAAAAGCAAGCAAAATCAGTTTAAGGAAAAACCAAAAAATGAATTCCCAGAAACCAAGAACGTTCTTGACATATTTCTGGAAAACCAAGAACGTTCTGCACGTTTTTCATTTCATCAAAGAAGTTCAAGTCAACTTTTAATACAAGGAAAGATTCTGCAAATTTCGAATGAATTTCTAGTACATCTACAAGGAATGTACAACTCTCATATTAGCAAAACAAATACTCCAAAAGATCAAAGGAGAAAAGATATGACTTAAGGCAAAATGACATAATTATTCAAGATCAATTATTCTCCATGTTCAAGAACATTCTCCGGCTTGTGTGATACAAACCAAGAACGTTCTTGAAACTGAAACTTCAACATCACTTTGAGACATATTCTCGTGACAAAGAGACCTTTAGAAACTATCCAAATAAAATGACAGATAATGCATCAAATCAGAAAGTCTTGCCGTCAAAAAGGAGAAAAGTTTCAGTCAAAAGTCTTGTTTAGAAATCTAATTATTTTAATCTGACCTTTGACCAAGGGAACCTCTCCAACGTCATATTAAGTTGTCATGGACCTCCTCAAAGCCTATAAAAGGAACTCCAGAGCTTAAAGTAAAAAAAAAGACATTCAAGTGCTAAGAAAAATCATTGATCACTTACATTCATACTTGAAAGTCTCACAAAAGAAATCAGTAACATTCATTCACAAATCTATTGTTATTAGCTTATTCAAATCTCTTGTAAAGAATCTAAACCTCAAACAAGTGTTGAGATAAATCGGATTCAGTCAAACACTCTAAATCATGATTGTGTAAACTCAAGACTATAAGAGTTGTTTATAGTTTGAGTAGTTTGTGAGAAAATCCTTTTATGGTTAAAAGGTGAAGTGTAAAATCCTCTCAAGACTGATAGGTGACCTGATTGAACTCCTTTTTGGGTGGAAAGGATAGTAGTTTGTAACAAATCAAGGTTGATCTGAACTAGGTGGTATATAACCAAGAAGGTTCTTCGTTTGAACACTTAGTGAAAAATCCAACGATTGTGAGGACTGGACGTAGCCCGAGTTGGGTGAACCAGTATATATCATTGTGGTATATCTCTTCCCTGTCTCTATTTACTTTCAGTGTTTCGATTATTAAAGTTAAATAGACAAGTTGATTTTCGTTTTTAACTAACCAAGAACGTTCTCTGTTTTCTGTTTTCACAACCAAGATCAATTTTGAGTTATTTTCTTAAATTTTAACAGGGAATTTTTAAATAGGCAAATTTACAATTCAAATCCCCTTCCTTGTAAATTGACATAGCTACTTCAATTATACTGCATTAACTATAACTTTAACACATAGAGGTGGGAATAGGTTGCATCAAGCTAGGTTTTGCTAGACTTGAGTCTGGCCTGTCAAAAAAATCAAGGTCTAAGTCTGGCTTGTGGCTTATTGTAACACCTCGAGTTTTTAAACAGCGTGAGTGTATATATTTTTTTATAACCAAAATCAATCAGAAAATTTTCCAAGTAATTCAAAAGAATTAAAAGGAAATAAAATTGAATTAAATCATTTCATTAAATAGTACGTCGTGTTTCAATTGATGAACGTAATTAAATAATTACATCATAATTGTAACTAAGTAATTAAAATTTTGGGAATTAATACTTCTAGTATAAATAAAAGATAAAACATCACAAAAGACGGTGTCATAACTTCTCAAAAAAATATCAGAGTGCGGAAAAGATGAGCGGAAAAGAGATACAATAATTCCAAGATAAATAATTACATTTCTCGAGCTCAAAACCCTATACAACAAGTCTAAAAACCCTATACAACAACCCTATACAGTAGCAAGGGTTCCCTCTGCATCCCATACAAGTCTCGTCTGACTCCGCAGCTCACCTCGATGTGACGTCCTCCTCCTCATTATATAGGGAAGGATCAGTCTCCTCCGAAGTCAGATCTATCCACGATCTGGGTCTCTTCGGCGGTGCTGGAATCTCAAAACAATCATCTGATGTCCTAGATGGACCCAGAATATCAACTGCTGCTAGTGTCTGTCCTTTATTCTTCTCTCCCGCCTCGGGTTCATGCACATCCCCTCCAACTATCGGGTTAGGAGTCACCACACCCACTGTGGCCTCCGTCTCAATCCCTTCAGTCGGATCCTCCGCGTCCGCAAAAACTATGTACTCTTCCAATATCAATTTGGAAGGTACCAGAAAGTCAATCTTCGCGTGGGTGTGCTCTACGTAATCCACTACCCCGTTGGTCCTGCAAGTCCTCGCCATCCTCCCCGTGTAATTCGCTCTGCTTGAGACGGGGTCGTATACCCAAGCAGTAGGCAAATAGCGGTCAAGGAAATCTAGCGATGTTTCTGTCGTCTGGGTACCCACCGGTGGTACGGGTTTGGGGGGCATCTGAGGGCAAAGCCCAATTTTTCCACAATAATAGTAAAGGGTCACCGACCGAAATTAACAAATACCATATAGCATTTATGTCAACAATAACAAGTATATTCATGGCATATATAACAATGATGATAAATAAGGATGCTCATTTTTGAAATTACATGACATTATACATTTGCAAGACAGCAACCAAATTAATGTGAAAATCATGTTGCAAGTACAAATATCAATTCAACAATCACAACAATTCATTGGAAACTCAAATTTCATAAGGTACTTACACCCATCAATTCCCGCTCATCAACTCATATTGAAATATAACTCACAGTCAACCACCCCATGCAATATGTATATGCCAATGTTCATAATTTCTTGGAATAATCAAGGTGCAATCTCTCACAGACCAGCACACGTGCAGTCTCTCACGGACCAGCACGATTTTCGGATTTTGAATGGACCACCACGAACACGCGTCCATTCCGTAGCCCGGATAGGATGGACTACCACGAACACACGGCCACTCTACAACCCATCACGGTTACTACATTTACGTGTATTAGCCTCTCACAGGCCAAATACACAGAAGTTAATTCCTCGCACGGATAGAATGGACCACCACGAACATGCGGCCACTCTATAACCATCATGGTTACTACTTAACTTCGCGGACCATCACGGTTACCGCATCAACTCTGTGACCCATCGCAGTCACCACCAGACTATGCAATGCATGGACATGCTATGTTTTCTCTTCACTGAAAACAGAATGCAAATGCCAGCTGGAAGTCCAGCCACTCCATCACCTCCTCAAACCATCTCAAACTATCTCAACAATTTCATTTTCATTACATCAATAAAGAATTCAAGAACCTCATCATTACAACCTCAAACCATCTCAAAACTCTATTTTAATTCATCACAAACCTTCCCAATGTTCCCCAACTCTTAAAGTTCATAAACCAATGTTTAAAACTGGAATTTCTGGAAATAAATCAATCTGTATTCGAATACAGCTTCCTTGTATTCGAATACAGAAGCTAAAATAGTGAAAAATCAACATTTATCACCACATCAACAAAGAATTTAAGAATCTCATCTTCACCACCTCAAACCATCTCAAAAACTCCTTTTTAATTCATCACAAGCCTTCCTAATGTTTCCCCAACTCTTAAAGTTCATAAACCAATGTTTAAAACTAGAATTTTTGAAAAGAAGCAATCTATATTCGAATACAGCTTCCTTGTATTCGAATACAGAGGCAAAAACAGTGAAAAATCAGCATTCTGTATTCGAATATGAGGCTGTCGTAGCCGAATATAGATGCGAAGTCAGTGGCAAAAACATCAACTTTGTATTTGAATACAATAGGGTCATATTCGAATTCAAGAACCTCATCATTACAACCTCAAACCATCTCAAAACTCTATTTTAATTCATCACAAACCTTCCCAATGTTCCCCAACTCTTAAAGTTCATAAACCAATGTTTAAAACTGGAATTTCTGGAAATAAATCAATCTGTATTCGAATACAGCTTCCTTGTATTCGAATACAGAAGCTAAAATAGTGAAAAATCAACATTTATCACCACATCAACAAAGAATTTAAGAATCTCATCTTCACCACCTCAAACCATCTCAAAAACTCCTTTTTAATTCATCACAAGCCTTCCTAATGTTTCCCCAACTCTTAAAGTTCATAAACCAATGTTTAAAACTAGAATTTTTGAAAAGAAGCAATCTGTATTCGAATACAGCTTCCTTGTATTCGAATACAGAGGCAAAAACAGTGAAAAATCAGCATTCTGTATTCGAATATGAGGCTGTCGTAGCCGAATATAGATGCGAAGTCAGTGGCAAAAACATCAACTTTGTATTTGAATACAATAGGGTCGTATTCGAATACAGATGCGAATACAGTGGCAAAAACTGCAATCCTGTATTCGAATACGACAGGGTCATAGCCGAATATAAATTGCTAATTCAGAAGCAAAAATCACTCATCTGTATTCGAATACAGAAGGTCGTATTTGAATACAAGTTGAAAACTTTGAATAAAAACAGAAACTTGGCAGGCATGTATTCGATTACACCAATGTTGTATTCGAATACACCTTCGAATGCAGTGATATTTCTAGAAACTTCAACACGTTTTCAAACTCTTTTCTTTGAAAAACCAACACAACACCAAAACATAATCACGATTTCTTTGAAACCACAACTCAGAACATTTTTCATCAATAACAGATTTTCCATAAAACACCTCCACCTATTTTAAATCCTTTTCTTTGAAAACCACCATCAACACAACAGCAACAGATTTCCAGAACAGAATCACAGTTTTTTTTAACCACCAAAACCAATTCACAGCATCTTAAACCACCAACACCAGAATAACCTCACAGTTTTCTTTAACCACCAAAACAGAAAGTCAACCACACCATAAAAACGATTTTATTCACCCCAAATAAAACCATAAAAACATTTTCCACTCAGCAACGAGTCAACAACACCAGCAAAAACTTTACCCTAAAAAATAACCACAAAACAGAACAGTCATTTTCAAACATTTGCATTTTGATCATCCTCAAAACAACATGCAAAGCATTTTCCAGTATTCCCACAAACAAAACATCATTGATGTATCAGCCAAAACAGCAAACATCACAGATCATCAAAACATCAATAGCATGCATTTTCATCATTTTTAACAACATGCAACAACAGTTTCCTTTCCAACCAGAAAACTCAAATATAATCACACATTAACATGCATTTACAGCCCTAAATGCAATCTAGAAAGTGGAAGGTGCCCCTTACCTATGTTACGTTTTCTGCTCTTGTTCACTTTATCGCGACAAAAGTCGGCGAAATTCCCGTTCGCGTTCGCCGCTACAAAAGTTAGTTCCCTAGCTCCGTAACGATGAGAGAAACAACTTTTGTTCTGAACACTTGCTGGTTCGGCGCTTGGATTTCCAAGTAATTTGACTTTTGAACAACTCTTTGATTATTACTAACACAGAAAACAGAAAGAGAAGAGAAGAAGGGTTCTGTCGCATGCAGTAAGGAAGGAGGGAAAATGTATTTTCTGCCTTTGTTCTTGCTACTCCCTCATATATATAGGCACATATGTGCCACCTCACCCAACACGGTACTTATTATAATATTGTTTGACCATCAGGTACTTAACCACTCTCGTCGTAATTAACAGATAACATCTTAATTAACTGTCCGATAATTTAATTACTCGTAATTAAATTAATTTACTCTTCATCCAATAATTTTAATTCAACCTCAAAAAATAAATATTTATATATATATATATATATAAATATACATATATTAAATATTTTACAAATATTCCCAAAATACACTTAATATTAAATCCATAATTTAATTTTAAATTTAAGGGTCTTACACTTATCATAGGCTTACTTTTTATGTCTGAGTCTGACCTTGATAGAAGTCCGGTATGGCTTGTTAGCCTACTTAAAAGCCTATTTTATTTTAACATTTTTTAATAAGTAATCAAACATATCTTTAAATAGATTAATGAGTTAATATATCAATGAAATTAAGTTCTATTTTGATATTTAACATCACATTTTGAAGAATATGACTTTATATACATCCTATTTAAATTATATTTTATAATAATTCATTTAAATATGTCAAAAAAAAATTAAGGTTAATATGCGTAAATTACTAAAAGTTGAATATATAACAAAAAAATCAAAATTTAATATAATAATTATAGTAGTAAAAAAATATTATTTATATTCATTTAAATAGGCCGGCCTAAAAAGCTTATTATGTGGCATGTAGCTTGACCTTTTTAACTAAATAGACTTTTTTAGAAGTCTTCGCCTTATCTGTTTAAGAAAAATGTCTAGTTTGGCCTACGTAAGCTAGGTCGTAGGCCCCTATCGGACAGTTTGGCTTATTTCCATCCCTATTAACACATCAATGTTTTGATGTTATTTTTAGCTTTTATTAAAATATGGCACTAAATAAACAATTGTAACTTACAATTTACACACAAGACAAATGTTTGTAATTAACAATTAGTTTAATTTAGTATTTTATGAATATCGTCTTTATATAAATGAGAATAACTATAGTATATAATAAAAATCATAAACGGGACAAATATTTGTAATTAAAGATATCGTTAAAGTTAATATTTTTGATTTTGTCAACATAAAAATCAGAACAATTACCATAACTTTACACATCAATTTTTCTATGCTCTTTTTATGAAAACGTGTCATGCTGGACAAATTTTGTTGCTAAAAATTTGTTAAAAAAAATTTTCGTGGACATAAAAACAAAAACATTTATAATACACTAGCTATAATTGTTTTTCACATAATTATTTTGATGATTTTTTTAAAACTAGTTAACAAAGAAGCAGTTGAAGTGTTCAATTCATATACGAGACAAATAATTCTCCCTTATTAATTATTTTAATTTACTATTTTTTATATGTTCTGAATTAAAATATGAATAATTATTATAATATACTAATTGTAAAACCATACACAGGACAAATATTTGTCAGTAAAAATTAGTTAAATTTAATATTTTTTTAACATCACACCATAAAATTAAGAATAATTATATTATACTAACTATAGCTTTTTCATGCTTCAAGAAGCTGTAAGAACGTACGATTCATATACAAAACAAATGTTTATCATTAATTAATTAGTTTTACTCATTAACTTTTTGACATTCTTTTTATGAAAACAAGTTACTAAAAAAACAGTTATAGCGTGAATGTAAAAATAATTAAATGTAATTTGTATTCAACTAATTGTTTTATTGACTATGAATGTATCGGACTAAAAAGTTGAACGTATGCGAATGCCTGTTTTACTAATTATATAAAGTTATATCAACGAGGTCCCTTTTGTTGTTTCAAAATAGTTCCTTATATTATAAAAGTTATACCAATTGAATCAAAAATAAAAGTTATACCAATATATAGTCATTTTATAAATTAAAAAATTAACTAAATAAGGAACTACTACAAATGTAGTTTAGTTTTTTTTTTTTTACTAAAAAGCAAGGGTCGTATTAAACATGAAGATTCACTAACCAAACATTAACAATCACATATCACAAATCTTTAAAAGTATACTAACAGCTGAATAAAAAAGCGTGGTACAACTATAACTGACCGTTGACTATATGGTAGGAACGGGATTTTTTTTCCATGAAATTCAAAAACTTCATGCCCCTTCTAGAAGGAACCTTTGTTTGAATAAAATCACAAGGCCCAAACCCTTTTATTTCTATATATAAATAACATTAACGGCGACATATTTGGTTTATTTTTCTGTTATTAACAAAAAACAACATTGATTTGATGGCCTTTCAACAATACAATTTTTTCCCCACAGATTTTTTCTACCCTCGTCAAGAGACTTGTTTTGCCAATTTGGAAACTTCTTCTACAAACCCAATTGTAAAGGTGGTTCCTTTGCAAACTCCGAAAGGTGAAAATCATAAGCAACAACCTAGCAGAAGAATAATGAAAGTTCCTCCTTACCATGCTCTTGTTGGCATTCCCAAGTGGCAATCTCCAATGGACAAGAAACTATCCAAACTATCCACAAAGCCAATTTCTTGGTTGATTTCGTTAGAAGAAATAGAAGAAGAGAGTTGCTCCTAGAAAAATGATTTTTTCCTTTCTTTCTTTTGTCATCATGTATACACGAAATTATTCCAGCACATCAGTAAATTATTAGCCTTCACCTTTTTGTTTATGATTTTTTTGTTTTGAAATTTTGAATTATATTTGAGGAGATTCTATTACATGTTTTGTTAGGCTTAACTTCTCACCCTCTTTTATACTTTCACAAGCATTTTGTCTCTAATGTAGCAGCTCTCCATTTACAGTTTAAATAAACTCTGCAATTTTTTTTCCACATGTTTTCTTTCTACACAAGGTAATGAAAATACAAACAGTCGAAAGGCCAACAAATTAATATTGTAATCTACAACAAGGAAAGCCGTAGAGAAAAATCCTGCACACCTAAAAGTAACTTCCTCATTAAGACTCAAATTTCATCCTCTTCAAATGGATCTCTTTCAGGGTAGTCACCAACCTGGAAAGAATTTGTAGAGATACAAAAATCAGTGTTTTTCGGACAAATATTATAAAATATGAAAATTAAAGATACTTTTTGCCACTAATGATAAGTAGGACCTATTGAAATTTCCCCTTTGCCTTATGTTTATTTAATCTCAATATCATTACAGTTTTAAAGGTTAGAAATTCTAATTTTCCAAAACCTTATTATCTCAAAGATGAACTTAAAGCACCTATGTTTTCAAAACTAAAGCAATTAAATAATCATATGAAAGCAACAGAACTTGTTGCATCTTGCAAATGTCTCTGGTGTCACTGTGTCAGATATTTGTTTCCACAATACCACTAATGGAAACATTGAAAAATATCAGCTATGCCAAATATCAAGAAAAAAATATATTAATGGCTGGAGGCAAAACGCAAACATCTATCCCAAGAATATCAGCCAATGGAATAAAAGCTATGCAAATGATAATATATGCCGTAGTGTGTACTTTGCAAGAAAAAAGCAGTATGGTACAATTTTAGATTTGGGATTCATGCATGTAGTTTTATTTCTGTTTTGCTCTTGGTCCTTTTGTGTTTAATTCTTGTGTTAATGAGGATTCCTTGTGCTCCCACTTTTTCCTTTTTAATGTTATGAGGGAAAAAAATCATGAAACAATGAAAATATCCTGATACTAAGGGTGTGTTTGCGAGTTGGGTTTTGGAGAAGGTTTTGGATGACTAAGTCTATATTTTAATATATATTTGATATTATTTTAAAAATTGAAAGAACAACATAATATATGTGCATATAATATCATGTTGATTTTTTATGTTTTTTAAAATATCAAAATATACATTTAACCCTCCAAAAACTAACTTGCAAACACAGCTGAAGGACTGCTACAACATGGTTTTCAACAAACCTTCACTTTATCCGGCCTAATCATTCCACCGTGAGATGGAGGGCATTGGAAGTAGCGTACTCCTTTGACCCTGTAAACCAAGGAAAATTCTGAGATAAATGTAGGCATAGTTGATGTTTTTGATTGCAAAAAAAGAACATGATAGTTTTATTAACATAGATGACTTTGTCAGGAGTTGATCGATTTGCATATCAGATAGAAAGATGGTAATTTTACTTACATGCCATCGTGTTTTCCCAAGGGTTCATCATATTGAACTCCAACCCAAAAACCAGGACCCAATGGTTCGGCCCGACCAACAAATTTTATAACACCTCTTTTTGCTCCAGGTTCAACTTCACATCTGGATCCTACCTTAATATTTTGGAAATTGGAGAGAGGAGAATAACAACAGAGCAAATTTAAAGAGATTCAATTAATAAACACCAGACAAATTGATTGACATTACAATAATATGAAAAATAAAATATATAATATATTCCTTATACAACAAAACAAAAATGCAAAAACACATTCAAGAAAACCACACATTATTGAAGGCTCCAAAAAATAAGCACCATTCGTAATTCATCTAAATATTCAAGTAACTGAAGCTATAGTATAATGCTCACAATCGATATCATATCACTAGTCAAACCCATTTGATAATATGACTAGCAATTGATACTCGATACAAATTGATACCTGCGAAACATTATATCCAACTTACTGTTAAAAAAAGTTCAGATTCAAACAGGCAATATGGTACAAGTTAATCCCATCCTAACACCATATTCAAGTTAATCCCCCTTCTTTTCTTAAAAATGCACGTCTCCAGTTTCTATTGAAACCAAACAAACAAAATACTCTTATTTTCTTTCATTCTTCAAGGGAAAAAGTTGAAAAATGAAAAAACCCAACATGGATAAGAAATTATATCATAGTGAAGTTCCCAAGCAGTCGTTCTTTTTATTAAAATCTTTACCATTTATTGTTCAGTCCAAAAATCCTTGATCATATTTTACAAAACCAGCTCTTTGTTGTACTAAATCACTAGTTTTACAAGGCAATACCAAAATCATCATGCAAAAATGTGAACAAAGTATCATAGTTTAATGATTTCAAGGATTCAGGTTGTTGAGTCTTGTGCATTATTTCAGCTGTCTTGGTGAGCTATCTTATGTACGCATCTTGTTCATTGCCTCTCATTCATGGTTACTCTTTCCTGCTATGGTTTTTAGGTCCTGTATGATGTAAAAGTTCTATTAAGTTTATTTGTTGTTAGCTTTCCACAATCCAATAGGATTTGGGGCTCCAAACTTAAAGGGCACCAACATTTTTTTAATTATTGAGCGACCCATTTTGTGACCCGACCTGATTTTTTTTCTACCTAATGGCACGCAATACCCTATGGAAGGTGGCACTTATGGGTAGCGGCGGCGGCAGCGAGGATAGTTTGAGTGAAAAATCAGAAATAGTCAACAATGCCGGCAGTGTTGGTTTAGGCAGCGGCGGCCCTGGTGGTGGCGGCCTAGGCAGTGGCAGCCCTGGCGGCGATGGCGGTTGGAATGGTTTATCTAACAATGGTTTTTCCAATTTTTTTGACCATGAGGGAACTTCTAATGCTCTCAAGGTTGAAGTCAAGAAACTCAATGGAAAAAATTATGTCGATTGGTCCAAAACCGCAAGATTGATATTAAACTGGTTTACTCAGACACATGATTACTCAGAGACTTTTGCTCCAGTTGCCAAATTAAACACTATTAGAGTTCTCTTATCCTTGGCGGTGAATCTAGATTGGTCTCTTAACCAACTTGATGTAAAAAATGTTTTTCTGAATGGTGATTTGGAGGAGGAAGTATACATGGATAGTCGACCTGGGCTTTGATGATAAGTTTGGTTCAAATGTATGCAAACTACAAAAATCCCTTTAAGGTCTCAAGCAATCCTCAAGGGCTTGGTTTGAAAAATTCACTCGGTCGGTTAAAAGGCAAGGATATATGCAGGGGCAATCAGACCATACTTTGTTCATGAAGTTCACTAATGTTGGTAAAATTGCAATTCTAATTGTATATGTAGATAATATTATTCTCACAGGAGATGACATTGTTGAGATGGAAAGAATGAAGAAAAATTTGACAAAAGAATTTGAGATCAAATACTTAGGTGCGCTTAAATCAAATACTTAGGTGCGCTTAAATATTTTTTTGATATAGAAGTTGCTCGCTCAAAGGGAATTGTTGTTTCTCAAAGAAAATACATCCTAAATCTCTTGGAAGAAACTGGGATGAGTGGGTGTAGACCAGCAGATACTTCTATAGAATTAAATGCTAAAGTTGGGAGAAAGGCAGTGTTCCTGTTGATATTGGAAGATATCAGAGGTTGGTTGGCAAACTTATTTACTTAGCCCACACTAGACCTAACATCGCTTTCTCTGTGAGTGTTGTAAGCTAATTCATCCATTCTCCCTATGAAGAACACTTGGAGGCAGTTTATCGGATGTTAAGGTACGTGAAATCCAATCCTGGAAAGGGTTTGTACTTCAAGAAAACTAATGACAGATAAGCCTCTATATTTACAGATGTTGATTGGGCAGGATCAGTTACTCATAGAAAATCTACTATTGGATATTGTGCCTACTTTTGGGGAAATTTAGTCACTTGGAGAAGTAAGAAACAAGGGGTTATTGCTCGAAGCAGTGCAAAAGCCGAACTCATATCAATAGCTCAAGGAATCTGTGAACTTTTGTGGATTCGTAAACTCTTGAACGAACTGAAAATGCAAGTTGACTCACTCTTAAAACTGTTCTATAATAGCAATGCAACAATAAGTATAGCTCACAACCCTATACAACATGATAGAACCAAACACATTGAGATTAACCGTCATTTCATAAAAGAAAAAATTGATGTTGGAATTATATGTCTGCCATTTGTGACTTCTAATCAACAAACTGCTAATATCTTGACAAAAAGTTTGGCAAGACCCAATTTTGAGCGACTTATAACCAAGTTGGGCATGACAGATATCTATGCACCAACTTGAGGGGGTGTTGAAGAATCAAGGGAAATCAGATTTGATTTTCTTTTATTTTATATTATTTTGTTTATTTTTATTTTTTGATTATGTCATTATTACTCAGTATTAATATTGTAATTTTTTTTCCTATATAAACAACTTAGGGCAGTAGTAATAAAACATGAAAGTAATCTGGCTTTTACTTTCTTCAGTACTAAATAGCGTATCACAAAGCTATAGTAATTTGTTCAAATTCCACTATATTAAAGCACAATAACACTGCTATAGTGGCTATTTAACAACACTGTTCTACTGGTAGTCAAACTTTTTGGGATAATTGGTCCTTGACATTTGTAAAATTGTAAGTTAGATTTTAGATTGAGGAAGAATATTAGAATGTAAGATTTCTATTATTTTAGGAGTTCTATATTTTAGTGGTCTTATTCTGGTAGGCTTATACTGCTTTTACTACATTGATACATGACCGAATTAGAATTTTAAATGAAAAAGATTTATAAGTTCGTGTTTTACTCTTATTTATCAACAAATCTCCTATCAATCTAACCTTACACTGCCCTTTGTATTTTTATACAACTTTCAACTAGTGTTGTTAATTGCAAATTGCAGGAAAAAAAAAAAGATTGCTCAAATTCTGCTACACAACAGTGGTATAGCACCACTATAGCCACAATTTGTCAATATTTTGTATTGACTAGCATATCACATAGCAATAGCGATTTGTGCAAATTCTGCTACTCTATAACGCTATAGTTATAGCAACAATTTAACAACACTTTTTAACCCTAACCACTGAAACCTTACTATAACTTCGACAACTATACTAAAATAACCTACACAACAATTATACTTGAAAGTAAAAGAGAATAAAGAGCATAGACATTACAACTGACAAACCTTTATATTAGCACATATGTCTTCCATGTAGGTGTCTGGTGTCTGCGTAGTAAATGCCAAATTAATGAAAGTGTCCATTACCCAAAAGCTACCACATGGAGAGGACTAGTACAGCAAGCAAAGCAGGATAAATGAATCAAATGCTTACCTTTACTTCAACAGTCGATGGAACTTGAGAAGTTAACTTCTCCCTATATTTTCTGAAAGTGTCTGCTATAGCATAGTGAGAAAAAAAAAAACATATGATAAGCTTCAAGAACCCAGTATTGAACAAGAAAGGTATGTGAATAAGCCTTAAGCAGGTATTTTGAAAAAGTCAACATAATTCTTTTATTGGATTGAAATATAGTGATTTGATTGAATAACTTCTAATCGATGAAATAGCTACAATTTTTTATTTAAAACAAAAACAAATGCACAAATAAAGAAAGGGTAACATCATAATTTTACAGACTATGACTAAATTCACACTTCAAGCTGATTCTGCCCTCATATATTTACCAAATTACATTTTATCTATTAAGACTTTTGCTAACATGTATCCTATGAATAAATATAGCATCTATTACTCTTCAATCATGATTATTAAAAGATGACCACACCCATAGTGACAAACAGTGGTTTAATTAGTTATTTATATCAAAATAACATCAAACACATGCATGCTTAACCTCTTGAAAGAAGTTACAAATAAAGATTTTTTTTTTGGCTGGGGTGATAGATAGACATGCCTCCTCGCTTATTATATGCTTCTTCAGAAATTTCGTATTTTTCCACCAATGAAGTATCTTCCAACCATCCACCAGATGTAACAGATGCTGGATCAAGATCAATGACATGCAAATGAAACCTGTCACATCACAGCCCACAGGGAATAAAAAGTAAAAACACTAAACAACAAGATTGTTGAACAATAAAACCATGTTGACTACATCAAATAACAGTAGTAACAGTAGTTGCAAAGCAAGACAGATGTAGAAACTATAAAGTAACAAACTGCTGCTTGCAAACTCAATAAAGTAACAACTAACAAACACGTAATGCATTTGAGAGAAACATTCCATTGAAAACATAACAACCACATAAACCCAAACACCAGGAAAAAAGTAATTTATTGGTATAGAACCATCATATCACATAACTTATGCAAGTGTGCTCGTACTAGACTCTTAACTTTTTAGGAGTACTAGCAACACACTCTTTGACACACATATTTCAACACACTCTTCTATTTGTTGAAATTCACATGGATCCCACTAGATTATATGGGTTCCATTTAAATTTAGTGAACTCTCATGAAAGGCAAGGGAGAACCGCCAACCCCGAGAGCTTAAAATGAAATTTATGTATCACCTGCTAAAGTGGAAATTCCAAACATGAACTCAAGTTAGAGCTAATGTAAGCGGAAGGTCTAACAACCTCTCTGCTGGCTGTGTATACTGTATATTATAATACACCAACCCAACTAAGCCAAATAATTAAATAACAAGATCTTGTTTATTGGTATCTATTTAGTGTAGTATATATGTTAGATGATTAGTGTAAGGAACACTCTTTTTCCAACATTCACTCGTGAAATTCATATGAGTCTCACTACTTTATATGGAATCCATTTTTAAAGAGTAAGACCCACGTTGAATTTACCCAATAAAAGAGTGAATGTTGGAAAGAGAGTGTTTCTAGCACATCTCAATGTTAGATTATATGTAATACACATTCATACAATTTCACATTTTAAATTTGTGACAACAATTTCTCCACCAAAAATAAAAGGTCAGCTTACTAAAAATACCCTATGGGAAAAGCAATCAAAATATTCACTTCTTAACTTCATATTACAAAAGGTATTTTTTTTTTTTTTGTAAAAAAAAGTATATATGCAAAGAGTGATGAAAATAAAAATTAAAAAAAGGACTAACCCATCAAGGGGAGAATAGAATCCAAGAGGTTTAGAATTATCATTGAGATCAGCGATTTTGTTACGAACTTCGTCGTATAGTTGGAGTTCCATTGAGTATACGGAAGTACCGCATTTTTTCCAAAGCTTCTCCTTCACGGCTTCCACTGTAAGCTATAAGAGGAATTGATTGAATAAAAAAAATATTAAATTATTATTAAATAAAAAAATAAATATAGGGAAAGTGAAATTAGGTTGGGAATGCCTGAAGGGAGAAGCCAACGTCGGGGTTGAATGTTTTGAGATTTGAATGAGTGACTCGCAAAAGGACGGACTCCTCTCCTTCAATTTTCTGCAAGCTTGACGCCATTTACCGATTTGAATGGTTGACGGCAGAAGCTTGGGAAGTTGAGAGAGAGAAGGCGGAGCGATGATTGGGCGGCCAGATGATAGGGTGGCACCGGCAGGCTCAGTGGTGGAGATGAGATTCAACTCAGGCACAAAATACTGTGGGTGAAGGGGTAAGTTTGAACTAAAATATTATAATTAAAGTAACTATAATGAAAAAAAACTTCTTCAAATCGGGTCTGCAACTAGGCGAAGAATTTTTTTTTTTTTTTTTTGCGCCGTAGGACGCTGCTTTTCAGAATATGATTATCTACATTAATTTTTTATTTATTTTAACAATTGAATTATTTATTATTTAATAAATTAAAAATAATTAAAATATTAAAAAAAATATTATTAATAAAATAAAATACATTAAATCAAAAGAGAAAAAAATGCAGTAGATGTACTAAAATAAATAACATGGTATATTATTTTAATAATTTTCTTTTATTTTGTAGATAAATTTATATTATTATAATAATTCTCTCGTATTTTACAGATACCACTTAATTTTATTTTGTTAACAATTTTCTCCTATTTTTTCTCTAAATCTAATAAATAAAAATAATTATAATTAAAAAAAAGTAAATTATATTAATAACATGAAACAAAATACATTAAATAGAAGAAGAAGAAGAAAATACATTAAAGCATATGTTTTGCTTTTATTAAAAATATGTGACTTCTATGTAATTACATCGAAAGTCATAATTATGAATGGTGGTATCATGTAAACAATGTAAAACTTTGTGCATATTAATTAAACTCAAATAAAAAGGAGTGAAGGAACATTTTGATTCTTAATAAAATAAATACATAGAAACTACAATTCAAGAAAGTTAGTTATGGTAGTAGATTCAAGTCCCGTTTTCTATGTGAGGACATCTTTCTCTTTGAGCATTTGAGGCGTGCCTAACCCAAATGAGTCCTCGAAAATCTTTCTGTCATTTTTTTTTAATTGGGTTTTTATTCATTTTTTTAATGATGGTTGAATTATGTGATAGTCTATATGTTATATAATGGTTCACAAAGAGAAAAAAAATCTAAAAAGAAAAAAACAACGCAATTTGGAAACATAAATCCTAAAAGAAAATGCAATTTTGCGTTTCAAGGGTTATTGTTTCCACCCATTTCGTTTTTACTTGTACTCATAAGTTTGCGTAGTTCGCTTTTTAATTTCTTTTTATTTAGTTTTCAAATGAGGGATTAAACTCTCTTCTTATGTTTTTGTTAAAGGTCGCTTAAAAAATTCACATATGCTATTAGTTATTAATGACTTAATTATACACGTCATCAATTTTTTTTATACGGTTCAATAAAATATTGTAGGTCAAAGATTAAATTGTTCCAGTTATTTTTGTCGATGACTAAAATTAATAGTTTTTTTGGTATAGACTAATTTGTTGTGTGTGTTTTGTTTGACAGACCCAAATGTCTTTTTACTCAATAAAAATATAATAAATTCAAAAAAATTTATAAAAAATTGCCACAATCACAATCTGAATTTACAAAACAAAGTCTTGTTCCTTTACAATTACAAATTCACAATCATTATTTAATTATAATTAGTCTTGTTCCTTTACAATCGGAATTAAATCACCACCAACTTTTGAATTTAATCACAATCAGAAACAGAAACCCAATCACACATTTGTTCCTTTAATCACACAATCACACTTTTGTAATTTTTTCTTTCATTTACAATTCACAAGCAAAATTTACAAAACAATTTTGTTCCTTCTTCTTCCTCATTAGTCTAAAAACAGTTCACAATTCACATTTTGCAGAGAAGAGGAGATTTGGAAAAACTTGACAGTGTGAGAGGCTGAGAGGTGTGATAGCATATCACAACTATATCTTAATTAAATAGATATGCTTACAACTTTAATATTTACATTTTCTTTTAATTGTTGTAAAAAATTTGCATTGGTTCCAGTTGATTTGCAAATTATTCTAAAAGCTTGAGCTGACAAAATTAGTTAGAATCTTTCCTATAGAGGCATGTATTCAAGGATATTTGTAACTGGCTTGGCTATTTAAGAGCCTTATATGGCTTGGCTATCATCATTAAATTCTTCTACTAAATTCTATTTCAATACTGCATACAACCTTACTCGTCGAGTAGTATTGATGAAATGGAGAGCAATAAACTGACAGAGCTGGAGCAGATTTTACTAGAGGTGGAATTGCGCAGATTTATTAAGGACTGCATACTATTACCAGCGCAAGTTTGTTTACTGAAAAGTGATGCTATACTTTGTTGCTGAGTTTAAAGTTTCAAGAGCCTCTCAATGTAAATTTGGTGAAAGTGTTACAATTACTTTGGCAAACGGATGTGCCTTCAAAAGTGGCGATCTTCAGTTGGCGGTTATTACATAACAGGTTGGCGATGAAGGAAAATGTAATTGAGAGGTGCATAATCTTTGCTTTATATAACACATCATGTGTGTTCTTTTTTGTTGAATCTGAATGTTCTGATCATCTGTTTTTTACTTGTCCAAGGATTAAAAAGGTTTGGGGAAATTTACTCTTTTGGGTGGATGGGACTGAATTGTGAATCACATGAGGTGAACGTGAACCACTGTTTAGGCTTTGGTAATATGTTTCAGTTCAGGGGGAGTTCTAAAGTGAGATTCATAGTATGGTTTTCGGAACACACGGATAATATTGTATTTAGAGGAGAAAAATTATAATGAGTGTGTGTTGGTAGAAAATATTAACATCATTTCTTGGTTATGATTTGGTGGGAGAAAGGGAAGAAATTTAAACAATATATTATTTTAATTGGTGGCAAAATCCAATAGTTTGTAAGCAATGCATCTAATGCTTTTGTTATAAGGGTTGGAGTACCACTTATACTTTTTTTAATAATGCATACAAAATAGTGAATACATCTTTTAATAAATAGTAACTATGCTAACAAAAAAAAAAGTTATTAGATTATTACTTAATTGAAAAACCCCGTGATTTGTTAACTAAATCTTTGCTATAAAAGTTATAATAAATTAAGTATAATTTACAATACAAATCATAAGTGAAACAAATATTTGTCATTGGTATATAAAATGAGAAGTTTATATTTATACCTTAAATGAGATAGATACAATATTGTATTGACACATTTTAGTTGCAACAAATAAATTGATAAAAAATAGTCACAAAAAAAAATTGATAAAAAAAGAGTTTTACATAATGAAATTATATTTCAATAAATTTACTTATATTTAATATTCTACTATCACTATAAGAAGAATGAACTCTACCAAAATCTCAAAATTGTTCTCCTCTATTTCAATCAATAGATGAAAAAAAACTCAATTGTTTCCTTCTCTTCATAATTTCAAACATCAGTATATATATACTCGTTTCAAATTCTCTTCACTTTTTTCTTATCTCTTCTTTCTCTCATATTATTCTTCCTTTCTCTTTATTAGAAAAGACTCTGTTAGAATTAGTTAATATTATCTTAGAGTTTGTTACTTGTATTTTAGAGTTTGTTACAAGTGAGCTATATATATAAATAAAGCTCACACTATTGCAATTTTAATAACTCAAGTTTAATAAAATTCAGTTTTTATTACAACAATCTCATACTTTCTTTCATTCAGTTTTTCATTCTGTTATCTTTAGTTTCTATCATGGTATCTTAGAGCTTTTTCTCGATCCTCATTCATCAATGGCTTACATGGACCCCTTTCTTGGCGTCGCTGGTAATTTTCCTTCTTCACATGTCAAATTCTCTCACCTCATTTTTGTTAAGCTTGATGAGAAGAACTTCAAGCAATGGAAACAACAAATTGATGGTGTAATTCGCGGCCACAAGTTTCAGAAGTTCATTACTGAACCTTTAGCTCCATTACGATTCTTGACTAAAATTGATCGCATTGCAAATCGTCTCAATCCTCTATTTTTGGAGTGGGAGCAACAAGATGCACTCGTTTGTACCTAGATTCTTTCAACGATCTTTGATTCGATTCTCACGAAGCTTGTTGACTGTCACTATTCGTGGCAAGTTTGGGAAGAAATCCATCGTCATTTTCGTACATTACTCACAACAAAGGCGCGACAACTCAGATCTGAGTTGCGCAGTCTCACCAAAGGAGATTGTAAAATTGATTAGTTCATCCTTCATGTTCGCACCATCAATGAATCCTTAATTTCTATTGGAGATCTGGTTCCTCATCGAAATCATCCTCGAAGCCCTACCTGGGGAGTACGATCCTGTAGTTGATGCCGTCACGAGCAAAAAAGACCCGTATTCGTTGGACAAACTCGAGTCATTCCTAATTGCACATGAGATGCGCCTTGAGAAAAACAAGAAGCCTCTTGAAGCAGTCGTTGTCAATCTTACTCAGGCAGCATCACCGACCTCGTATGTGAACTCTACGACTGATCCTCCATCGCATCTGAACCCTAACTTTTCGTTAGGTACGAGTCATGTGAATGCGAACCAAAACCACTCATATCATCTTGGATATAGCTCTTGTGGTGGTCGTAACGGCCGTGGCGGTGGCCGCTTTGGTCGTGGTGGTCATGTACAGTGCCAAATCTATCACAAATCTGGTCACGATGCCTCAATTTGTTATTATCGTCATTCTAGATCTGGTTCATCTATTTGTTCTCCTTGGGGAGCACCTCCCTCCACTCCATTTCTGATGCAGCAACGAACTCCTGCTCCACCTCAATTTGGTTACCCCAACCATAGACATGCTAATCCACGTCTCTTTAATCCTCAGGCTCTTCTCACTGGTGCTGACTCTGGCTTCAACAACCAATGGTGGTATCCTGACTCAGGTGCTTCGCATCATGTCACACTTGATGCTTCCAACTTGGGAGATGCAGTTTCCCTACCTAGATCATATCATATGCTAATAGTCAATGGCCAAGGTTTGTCTATAAACTCAATAGGCAACATGCATTTTCCTTGCTCAACTCATCCGAACACCAATCTTACACTCAAGAACCTTTTAGTTGTTCCATCTATTACCAAAAACTTAATTAGTGTTAGTAAGTTCGCACAAGATAATGGAGTTTTCTTTGAATTTCACCCCACTTTTTGTGTTGTGAAATCACAGGTTTCTTCTGAAGTCCTGCTGAAAGGCACAGCTGGAGCAGATGGCCTCTACAAGTTTGAAAATCCATCTTACTGACATTCTAGTTTGCATACTCATAAATTTGAAACTAATGTTGTTTACTGTGATAATTCTTTTCCTGTTGTACCTACTGCTTTTGTAACTGCTAAAAATATGAATAATAATGTTTCCAATTTACATTGTTCTTCCATTTCAAATTCTGCTTATCACCTATGGCATGCTTGTTTAGGGCATCCTCATCATGAATCATTTAAGACAATATTAAAGATGTGCAATATCCCTACACTGGCAAAATATATCACTGACTTTTGCTCAGTCTGCGGTCTAGGCAAGGCACATCGTCTGCATGCTCCTCCTACTACCACTATATATCATAATCCTTTTGAACTGGTGGTGTGTGATTTATGGGGTCCTACCCCTGTTACATCCCATGGAGGCTATACATATTTTCTCACATATGTTGATGCTTACTCTAGGTTTGTTTGGATTTATCCCTAAAGCAAAAGTATGATACTCTATCTCATTTCAAGCAATTCAAATCTATGGTCGAATTGCAATTCAATTGTAAAGGCAAAGCTGTCCAAAGTGATGGGGGGTGAATTTCGTGCCTTCACCAAATATCTTGCTGATTTAGGTATTTTTCATTGTTTCACTTGTCCACACACCCATCATCAGAATGGTTCAGTTGAGAGAAAGCACATGCACCTAGTTAACACTAGTCTCACACTGCTGGCACATGCTGGAATTCCTCTCAAATTCTGGGTCATGCATTTGTTACAGCTGCATTCCTCATGAATCGTCTACCAACATCTGTTCTCAACAATGTGTCTCCTTATTTTCTTCTACAACACAACCATCCAAGCTACAAGGACCTAAAGATGTTTGGATGTGCTTGTTTTCCACTTTTACGACCGTACAACCTAACAAACTTGCTTTTAGATCCCAAGAGTGTGTTTTCATGGGATACTCTTCATCATACAATGGATATAAGTGTCTTAGTTCTGATGGAAGAATCTATATTTCAAAAGATGTTTTATTCAATGAAAATATATACGTGACTTATTGGCCAAGGTACATATAGGGAATGCAAAGGGCATGCCAACACCAATGGTGTCTAGTAGTAAACTGTCCAAATTTGGTTATGTCCAGGTGCCAGACCCATCTCAGTTTCACTCTATTGTGGGAGCATTGCAGTATGCAACCCTCACCATACCAGAAATATCATTATCTGTTAATAAAGTATGTCATTTCTTGGCTCAACCCCTTGAAGATCACTGGAAGGTAGTTAAAAAAATTCTGCGTTATCTAAGTGGCACCCTGCATCATGGTCTTCTGCTTCAGCTAGCACATGTGCATCAACCTCTATCTTTAATAGGCTTCTATGATGCAGATTGGGCAGCAAATCCTGATGACCGTAGGTCCACCTCAGGGGCCTGTGTGTATCTTGGTCCTAATCTCATTTCATGGTGGTCAAAGAAACAATCTCAAGTAGCACAGTCAACAGCAGAAGCTGCGTATAAAAGCTTGGCACAACTTGCAGTAGAAATTCTTTGGATACAATCACTATTAAATGAGCTTCATTGCAAGTTCAAAACTCCCCAATTCCTATGTGATAACTTAAGCACAATTTCTCTTGCACATAACACAACTCTCCACACTTAAACCAAGCACATGGAACTTGACATCTTCTTTGTAAGAGAAAAAGTGCTTAACAAAAGTCTCATTGCCTCTCATGTTCCAGCTCAACACCAATGGGCAGTTGCATTAACAAAGCCTCTTCCTACTACCAAGTTTGTACTGCTTCGTGATAAACTCAAAGTGTTTGACAAACACACCTTAGTAAAACCATCCTAAAATTCTAAGGGAGAATATTTGAAAAGACTCTTTTAGAGTTAGTTAATATTTTGTTAGAGTTTGTTACTTGTATTTTAGAGTTTGTTACAAGTGAACTATATGTATAAATAAAGCTCACACTATTGCAATTTTAATAACTCAAGTTTAATAAAATTCAGTTTTCATTACAACAATCTCATACTTTCTCTCATTCAATTTTTCATTATGTTATCTTTAGTTTCTATCACTCTTCTCTCATTCTCTCTCTCAACTTCATTTTCTTTGACCAAAATTTCTTGCAAGAAAGTTAACAAATGTTCTTCTCTATGCAACAGACAAGAAGATGAATAAAAACACATGTAAGTAAATGAAATAACTTCCTTATCTTCTATGTTACTTTCTATTTTTTTTTTCTTATACAAATAACTTATTAATCAAAGTTGTTTTCTAAATAATACCATTTTTTCTTCAGTTTCATCACCTGCAACAGCTGCTACATCAAGGTATGTCAAACTTCATATTTTTTTATTCTACAATTTCCTCATAAATAACACCAATTATTTTAGATAGATGAAGAAAAAAAAGTAAAAACATACGAAATTAAAAAGAAAAAATATAGAGAAAAAAATAAACAAATCCAAAAATAAGTTGATGATTTTTTCTATTAATTTTTTCAAATCTAGAATAATGAATAGATAGATCTAAAGTTACAAAATAAAAGCATGAAAATCCAAATAAATAGATCTAAATCAAACTACTATAGTTGAAACATGAATCCAAATCTGAAAATAAACATATCTAGAAAAATTAAAACAAGCGTGATAGAAAAATTAAATGCTCTATTTTTTAGAACAAAATGGCTTTGAAAATTTGCTCGTGGGTCATTTATGGTGGAATTATACATTGTGAATTTCTGAACCTATCATAGTTGAATGACATTGTAACATACTTTTTTTTTTGTGTGATTACACTTGTGATTGTCATTTACTCTAGAACTTGTCTTACTATTTTTGAAGCTTCTTGATCACATGCATGTTTGGAAATGATTTAAGCTTTATTTGTTTCATTAAGCTTATGGCCAAATTAGCCTACCTTACATTAATATCTATGAGTGTACAAATGATAGGTTAGGTCGAGTTTGATGTGTCCTTTACTCGGTCTCAATATTTGATCAAGGCAATATTTAGGTTTTAACTCGTTTCTTAATCTCACCAAACCCAATTAGTTGCAGATTTAATAAAAACATGATGAAATAAGACGAGATTGGGTTGATCCCAAGACGAATGGCCAACCAATAATTCTTGAACTTTTTTTTTTAAAAAAAATTAAATTTAAAATAACTCATGACAAGCCACCTATGATTACCACTTATCAATTCATTCAAAAGTAGTAACTCATAACATTATCAAAACAAGTAACCTATTACCTACTGGACCCATAGATCTTTCATCACCTAATAGTCTTACTATTTACTTAAAGGTAATATCAAAACAACATTGTCTTATAATAATAATAATAATAATAATAATAATAATAATAATAATAATAATTAGAAAGAAAAGGATGTAGGGAGAAGAAGAAGCGTGAATACTGAGTCAAAGGGAGGAGAAATGATATAGGAAAGACGAAATTTTTTCAAACCTTAAGTTAAGTTAGTGAAGTGGAATCAATAATAAAATAAAATTATTATAAAAAAAATCTTTTGTCCTTAATGTATTTTGGGACGGGACGGCTAACCCAAATCCAATCTTTTTTGTATTGTGTCCCTATTCTATTTTTTTGTCTTTATTATTTTTTGGACCGGGTTAGGCCTAACCCGTTGTTTATGGGTCAGGTCGGTTTATGGGACGAATTGAGTTTTGTACATCCCTGTTAATATCCATTGTTAGTCAATTTGAGCTAATTTAATCATTCTTTTGTTTTATAGAACATTAAATACTCATAGAGTGAAAAACCATAGGTTACCATAGCCTTAGGGAGTAGAGGAGATTTGGAATTACGTTGCGAATGGATTTTTGAATAAGTGTGGGGAATAAATTGATATGCTTATTTCATGCTTGTTTGGAAAAGTTGCAAGTGAAAAATGAAAAAGAAAAAAAATGGTACAAGTTACAAATGTTATGTTGGAGAAAATCAAATAAGAAAAAAATAGAAATATTAGATACAAATTTTATATTTGATAAAATCAAATATTAAAACAAAAGAAAAATATGATGAAAGTTTCAAATATTTGGAATAATTGAGAAAATGTGGTGTAAAAAAGAAATACCTGGAGTTTGTGGACATTAAATTTGTATTTTGTGGATAGGTTTGAATGTTTATTTAGGCCTTATTTACCTGGTGTGTTTTCTATTTTCATTTTCATTAAAAACAGAAAATGATAGAGAAATATGTTTGTTTAAAATTTTGAAAATATTTGAAAATATTTTAAGGGAAAATGAAAAAATTGAAAACATGAAAAACTTTTTTTAAAATTGAAAATACGGTGGCATAGTTGGTAATATCAACTACATTGCTTATGTTTTTCTAACTTATAATATAGGTGCTCTATAGTTAGAGGTGTACATTGTTACCGTTAAATCTGCGAGAAAATTTTACTTTATACTCCCTATATTTTACTCTTACTTCCACAAATGTAAGGAAATGATGTTTTTGTCCTCGTATAAATCATAAAATCTAAATTTTTTCATTTAACATTTCTAGAAAAAGTTAGTTAATTTTGGAAAACTCAGTCGACAAACTTTATTCAAGTTTTCTGGTAGTTCATATATATTTCAGAAAACTTGAAAAAAGATTTTCGGTAGTTCCTTTCTGTTCCGAAAATCTTTTTTCAAGTTTTCTAGTAGTTTAAAAAAAATTAAAAAAAAAAAATTGGAACACTACCGGAAAACTTCTCACAAGTTTTCCGGTAGTGTTAATTTTCGCTTCTTTACCGTATAACTTGAAAAAAGATTTTCAGTAGTTCATTTATGTTCCTGAATTTTTTTTTAAAGTTTTCCGGTAGTTTAAAAAAAATTTAATGAAAAAAAATTGAAAATAAAATAAAAATTGGAATACTATTGGAAAACTTGTGAGGAAGGTTTCCGATAGTTACCGGAAAACTTCCTCACAAGTTTTCTGGTAGTGTTAATTTTACACTTCTTTACCGGAAAACTTGAAAAAAGATTTTTGGTAGTTCATTTCTTTTCCAGAAATCTTTTTTCAAGTTTTCCGCTAGTTTAAAAAAAATAATTGGAACACTACCAAAAACTTGTGAGAAAGGTTTCTGGTAGTTACCGGAAAACTTTCTCACAAGTTATCCTGTAGTGTTAATTTTACACTTCTTTACTGGAAAACTTGGAAAAAAAATTTCGATAGAACCTGTACCGAAAAACTTGAATAAAGTTTGTTAGTAACTACCGAAAAACTTTTATGTACCGGAAATTTTTTTTTTGCTTGGAAATCCTTGGAAGGTAAAAAAAAAGTGAATTTGAATTGGTAAAATAGTAAACAAAAAATCAAGGGTATATTTGGCATTTTCAAAAAAAATTGGGGGTATAGGTACAATTGTGGGGGTATGGGGTAAATTGTTGAATCTGCGAACTCGATCACCCAATCCAATGTAAGCTATATTTTGACCCAACTCATTCAAATTTGGGTCTAACACGAACCAATTGAAACTTAATTATGTTTGGTTCAGTTATTGGATTTAATTTTTTGAGCTTATGAACTCACGAACTCAACCCGTTAACATGACATATATATTTTTATTTATTTTTTTACTACTGATGTATAGTTAAAATTTAGTTATTGGACTATGATTTAGAATTTGTTGCTAATTTAATTCATTTAAGTGTTTTGTTGTGTTTGTGAATGTATTTAAAATATTAAATTATATATTGCGATATAATTTTATTATTTTTTAAATGTTATAGCAATTCTTTTTTTTTTCAACCATTATAATTCATTTAATTAATTATAAAGTATTTTCAAGTATTTTTTTTAAAGAAGGTCTTTTCAAATTATTATTATAAATAAATAAAAATAAAAGGACATTTTAAGTGAAAATAAAAAATATATAAAAATATCGGTAATGATAATTTTAGTAAATAAAATATGCAACAAATATTTTCACTAAATTAATATCAATTATATAAAAAACAAATAAAATAATTTTTTTTTAAAAAATGAAGAAGAAAGAAATTAAAAATAATTAATGTAGCAATAATAACTATTTATCAACTGTCTTTGAAGAGAGTTGAAAATTGTACTTTAATTAAATTTAACTGAATTGACAATTTATAGAAAACAAATAAAGTAATTTTTTATGAATACAAATAAAGTAAGTCGATTGCACATCAAACATAAAAATAAAACGACACCAATTCTTTTATATATAAAATTTTATTTATCTATCATAAGCAACATGTCACTTAGTGGATCCGTAATGGAGAGTGCATTACTCGTGAAAAATGATATTGATTCAGATTATACTTGATGAGCGAGTAGTAGACTGGAAAGTTGTACTTCTTCTTTATGGTGGTGGTGTACTTCATCTCATAGAGTTGTGGTGATACGTATGTGCAACGATCACGCTAGTATAAGACTGAGTGGAAATAGAAAGAATATTCTTGCTGAAGCCACGTCGATTTGATGGACTCTGCCTGACGAATCGGGCCTTGGGTCCTCTCAGAATTGATCTAGATGTATAATTCTTGAAGAACTGGGCATTAACCTAAATTAGAACAAATACTTAATAGGTACTCCTATTGAGCAAAAATAAAGCAGCATGCTTAATTGGTTGTAATTGTTCTATAAGCACTCTCTCATCTCTACGTGATCACACATGTACATCAAGAAAAAAAAATGATATATATATTCATAGTAAATAAATTATTATTGAATGAAAATAAGTTGAATTATTAGTGAGACTCATTTAATAATAAATTTAATTGAGATATCAAGTTGGAGGGATTCAAAACTAATTCAATAATAATGTAAAATAAGTATAAATAAGAAACTAATTTAATTGAGGTGTTGTATCATATATATATATAACTTTTGATAATATTTATTGCACTACTTTTATATGATATTTATATTTTATAATATTAAAATATATTTAAGATGTTTTTACTATTTGAAAATGAAAATAAAAAGTTAAAACAAACGTATTTCCTAAATTTTGAAATTTTGAAAATGAAAATAATTTTTAATAAATGAAACAGAAAATAAAAACATAGAAATGTTTTTACAAACCAAACAACACCTTAGATTCATTCTCCATCTAATCTCTTTAGCTTTTAGCTAACATCCTTTCTTTTATCTACCCGCACATCAGCCTCATTACAACCCTTAAAAAGAATAATTGATCTTTTCATGCATGTGGTTCAGATTGTGAAAATTACAAACTTGACAAGCTTACGGTAGTGTTAACTTTTATGATATGTTTAGAGAGTAAACACAATTCTTAACACTTGAAATTAGAAGTGTATGTCCAGCGACAATTCCATCATCTTTGGTAAATATTCTCTGATTGAAGTTGTCTTCTTGTTTGATTTAAATGAGTAGAATGTATCCAAGAGTGTTTTGATCCGTTGATGCTTACACTTTTTGAAATTCCTATAGTTTAATTCTTGAAATTTGCCTAGGAGTGCAAATGTTTAACTGTGGAGAATTTGATAGAACAATGTTGGTGAGACTTTTATTTATTTTATTAGGTCTAAATAATTATTATATAGGCTTAATATTAACTAATTAGATGAGTTTTGCATCATTGGGCTTAATTGCCAAAATATAGTTAATTTATGGATTTTATTTGTCATTTGACATGTTTGTCTTGTGCATGCCATATCTTGGGCTACAAATATCTAAATTGAGTTATTTTAAAGGCCTAAGAAAACTAAGAGACATAGATACATTTGTTAATGAGACAAGTGAAGTAGCAATATCGATTTACAAGGAAGGGGGGGTTTGAATTGTAAATCCGCCCTTTTAAAATTTCTGTTAAAAACTTAAGAAAATAACTCAAGATTGATCTTGGTTGTGAAAACAGAAAATAGAGAACGTTCTTGGTTTTCACCAGAAAACAGAGAACGTTCTTGGTTAGTTGAAATCAACAGTTCAGTTTATCTATCTAACTTGATAATTAACAGACTGAAAGTAAATAGGGATAAGGGAAGAGATATCATGCACAGATATATCCTGGTTCACCCAACTCGGGCTACGTCCAGTCCTCACCACTGTGAGATTTTCCACTAAGTGTTTAAAACAAGAACCTTCTTGGTTTTACAGCACCTAGCTTAGATCAACCTTGATCTTTGTTTACAGAACTTAATCTAATTCCACCCAGAAAGAGATTAATCAAATCACCTATCAACCTTGATAGGATTTCTTACAATCTACCCCAAACTATACTTAACTCTTATAGTTTGAGTTCTACAATAATGAAGAGATTTTTTTGTTAGAATCTGAGATGTCTCAACTCTTGTTTGAGATTCGATTTTTTATAAAGAATTCAGTATAAATGTATCAGAGTAAAACGGATTTAATCAAACTGATTCTTATAAGTGATTGGAGATTTTCAAGTATGTAGATGTATGTGAGTGATGTTTTTCTCTGTACTTGAAGCTGTATTTCTTCATGAGCTTTTGCCTTCCTTTTATAGGCGTGAGAGCATTTAAAAATAGAGCCGTTGGTAGTGCTCTTGTCAGGCTTGACCCAAGACATTATTTCTGAATAAAAATAATCAAACTTTTGACTATTTTTATTTTCTGTTCAGACTGGGCTGTGTGTTGCGTTTTGGATCAAATTTTCTTTAGTGATTACTGATCCTTTAATACTTCTGATAAGTGATAATATTGTAGGCTTGAACTGGAGCTTTTGAATCACTTAAAACAGATTAAAAACGATCACAAAGCTTGTTGCAGAAAATCTGTAGTTGTTGGAGATTGATGATCAATCTGGAGCTTTAGCTTTTGGGTTTCCTGGAGATTGATAATCAATCTGGACTGATTTCTGAACATACTGGAAACTGACTTGACTTCAAGATTGTTTCAACAGTCTTGACAATCATTTCCAGAACTGTCTGGACAGACTTGTTTGAGAGTCTTTTTCTTTTTCAATTTGAATGTCCTCTTTGATTTGAATAGATCCTATGTGTTCTCTGCCATGTAGTGATCATATCCATGTAACTTCCAAAGTCAATAACTTCAATTAAGTGATGGAGAAAGATTGGTCTTTATGCTGTTTGCTTTGATTCTTTTGAAACCTGTCTTTGAATTAACACACTCAAAAGCACAGGTTGATTTAACAATACATTTAGAATCATAATTAACAATCTTTAAAGCTTCATATCTCATGATGATGTACTGGAAATCCGTTTAAGATAAACATGATTTTTCCTTGCATAAAAATCAGGTTCAAACAGTCTTGATGAAGTGAACAAAATCTTGGAGATTGTTTATCAATATGGAGATTGATGATATGATGTTAAACATACTAGAGATTAATGTTAACATGCTGGAGATGGATTGTTAACATGCTGGACATTGATGATTATTTCTGGAGACTAATGATCATTCCTAGAGACTGATGATCATTCTTGATAGATGATCATTCTGGAGACTGTTCTGATCATTCTGGACATTCTGATGTTCAAGAACAAACTTGGTTCTTCCTCTGAATGTATTTTCTGGAGATATCCTCTGATTTCGTTTTCTGGAGATATCATCTGGTATCCTCTGGTATTCTTTGGTTGAGGTATCCTCTGGTATTCTCTAGTTGAGGTATCCTCTGATATCCTCTAGTTGAGGTATCCTCTGATATCCTCTGGTTGAGGTATCCTCTGATATCCTCTGGTTGAGATATCCTCTGGTTGAGGTATCCTCTGATATCCTCTGGTTGAGGTATCCACTGATGGCAGCTTGGTGAGGTATCCACTGATGGCAGCTTGGTGAGGTATCCTCTGATGGCAGCTTGGTGAGGTATCCTCTGATGGCAGCTTCGTGAGGTATCCTTTGATGTCAGCTTGGTGAGGTATCCTCTGATGGCAGCTTGGTGAGGTATCCTCTGGAGGCATCTTCTGGTATCCTCTGGAGGTATCTTCTGGTATCCTCTGGAGGTATCTTCTGGTGATGTTATCGGGTAACATCTTATGTTTTTCCAGATTGTGTCAAGAGCGTTCTTTATGCTGATTTCTTGGCTTTCCTTGAATAATTAATATGCTGTTAATTCTGGACATTCTGGAGACTATTCAGTCTTGTTTTGGCAGCTTGATTCATGGCCTTTTTCTTAGTGATTCGAATGGCTTCTTGTAATTGATCACATTTGTGCATGAATGGTTTCTTGCTTTGTTCACTTATGAATTCATGTTCCTTAAACAAAACTTAAGTGAAATCATTAGTAGACCACCATTCATAAAACTTAATCATTTAATTTAAAAGGTTTGTTGTCATTAAAACATATATCAAAAAGGTTTTTTCCTCAACAACAAGAATCATCAAATTCTTTTGTATTCAAAGTCAAATTAAGTCTCAAAGTCGCAGTGGAGTTGTTGGTACCAACTCACGAGCTTCCCCGACTTAAAAGAGCATATTTCATGTTTCAAATCCAATTAAGGCATGTAATATCTCAATGGAAAGATTTTTCAAAAAGCTTTAAGCATGGAATAGAGAGAGCTAGATTCCCACGAGATGATGGCCCTATAAATAGAATACAACAACAAAGGAAAATGAGGACCGGTGAAATCAATTTTTGATATTTAGATAGTTTTCTCTTTTTTATTATCTTGTTTGTAATTTTACTTTGTTTACTAAGATTGGATGATTGTTCATGAAGCTTGTTCATTGGTGATGACCATGGAAGGCTAAATCATTGTCAATCCAAGATACACAAGAAATTTGATTTGAATTTTTAGTTCCTTATTGATTATTTGCATGCATTCTCTTCTCTTTTTATATTCACTTATAATTTCAGCTTTGATGGTTATGTTTGATCTATGTCTGATGAGATATAGGGGTTGTTTTGATAATTGAATTGAAGTTATAATTTTGGATTAATTAGTAAAAATCTGATTGGGAATAAACCGGTTGGTAATTTATGTTAATCGAAATTGTGCTTAAATTAATATTATTTCGAGATTGTGATCATCATTTCATATTTATTGATAAAATCATATATATATATCATTATATATTTTCTATCTCTTTTTTTTCTTCTTCTTAATTGATATATTCAATCAAAGATATGTGTGAGAACAATCCTAGTGTTAACACCTTGTATTGCAAGTTTGACTGTTTTTGACCCGTATACGACTATAGAACAATATGAAACTCCATACGGTGACCTTGTCGGTTATAGATCAAAGAGTGGTCACATGCAATATTATGAGGTTAAAAATTTCATTCTTCAAAAAATTTATACTACTTATAATTTTGTTGCCTTACTAACATGCCTTTTTATTTTCTCGAATTCCTGTGGATGCCTTACAGGAGTCTTGAAGATGTCATACCATAGGAAGCATATAATGATTCAATGTTATGGACTGCTAAAACCGCTTTGATTTGTTTCTCTATTATAAAAAATAAAAATAAAGATGCAGACTTAAGACATATCCTTATGTGTATATGTTACACTTTTTTTTATCATGATTTTGCAAATACTTCTCTATAGATTCATTCAGAGATCCTTAGGACGGTTAGTTCATTTGGATTCAAGGATTTTAAATCAAGATAAAACAAATGTGAATTGTAACAAAGTATCCCCGGTGCAAACTCTACATCCAAGTGTAGATCTCTAAATGCTTCCCACAACTCTTGTTGTCTGGCCATCATCATTGAGGACACTGTTATGATTTTTCTACTCAATGCATCAGCCACTACGTTGGCTTTTCCAGGATGGTACTGCAATGAAAAATCAAAATCTTTGAGAGTCTCCATCCATCTCCTCTGACGCATGTTCAGTTCCTTCTGATCGAACAGATACTTTAAGCTCTTATGGTCGCTGAATACAGTGAACGTGCATCCATAAAGATAGTGTCTCCAGACCTTTAATGCAAAAACTACAGCAACAAGTTCTAGATCATGAGTCGGATAGTTCCGTTCGTGAATTTTCAATTGTCTTGAGGCGTAGGCGACAGCTTTCTGGTTTTGCATCAAAACACAGCCCTGACCTTGGTGAGATGCATCACAAAAAACCTCATATGGTTCCTCTGGTTGTGGTAGAACCAATACTGGTGAGGTTGTCAATTTTTCCTTAAGTTATTGAAAATTCTCTTCACACTTCTCTGTCCAAGCAAACGGCTGATTTTTCCTGGTAAGTTGTGTCAAAGGGGTTACAATCTTAGCAAATCCCTCAATGAATCTCCTGTAATATCCTGCCAGTCCGACGAAACTCCTTATATCTGTGATGGTCTGAGGTTGTTTCCAAGCAAGAATCGTCTCAATCTTTGCCGGATCTACTGCAATTCCTTCCTTTGTTATTACATGTCCCAAGAAATTCACTTTCTCCAACCAGAATTCACACTTCGACAGATTGGCGTACAATTGCTTCCCTCGTAAAATTTCTAGAACTTGACGCAAATGCTCTCCGTGTTCTTCTTCATCCTTTGAATAAATCAGAATATCGTCGATGAATACCACCACAAACTTATCCAGAAATGGGCTGAAGATTCTATTCATATAATCCATAAAAATCGCTGGTGCATTCGTAACTCCAAATGGCATAACAAGATATTCATAATGCCCGTAACGAGTCCTGAAAGCGGTCTTTTGAATATCTCCTTCTCTTACTCGAATATGATGATATCCTGACTTCAAATCGATCTTTGAAAACACCGCTGCTCCCCTCAATTGATCCATCAAGTCATCGATGCGCGGTAAAGGATAACGATTCTTAAGGGTTACCTTGTTAAGTTGCCTGTAATCCACACATAAGCGTGAACTTCCATCCTTTTTCTTAACCAATAACACCGGAGCTCCCCACGGTGACACACTTGGCCTGATAAATCCTTTCTCCAACAGACCTTCAATTTGATCCTTAAGCTCGTTTAATTCCAATGGCGACATTCTATACGGTGCAATTGAAATGGGTCCAGTTCCTGGGTGCAAATCAATGAAGAACTCCACTTCTCTTACTGGGGGTAATCCTGGAATTTCTGTTGGAAATACGTCCGGATACTCTTTGACTAACACTACATCTTCTATGCTCACATCCATCTTGGTCTCCACGTTAGCTAATGATAAAAATTCATGAGTTCCTTCTCTCAGTGATACTCCAAGCTTGTTAGTAAACAAATACCGGACGACTCCAGGTTCGGGAAAAAGAACTAATTTGCGGGCACAATCCAAGACTACATAATTATAAGACATCCAATCCATGCCGAGAATTATCTCGAGTGATTGCAGGGGTAAACAGATTAAATTAACCAAGAAATCTGTATCTTGGATTGTTACAAGACAACGTAAACATGCAGAATTTACAGTCAAAGTCTGAGCAGGTGTGGAAACAATCAAATCAAAAGGCAAGGCAAACATAGATAGCTTCAAACGATTCACACAATCCATAGCAATGAAAGAATGAGTTGCTCCCGAATCAAAAAGTGCAGTTAATGTGTTACCTGCAATCTGGCAGTCTTGCTGGATTAAATTAGGAGTTTGACTTCCAGCAGCAGCATCCATGTGGTAGACGCGTCCCTAGCAATAGGACGAGTGGCCCTAGCTGTATTCATTGTTGGTTCCACCTTCGGAGCCCGACAATCCCTTGCGACGTGTCCCGGTTTTTGACAATTGAAACATACAAGATCCCTTGTGGTACAAGCTGGAGCTATATGCCCTTCCTTCCCACAATGATAACACCGGACTCCTTGTCCCAGTTGTCTTCCAAAGTTCTGATTTCCTGGCCGATTCTGGCCTCTACTGCTGTTTTGGGGTCTGTTATATGGCTTAAACACTTGCTTTCCTTTGCTGTTTGGATAGTTCATTCGGCTGGGTCCTCCCGAATTAAAGTTTCCTCCTCAGTTGGCCCTCCTATTTTTCATGTCCTCAACCTCTCTACACTTCTCCACTAGAACTTGGAAACGTTGAATTCCCAATGGTAAAACGGAGTCTTGAATTTCATATTTTAGCCCACTTTGAAAACGATGACACATAAACTGTTCATCCACCTCTTCGCGGAAAAATCTGAAATGCCTTGATAGGGATTCAAATTTGGCTGCATATTCCCCCACTGTCATGTTTCCCTGATGCAGTTTTAGAAAACCGTCACCCAATTTCGTTCTAGTGCTCATTGGGAAATATTTGTCCAAAAACTTCCTCTTGAACGACTCCCAGTTTACCTCCTCATGAGCTGCCCCCATCAGCAACCTTGTACTCCTCCACCAATACTCTGCATCCCCTAGCAGCAGATATGTAGCATAATTGACTTTTACTGCTGCCTGGCAGTTAATCATTTCAAAGATTTTCTCCATTTCCTGAATCCATTGGTCCGCTCTTTCCGGACCCTCATCACCTTTGAATTTTGGAGGATTATGACGACGAAAATCCTCTAGTCCTCTTGACTCAGCAGCACGAATTTCTCTTTCTCTTTTCTCTAAGTCACGCTGAGTCTTCGCAGCCGTCTGTGCAGCAACAGACGCAGCCATATTAATCATTGCTTCAACCATCCTATTTTCCCGGCTGACATTGTCTCTTGCGGTGTCATCTCTTCTTGGAGGCATTGTTCCCTACAAAACCATCATCAAGTAGAAATCTCACACCGTTTAGAATACTTCCAAAATATAGCTCAACAACATCATTACTTCAGCACACCACAACTATACAAGACTTGACACTCTAACTACTTGCTCCTATGTATGATCAGATAACGACTTAAAACCAACAATTAAATCAGAGCTTTAACCCAAAACTTCAACCAAATGCTCTGATACCACAATGTAACACCCCGAGTTTAAAACACAGCGCGAGTGTATTTTTTTTTTTAAAACGAATACATAAATAAAAGAGTTTTCAGAATTGCGTTCCAAGGAAATTAAAATCAATTCAAATTAAATATCATTCGACTTCGTAATTAAAAATAGTAAGGAATTTTAAAACAGCAACATCACAATTGAATCGAATGAGATATTTATGGGAATTTGATCTTTATAATATACTAAAATAAAGATACATCAAAATATTTATCAGAGTGCGGAAGAGTTTTACAATAATTCCCAAAATGAATATTTACAACCATTGAGTTCAAAACCCTATACATAAGTCTACTCTGATCATACCCTAAGCTACAGTAGCATTACAATATTCACAAGCCTTTTCTTCACCCAGCTGCTCATCTCTTTGCATAGCCCACAAGTAAAGATCAAGGGAAACTAACGACGTTCCCTGTCGTTAGTATGACCATCAAGGGTACGGTTCTGAATCTCATTTGAGGGCAACACCCAATTTCCACAATAATTGTAAAGGGTCACCGACCGAAAATAACAATTACCGCATAGCAGTTATGTCCAGAATATCAAACATATTCATAGTACATGATGATAAATAAGGATGCTAAATTTTGAAATACATGTCATTTGTACTTTACAAAACAGCAACCAAGTAAGTATAAAAATCATGATGTAAGCACAAACATCAATTCATCCGAAATTACAGATTTTCAAAAAAATACTTACTCACACAACAATTTTCCACCATCAACATAAAATCAAACGTGACCCTCCGGTCAAACACTCCGATGCAATATGTATATGCTCATGTTCATAAATTCTTGGAATCACCAAGGTGCAGTCGCTTACAGACCAGCACAATTTAACGGCCCTCATGACCAGGGTGCAATCGCATACAGATCAGCACCAGTGCAATCGCATACAGACCAGCACTCGTGCAGTCACTACAGACCAGCACGTTTGACATAAACCAAGGTACAATCACTACAGATCAGCACGTGGCTGCGCATTTCAGGATACAGACACTACAGTCCAGTACCAGTGCAGTCGTTTATCTGACCAACACTTATATACCAAGGTACAATCACAGATTAGTACCTAGTGCAATCACTACAGATCAGCACTCGTGCAATCACTACAGATCAGCACGTGGATGCGCATTACTCTGTGGCCCATCGCGGGTACCACCTGACTATGCCATGCATGAATATGCATTGTTTCACTTCATTGAAAACAGTATGCAACCTTAGTAAAATTCATGCATTTTCCTCATTTGTCAAAACATCTCAACACATTCAAAGATTAACCATTCAAGCAAGCATTACACTTTGCATTACCTCAAAGTTCCACTCTTTATTAACAAAGATTTTTCCCCAACTGTTAAGATTCAAAACTGTGATTAAAACTGAGGTTTCTGGCAAAAATACGAATCTGTATTCGAATACAGCTTTATTGTATTCGAATACAGGGGCTGTCACAGTACAAAAATCAGAATTTCTACAACTTCAGTAAATTCTAAAAAAACTTCATCATCACCACTTCAAACTATCACCAAATTTCCATTTTTAATCACCACAAACCTTCCTAAGGTACCCCAACACTTAAGGTTTATAAAACAATGTTAAAAACTTGAATTTCTGAAAAACACGAATCTGTATTCGACTACAGCTACCTTGTATTTGAATACAGAAGCTAAAATAGTGAAAAATCAGCATTCTGTATTCGAATACGAGGCCTTCGTAGTTGAATACAGATGCGAAGTCAGTGGCAAAAGTTGCAAATCTGTATTCGGCTACAGAGGGTTGTAGTCGAATACAGTGGTTAAAACAGAAGCAAAAATTGCAAATCTGTATTCGGCTATAGAGGGTCGTAGTCGAATACAGATGCTAAGTCAGTAGCAAAATTGGAAAATCTGTATTCGACTACAGGGGCTCGTAGTCGAATACAAGTTCGAAAACTTAGGGAAAATGGAAGCTTTGCAGGTTGTATTCGAATACACTCAATGCCGTATTCGAATACACCTTCGAAATCAGTGAATTTTCCTGAAACTTCAACACATTTTCAAAACCTTTTCTTTTGAAAATCCAACCCAACACCAGAATTATAATTCCCTTCTTTTAAAACCTCAACTCAGAACATTTTTCATCAAATAACAACAACAGATTTTTCATAAAAATACTTCCACCATTTTAAATCCCTTTTCATTTGAAACAACCATCAACACCAGATTGTTTAACAAAACACAACAAAACACATATTTCTCAAACCAGAATAACCTCACTGATTTTTAACAAAACAAAATCAGAACCAGAATCATCATTCAACACTCACAGAATGATTTTCAAAACATAATACAATGTTTTTCACAAACATAAACCAAATATCATTCATCACACATGCATTTACAGCCCTAAATGCTATCTAGAAAGTTGGAAGGTGCCCTTACCTTAGTTACGTTCCCTTTGCTCGTACGCTTCTGCGACAAAAGCCGACCATACTCCCGTTCGCGTTCGCCGCTACGAAAATTAGTTCTTTAGCAGAGAATATCTTAATTAACGGTCCGATAATTTAATTACTCAAAATTAAATTAATTCATCCATTATCCAATAATTTTAATTCCACCTCCAAAACAATTAATTATATATATATATATATTTACACAAAATATACATATATTGAATATTACACCGATATTCCCAAAATACCCTTAAAATCAAATCTGAATTTAATTTTAAATTTAAGGGTCTTACAGTGATCAGACAAAAAAGGATTGAAGGAATAAAGGAGATCCTCTGAATTTTTTTTATCTTTTGTTTTTTTTTTGAAAAATAATACACGAAAATAATAATAATAAAAAATTACAGTAAAACATAACTAGGCTATTGGTCAAGGATGAGGGTAAGGTTTAGGTTTTTCTTGATGAAGTCAAACCTATCTTCAGGTAGTGGTTTAGTGAATATGTCAGCTCATTGATTGTCAATGTCTACAAACTGGATGTTGAGTGTTCCTTTTTGAACTTAATCTTTGATGAAGTGGCGTTTGATCTCTATGTGTTTGGCTCTAGAATGTAGGATAGGGTTTTTGGTTAGGTTGATGGCTGAAGTGTCGTCACAGTATAAAGGGATGTTGGTCTCCATGATTTTGTAGTCTTTCAGCTGATGTTTCATCCAAATGATTTGAGAGCTGCATCCGGCTGCTGAAATATATTCAACTTCTGCTGTTGACATGACAATGGTGCTTTGTCTCTTGCTTGACCAGGATATTCGATTGTCTCCCCAGAATGTGCAGTTTCCACTTGTACTATTTCTTTCGAGTATATCTCGAGCATAATTAGAGTCACAGTATCCACTAAGTTTGTATGTAGGAGTTTTCTTGTAGAACAAGGTGAGGTTGGTGGTGCCTTTTAGGTATCTAAGGATTCTCTTAGCAGCGGTTAAATGGGATTCCCTAGGGCCAGACTAAAATCTTGCACATACGCATACACTAAACATAATGTCAGGTGTCGAAGCAGTGAGATAGAGTAGAGATCCTATCAAATCTCTGTAGGATTTTTTATCGACCTTTTTGCCTGAGTCATCCTTTTCAAGTGAGCAGGTAGGGTGCATTGGGGTAGCCATAGGTTTGCAGTCACTCATCTTAAACTTCTTGAGAAGCTCTTTTGTATATTTTGTTTGATGAATGTATATACCTTTTTGACTTTGCTGAATTTGTATTCCTAGGAAGAACTTAAGTTCTCCCATCATGGTCATTTGAAATTCCTGGTGCATCAATTTAGAAAATTCTTGGCAGAGAGTGCCATTAATAGATCCAAAGATAATATCATCAACATAAACTTGAATAATCAGAATATTATCTTTTATTGATTTTCTAAAAATAATATTGTCTACTTGTCCTCTTTCAAAGTCATTTTTAAGTAAGAAGTTACTAAGTCTATCATACCATGCCCTAGGTGCTTGTTTTAAACCATATAAAGATTTTTTAAGTTTAAAAACATGGTTTGGAAATTCAGAACTTTCAAAACCTGGGGTTTGTTTAACATAGATTTCTTCACTTATATAACCATTTAAAAATGCTCTTTTAACATCCATTTGAAATAATGAAATGTTATTATTAGCAGCAAAGGAAAGTAGGATGCTAATAGCTTCTAACCTGGCCACTGGAGCAAAAGTCTCAGTGTAGTCAATACCTTCTTGCAAACTGTAGCCTTGTGCAACAAGTCGTGCCTTGTTTCTGACAACTTCTCCTTTTTTATTCAGCTTGTTTATGAAAACCCACTTGGTTCCAATAATGTTCTTTTCTGGTCTTGGAATTAGATCTCAAACATCATTCCTTTCAAATTCATTTAACTCCTCTTGCATGGCAATAATCCATCCATCTTCCCTCAGTGCTTCATCAACATAAGTAGGCTCAATAGATGAGAGTAAGCCAAACAAACTGGTTTCTTTAAGTGATGATCTGGTCCTTAAGGGATCAGTTGCACTTCCAATTATTATAGTTTCGGGATGTGATGACTTGTACTTCCATCCACATCTTCCTTCTGACTTATCTTCAGATTCATCCTTTGAAGATTTGTTGAGTTCTTCTGTTTTGCTTTCATCTTCCACCTTTTCAAGTTCTCTTGGTGTGTCTGCATCAGCTTCCTTTGGTTCTGGTAAACCTGCACTATCCTCATCTTGCTTTGACTTTTCAAGGTCAAGCTGTTTGTCATCAAATTTAACATGTATGGATTCCTCCACAATATTAGTTTCCCTGTTAAACACTCTATAGGCCTTGGATCTTTCAGAGTAACCAATGAAGGTACACTTTTGAGATCGTGAATCATATTTTCCAAGATTATCTTTAGTGTTCAACATGTAACAAGTGCAGCCAAATTTTTTAAAATATAAGATGTTAGGCTTTTTACCTTTCCACAGTTCATATGGTGTTTTATTCAATATGGATCTAATATAGACTCTATTTTGAATATAACATGCGGTATTAATTGCTTCTTCCCAAAAGTGTTTTGCAACATTCATATCATTTAGCATTGTTCTGGCCATTTCTTAGAGTGTTCTATTTTTTCTTTCTACAACTCCATTTTGTTGGGGTGTTCTAGGAGAAGAAAAGTTGTGAGAGGTTCCATTCTCATCACAAAAAATTTCAAAGAATTTGTTCTCAAATTCTCCTTCATGATCACTTCTAATTGTTATAATTTTAAGACCTTTTTAATTCATTATTTGTTTGCAAAATGTGATAAACACTTTGTGGGATTCATCCTTACTTCTTAAAATTTTTACCCATGTCCACCTAGTGTAATCATCTACAATAACAAACCCATATTTCTTTCCACTTACAGATGTTGTTTTTACTAGCCCAAATAGATCTATATGTAATAACTCAAGGGGCTTTGAGGTAGATATTGAGTTTTTAGGGTTGAAATAATTTTTTGTTTATTTTCCCTTTTGACAAGCTTCACACATAATTTCAGTTTTGTAGCTGAGCTTAGGTAGACCTCTCACCAGTTGAAGTTTATTTAGTTTTGAAACTAATCTAAGGTTTGCATGACCTAATCTTTTATGCCAAATTAATTTCTCTTCATTTATTGACACTAGACACTTAACCTTTTGTTTCTCTAGACTAAATATATTTATCTTGTAAATATTGTTTTGCCTATGACCTGTGAAGAGTACTGATCCATCCTTCTGACTAGTAGCTTTGCATGTTTTTTGGTTAAATATAATATCATAATTACTATCACTTAATAAATTATGCCTAAGACCTTTAACTAGTAGTACATCTTTAATAGAGGAAGAAGTACCATTACCAACCGTGCCTCGACCAATGATTTGGCGTTTTTGCTTTCCTCCAAAAGCCACTGTCTCTCCTTTGCTCAAATTTACTCTTGGAACATAGAATTTTCTCCTGTCATATGTCGCGAGCATCCACTGTCCAGGTACCATGACTGGTGTTGCAACTTGATTGCTGAGGACATCTCTTTTTCATCTTTTGATGATTCACTTGCAGAATAAGATTCTGTATCGGATCTTGAGGCAGAGCTTGTGTGAGCCATCAGAGCTAGATATGTTTCTATTTCACTTCCAGAGTTGGATCCAGAGGAAGAATGAGTGCGAACTGTCTGAGCCAATTCTGCTTCTTCTGATTCACTTCCAGAGTCAGATTTTATGTTGGATCCATAGGCATAATTGATGTGAGCCATCATGGCTAATTCTGCTTCTTCCTCTTCAGAAGATTCATTAGAACCATCCTATGTTGCCATTAGATTCTTCTTCTTGGATCTAGAGTCTTTCTTCTAATTTTTCCCTTTCTCCAGATTTTTGCATTCTGACTTGATGTGCCCAGGTTCATTGCAACCATAGCAGATGATACTCTTCTTGTCTTGTTCATCCTTTTCCTATGTTGGAATGCTTGGAATACTTCTGGGGAAACTTCTTCCTTTTGTTTTGCCATATCTTCAAAACCTTTTTGGTTATGAAGGCAATGTCTTCTTCTTTTGGTTCTGATTATGGTCCTCAGAATCACTGTCTTCTGATTCTACTTATGCTTTTAGAACTTTCTTCTGTTTGGATTTTAAGGCTAGGGTTTTGTTCTTCTTCTTGGGCTCATCTTCTTCGAGCTCTATTTCATGTGACTCGAGGGAGCTGATTAATTCTTCCAGCTTTAGAGTGTTCAAGTCCTTTGCATCCTTAATGGCAATGACCTTTGGTCTCCACTTGGTTGCAGACTTCTAAGAATTTTCTTCACGTGCTCAGCAGTGGTATAACTTTTCTAGAGTACTCTTAATCCCGAAACCAGAGTCTGAAATATGGAAAACATTACTTCAATGTCTTCATCTTCTTCCATCTTGAACAGCTCGTACTTTTTGACTAGAATGTTGGCCTTTGCTTCTTGGACTTGCTTGTTGCCTTCGTAAGTCAGAGTCAAACTATCATAGATGTTTTTTGCTGTTTTTTTGTTAGTGCACTTGTCGAACTCCTTGAATGTGATTGCATTGATCATGAACATTTTGGATTTGTGATGCATCTTGAACATGTTCTTCTGGTCAGCATCCATATCTTTTCTGGGAATTTCAACACCATCAGCATCTTCTGGAGCAATATAGCCATCTTCCACCAAGTCCCAAAGTTCGGAATCTTGTGAAAGAAAGAAACTCCTTAGCCTGTCCTTCCAATACTCGAACCGTTCCCTATCAAACAGAGGTGGTCTATTGTTGTTTCCTCCAACAGCTTCTTCATTGAATCTAGACATGTTGAACCCTTGGATCTTTCCTCAAACACTATAAAGTGCTCATCCTTGAGATCGAGTTCTGATGCTAATTGAAGGTGCAAACACGAGCAGGGGAGTTGAATTGTGTTTGCCAAACTTGAATTCTTTTTGTTGTTTTGTTGAATGTTGATATGAATTACTTGATGAATAAATAATCAGACTTAGCAGCGGATAATAACAATATAAGAACATAACTATTTATCCTGGTTCACCATTAACTTGGCTACATCCTGTCCCTTCACTCGGAAGGCTTTAATCCACTAATTCAAAACACTTTGAACTACAACACCTGACCCTCCAAGACAGTCTTCCCAAACAGTCTGACAACCCCAGACTTTTGAGGAACGATGACAACACCTTGACCCTACGAGTCAAGTCTTCTCCTACCAATTTGAAAACCCCAGAGAAGAAGGAATCTAGACTTCTAACGGGTTTGATTTCAAGGGTTTGGAACTCTGCAAAGTTGCTTCTGGAAAGCTGATTGCTGCACTAAATTTCACTCTTGAAAAATTACTTAGAGAATATTTCTTTTGAACTCAAGTGTTTCTCTCTTTTAAACTCTCGGATGACTTGGAGTTGAAGCTTGAGTTTTTGTGTTTTTCAATGCCTAATGATGCTGCCTGAAGCCTCCTTTTATAGCTGCAATTAGGGCTTTGTCCAAGCTTAAATTCGAGATAAATCCTGCTCAGATTTCCTTTGAAAATTCTGTTGGCCAATCCTATTTCTCTTAATGTCAAAGCGTATCTTTTAGCTTCAGGTTTCATTTGAAAATTCTGTTGACCAATCCTGTTTCTCTTAATTTCATATTGTATCTTTTAGCTTCAGATTTCATTTGATTTTCCTTTAAGTCTTTAGTGATTTTTTGAATCAAATCCCCTGAATACTTTGATCATATTTCTATCAAAATTCAATCAAGTCTTCTTCGAATTTTAAATCAAGTCTTCACTGATCTGCATTATGATGTAAATTCTGGACCGTATGATCTGCTGATCTAGACCAAGTTTGGCCCATGTGATTTGATCTGTACCATTATGTTTCCTTATCTGGATAATGTAACCTTATGATCTGAACTATGTGATCTGTTCTGGACCATGCTATCTTTTGATCTGGAACAAGTCTAGACCAAGTCTAGACCAAGTCTTCTGTTCTACACTAAGTCTGGAACATGTCTTCTGTTCTGGACCAAGTCTTCTGTTCTAGTCCATGCTATTTTCTAGTGTAGATCAAGTCTGGACCAAGTCTGACTTATGTTTCCTACTGGTATGGACGAAGTTTCCTTCTGGACAATGTTTCCTTCTGATTCAGACCAAGTCTCCTTCTGGACATGCTTCCTTCTGGTCTGGACCAAGTCTCCTTTTGGACTTTGCTTCCTTCTGATCTGGGCCAAGAATAATATCCTCTGATGATGTCATTGTTTCTTCCCTCTGATGGTATCCTCTGATGTTTTCCTTTGATGACATCCTCTGGTTCTTGCTTCTGATGGGATCCTCTGGTATCCTTTGGAGGTATCTTCTGGTATCCTCTAGAGGTATCTTCTGGTATCCTCTGGAGGTATCTTCTAGTATCCTTTGGATGCATCCTCTGGCCGTATCTTCTGGTGGCATTTTTATCTTCTGGTGACGTCATCCTCTGATGACATCTTCTACTTCTAATTTGTATCTTCTGGAGGTATCTGCTGCTGACGTCATTCTCTGGTGACGTCATCCTATGATTTGCCATATCCTCTGATTTTCATACTTCTTCTAAGTCAAATTATGATTTTCATAAAATACTTTTGTTAACATCAAAACTTTAATTGAAAGAACCAACTTGGTTCCAACATTTTTAAATTCACACACTAACATACTCTATGAGTATGTTAGTGTGTGAATTAAAAAAATTGTTTTTGAAGTAGCGCTAAACGCTTCTATAAGATTGTGCATAAGCAGAGTTGTCTCCTGACTTGAACCTTTGCATAGTAAGTGAGTTTCAGATTCAACAAGAGTGACTCATAGTCTTGAATTCTATCTCTAACATCAAACCCACACACAACCTTTTCATACAGTGTATTCTCAAAGGCCCGTGCATTAATGGCGCTTCACGTTTATCCCAGTATAGTAAACACTCCAGGAATTCTGCCTCAAAATTCCATAGGAATAGCCCCACTTCCACATTCACATAAGTAAGTCTATCGAGAATACTTCTGTAGCTAGGTATTCCACTCCACATGGAGTATAGATCTCATTAAGATTTTCTATTATGTCATCCTATCATCGCTTCAGGAATCATGATTCTTAGATTTATAATAGCATATTCATCTCATATCACTTCACGACTTATTATTACCCATTGAACCTAATTCTCAGGATCTCCTGTCTTTTAGGTCGGGGTACCATCATGTGTGACTCTATAGGCATTAGTCCCATCCTTTTGGATGTACTTAGGACTTTCTCTCTAGCTAACCCTTTCGCAAAGGATCTGCTAAATTTTCATTAGTGCATACATGATTCAATATAACAATTCCTTTAAAAAGTAACTCTCTAATATCATTGTGCTTACGACATATTTGTCATCTTTTACCACTGTAATAACAATTCTAAATCTTTGCAATAGCCGCAGTACTATCGCAGTGGATTAACACAATTGGCATAGGTTTTTCCCATAAAGGGATCTCAATTAGAAAATATCTCAACCAACTCGCTTCTTCACTAGTAGTAGCTAGTGCTATCATTTCAAACTCCATAGTGGACTGAGCCAATATCGCACGTTCTTCGATTTCCAAGATACATCACCATCGTCTATACTAAAAATATAGCCACCGATTGCTTTCGAGTCATCTGATAAAATGTTCTAATCAGCATCATTGTATCCTTCAAGGATGATAGGAAAACATTGATAATGTAATATGAGACTCATGATCCTTTTCAGGTATCTCATGATTCTTTCGATTGCGTGCCAATGCTCCATATACTAGGTCTACTGGTAAACTTGCACAATAGTCCCACGATGTAGGCAATGTTGGATATAATACAATCCGTGGCATACATGAGGTTGCCAATGATGCTTGCATGTTCAGTGTGTCTAACATCTTCACCAGTGTTCTTGAAAAGTTTCACACTTGAATCATATAGTGTGCAAGCAGGTTTATAGTCAATGTATTTGTATTTCTTTAGGATCTTTTCAACATAGCGAGACTAATCCAAAGAAATTCCCTTTTTTGACCTAGAAATTTTGATTCCAAAGATTACATTTGCTACTCTATTTCATATCAAAGTTCTTACACAACAATGATTTCACAATATTTACAACATGGATATTTGAACCAAATATGAGTAAGTCGTCTACATAGAGACATATGATAGTGCAAATGCCATTTTCTTATTTGTAATAAATACATTTGTTAGTTTCATTCACTTTAAACTCATTTCATATAATCAAATTATCAAACTTTTCATGCCATTGCTTAGGAGTTTGTTTAAGACCATACAGAGATTTATCTTACTTACAGACCTTGTCTTCTTGCCCACAAATTACAAAACCTTCAGGTTGTTCCATATAGATTTCTTCTCCCAGGTCACCATTTAAAAAAGTTGTTTTGACATCCATTTGGTGTATCATCAAGTTATGAATAGATGCTAGTGAAATGAGTACCCTAATGGATGTTATTCTAGTGACCGGTGAAAACGTGTCGAATAAATCTATATTTTTCTTTGTCTAAAACCTTTGGCTACAAAGTGAACCTTGTATTTATCAACAGTTCCATCAAGTTTTAGTTTCTTTTTCAAAATCCATTTACAACCTATCGGTTTGCAATCATGAGGCAAGTCTACTAGATGACAAATCCTGTTAGACTGTTGCCGTAAATATGCATCCAATGATGACAAAGTTTCTTGAAGATTTGCAGGATCCACTTCTAAAGTATAGGTCATATAATCGGGTCCATAATTTTTAGCAAATATAACTCTCTTAATTTTTCGACTTTCTGTTTCGCCTTGTTAGTTGCTTTCGGTGCTTCTTGTCGCAAGAATATGACTTGGTTCGCTGCCCCTAATATTTCTCGATTTAAAAGGGAATTTATTTTCATAGAAGTCAACATCATTTGACTCTATGATCACATTCGCATTTAGGTCATAAGACTTATATGCTTTGTTGTTTACTGCATACCTAATGAATACACATTCATAGGCTCTACTTGCGAGTTTAATTCGCATGGGATCGAGGATTTTGATACAAGCCAAACAATCCCAAGTTCGAAAATAAGACAAGTTCGGTTGTCTTTTCTTCACTATATCATAAGGAGAAGTTTTGTTTTTATATTTTGGAACTCTATTCAAAACATAGAAAACAGTCAAAATAATTTCCCCCTACTAGTGAGATGCAACACTAGAGTTAAGGATAATAACAACAACTAGTACAATAAGAGTTCTATTCTTTCTTTCAACTTTACCATTCATTTCAGGCGAATATGGTGCAGTTTTTTCATGTATAATTCCATGCAATTTACGAAACTCATTAAATGAACTAGAATCATATTTAGTTCCTCTATCACTACGAAACCTCTTAATCTTTCTACTATATTGATTTTCAATTTCAGTTACAAAGTTCCTAAACATGTCAAGCGCGTCACTTTTATTTTTCGTTAGATATACAAAAGTATAGTCAGAACGATCGTCAGTACAAGTGATAAAATAACATTTTTGATTTCTTGTTAATGTCCCATCAATTTCACATATATCTGAGTGTAATAAATCTAAAGACTCAAATTCTCTAACTACAGATTTATGTGAACTCTTTGTTGTTTTAGCTTAACTACAAACATCACATTTTTCAAATCATTTAAAGATAACTTTGGAATTAAACCTAAGTTACTTAAGTTTTAAATCACACATGTTCACATGACATAATCTAACATGTCAAGTATTAAAATCACACAACATATAAACAGATGGAGACATTCTTAATTTCAAAATTTAATTTAAACATGCCTCAGGGGTACCATTTGCCAACAAAAATATCATATTTGAAATTGTTGTACAAATCTTCCCCTATAGAGTAAGTAAACCAAGCCTTATCTCTAGATATGGGTTATCAAATTTCTCTAGACAATATTCTTTTATTTTATGTCTGAGAGAATTTTTGAAATCCTTTCAAGCAGGGGCAATTTGTCCATAATAATAATCAATTTGAAATTACTCATTTAAAGTCATACCTTAAGAGATGATCTCAAGAGCTATCTTCTGAATTTTGACATAAGTGAACCTCCACGGATCTGTCATCGGTCATACGATACTTTGATGCTTGAGGTAGCGGCTCACAACATACTTTTTAGCTCCAACTTCCTCTGTATCATATTTCTTCTTTATAGCTTCCCAAACCACTCTAGCAGTATTGCTGGAACTGTAGTATTCATACAAATCATCAACAAGCCCATTAAGAATATAATTCTGATAGATGTAATCATTATCCTCCCATGGGTTAATTCTTCAGCTTTCTTTAATGAAACAGTTTATTGAAATGAGAGTCACCAAAACCAAATCCAGTAATATCTTCGGTTGATATGGTTGAAAGAAACGTCTTAAAATTGTTGTTTTTTGAGTTTCGAAAAACTATTTCCAAATAAATTTATGTCACCGAAGATATTACTAGGTTAAGTCGCGGACTAGGTCACTCTCTTTAAGAAGTTTCACGACACTGCTCAAATTGTGCAAGGTAGGTTATAAACCATGAAGTCCCTAGGAGAAAACATCCCAGACAAACAGTATCGAAGTTCTACTGCACTGTAGAAAATCGTTCTAGAATTACACCCTCAATATGGAGGTTAAAGCCACTCTCAATATAATGGTTAAAGTTGTTGGAACCAAGTTGGTTCTAAATACTTAGGATTTTGATGTTTACAAAAGCACTCCATGTAATCTTATTTTGTACCTTGAATTATTACATTAAAAACCACCAGAAAATGAAGTTTGCAGAGGCAGAAAATGCATCCAGAATGCATCTTGGAATTACCAGAGGATACACCAGGATGTCAAAACACTACCAGAGGATATCTTTGCTGGCCCAGAACAGAAGGAAGCAAAGTCAGAAGGAGACCTGGACCAGACCAGAAGGAAGCCTGCCATAGGGAGAGTTGTTCCAGACCAGAAGATGTCAAATGTCAGATTTATTCCAGAAGTTATTCTGACCAGAAGATGGCCTGGCAGTGAAATGATAAACAGTCTAGACTTGTTCCAGGCTTAATCAGAGGATGAATTAATGGGTCCATAACAAGAGAATTAATTTAGATTTGACCCAGACCAGAAGATAGCATGGTCCAGGGTATGAAATTAAGTCCAAACCAGAAGAAATGATTTCTAGAATTGATCCAGACCTGATCCAAAATCAAAGGTAAAATGTCCAGACTGAAATATTACTTGTCCAGATTTAATTTCAGTTTAATCCAGACCAAGTCCAGAATTGGTCCAGATCAGAGGGAAGATTTCCATATCAATGGTTCAGTTTTAATTATTTGGCCCAGTGTTGGCCGAGATCAGAAGATCAGACCATGGCCCAGTGTTGGCCAAAATCAGAAGGACAAAAAGTGTGGTCCAACAGTGGCCGAGATCAGAGGATCATAGCAGATCAGTTTGGTGGACCAGGATGGCCGAGATCAGAAGATCAGAAGGTTAGGAAGTGTGGTCCAGGGGTGGCCGAAATAAGAGGATCACAACATATCAATTAGTATGGTCCAGATGTGGACTAGCGTAGGAAGATCAAATGGTCCATATTTAATCATGAGGATTAACGATGGAGATTTTAAATTATTTTGATCAAAGTATTAAAAAGATTTGTTACAAAAATAAATTCAAGTATTGTGGAACTCAGGAGCTGTTGGTGGGAAGAAACTAAAGACATGATTGGCCAGTTATTTTTTAAAGAAATCTGAAGCTTAAAAAAAGATATGTTTTTTATTTATATGAAGCCCGATTGGTCAAGTTATTTTTGCAAGAGAATCCAGCAAGATACAGCTCGAATTTAAGCTTGGAAGAGACCCTAATCTGCATCTATAAAAGGAGGCTAAAGGCAGAATACTTGGTATCGAAAATCAAAAAAGAGTCATACACTTCCAAAGGAAAACACTCAAGTTTTCAGTGAGGTCAATTGTGAGTTCCAGCTTTCAAGAAGCAAGCACTCTTGTTATTTTCTTTCTCGTGTGATCTAAGTTGTTGAAGTAGAGTCTACAATCTAAGGGAGTCAGAAGGGGTAGCAGATTACTTGGCAATTAGATTCAAAGTGTTGTAATTCCTTCAACAATCTGGGGTTGTCAGATTGGCAGGAGAAGAAAGGTGTTGTATTCCTCAAGAGTCTAGGATTGTTAGACTGTTTGAGAAGACTGACTTGAAGGGTCAGTAGAACTGCTGTAATTCAAGTTTTGTTTTAAAAGTATAAAAACAAGAAAAGTAATCAAGTTAGTCAAACACAATTCAACCCCCCATTCTCGTGTTTGCACCTTCAATTGGCATCAGAGCTCGGTCTCAAGGTTGAGCACTTAACAGTGTTTGAGGAAAGGTCTAAGGGGTTCAACATGGCAGAATCCAGAGAAGAATTGGGAGGCAACATCAACATAGCACCACTGTTTGATGGAGAAAGGTTTGAGTATTGGAAGGACAGAATGAGAAGTTTCGTCATATCTCAAAATCCTGAACTATGGAAGATGATAGTCAAAGGATACACTACACCTACTCATCCAGAAGATCCAACTAAAGAACTAGACATGGATGATATGAAACCAGACCAGAGCAGATTACACAAACTTCATCACAAGTCTAGAAACATCATGATCAGTGCCATCACATTCAAGGAATTTGACAGATGCACATATAAAGAAACAACAAAGAGCATATTTGACAGTCTGGTTCTAACCTATGAAGGAAGGCAGCAGATTCAAGAAGCAAGGGCTAACATACTGGTCAAACAGTATGAGATGTTCAAGATGGAAGATGATGAAAACATTGATGGAATGTTCTGCAGATTCCAGACTCTGATATCTGGACTGAAGGTCTTGAAGAAAAGCTACACAACAACAGATCATGTTAAAAAGATTCTAAGAAGCTTACCAACCAAGTGGAGACCAATGGTTACTGCAGTTTAGCAAGCCAAAGATCTGAACAACTTAAAACTTGAAGATCTGATCAGCGCACTCAAGTCTCATGAAATAGAACTAGAAGCAGACGAACCAAAGAAGAAGAAGAATCTGGTTCTGAAGTCTCTGATGGCTCATACCAACTCAAGTTTTGGATACAGCTTAGGCTCTGGAACATAATCAAAAGATGAAGACACTGAGGTATTTTCTGATCTCTCTAAATCTGAATTAATTGAGACTTTAAAAGACTTGTTAAATGCAAAAACTAAGATGTCTTTAAAACTGAAAACTCTTAGGGAAGATAAGAAAAATCTAACCAAAGAAGTCCAAGTTTTAAAGAATCGAAATTCTGAGTATGCAACTGAAAACAAAGATTTTAAAACTGAAGTTGCAAGACTCAAGTCTGAAAACTAAGCTCTCAAAAGTAATATTTGTTCCACTTCTGAAACTGTTGGTGAATCTGATATGCATGAGCAATTTTTTCAAAACTTTATTTCTAATGGAATGGAAAGAAGTAAATATGCATCTATGATTTATGGAAACAGTAACTCTGGAACGAGAGGTCTTGGTTTTACAGAAACAATTATTGAAAGTAAAGCTGTTCATTATGATGTTTTATGTATTGTTTGTGCTAAGAAAGGTCACTCTGAACTATCTTGTCCAATGGTAAAATATGAACAAGATCAAAGAACTGTTAAGACTAACAAACATGGACCAATCAGTTCTGGGTGCCAAAAGATCAAATTTTCTATGTTGCAGATATTCTGAGCAACCAGAAGGAGACACCAACAATGGTGCATGGACAATGGATGTTGGCAATGCACAAGTAGAAGAAGGTTTATGTTCCTGCTACAACAAGACAAAGGCAGTTTGAGTCTAATGGAAGAAGGTTTGGTCAACTCAACCAGAATCAGAATCAGAACCAAAACTGGAACCAGTATCAGAAGCACAGAAACTGGAACCAGAACCAACACTGGAACCAGAACCAGAACTGGAACCAGTATCAGAAACACAGGAACTGGAACCAGAATCAACTCTAGAACCAGAATCAACTCTGGAACCAAAATCAGAATCAGTACTACAACCAGAATCAGAATCAGTACTGGAACCAGAATCTGAATCAACATTGGAACCAGAACCAGATCAGGAATTACCAGAATCACCAGAATTACCAAATTCATCAGAACCACCAGATTCAACCAAATCACTAGAATCATCAAGGTTATCAGAATCACTGGATTCACCAAAATTACCAGAATCAAAACATGTTCCAGAATCATCAGAGGAACATGGTTTATCAACCAAAGCAGAATCAAGGAAACTGCTCAAACAGGCCAGAAGAAGAACTTGCTCTAATGGCTCGAACAAAAGCTAAGTCTAAATCTGAGTCTGACTCTGACTCTGATTCTAACAGAGAAAAGGCAAGGTCTGATCAGCAACACAAAACTTGGTATCTTGACAGTGGTTGCTCCAAGCACATGACAGGAGATAAATCTATGTATCTGGATCTGACTATGAAGAATGGAGGCAAAGTTTCTTTTGGAGGAAACCAGAAAGGTCAGATTATTGGTACGTGAACTGTTGGTAACACTTCTTCTTCCCTTTCTATTAAAAATGTTCTGTTAGTTAAAGGGCTAGAACATAATCTTCTGAGCATAAGTCAATTAAGTGATTGCAACTATGATGTTATTTTTAATCAAAAAACTTGCAAAGCGTTTAGTCAACTTGATGGGTCGATTTTATTTACTGGCACTAGGAAGGATAATGTTTATAAAATTGATCTGTTCAGTCTTGCTAAGCAACAGGTTAAATGGCTATTATCTGTAAGTGAGTAGAATCTGATTTGGCATAAGAGGCTAGGGCATGCAAACCCTAGACTTATATCCGAGTTGAGCAAACTCCAGTTGGTAAGAGGACTTCCCAAGGTAAGTTCCAAAACTGAGATTCTGTGTGAAGCATGTCAAAAAGGTAAACAAACTAAAAGCTCTTTTAAAACTAAAAAATGTGTTTCTACCTCTCAACCACTTGAACTGCTTCACTTAGATATGTTTGGTCCTGTTCAAACAGCTTCTCTCGGTGGTAAGAAATTTGGTTTTGTGATTGTTGATGATTACTCAAGGTGGACTTGGGTAAAATTTTTAAAGAACAAAGATGAATCTCACAAAGTATTTATTTCTTTCTGTAAGCAAGTTACGAATGAACAGGGTATTAAGATCATAACAATCAGAAATGATCATGGAGGTGAATTCGAGAACAAGTATTTTGAAGAATTATGTGATGAGAATGTCATCTCTCACAACTTCTCATCCCCCAGAACACCTCAACAGAATGGAGTGGTAGAAAGGAAGAACAGATCACTGCAGGAGATGGCCAGAACCATGCTGAATGATATGAAGGTTGCCACCTACCTTTGGGCAGAAGCTGTCTGTAACACCCTGAGTTTAAAACACAGCACCAGTGCATTTTTTTTAAAACCGAATAAATAAATAAAAGAATTTTCAGAATTAATTCAAGGGAATTAAAATAAAGTTTTCATCAATTCATTTCAAAAGAGGACACCCGGCTTGTGGCCACTAAATAGTTCCAGAGTGCGGAAGAATACAGCGGAAAAATCATACATAAATTCCCAAAATAAAATTACATTTCCCAAAACTAAAGACCCTATACAAAAGTCTAGACTGATCATGCACTAAGCTACAGTAGCACGGTCTCCACCGTATCCCCTACAAGTCTCTTCTTCAGCCAGTTGTCTACCCCTCTGCGTCGTTCGCGAATACTCCGTACGTGACGGTCAGGGAAAACTAACGACGTCTCCGTCGTTAGTATAACCGTCGGTGAGACGGGTTTAGATATCATCTGAGGGCAAAGCCCAAAGTCCACAATAATAGTAAAGGGTAATCGACCGAAATTAACAAATAATCACATAGCATATATTTCACAGCAACAAATACATTCATGGCATAATATATGACAATGATGAAAATTAAGGATGCTCATTTGAAATTTCATGACATGTATTTTTCAAAACAGCAACCAATTAAGATGGAAAATAAGTTGTAAGTACAACCAACACTTCAGCATTCACAATCATTCATCAGAAATCCAGTTTTCATAAAGTACTCACACACATCACTTTCCAATCATCATCACATAACCCAATCGTGACCCACTGGTCAATAAACCCGATGCAATATGTATATGCTCATGTATACAATATCTTGGAATTACCAAGGTGCAGTCGCTCACAGACCAGCATTCGTGCAGTCGCTCAACAGACCAACACGTTATACACATACTAGGGTACAGTCGCTCACAAACCAGTACCAGTGCAGTCGCTCACAGACCAGCACTATTTCACGAATGGAATGGACCGTCTAATACACGCGGAACCATCCCGTAGCCCAGATAGAATAGACCGTCTAATACACGCGTAACTACTCTAAACCCGGATAGAACAGACCGTCTAATACACGCGGAACTATTCTATAACCATCATGGTCGCTACAATTACATGTATTAGCCTCTCACAGGCCAAATACACAGAAGTTAAATCCTTGCACGGATAGATTGGACCGTCTAATACACGCGGAACCACTTCGTAGCCCGAGTAGAATAGCCCGTTTAATACACGCGGAACAACTCTGACTCCGGATAGAACAGACAATCTAATACACGTGGAACTATTCTATAACGCATGGTTACTACTTAACTTCGCGGCCCATCACGGTCACCGCATCAACTCTGTGGCCCATCGCGGTCACCACCTGACTATGCAATGCATGAATAATCAGTGTCTTCTCTTCACTGAAAATAGTATCCAAAATCAGAAAAATTCATGCCATCCCATCATATTTCAAAACATCACAACATAATCAATATCATCATCAACACATCAATGATTAAACAGTCAAGCAATCATTAACAATTCACATTATCTCACAAATTCCATACTTAATCATCTCAAGTCTTTCCATTGTTCCCCAAACTCTTAAAATTCATAAAACAGTGTTTAAAACAGAGATTTCTGGAAAATACGAATTTGTATTTGAATACAGCCTCTCTGTATTCGAATGAAGGAGCCAAAACAGTGCAAAATTAACACTCTGTATTCGACTACAGCCCCCCTGGTAGTCGAATACAGAGGCAGTCTCAGTGCACAAATCAACATTTTTCAATACATCAGTAAAGTCCCAAAAACTTCATCACCACCACTTCAAACTATCACCAAAAGTTCCATTTTAATTCACCACAAACATTCCCAATATTCCCCAAAACTTAGGGTTTATAAAACACTGTTGAAAAACTTGAAATTTCTAAAAACTCGAATCTGTATTCGAATACAGATCCCTTGTATTCGAATACAGAAGCTGAAACTGTAATTTCAACATTCTATATTCGAATACAGCATGCCTGTAGTCGATTACAAAAGCCAAAAACAGAACCAGAATGATCAGCATCAGAACATCAGGAACAGAACCAGAATCAGAATGATTAACATCAGAACATCAGGAACAGAACCAGAATCAGAATCATCAACACCAGAACATCAGAAATAGAACAAGAATAAGAATGATCAACATCAGAACATCAGGAACAGAACCAGAATATGAATGATCAACACCAGAACATTAGAAACACAACCAGAATCAGAATGATTAACATCAGGAACAGAACCAGAATCAGAATCAGAATCATCAACACCAGAACATCAGAAACAAAACCAGAATCAGAATGATCAGCATCAGAACATCAGGAACAGAACCAGAATCAGAATCATCAGAAGCAAAACAGAATGATTCACGCCAGAATCATCAGAAGCAAAACAGAATGATTCACACCAAAATCATCAAAAGCAATACAGAATGATTCACACCCGAATCATCATAAGCAAAACAGAATGATTCACTCCAGAATCATCAGAAGCAAAACAGAATGATTCACACCAGAATCATCAGAAGCAAAACAGAATGATTCACACCAGAATCATCAGCGGCAAAACAGAATGACATTAAGTAAAACAGTTTGAAAACTTAACTAAAACAGAAGCTTGACAGGCTGTATTCGAATACACACATGTTGTATTCGAATACACCTTCAAAATCAGTGAAATTTTCCTGAGACATTCAACACATTTAAAACTGTTTCTTTTGAAAAATCAGCACAACTCAAAAATAGTTTTATCACTCTTTTAAACCACAAAGCTCAGACTTTTACATCAAAACATCAATGATTAAACAGTCTCATGATTAAATTCATACCATCCCATCATATTTCAAAACATCTCAACATAATCAATATCATCATCAACACATCAATGATTAAACAGTCAAGCAATCATTAACAATTCACATTATCTCACAAATTCCATACTTAATCATCTCAAGTCTTTCCATTGTTCCCCAAACTCTTAAAATTCATAAAACAGTGTTTAAAACTAAGATTTCTGGAAAATACGAATTTGTAATCGAATACAGCCTCTATGTATTTGAATGCCGGAGCCAAAACAGTGCAGAATTAACACTCTGTATTCGACTACAGTCCCCCGGGTTGTCGAATATAGAGGCAGTCTCAGTGCACAAATCAACATTTTTCACTACATCAGTAAAGTCCCAAAAACTTCATCACCACCACTTCAAACTATCCCCAAAAGATCCATTTTAATTCACTAGAAACATTCCCAATATTCCCCAACACTTAGGGTATATAAAACACTGTTGAAAAACTTGAAATTTCTGAAAACTCGAATCTGTATTCGAATACAGGTCCCTTGTATTCGAATACAGAAGCTGAAACTGTAATTTCAACATTCTATATTCGAATACAGCATGCCTGTAGTCGAATACAGAAACCAAAAACAGAACCAGAATGATCAACATCAGAACATCAGGAACAGGACCAGAATCACAATCAGAATCATCAACACCAGAACATCAGAAATAGAACCAGAATCAGAATGATTAACATCAGAACATCAGGAACAGAACCAGAATCAGAATCATCAACACCAGAACATCAGAAACAGAACCAGAATCAGATTGATTAACATCAGAACATCAAGAAGAAAACCAGAATCAGAATCATCAACACCAGAACATCAGAAATAGAACCAGAATCAGAATGATTAACATCAGAACATCAGGAACAGAACCAGAATCAGAATCATCAACACCAGAACATCAGAAACAGAACCAGAATCAGATTGATTAACATCAGAACATCAAGAAGAAAACCAGAATCAGAATCATCAACACCAGAACATCAGAAA
>JBBPBO010000001.1:42818455-42843739 GCA_037974295.1 Cicer cuneatum
AGAAGCAAAACAGAATGATTCACACCAGAATCATCAGAAGCAAAACAGAATGATTCACACCAGAATGATCAGAAGCGAAACACAATGATTCACACCAAAATCATCAGAAGCAAAACAAAATGATTCACACCGGAATCATCATAAGCAAAACAGAATGATTAACACCAGAATCATCAGAAGCAAAACAGAATGATTCACACCAGAATCATCAGAAGTAAAACCGAATGATTCACACCAGAATCATCAGAAGCAAAACATAATGATTCACACTAGAATCATCAGAAGCAAAACAAAATGATTCACACCAGAATCATCAAAAGCAAAACAAAATGATTCACACCAGAATCATCATAAGCAAAACAGAATGATTCACTCCAAAATCATCAGAAGCAAAACAGAATGATTCACACCAAAATAATCAGAAGCAAAACAGAATGATTTACACCAGAATCATCAGAGGCAAAACAGAATGACATTAAGTAAAACAGTTTGAAAACTTAAGTAAAACAGAAGCTTGACAGGCTGTATTCGAATACACACATGTTGTATTCGAATACACCTTCAAAATCAATGAAATTTTCCTGAGACATTCAACACATTTAAAACTGTTTCTTTTGAAAAATCAGGACAACTCCAAAATAGTTTTATCACTCTTTTAAACCACAAAACTCAGACTTTTACATCAAACCAGATTTTCCAGAAGAAAACACTTTCATCAGTTTTAAACCACTTTTTATTTTGAAATCATCAGCAACACCAGATGTTCATCAACAGAACAGCATGCAAGCATTTCAGCTTTCTCAAACCATCAGAACATGATGCCAGCATTTCAGCTTTTTCAAACATCAGAACAACATGCAAAGCATTCAGCTTTTCTCAAACATCAGAACAACATGCAAAGCATTCAGTTTTTCTCAAAATCAGAACAACATGCAAAGCATTTGAGCTTTCTCAAACATCAGAACAACATTAACACATTCAGTCAAACAGCAAGCATCACATAGCAGCAAAATACCAACAGAATGCATTTTTGCAATATTCAAAACAGTTTTATGAATATGCTTTTTACTCCTCTTCAAAATAACATGCAATGCATTTTTCAGCTTTCCCCATAAACAGAACAGTATTGGAATAATCACCCCAAAACAGCATGTTGCAGATTTTTAAAACCTCACAGAATGCATTTTCTTTCATCTTTCAAAATGTCATGTAAAACAGTTTCTTTTTCAAAACAGAAACTCAAATATAATCACACCTCAAACATACATTTGCAGTCCTAGAATGCAACTAGAAAGTGGAAGGTGCCCTTACCTGTTGCGCTTTTCTGCTTCTGCTCACGTTTCTGCTTTCGCTCCCGTTTACGCGTCAAAAATCAGTGAAACTGCAGCTTGCGTTTGCTGCTACTAAACTGGGTTCTCTAGCTCCATAATGATGTGGGGAACAACTATTGTACTGGGGGTTTTCTGGTTTGGTGCCTAGGTTTCCAATTAATGGCACTTTTGAGGAACTCCCTCTTTTTCCTTTTAAAATCGTGAACAGAATTCAGAAAACAGAATGAGAGGGAAAATGTGGTACTGTCACATGCAGTATGGGCAGTGAGGGAGGAGGAATGGTGTTCTGATTTCACCATCCTTCTCACTCCTATTTATAGGCTTGTGTGGTGCCACCTCACCCGACACTTGTCTGATTTTCAGCACTTTACCCGTCTCACGCAATTAGCCGGTAATCCCTTAATTAACTGTTCGTTAATTTAATTACTCGTAATTAAATTAATTTATTCTTAATCCAATAATTTTTAATTCATCCTCCAAAATAAATATTTATATATATATATATATTTACTCAAAACATACATATATTAAATATTTTACAAATATCCCCAAATACACTTTAATATTAATTCCATAATTTTAATTAAAAATTAAGGGTCTTACACTGTGAACACAGCCTGCTACATTCAGAATAGATTATATATCAGGTCCATCTTAAATAAAACTCCCTATGAACTGTGGAAAGGTAAGAAACCCAATATTTCCTACTTTAAGCAATTTGGCTGCATCTGTTTTATGTTGAACACTAAAGATAACCTAGCTAAGTTTGATTCTAGATCTCAAAAGTGTATCTTTATTGGCTACTCTGAGAGTTCAAAAGCTTATAGGGTGTTTAACAAAGAAACTAACACTGTGGAAGAATCAATCCACATTAAGTTTGATGATAAACAGCTTGAGTCTGAAAAGTCAAAGCATGTTGAGGAAATTGCACGTGAACCTGTAAGACCCTTAAAATTTAAATATTAATTTTGGAATTAATGTCAACGGTATTTTGGGAATTTTTGTAAAATATTTAATATATGTATGTTTTGAGTAAATATATATATACATAAATATTTATCTTGGAAGAGGAATTAAAATTATTGGATGAAGAATTAAATTAATTTAATTTCGAGTAATTAAATTAATTGGACCATTAATTAAGGATTAGTGGTTAATTAAAGGATTAAGTGCTGAAATGATACATCATTATTTTATTAGTATTTTTAAGAAGGAATGCACTCAAGTAGTTATATAAGTACACGGCAGGGGGACTGAGCTAAGACCAGAACTCACACCTCCCTATTTTGCATGTAATGAGTGATTGCATGTAATAATAACTTTCCTCCCATTTCTGCCCCTGTTTTCTGAAAAACAGCTTCACGGTTTTTAAATTCCAAAGAGGGAATTCCTCCAAACACCATAAATTGAAAATCCAAACCTCAAACCAGAAAACCCACAATAGTAAAGTTAATCCCCACTTCATTACGAAGCAAAAGAACCCAGTTTGGTAGCAGCACACTCAGGCAGCAGCTTCCACCTGTTTTTGGACGCAAAAAGGGGAACGACGGCTGAAACAAGAGCAGAAGCAGAACACACTACAAGGGTAAGGGCACCTTCCATCTTTTAGCTGCATTAGGACCACGAATGTGTGTTATTTTAGTTCTGTGTTTAAAAGAAAAACTATTTTTTAGAAATAACATTTTGAAAAAAAATGCATTCTGCTGATATGTGATTATTCTGATGGTTGTTGCTGGCTGTTTTTCTAATAAAACATGCTGTTTTGCTTACGTGTGAAAGCTGGAAATGTTTGCATGTTATTTTAATTATGATTAAAATGCATGTCATAAAACTGTTTTGAAAATGGTCTTAAAATGCAAAAATGCATTCGGTTGGTGTTTTGTTGCTCTGTGATGCGTGCTTGTTATTCTGATGTGTTGAGAAAACTGAGTATTTGCATGTTTCTGATGTCTGAGAAAAACTGAGCACTTGCATGTTTGTTCTGATGAGTGAGAAATCTGAAATGTTGCATGATGTGCTGATGGTTTGAAAAACTGGATGATTCTGATTCTGTTGTGTCTCATGTGATTCTGGTGATATTGATGATTCTGATTCTAGTTGTTTTGTGTGATTCTGGTGGTGTTGATGATTTTAAAGGAAAAAGGGATTTTTAAATGAGGAAAGGGTTTTTTTTGAAAAAGTGCAGAATCTGTTTGATATTAGGTTGTCATTTTTTTTAATGAAAACAGTTTGAAAAGGGTTGAACTTTCACTGGTTTTCGAAGGTGTATTCAACTACAACATGTGTGTATTCGAATACAACCTTCCAGGTTTCTGTTTTATTTAAAGTTTTCAAACCTGTATTCGAATACGAGCCCCTGTATTCAAATACAGAGGAAAGATTTTTGCTTCTGTATTTGCATCTGTATTCGACTACGATCATGTCGTATTCGAAAACAGAAGTGAAATTTTAACACTGTATTCGCATCTGTATTCGAATACAGGTATGCTGTATTCGAATACAGAATACTGTTTTTCACTGGTTTCAGTTTTTGTATTCAAATACAAGGAATCTGTATTCGAATACAGATTCGTGTTTTTCCAGAAGCACTGTTTTTAGCTTCTGTATTCGAATACAAGGAAGCTGTATTCAAATATAGATTCGTGTTTTCCAGAAAATCAAATTTTAAACTCTGTCAAGTGGATTTTAAAATGTTGAGAAAACTCTGGGAAGGTTTAAATGATTAAAAATGGAATCTGTGAAATGGTTTTAAAGGAGAAGGGATGATGTTTTGAAAACCTTTAAGAACATGGGAGAAATGCTGAAATTTTTCAAGGTTTGGTCTTCTGTATTCGACTACAGACATGCTGTATTCGAATACAGACTGTTAAAACTGCAGTTCATGCTTCTGTATTCGAATACAGGGGGTCTGTATTCGAATACAGATTCGAGTTTCCAGAATTTCCAAGTTTTAAGAGTGTTTTGTAAACCCTGAGTGTTTGGGGAATGTTGGGATTGTTGTGGGGAATTCAAATGGAACTTTTGGTGATATTTTGAAGTTGTGGTGATGAAGTTTTTTTGAAACTTTACTGATGTAATGAAAGATGTTGTTTTGTGCACTGAGACTGCCCCCTGTATTCGAATACCAGAGGGCTGTATTCGAATATAGGGTGTGAATCTGCACTGTTTTTGGCTTCTGTATTCGAATACATAGGAGCTGTATTCAAATACAGATTCGTAAAATTCCAGAAATCCTCAGTTTTAAACTCTGTAATTGAATTTTAAGAGTCTGGGAAACTTTTCAACGTGTTAATGATTAATGGACTGTTTAATCATGTTTGTGATGTTGTTATTTATGACTGTGCTGAAATATTTAAGCATGATGAAGAGCATGAATTGTCTGATTTTGCATTTTGTTTCTAGAGAAGTGAAACACTGCATATTCATGCATTGCATAGTCAAGTGGTACCCGCGATGGGCCACAGAGTAATGCGCAACCACGTGCTGATCTATTGAGCGATTGCACGAGTGTTGGACTGTTAAGCGTCTGCACTAAGTATTGATCTGTTGAGCGATTGTACTTTGGTATATAAGTGTTGGACTATTAAGCGTCTGCACTGGTACTGGAGGAGTCCGTTGGAAGGGTTGAGACGGAGGCCACCGTAGGAGTGGTGACTCCAAACCCGGTGACTGGAGGAGTTGTACATGAGTCCGAGGCAGAAAGGAAGACTGATGAACCGAAGCTAGTAACAGCTGAGATTCCGGGTCCGTCTAGGATCTCTGACGATTGTTATGAGATTCCGGCTCCAGCGAAGCGGCCGAGACTATGTATTGATCTGACTTCTGAGGAGACCAACCCCTCGCTGTATGATGAGGAGGAGGAGAAGGTCACGTCGAGGCGAGCGGCAGATTCAGAGAGGACTTGCTTGGGATGCGGGGGAAACCCGTGCTACTGTAGCTTTAGTGCATGATCAGTTAGACTTGATGTATTAGGCTTTGAGCTGGATATGTATTTTGTTTTTATTTTGAAAAATAATTGCTGTACTATTTAATTCCGCACTCTGATATTGACTTTTGGGAATATTATGATAGTATTATCTTTCAAAAATGTTTTATTGTTAATCATTAAATTTCCAGAATTAAGTAATTATTTTAATTCTTTTCGAATTAATTTGGAAAATTCATTTTAAATATTTATTCATTTTAAAAAAAAAAATGCACCCGCGCTGTGTTTTAAACTCGGGGTGTTACAATTGTGGTATCAGAGCATTTGGTTAAAGTTTTGGGATAAAGCTCTGATTTAAATATTTGTTTTGAGTTATTAGCTGATCATGCATAAGAGCAAGTAGTTGAAATGTCAAGTCTTGAGTAAGTTGTGGTGTGACTGAAGTAATGATGGTTTTGTAGGAAACAATGCCTCCACAAAGAGATGACACCCCAAGAACAAATGTCAGCCGTGAAGATCGGATGGCTGAAGCAATGAACAACATGGCTGCGTCTGTTGCTGCACAGACGGCTGCCAAGACTCAGCGCGATCTGGAAAAGAGAGAAAGAGAGATTTGCGCTGCTGAATCTAGAGGATTAGAGGATTTTCGTCGCCATAATCCTCCCAAGTTCACGGGTGATGAGGGTCTAGAGAGAGCGGACCAGTGGATCCAAGAGATGGATAAGATCTTTGAGATGGTTAACTGTCGGGAGGAGGTGAAAGTCAACTATGCCACGTACCTGCTGATAGGGGATGCAGAGTATTGGTAGAGGAATACGAGATTGCTGATGGGGTCAGCTCAAGAGGAAGTGACCTGGGAGTCATTCAAAAAAAAGTTTCTAGACAAGTACTTCCCAATGAGCACTAGGACCAAGTTGGGGGATGACTTTCTGAAATTGTACCAGTGGGAGAGTACGCAGCTATGTTCGAGTCGCTGTCCAGACACTTCAGATTCTTCCGGGAAAAAGTCGATGAACAGTTCATGTGTCATCGCTTTTAGAATGGATTGAAGTACGAGATCCAAGATTCAGTCCTACCCTTGGGAATACAACGTTTCCAAGTGCTAGTAGAAAAGTGTAGAGAGGTGGAAGAGATGAAGAACAGAAGGGCCAACAGAGGAGGGAACTTTAACTCTGGAGGGCCTAGTAGGGTACATAACCAGAACAATAAGGGGAAGCAAGTTGCCAAGTCGTATAACCGGCCACCAAACAGCAAGAGAGGCCAGAATCGGCCGAGAACCCAGAGTTTTGGACGGCAATTAGGACAAGGGGTCCGGTGTTATCGCTGTGGGAAGGAAGGACATATTGCAACTGCTTGTACTGTGAAGGATTTGTTGTGCTTCAACTGCCACAAGCCAGGAGACGTGGCAAGGGAATGCCGAGTTCCGAAGGTGGAGCCAACTGTGAACGCAACCAGAGCTACTCGTCCTACTGCTAGAGGCCGTGTTTATCACATGGTTGCTGAAGCTGGAAGACAAGCCCAAAATTTAATCCAGCAAGATTGTGAGATTGCAGGTAACACACTAACTGCACTTTTTGATTCGGGAGCAACCCATTATTTCATTGCTATGGATTGTGTGCATCGTTTGAAGTTGTCTGTGTCTACTTTGCCTTTTGATTTGGTTGTTTCTACACCTGCTAAGAATTTGACTGTAAACTCTGCATGTTTACATTGTACCGTAACGATACAGAATAGAAATTTCTTGGTCAATTTAATCTGTTTACCCCTACAATCACTCGAGATCATTCTCGGCATGGATTGGATGACCTATAACTACGTAGTTTTGGATTGCGCTCGAAAATTGGTTCTTTTCCCCGAACCTGGAGTCGCACGGTATTTGGCTGCTAACCAACTCGGAGTATCACTAAGAGAAGGAACTCAGGATTTTTTATCATTGGCTAACATGGAGTCCAAGATGGATGTGAATATAGAAGATGTGATGTTAGTCAAGGAGTATCCGAACGTATTTCCATCAGAAATTCTAGGATTACCCCCGGTGAGAGAGGTGGAGTTCTTCATTGACTTACACCCAGGAATTGGACCTATTTCAATTGCACCGTACCGGATGTCGCCATTGGAATTAAGCGAGCTTAAAGGTCAAATTGAAGGATTATTGGAGAAAGGATTTATCAGACCAAGTGTGTCGCCCTGGGGAGCTCCGATGTTGTTGGTTAAGAAGAAGGATGGAAGTTCACGTCTATGTGTGGATTATCGGCAACTTAACAAGGTGACTATCAAGAATCGTTATCCATTACCACGCATTGATGATTTGATGGACCAATTGAGGGGAGCAGCAGTGTTTTCAAAGATTGATTTGAAGTCGGGATACCATCAGATTCGAGTAAGAGAAGGAGATATTCAAAAGACTGCTTTCAGGACTCGTTACAGACACTATGAATATCTCGTTATGCCTTTTGGAGTTACGAATGCACCAGCAATATTTATGGATTATATGAATAGGATATTTAGCCCGTTTTTGGATAAGTTCGTGGTGGTATTCATCGATGACATTTTGATTTATTCAAAGGATGAAAAAGAACATGAAGAGCACTTACGCCAAGTACTTGAAGTCTTATGCGAAAAGCAGCTGTATGCCAATTTGTCGAAGTGCGAGTTTTGGCTAAAGGAAATGAATTTCTTGGGACATGTGATAACGAAGGAAGGAATCGCTGTCGATCCGGCAAGGATTGAGACAATTCTCACCTGGAAACGGCCCCAGACTGTCACGGACATAAGGAGTTTTGTCGGACTAGCAGGATACTACAGAAGATTTATTGAAGGATTTGCTAAGATTGTAGCTCCTTTGACACAACTCACCAGGAAGAATCAGCCGTTTGCATGGACGGAGAAGTGTGAGGAAAGTTTTCAGCTGTTGAAGGAAAAGTTGACAACCTCACCAGTGTTGGTATTGCCACAGCCAGAGGAACCATATGAAGTTTACTACCCTACCCATAATTTAGAGCTTGCTGCTGTAGTGTTTGCGTTAAAAGTCTGGAGACACTACTTATATGGATGCACATTCATGGTGTTCAGCGACCATAAAAGCTTGAAGTATCTGTTCGATTAGAAGGAATTGAACATGCGTCAAAGAAGATGGATGGAGACTCTCAAGGATTTTGACTTTTCATTACAGTACCACCCTGGAAAGGCCAATGTGGTGGCTGATGCATTGAGTCGGAAGAGCGTCTCAGTATCTTCCATGATAATGGCCAGACAACGGGAGTTGTGGGAAGCATTTAGAGATCTACATTTGGACGTAAAGTTTGCACCAGGAATGATAAAGTGTGGAATGATAACAATTTCAAGTGGATTACTGGAGGAGATTGCAAACTTGCAAGATGACACATTGATCCAAGAAAAGAGGAATTTGATAGCGCAAGGGCAGACAACTGAGTTCAGCGTCGGACCAGATAATATTCTGAGGTGTAATGGAAGAATTTGTGTACCGGAAGTTGCAGAGATGAGAAGAATGATTTTGGAGGAAGCTCATAACAGTAAGTTGAGTATTCATCCTGGAGCAACCAAGATGTACCAGGACTTAAGGCAGAATTTCTGGTGGCCAGGAATGAAGAGGGATGTGGCAGAATATGTATCAACTTGTTTGACTTGTCAGAAAGCGAAAGTGGAACATCAACGACCTGCTGGAATGCTGCAACCTTTGGACATACCGGAATGGAAGTGGGACAGCATTTCCATGGATTTCATAACAGGACTGCCCAAGACAAGGAAAAAGAATGATTCAATTTGGGTAATAGTGGACCGTTTGACAAAGTCCGCACATTTCTTACCGGTAAGGACCACTTATAAGGTAGATAAGCTGACGGAAATCTACATCGCTGAGATTGTGAGGTTACACGGCGTTCCATCGAGTATAGTATCGGACCGTGACCCAAAGTTCACATCTCATTTTTGGGGAGCGTTGCATGAAGCTTTGGGGACGAAACTGAAATTGAGTTCAGCCTACCATCCGCAAACAGACGGACAGACTGAGAGAACAAATCAGTCCTTGGAGGATCTATTAAGAGCATGTGTGTTGGATGACAGAGGAAACTAGGATGAGGTGTTGCCATTGATTGAATTCACTTACAACAACAGTTTTCACGCAAGTATCGGAATGGCACCCTATGAGGCCTTGTATGGACGCAAGTGTCAGACACCTTTATGCTGGTATAAGGATGGAGAGAGTATGATTGTTGGACCGGAGATGGTGGAACAGACCACAGAGAAAATCAAGAGAATACAAGAGAAAATGAAGGCTTTGCAAGATCGTCAAAAGAGTTATGTGGACAAGCGTCGCAGACCCTTGAAATTCGAGCAGGGTGATCATGTATTTCTAAGGGTTACGCCTACAACTAGTGTTGGCAGAGCTATTAAGTCAAGAAAGTTGACTCCGAAATTTATTGGACCATACCAGATTACTGCGCGTATTGGACCATTGGCCTATCGGATTGCTTTACCTCCAATACTGTCCAATATTCACGACGTATTTCATGTGTCGCAGCTAAGGAAATACATTGCAGACCTGTCACATGTGATCGAGCCAGATACAATTTAGCTGAGGGACAACCTGTCTTTTGAAGTATTGCCTGTAAGGATTGAAGACAGGAAGATTAAACAGTTGAGGAACAAGGAAGTTCCACTAGTCAAAGTGATTTGGAATCCAACTACTGGAGATGCGACTTGGGAACTGGAGAGTAAGATGAGGGAACAATATTCTCAGTTGTTTATGGACATGTAGTTTCGAGGACGAAACTAATTTAAGGGGGGTAGTATTGTAAGACCCTTAAAATTTAAATATTAATTTTGGAATTAATGTCAAGGGTATTTTGGGAATTTTTGTAAAATATTTAATATATGTATGTTTTGAGTAAATATATATATACATAAATATTTATCTTGGAAGAGGAATTAAAATTATTGGATGAAGAATTAAATTAATTTAATTTCGAGTAATTAAATTAATTGGACCATTAATTAAGGATTAGTGGTTAATTAAAGGATTAAGTGCTGAAATGATACATCATTATTTTATTAGTATTTTTAAGAAGGAATGCACTCAAGTAGTTATATAAGTACACGGCAGGGGGACTGAGCTAAGACCAGAACTCACACCTCCCTATTTTGCATGTAATGAGTGATTGCATGTAATAATAACTTTCCTCCCATTTCTGCCCCTGTTTTCTGAAAAACAGCTTCACGGTTTTTAAATTCCAAAGAGGGAATTCCTCCAAACACCATAAATTGAAAATCCAAACCTCAAACCAGAAAACCCACAATAGTAAAGTTAATCCCCACTTCATTACGAAGCAAAAGAACCCAGTTTGGTAGCAGCACACTCAGGCAGCAGCTTCCACCTGTTTTTGGACGCAAAAAGGGGAACGACGGCTGAAACAAGAGCAGAAGCAGAACACGCTACAAGGGTAAGGGCACCTTCCATCTTTTAGCTGTATTAGGACCACGAATGTGTGTTATTTCAGTTCTGTGTTTAAAAGAAAAATTGTTTTTCGGAAATGACATTTTGAAAGAAAATGCATTCTGCTGATATGTGATTATTCTGATGGTTGTTGCTGGCTGTTTTTCTAATAAAACATGATGTTTTGCTTACGTGTGAAAGCTGAAAATGTTTGCATGTTATTTTAATTATGATTAAAATGCATGTCATAAAACTGTTTTGAAAATGGTCTTAAAATGCAAAAATGCATTCGGTTGGTGTTTTGTTGCTCTGTGATGCGTGCTTGTTATTCTGATGTGTTGAGAAAACTGAGTATTTGCATGTTTCTGATGTCTGAGAAAAACTGAGCACTTGCATGTTTGTTCTGATGAGTGAGAAATCTGAAATGTTGCATGATGTGCTGATGGTTTGAAAAACTGGATGATTCTGATTCTGTTGTGTCTCATGTGATTCTGGTGATATTGATGATTCTGATTCTAGTTGTTTTGTGTGATTCTGGTGGTGCTGATGATTTTAAAGGAAAAAGGGATTTTTAAATGAGGAAAGGGTTTTTTTTGAAAAAGTGCAGAATCTGTTTGATATTAGGTTGTCATTTTTTTTAATGAAAACAGTTTGAAAAGGGTTGAACTTTCACTGGTTTTCGAAGGTGTATTCAACTACAACATGTGTGTATTCGAATACAACCTTCCAGGTTTCTGTTTTATTTAAAGTTTTCAAACCTGTATTCGAATACGAGCCCCTGTATTCAAATACAGAGGAAAGATTTTTGCTTCTGTATTTGCATCTGTATTCGACTACGATCATGTCGTATTCGAAAACAGAAGTGAAATTTTAACACTGTATTCGCATCTGTATTCGAATACAGGTATGCTGTATTCGAATACAGAATGCTGTTTTTCACTGGTTTCAGTTTCTGTATTCAAATACAAGGAATCTGTATTCGAATACAGATTCGTGTTTTTCCAGAAGCACTGTTTTTAGCTTCTGTATTCGAATACAAGGAAGCTGTATTCAAATATAGATTCGTGTTTTCCAGAAAATCAAATTTTAAACTCTGTCAAGTGGATTTTAAAATGTTGAGAAAACTCTGGGAAGGTTTAAATGATTAAAAATGGAATCTGTGAAATGGTTTTAAAGGAGAAGGGATGATGTTTTGAAAACCTTTAAGAACATGGGAGAAATGCTGAAATTTTTCAAGGTTTGGTCTTCTGTATTCGACTACAGACATGCTGTATTCGAATACAGACTGTTAAAACTGCAGTTCATGCTTCTGTATTCGAATACAGGGGGTCTGTATTCGAATACAGATTCGAGTTTCCAGAATTTCCAAGTTTTAAGAGTGTTTTGTAAACCCTGAGTGTTTGGGGAATGTTGGGATTGTTGTGGGGAATTCAAATGGAACTTTTGGTGATATTTTGAAGTTGTGGTGATGAAGTTTTTTTGAAACTTTACTGATGTAATGAAAGATGTTGTTTTGTGCACTGAGACTGCCCCCTGTATTCGAATACCAGAGGGCTGTATTCGAATATAGGGTGTGAATCTGCACTGTTTTTGGCTTCTGTATTCGAATACATAGGAGCTGTATTCAAATACAGATTCGTAAAATTCCAGAAATCCTCAGTTTTAAACTCTGTAATTGAATTTTAAGAGTCTGGGAAACTTTTCAACGTGTTAATGATTAATGGACTGTTTAATCATGTTTGTGATGTTGTTATTTATGACTGTGCTGAAATATTTAAGCATGATGAAGAGCATGAATTGTCTGATTTTGCATTTTGTTTCTAGAGAAGTGAAACACTGCATATTCATGCATTGCATAGTCAAGTGGTACCCGCGATGGGCCACAGAGTAATGCGCAACCACGTGCTGATCTATTGAGCGATTGCACGAGTGTTGGACTGTTAAGCGTCTGCACTAAGTATTGATCTGTTGAGCGATTGTACTTTGGTATATAAGTGTTGGACTATTAAGCGTCTGCACTGGTACTGGAGGAGTCCGTTGGAAGGGTTGAGACGGAGGCCACCGTAGGAGTGGTGACTCCAAACCCGGTGACTGGAGGAGTTGTACATGAGTCCGAGGCAGAAAGGAAGACTGATGAACCGAAGCTAGTAACAGCTGAGATTCCGGGTCCGTCTAGGATCTCTGACGATTGTTATGAGATTCCGGCTCCAGCGAAGCGGCCGAGACTATGTATTGATCTGACTTCTGAGGAGACCAACCCCTCGCTGTATGATGAGGAGGAGGAGAAGGTCACGTCGAGGCGAGCGGCAGATTCAGAGAGGACTTGCTTGGGATGCGGGGGAAACCCGTGCTACTGTAGCTTTAGTGCATGATCAGTTAGACTTGATGTATTAGGCTTTGAGCTGGATATGTATTTTGTTTTTATTTTGAAAAATAATTGCTGTACTATTTAATTCCGCACTCTGATATTGACTTTTGGGAATATTATGATAGTATTATCTTTCAAAAATGTTTTATTGTTAATCATTAAATTTCCAGAATTAAGTAATTATTTTAATTCTTTTCGAATTAATTTGGAAAATTCATTTTAAATATTTATTCATTTTAAAAAAAAAAATGCACCCGCGCTGTGTTTTAAACTCGGGGTGTTACAATTGTGGTATCAGAGCATTTGGTTAAAGTTTTGGGATAAAGCTCTGATTTAAATATTTGTTTTGAGTTATTAGCTGATCATGCATAAGAGCAAGTAGTTGAAATGTCAAGTCTTGAGTAAGTTGTGGTGTGACTGAAGTAATGATGGTTTTGTAGGAAACAATGCCTCCACAAAGAGATGACACCCCAAGAACAAATGTCAGCCGTGAAGATCGGATGGCTGAAGCAATGAACAACATGGCTGCGTCTGTTGCTGCACAGACGGCTGCCAAGACTCAGCGCGATCTGGAAAAGAGAGAAAGAGAGATTTGCGCTGCTGAATCTAGAGGATTAGAGGATTTTCGTCGCCATAATCCTCCCAAGTTCACGGGTGATGAGGGTCTAGAGAGAGCGGACCAGTGGATCCAAGAGATGGATAAGATCTTTGAGATGGTTAACTGTCGGGAGGAGGTGAAAGTCAACTATGCCACGTACCTGCTGATAGGGGATGCAGAGTATTGGTAGAGGAGTACGAGATTGCTGATGGGGTCAGCTCAAGAGGAAGTGACCTGGGAGTCATTCAAAAAAAAGTTTCTAGACAAGTACTTCCCAATGAGCACTAGGACCAAGTTGGGGGATGACTTTCTGAAATTGTACCAGTGGGAGAGTACGCAGCTATGTTCGAGTCGCTGTCCAGACACTTCAGATTCTTCCGGGAAAAAGTCGATGAACAGTTCATGTGTCATCGCTTTTAGAATGGATTGAAGTACGAGATCCAAGATTCAGTCCTACCCTTGGGAATACAACGTTTCCAAGTGCTAGTAGAAAAGTGTAGAGAGGTGGAAGAGATGAAGAACAGAAGGGCCAACAGAGGAGGGAACTTTAACTCTGGAGGGCCTAGTAGGGTACATAACCAGAACAATAAGGGGAAGCAAGTTGCCAAGTCGTATAACCGGCCACCAAACAGCAAGAGAGGCCAGAATCGGCCGAGAACCCAGAGTTTTGGACGGCAATTAGGACAAGGGGTCCGGTGTTATCGCTGTGGGAAGGAAGGACATATTGCAACTGCTTGTACTGTGAAGGATTTGTTGTGCTTCAACTGCCACAAGCCAGGAGACGTGGCAAGGGAATGCCGAGTTCCGAAGGTGGAGCCAACTGTGAACGCAACCAGAGCTACTCGTCCTACTGCTAGAGGCCGTGTTTATCACATGGTTGCTGAAGCTGGAAGACAAGCCCAAAATTTAATCCAGCAAGATTGTGAGATTGCAGGTAACACACTAACTGCACTTTTTGATTCGGGAGCAACCCATTATTTCATTGCTATGGATTGTGTGCATCGTTTGAAGTTGTCTGTGTCTACTTTGCCTTTTGATTTGGTTGTTTCTACACCTGCTAAGAATTTGACTGTAAACTCTGCATGTTTACATTGTACCGTAACGATACAGAATAGAAATTTCTTGGTCAATTTAATCTGTTTACCCCTACAATCACTCGAGATCATTCTCGGCATGGATTGGATGACCTATAACTACGTAGTTTTGGATTGCGCTCGAAAATTGGTTCTTTTCCCCGAACCTGGAGTCGCACGGTATTTGGCTGCTAACCAACTCGGAGTATCACTAAGAGAAGGAACTCAGGATTTTTTATCATTGGCTAACATGGAGTCCAAGATGGATGTGAATATAGAAGATGTGATGTTAGTCAAGGAGTATCCGAACGTATTTCCATCAGAAATTCTAGGATTACCCCCGGTGAGAGAGGTGGAGTTCTTCATTGACTTACACCCAGGAATTGGACCTATTTCAATTGCACCGTACCGGATGTCGCCATTGGAATTAAGCGAGCTTAAAGGTCAAATTGAAGGATTATTGGAGAAAGGATTTATCAGACCAAGTGTGTCGCCCTGGGGAGCTCCGATGTTGTTGGTTAAGAAGAAGGATGGAAGTTCACGTCTATGTGTGGATTATCGGCAACTTAACAAGGTGACTATCAAGAATCGTTATCCATTACCACGCATTGATGATTTGATGGACCAATTGAGGGGAGCAGCAGTGTTTTCAAAGATTGATTTGAAGTCGGGATACCATCAGATTCGAGTAAGAGAAGGAGATATTCAAAAGACTGCTTTCAGGACTCGTTACAGACACTATGAATATCTCGTTATGCCTTTTGGAGTTACGAATGCACCAGCAATATTTATGGATTATATGAATAGGATATTTAGCCCGTTTTTGGATAAGTTCGTGGTGGTATTCATCGATGACATTTTGATTTATTCAAAGGATGAAAAAGAACATGAAGAGCACTTACGCCAAGTACTTGAAGTCTTATGCGAAAAGCAGCTGTATGCCAATTTGTCGAAGTGCGAGTTTTGGCTAAAGGAAATGAATTTCTTGGGACATGTGATAACGAAGGAAGGAATCGCTGTCGATCCGGCAAGGATTGAGACAATTCTCACCTGGAAACGGCCCCAGACTGTCACGGACATAAGGAGTTTTGTCGGACTAGCAGGATACTACAGAAGATTTATTGAAGGATTTGCTAAGATTGTAGCTCCTTTGACACAACTCACCAGGAAGAATCAGCCGTTTGCATGGACGGAGAAGTGTGAGGAAAGTTTTCAGCTGTTGAAGGAAAAGTTGACAACCTCACCAGTGTTGGTATTGCCACAGCCAGAGGAACCATATGAAGTTTACTACCCTACCCATAATTTAGAGCTTGCTGCTGTAGTGTTTGCGTTAAAAGTCTGGAGACACTACTTATATGGATGCACATTCATGGTGTTCAGCGACCATAAAAGCTTGAAGTATCTGTTCGATTAGAAGGAATTGAACATGCGTCAAAGAAGATGGATGGAGACTCTCAAGGATTTTGACTTTTCATTACAGTACCACCCTGGAAAGGCCAATGTGGTGGCTGATGCATTGAGTCGGAAGAGCGTCTCAGTATCTTCCATGATAATGGCCAGACAACGGGAGTTGTGGGAAGCATTTAGAGATCTACATTTGGACGTAAAGTTTGCACCAGGAATGATAAAGTGTGGAATGATAACAATTTCAAGTGGATTACTGGAGGAGATTGCAAACTTGCAAGATGACACATTGATCCAAGAAAAGAGGAATTTGATAGCGCAAGGGCAGACAACTGAGTTCAGCGTCGGACCAGATAATATTCTGAGGTGTAATGGAAGAATTTGTGTACCGGAAGTTGCAGAGATGAGAAGAATGATTTTGGAGGAAGCTCATAACAGTAAGTTGAGTATTCATCCTGGAGCAACCAAGATGTACCAGGACTTAAGGCAGAATTTCTGGTGGCCAGGAATGAAGAGGGATGTGGCAGAATATGTATCAGCTTGTTTGACTTGTCAGAAAGCGAAAGTGGAACATCAACGACCTGCTGGAATGCTGCAACCTTTGGACATACCGGAATGGAAGTGGGACAGCATTTCCATGGATTTCATAACAGGACTGCCCAAGACAAGGAAAAAGAATGATTCAATTTGGGTAATAGTGGACCGTTTGACAAAGTCCGCACATTTCTTACCGGTAAGGACCACTTATAAGGTAGATAAGCTGACGGAAATCTACATCGCTGAGATTGTGAGGTTACACGGCGTTCCATCGAGTATAGTATCGGACCGTGACCCAAAGTTCACATCTCATTTTTGGGGAGCGTTGCATGAAGCTTTGGGGACGAAACTGAAATTGAGTTCAGCCTACCATCCGCAAACAGACGGACAGACTGAGAGAACAAATCAGTCCTTGGAGGATCTATTAAGAGCATGTGTGTTGGATGACAGAGGAAACTAGGATGAGGTGTTGCCATTGATTGAATTCACTTACAACAACAGTTTTCACGCAAGTATCGGAATGGCACCCTATGAGGCCTTGTATGGACGCAAGTGTCAGACACCTTTATGCTGGTATAAGGATGGAGAGAGTATGATTGTTGGACCGGAGATGGTGGAACAGACCACAGAGAAAATCAAGAGAATACAAGAGAAAATGAAGGCTTTGCAAGATCGTCAAAAGAGTTATGTGGACAAGCGTCGCAGACCCTTGAAATTCGAGCAGGGTGATCATGTATTTCTAAGGGTTACGCCTACAACTAGTGTTGGCAGAGCTATTAAGTCAAGAAAGTTGACTCCAAAATTTATTGGACCATACCAGATTACTGCGCGTATTGGACCATTGGCCTATCGGATTGCTTTACCTCCAATACTGTCCAATATTCACGACGTATTTCATGTGTCGCAGCTAAGGAAATACATTGCAGACCTATCACATGTGATCGAGCCAGATACAATTTAGCTGAGGGACAACCTGTCTTTTGAAGTATTGCCTGTAAGGATTGAAGACAGGAAGATTAAACAGTTGAGGAACAAGGAAGTTCCACTAGTCAAAGTGATTTGGAATCCAACTACTGGAGATGCGACTTGGGAACTGGAGAGTAAGATGAGGGAACAATATTCTCAGTTGTTTATGGACATGTAGTTTCGAGGACGAAACTAATTTAAGGGGGGTAGTATTGTAAGACCCTTAAAATTTAAATATTAATTTTGGAATTAATGTCAAGGGTATTTTGGGAATTTTTGTAAAATATTTAATATATGTATGTTTTGAGTAAATATATATATACATAAATATTTATCTTGGAAGAGGAATTAAAATTATTGGATGAAGAATTAAATTAATTTAATTTCGAGTAATTAAATTAATTGGACCATTAATTAAGGATTAGTGGTTAATTAAAGGATTAAGTGCTGAAATGATACATCATTATTTTATTAGTATTTTTAAGAAGGAATGCACTCAAGTAGTTATATAAGTACACGGCAGGGGGACTGAGCTAAGACCAGAACTCACACCTCCCTATTTTGCATGTAATGAGTGATTGCATGTAATAATAACTTTCCTCCCATTTCTGCCCCTGTTTTCTGAAAAACAGCTTCACGGTTTTTAAATTCCAAAGAGGGAATTCCTCCAAACACCATAAATTGAAAATCCAAACCTCAAACCAGAAAACCCACAATAGTAAAGTTAATCCCCACTTCATTACGAAGCAAAAGAACCCAGTTTGGTAGCAGCACACTCAGGCAGCAGCTTCCACCTGTTTTTGGACGCAAAAAGGGGAACGACGGCTGAAACAAGAGCAGAAGCAGAACACGCTACAAGGGTAAGGGCACCTTCCATCTTTTAGCTGTATTAGGACCACGAATGTGTGTTATTTCAGTTCTGTGTTTAAAAGAAAAATTGTTTTTCGGAAATGACATTTTGAAAGAAAATGCATTCTGCTGATATGTGATTATTCTGATGGTTGTTGCTGGCTGTTTTTCTAATAAAACATGATGTTTTGCTTACGTGTGAAAGCTGAAAATGTTTGCATGTTATTTTAATTATGATTAAAATGCATGTCATAAAACTGTTTTGAAAATGGTCTTAAAATGCAAAAATGCATTCGGTTGGTGTTTTGTTGCTCTGTGATGCGTGCTTGTTATTCTGATGTGTTGAGAAAACTGAGTATTTGCATGTTTCTGATGTCTGAGAAAAACTGAGCACTTGCATGTTTGTTCTGATGAGTGAGAAATCTGAAATGTTGCATGATGTGCTGATGGTTTGAAAAACTGGATGATTCTGATTCTGTTGTGTCTCATGTGATTCTGGTGATATTGATGATTCTGATTCTAGTTGTTTTGTGTGATTCTGGTGGTGCTGATGATTTTAAAGGAAAAAGGGATTTTTAAATGAGGAAAGGGTTTTTTTTGAAAAAGTGCAGAATCTGTTTGATATTAGGTTGTCATTTTTTTTAATGAAAACAGTTTGAAAAGGGTTGAACTTTCACTGGTTTTCGAAGGTGTATTCAACTACAACATGTGTGTATTCGAATACAACCTTCCAGGTTTCTGTTTTATTTAAAGTTTTCAAACCTGTATTCGAATACGAGCCCCTGTATTCAAATACAGAGGAAAGATTTTTGCTTCTGTATTTGCATCTGTATTCGACTACGATCATGTCGTATTCGAAAACAGAAGTGAAATTTTAACACTGTATTCGCATCTGTATTCGAATACAGGTATGCTGTATTCGAATACAGAATGCTGTTTTTCACTGGTTTCAGTTTCTTTATTCAAATACAAGGAATCTGTATTCGAATACAGATTCGTGTTTTTCCAGAAGCACTGTTTTTAGCTTCTGTATTCGAATACAAGGAAGCTGTATTCAAATATAGATTCGTGTTTTCCAAAAAATCAAATTTTAAACTCTGTCAAGTGGATTTTAAAATGTTGAGAAAACTCTGGGAAGGTTTAAATGATTAAAAATGGAATCTGTGAAATGGTTTTAAAGGAGAAGGGATGATGTTTTGAAAACCTTTAAGAACATGGGAGAAATGCTGAAATTTTTCAAGGTTTGGTCTTCTGTATTCGACTACAGACATGCTGTATTCGAATACAGACTGTTAAAACTGCAGTTCATGCTTCTGTATTCGAATACAGGGGGTCTGTATTCGAATACAGATTCGAGTTTCCAGAATTTCCAAGTTTTAAGAGTGTTTTGTAAACCCTGAGTGTTTGGGGAATGTTGGGATTGTTGTGGGGAATTCAAATGGAACTTTTGGTGATATTTTGAAGTTGTGGTGATGAAGTTTTTTTGAAACTTTACTGATGTAATGAAAGATGTTGTTTTGTGCACTGAGACTGCCCCCTGTATTCGAATACCAGAGGGCTGTATTCGAATATAGGGTGTGAATCTGCACTGTTTTTGGCTTCTGTATTCGAATACATAGGAGCTGTATTCAAATACAGATTCGTAAAATTCCAGAAATCCTCAGTTTTAAACTCTGTAATTGAATTTTAAGAGTCTGGGAAACTTTACAACGTGTTAATGATTAATGGACTGTTTAATCATGTTTGTGATGTTGTTATTTATGACTGTGCTGAAATATTTAAACATGATGAAGAGCATGAATTGTCTGATTTTGCATTTTGTTTCTAGAGAAGTGAAACACTGCATATTCATGCATTGAATAGTCAAGTGGTACCCGCGATGGGCCACAGAGTAATGCGCAACCACGTGCTGATCTATTGAGCGATTGCACGAGTGTTGGACTGTTAAGCGTCTGCACTAAGTATTGATCTGTTGAGCGATTGTACTTTGGTATATAAGTGTTGGACTATTAAGCGTCTGCACTGGTACTGGAGGAGTCCGTTGGAAGGGTTGAGACGGAGGCCACCGTAGGAGTGGTGACTCCAAACCCGGTGATTGGAGGAGTTGTACATGAGTCCGAGGAAGAAAGGAAGACTGATGAACCGAAGCTAGTAACAGCTGAGATTCCGGGTCCGTCTAGGATCTCTGACGATTGTTATGAGATTCCGGCTCCAGCGAAGCGGCCGAGACTATGTATTGATCTGACTTCTGAGGAGACCAACCCCTCGCTGTATGATGAGGAGGAGGAGAAGGTCACGTCGAGGCGAGCGGCAGATTCAGAGAGGACTTGCTTGGGATGCGGGGGAAACCCGTGCTACTGTAGCTTTAGTGCATGATCAGTTAGACTTGATGTATTAGGCTTTGAGCTGGATATGTATTTTGTTTTTATTTTGAAAAATAATTGTTGTACTATTTAATTCCGCACTCTGATATTGACTTTTGGGAATATTATGATAGTATTATCTTTCAAAAATGTTTTATTGTTAATCATTAAATTTCCAGAATTAAGTAATTATTTTAATTCTTTTCGAATTAATTTGGAAAATTCATTTTAAATATTTATTCATTTTAAAAAAAAAAATGCACCCGCGCTGTGTTTTAAACTCGGGGTGTTACAATTGTGGTATCAGAGCATTTGGTTAAAGTTTTGGGATAAAGCTCTGATTTAAATATTTGTTTTGAGTTATTAGCTGATCATGCATAAGAGCAAGTAGTTGAAATGTCAAGTCTTGAGTAAGTTGTGGTGTGACTGAAGTAATGATGGTTTTGTAGGAAACAATGCCTCCACAAAGAGATGACACCCCAAGAACAAATGTCAGCCGTGAAGATCGGATGGCTGAAGCAATGAACAACATGGCTGCGTCTGTTGCTGCACAGACGGCTGCCAAGACTCAGCGCGATCTGGAAAAGAGAGAAAGAGAGATTTGCGCTGCTGAATCTAGAGGATTAGAGGATTTTCGTCGCCATAATCCTCCCAAGTTCACGGGTGATGAGGGTCTAGAGAGAGCGGACCAGTGGATCCAAGAGATGGATAAGATCTTTGAGATGGTTAACTGTCGGGAGGAGGTGAAAGTCAACTATGCCACGTACCTGCTGATAGGGGATGCAGAGTATTGGTAGAGGAGTACGAGATTGCTGATGGGGTCAGCTCAAGAGGAAGTGACCTGGGAGTCATTCAAAAAAAAGTTTCTAGACAAGTACTTCCCAATGAGCACTAGGACCAAGTTGGGGGATGACTTTCTGAAATTGTACCAGTGGGAGAGTACGCAGCTATGTTCGAGTCGCTGTCCAGACACTTCAGATTCTTCCGGGAAAAAGTCGATGAACAGTTCATGTGTCATCGCTTTTAGAATGGATTGAAGTACGAGATCCAAGATTCAGTCCTACCCTTGGGAATACAACGTTTCCAAGTGCTAGTAGAAAAGTGTAGAGAGGTGGAAGAGATGAAGAACAGAAGGGCCAACAGAGGAGGGAACTTTAACTCTGGAGGGCCTAGTAGGGTACATAACCAGAACAATAAGGGGAAGCAAGTTGCCAAGTCGTATAACCGGCCACCAAACAGCAAGAGAGGCCAGAATCGGCCGAGAACCCAGAGTTTTGGACGGCAATTAGGACAAGGGGTCCGGTGTTATCGCTGTGGGAAGGAAGGACATATTGCAACTGCTTGTACTGTGAAGGATTTGTTGTGCTTCAACTGCCACAAGCCAGGAGACGTGGCAAGGGAATGCCGAGTTCCGAAGGTGGAGCCAACTGTGAACGCAACCAGAGCTACTCGTCCTACTGCTAGAGGCCGTGTTTATCACATGGTTGCTGAAGCTGGAAGACAAGCCCAAAATTTAATCCAGCAAGATTGTGAGATTGCAGGTAACACACTAACTGCACTTTTTGATTCGGGAGCAACCCATTATTTCATTGCTATGGATTGTGTGCATCGTTTGAAGTTGTCTGTGTCTACTTTGCCTTTTGATTTGGTTGTTTCTACACCTGCTAAGAATTTGACTGTAAACTCTGCATGTTTACATTGTACCGTAACGATACAGAATAGAAATTTCTTGGTCAATTTAATCTGTTTACCCCTACAATCACTCGAGATCATTCTCGGCATGGATTGGATGACCTATAACTACGTAGTTTTGGATTGCGCTCGAAAATTGGTTCTTTTCCCCGAACCTGGAGTCGCACGGTATTTGGCTGCTAACCAACTCGGAGTATCACTAAGAGAAGGAACTCAGGATTTTTTATCATTGGCTAACATGGAGTCCAAGATGGATGTGAATATAGAAGATGTGATGTTAGTCAAGGAGTATCCGAACGTATTTCCATCAGAAATTCCAGGATTACCCCCGATGAGAGAGGTGGAGTTCTTCATTGACTTACACCCAGGAATTGGACCTATTTCAATTGCACCGTACCGGATGTCGCCATTGGAATTAAGCGAGCTTAAAGGTCAAATTGAAGGATTATTGGAGAAAGGATTTATCAGACCAAGTGTGTCGCCCTGGGGAGCTCCGATGTTGTTGGTTAAGAAGAAGGATGGAAGTTCACGTCTATGTGTGGATTATCGGTAACTTAACAAGGTGACTATCAAGAATCGTTATCCATTACCACGCATTGATGATTTGATGGACCAATTGAGGGGAGCAGCAGTGTTTTAAAGATTGATTTGAAGTCGGGATACCATCAGATTCGAGTAAGAGAAGGAGATATTCAAAAGACTGCTTTCAGGACTCGTTACAGACACTATGAATATCTCGTTATGCCTTTTGGAGTTACGAATGCACCAGCAATATTTATGGATTATATGAATAGGATATTTAGCCCGTTTTTGGATAAGTTCGTGGTGGTATTCATCGATGACATTTTGATTTATTCAAAGGATGAAAAAGAACATGAAGAGCACTTACGCCAAGTACTTGAAGTCTTATGCGAAAAGCAGCTGTATGCTAATTTGTCGAAGTGCGAGTTTTGGCTAAAGGAAATGAATTTCTTGGGACATGTGATAACGAAGGAAGGAATCGCTGTCGATCCGGCAAGGATTGAGACAATTCTCGCCTGGAAACGGCCCCAGACTGTCACGGACATAAGGAGTTTTGTCGGACTAGCAGGATACTACAGAAGATTTATTGAAGGATTTGCTAAGATTGTAGCTCCTTTGACACAACTCACCAGGAAGAATCAGCCGTTTGCATGGACGGAGAAGTGTGAGGAAAGTTTTCAGCTGTTGAAGGAAAAGTTGACAACCTCACCAGTGTTGGTATTGCCACAGCCAGAGGAACCATATGGAGTTTACTACCCTACCCATGATTTAGAGCTTGCTGCTGTAGTGTTTGCGTTAAAAGTCTGGAGACACTACTTATATGGATGCACATTCACGGTGTTCAGCGACCATAAAAGCTTGAAGTATCTGTTCGATTAGAAGGAATTGAACATGCGTCAGAGAAGATGGATGGAGACTCTCAAGGATTTTGACTTTTCATTACAGTACCACCCTGGAAAGGCCAATGTGGTGGCTGATGCATTGAGTCAGAAGAGCGTCTCAGTATCTTCCATGATAATGGCCAGACAACGGGAGTTGTGGGAAGCATTTAGAGATCTACATTTGGACGTAAAGTTTGCACCAGGAATGATAAAGTGTGGAATGATAACAATTTCAAGTGGATTACTGGAGGAGATTGCAAACTTGCAAGATGACACATTGATCCAAGAAAAGAGGAATTTGATAGCGCAAGGGCAGACAACTGAGTTCAGCGTCGGACCAGATAATATTCTGAGGTGTAATGGAAGAATTTGTGTACCGGAAGTTGCAGAGATGAGAAGAATGATTTTGGAGGAAGCTCATAACAGTAAGTTGAGTATTCATCCTGGAGCAACCAAGATGTACCAGGACTTAAGGCAGAATTTCTGGTGGCCAGGAATGAAGAGGGATGTGGCAGAATATGTATCAGCTTGTTTGACTTGTCAGAAAGCGAAAGTGGAACATCAACGACCTGCTGGAATGCTGCAACCTTTGGACATACCGGAATGGAAGTGGGACAGCATTTCCATGGATTTCATAACAGGACTGCCCAAGACAAGGAAAAAGAATGATTCAATTTGGGTAATAGTGGACCGTTTGACAAAGTCCGCACATTTCTTACCGGTAAGGACCACTTATAAGGTAGATAAGCTGACGGAAATCTACATCGCTGAGATTGTGAGGTTACACGGCGTTCCATCGAGTATAGTATCGGACCGTGACCCAAAGTTCACATCTCATTTTTGGGGAGCGTTGCATGAAGCTTTGGGGACGAAACTGAAATTGAGTTCAGCCTACCATCCGCAAACAGACGGACAGACTGAGAGAACAAATCAGTCCTTGGAGGATCTATTAAGAGCATGTGTGTTGGATGACAGAGGAAACTAGGATGAGGTGTTGCCATTGATTGAATTCACTTACAACAACAGTTTTCACGCAAGTATCGGAATGGCACCCTATGAGGCCTTGTATGGACGCAAGTGTCAGACACCTTTATGCTGGTATAAGGATGGAGAGAGTATGATTGTTGGACCGGAGATGGTGGAACAGACCACAGAGAAAATCAAGAGAATACAAGAGAAAATGAAGGCTTTGCAAGATCGTCAAAAGAGTTATGTGGACAAGCGTCGCAGACCCTTGAAATTCGAGCAGGGTGATCATGTATTTCTAAGGGTTACGCCTACAACTAGTGTTGGCAGAGCTATTAAGTCAAGAAAGTTGACTCC
>JBBPBO010000001.1:42857212-42902503 GCA_037974295.1 Cicer cuneatum
CTTGTTTGACTTGTCAGAAAGCGAAAGTGGAACATCAACGACCTGCTGGAATGCTGCAACCTTTGGACATACCGGAATGGAAGTGGGACAGCATTTCCATGGATTTCATAACAGGACTGCCCAAGACAAGGAAAAAGAATGATTCAATTTGGGTAATAGTGGACCGTTTGACAAAGTCCGCACATTTCTTACCGGTAAGGACCACTTATAAGGTAGATAAGCTGACGGAAATCTACATCGCTGAGATTGTGAGGTTACACGGCGTTCCATCGAGTATAGTATCGGACCGTGACCCAAAGTTCACATCTCATTTTTGGGGAGCGTTGCATGAAGCTTTGGGGACGAAACTGAAATTGAGTTCAGCCTACCATCCGCAAACAGACGGACAGACTGAGAGAACAAATCAGTCCTTGGAGGATCTATTAAGAGCATGTGTGTTGGATGACAGAGGAAACTAGGATGAGGTGTTGCCATTGATTGAATTCACTTACAACAACAGTTTTCACGCAAGTATCGGAATGGCACCCTATGAGGCCTTGTATGGACGCAAGTGTCAGACACCTTTATGCTGGTATAAGGATGGAGAGAGTATGATTGTTGGACCGGAGATGGTGGAACAGACCACAGAGAAAATCAAGAGAATACAAGAGAAAATGAAGGCTTTGCAAGATCGTCAAAAGAGTTATGTGGACAAGCGTCGCAGACCCTTGAAATTCGAGCAGGGTGATCATGTATTTCTAAGGGTTACGCCTATAACTAGTGTTGGCAGAGCTATTAAGTCAAGAAAGTTGACTCCGAAATTTATTGGACCATACCAGATTACTGCGCGTATTGGACCATTGGCCTATCGGATTGCTTTACCTCCAATACTGTCCAATATTCACGACGTATTTCATGTGTCGCAGCTAAGGAAATACATTGCAGACCTGTCACATGTGATCGAGCCAGATACAATTTAGCTGAGGGACAACCTGTCTTTTGAAGTATTGCCTGTAAGGATTGAAGACAGGAAGATTAAACAGTTGAGGAACAAGGAAGTTCCACTAGTCAAAGTGATTTGGAATCCAACTACTGGAGATGCGACTTGGGAACTGGAGAGTAAGATGAGGGAACAATATTCTCAGTTGTTTATGGACATGTAGTTTCGAGGACGAAACTAATTTAAGGGGGGTAGTATTGTAAGACCCTTAAAATTTAAATATTAATTTTGGAATTAATGTCAAGGGTATTTTGGGAATTTTTGTAAAATATTTAATATATGTATGTTTTGAGTAAATATATATATACATAAATATTTATCTTGGAAGAGGAATTAAAATTATTGGATGAAGAATTAAATTAATTTAATTTCGAGTAATTAAATTAATTGGACCATTAATTAAGGATTAGTCGTTAATTAAAGGATTAAGTGCTGAAATGATACATCATTATTTTATTAGTATTTTTAAGAAGGAATGCACTCAAGTAGTTATATAAGTACACGGCAGGGGGACTGAGCTAAGACCAGAACTCACACCTCCCTATTTTGCATGTAATGAGTGATTGCATGTAACAATAACTTTCCTCCCATTTCTGCCCCTGTTTTCTGAAAAACAGCTTCACGGTTTTTAAATTCCAAAGAGGGAATTCCTCCAAACACCATAAACTGAAAATCCAAACCTCAAACCAGAAAACCCACAATAGTAAAGTTAATCCCCACTTCATTACGAAGCAAAAGAACCCAGTTTGGTAGCAGCACACTCAGGCAGCAGCTTCCACCTGTTTTTGGACGCAAAAAGGGGAACGACGGCTGAAACAAGAGCAGAAGCAGAACACGCTACAAGGGTAAGGGCACCTTCCATCTTTTAGCTGTATTAGGACCACGAATGTGTGTTATTTCAGTTCTGTGTTTAAAAGAAAAATTGTTTTTCGGAAATGACATTTTGAAAGAAAATGCATTCTGCTGATATGTGATTATTCTGATGGTTGTTGCTGGCTGTTTTTCTAATAAAACATGATGTTTTGCTTACGTGTGAAAGCTGAAAATGTTTGCATGTTATTTTAATTATGATTAAAATGCATGTCATAAAACTGTTTTGAAAATGGTCTTAAAATGCAAAAATGCATTCGGTTAGTGTTTTGTTGCTCTGTGATGTGTGCTTGTTATTCTGATGTGTTGAGAAAACTGAGTATTTGCATGTTTCTGATGTCTGAGAAAAACTGAGCACTTGCATGTTTGTTCTGATGAGTGAGAAATCTGAAATGTTGCATGATGTGCTGATGGTTTGAAAAACTGGATGATTCTGATTCTGTTGTGTCTCATGTGATTCTGGTGATATTGATGATTCTGATTCTGGTTGTTTTGTGTGATTCTGGTGGTGCTGATGATTTTAAAGGAAAAAGGGATTTTTAAATGAGGAAAGGGTTTTTTTTGAAAAAGTGCAGAATCTGTTTGATATTAGGTTGTCATTTTTTTTAATGAAAACAGTTTGAAAAGGGTTGAACTTTCACTGGTTTTCGAAGGTGTATTCAACTACAACATGTGTGTATTCGAATACAACCTTCCAGGTTTCTGTTTTATTTAAAGTTTTCAAACCTGTATTCGAATACGAGCCCCTGTATTCAAATACAGAGGAAAGATTTTTGCTTCTGTATTTGCATCTGTATTCGACTACGATCATGTCGTATTCGAAAACAGAAGTGAAATTTTAACACTGTATTCGCATCTGTATTCGAATACAGGTATGCTGTATTCGAATACAGAATGCTGTTTTTCACTGGTTTCAGTTTCTGTATTCAAATACAAGGAATCTGTATTCGAATACAGATTCGTGTTTTTCCAGAAGCACTGTTTTTAGCTTCTGTATTCGAATACAAGGAAGCTGTATTCAAATATAGATTCGTGTTTTCCAGAAAATCAAATTTTAAACTCTGTCAAGTGGATTTTAAAATGTTGAGAAAACTCTGGGAAGGTTTAAATGATTAAAAATGGAATCTGTGAAATGGTTTTAAAGGAGAAGGGATGATGTTTTGAAAACCTTTAAGAACATGGGAGAAATGCTGAAATTTTTCAAGGTTTGGTCTTCTGTATTTGACTACAGACATGCTGTATTCGAATACAGACTGTTAAAACTGCAGTTCATGCTTCTGTATTCGAATACAGGGGGTCTGTATTCGAATACAGATTCGAGTTTCCAGAATTTCCAAGTTTTAAGAGTGTTTTGTAAACCCTGAGTGTTTGGGGAATGTTGGGATTGTTGTGGGGAATTCAAATGGAACTTTTGGTGATATTTTGAAGTTGTGGTGATGAAGTTTTTTTGAAACTTTACTGATGTAATGAAAGATGTTGTTTTGTGCACTGAGACTGCCCCCTGTATTCGAATACCAGAGGGCTGTATTCGAATATAGGGTGTGAATTTGCACTGTTTTTGGCTTCTGTATTCGAATACATAGGAGCTGTATTCAAATCCAGATTCGTAAAATTCCAGAAATCCTCAGTTTTAAACTCTGTAATTGAATTTTAAGAGTCTGGGAAACTTTTCAACGTGTTAATGATTAATGGACTGTTTAATCATGTTTGTGATGTTGTTATTTATGACTGTGCTGAAATATTTAAACATGATGAAGAGCATGAATTGTCTGATTTTGCATTTTGTTTCTAGAGAAGTGAAACACTGCATATTCATGCATTGCATAGTCAAGTGGTACCCGCGATGGGCCACAGAGTAATGCGCAACCACGTGCTGATTTGTTGAGCGACTGCACGAGTGTTGAACTGTTAAGCGTCTGCACTAAGTATTGATCTGTTGAGCGATTGTACTTTGGTATATAAGTGTTGGACTATTAAGCGTCTGCACTGGTACTGGACTGTTGAGCGTCTGCACTGGTGCTGATCTGTTGAGCGTCTGCACTGGTGCTGATCTGTTGAGCGATTGCACCCTGGTCATGAGGGCCGTTAAATTGTGTTGGTCTATGAGCGACTGCACCTTGGTGATTCCAAGAAAATTGTATACATGAGCATATACATATTGCATTGAGAGATTGACCAGTGGGTTATGATTGATTATATGATGAATGGTTGGAAATTGATGTGTGTGAGTGCTGTCCAGAATTTGAAATTCTGATTTTAATGACTGTGATTTGCTGAGGTGTTGTTAGTATTACCACATATGTCATAATAATTGGCTGCTGTTTTTGAAAAGACATATATGTTACGCAATTTCCAATGAGCATTTTTATTGTCATCATATATTATGCCATGAATACATGTGTTGTTGTGAAATATATGTTATGTGCTTAATTGTTAATTTCGGTCGGTGACCCTTGCTATTATATTGTGGACTTTGGGCTTTTCCCTCAGATGTTTCCCAAACCCATGCCACCCGTGGGTACCCGAACGACGGAAACGTCGTTGAACTTCCTTGACCGCTACTCGCGCACTGCTTGGGTATTTGACCTCATCTCAAGCAGAGCGACTTACATGGGGTGGTTGGAGCGGACGAGCAGGACCGACGGCGTTGAGGACATTGTAGAGCGCACTCATGCGAGTATAGACTTTCCTGTGCCTTCCCGTCTGGTGTTGGAGGCACACAGAATTTTCGACGATGCTGAGGAGTTCGTTGGAAGGGTTGAGACGGAGGCCATCGTAGGAGTGGTGACTCCCAACCCGGTGACTGGAGGAGTTGTACACGAGTCCGAGGCAGAAGGGAAGACTGATGAACCGAAGCTAGTAGCAGCTGAGATTCCGGGTCCGTCTAGGATCTCCGACGATTGTTATGAGATTCCGGCTCCGCCGAAGCGGCCGAGACTATGTATTGATCTGACTTCTGAGGAGACCGACCCCTCGCTGTATGATGAGGAAGAGGAGGTCACGTCGAGGCGAGCGGCAGATTCAGAGAGGACTTGCTTGGGATATGAGGGAAACCCGTGCTACTGTAGCTTTAGCGCATGATCAGTTAGACTTGATGTATTAGGCTTTGAGCTGGATATGTATTTTGTTTTTATTTTGAAAAACAATTGTTGTACTATTTAATTCCGCACTCTGATATTGACTTTTGGGAATATTATGATATTATTATCTTTCAAAAATGTTTTATTGTTAATCATTAAATTTCAAGAATTAAGTAATTATTTTAATTCTTTTTGATATTTATTAAATGTTTTAAATATTTTGTAGCTTTAATCATTAAATGTTTTATGGAAAATTCATTTTAAATATTTATTCATTTTAAATATTTTTTCATTTAAAAAAAAATGCACCCGCCCTGTGTTTTAAACTTGGGGTGTTACAGAACGAGAGGCACATGAACCAGTAGCTGAACCAGCAGCAGAATCTGAGAAAGATCAAGATGAAGAAGAACACGCTGACTCTGAAAACAAGTCAGAGGGAAAGAATGGATGGAAGTACAAGACTTCACATCCAGAATCTCTCATTATTGGCAGTGCAACAGAACCTTTAAAGACCAGATCATCAAGTAGAGAAACCAGTCTGTTTGGTTTACTCTCAACAATTGAACCAAGCAATGTTGATGAGGCTTAGACAGAGGAAGGTTGGATACTTGCAATGCAAGAAGAGCTGAATGAATTCCAAAGGAATGATGTTTGGGATCTGGTACCTAGACCAAACAAAAACATTATTGGAACCAAGTGGGTGTTCAGAAATAAACTAAATGAAAAAGGTGAAGTGGTAAGGAACAAAGCCAGACTTGTAGCTCAAGGATACAATCAACAAGAAGGTATACACTACACTGAGACTTTTGCTCCAGTGGCCAGGTTAGAAGCAATTAGAATTCTTTTATTATTTGCTGCTAATCATGATATAATGCTGTATCAAATGGATGTTAAAAGTGCATTCTTAAATGGCTACATAAGTGAGGAAGTCTATGTCAAACAGCCCCTTGGATTTGAAAATTCTGATTTTCCAGACCATGTTTTCAAACTTAAAAAATCTTTATATGGTTTAAAACAAGCACCAAGGGCATGGTATGACAAACTTAGTAACTTTCTGTTTAAGAATGAATTTAATAGAGACTAGATTGATAATACTCTATTTAGGAAATCCATTAAAAATGATATTTTGATTATTCAAGTTTATGTTGATGATAACATATTTGGATCAACTAATGCCACTTTGTGCAAAGAGTTTTCTGACCTAATGCAGAAAGAGTTCCAAATGAGCATGATGGGAGAACTTAAGTTCTTTCTGGGAATTCAGATTCATCAAGCTAAATTAAGTATACTCATTCACCAATCTAAATACACTAAAGAACTTCTTAAAAAGTTCAAGATGAGTGACTGTAAGCCTATGGCCACCCCCATGCACCCAACCTGCTCACTTGAGAAAGATGAAACCAGCCAAAAGGTAAACCAGAAAACATACAGAGGTATGATTGGATCCCTTCTTTATTTAACTGCTTCTAGATCTGACATCTTGTTTAGTGTTTGTGTCTGTGCCCGATTTCAAGCTGACCCTAGGGAATCCCATTTAATTGCTGTCAAACGAATTCTGAGATACCTTAAAAGAACCACCAACCTTACCATGTTATACAAGAAAACCCCCACCTACAAACTCAGAGGTTTTTGTGATTCCGACTATGCTGAAGACAAGTTAGAAAGGAAAAGTACAAGTGGCTACTGCACTTTCTTAGGTGATAATTTGATCTCTTGGTCAAGCAAAAGACAAAGCACCATTGCCATGTCAACAGCTGAAGCTGAGTATATATCAGCAGCAGGATACAGTTCACAGTTACTCTGGATGAAACATCAACTTGATTACTTCAGTTTCTGGTGGCATTTAATTTAATAATTCAAGGTACAAAATAAGATTACATTGAGTGCTTTTGTAAACATCAAAATCCTTAAACTTAGAACCAACTTGGTTCTAACAGAATGATCTCCTCAAGATAAAGGGGATGTCATTGTCTTCCTCCATGTTTAGTACCACAAAATTCAATGGGAAAATGAACTTATCCACTTTGACAAACACATCTTCCACCACCCCATATAGGTGTTTCATTGAGTGATCCGCAAACTGTAACATCAATTATGTGTCTTTGATTCTTCCAATGCCTAACCTTTTGTATATAGAAAGGGCATAAGACTCACACTGGCCCCAAGATCCCACAAGGCCTTCCCAAAAGTTATATTCCCAATAGTGCAGGGTATAGAAAAGCTTCCAGAATCCTTGAGCTTAGGTGGCAGCTTCCTTTATAGAATAGCATTGCACTCTTCGGTAAGCATCAATGTTTCACCGCCGATTTTTATTTTCTTTGACAGAATCTCCTTCATGAACTTGGCGTATGTCGGCATCTACTCTAGTGCTTTTGCAAAAGGAGTGTTAATTTGTAATTTTTTAAATAGGTCAAGAGCTTACCAAATTGTTTTTTAGTTTCTTCCTTTTTTAATCGTTGACGAAACATAAGTCGAATTTTGGGCTTTGGCAAGGCTTCTTTTTTCTGCACCATTGGTTCTCCATCTTTTTCAAGACCAATATCTTCCTAAACTGGTGTTCGGGTGACAATTTCCTCTGGGTAGGTTGGAATTGAAGCACTGCCACTCTTTTTGGCTTTATGTGGTACTGGTTCAATTACCTTGCCACTCCTTATTGTCACGGCATTGACATTATTTCGTGGATTCGGAATCGTGTCACTAGGCAAATTTTTGGACACTCTTTGTGCTAGTTATTGAGCAATTTGACTCACTTGGGTCTCGAGATTCTTTATTGAGTTAAAGTTATTTTTCTGGAAGGCTCTTGACTCCTTAATGAAAACACTTGTGTTAATTTCTAATTTCTCAATAGCAGTCTCCCAAGCAACTTTACAAGGTAGATCTTGATTTTCTTGAGCTTCTTGTTGATCTTGAGGTCCACACTGTTGATCTCTCCATGGAAAATTTGGATGATTTCTCCAACCCAAATTGTACGTACTAGAGTAGGGATTTTTCTGCTTCCCGTTGTTACCCACAAAGTTCACCTCTTATGGTTCCTCTATATCATCATCATCTGGTACTTCACAAGCTCCAAGCTTATGTGTTCCCCACAAAAGTCGCAACCTGCATGTTTCAATAATTTGATGGGGGCCACTTGGGGCTGTATATTTAGAGTTGCCATCCCCTTCTTTATCTCAGTGGCGATAACATCTTCTATATGTTTTGAGAGCCGTTTCCTGTGAGCCAACCCAGCGTACATGACATTCAAATCTAGTAGACCACTTTTTGACCCACCTCCTCTATCATACAACATCATTTGTTTATTTGATGCCATGATCTCGATAATTTTTTGGGCTTCTGATGCAATTTTGTAATTCAAAGAACCATCTGCTCTAGCATCCAACATAATTCTAGTGCTAGGCCTTAAACCAATACAAAATATTTGCATTTGAGGAGTGTCGTCACAAGCGTGATTGGGGCTTCCTGCTAGTAAACTCTTAAACCTCTTGTCAAGTGTCACGAAGAGATTCTCCTTCTTTTTGTTTATAATCGGAAATCTCTTGCCATTTTTGAACAAACACAATTGGGGGAAAGTATTGTTCCAAGATCTTATCTTCAAGGTCATCCCATGTGGTGATGCTACTGGAGGATAAAGAATTAAGCCACTCCTTAGCATCATCTTTCAATGACAATGGAAATAATCTCAACTTATTGCCTTCTTTAGTGTTACCACCACCTTCACTGTTTCACATAATTCAAAGAATTTTGTGAGATTCTATTGGCATCTTCGTTATGCTTACCGCAAAAATGAATCTCCTTCAACTCTCACTACAGAACAAGACTTATTTCAAACTTGTTGACTGTAATCGGTTGGTTATGGATGGCAAACCGAGCACGATTTCCATCTCAATTTCCATACTTGTTGAGGGTACGTTTAGGTGGTGGTGAATCAGCCATTTCCGAAAGTATGAAGCAATCCCCTAAATGCTTTTTGTCCACTGCTAACTGTCTTTCCCTTTTCCTCTTTTCTCGAACTGCCGTTCGATTTGCTTTCGCGGTTTTTTTTTATTTTTGGTTCAAAAAGAAGTTTAGCTAAGGATTGGCCTCGCTTACAAGGTTAGACAAATCATGAGTAATGAAAAGTTTTAAACTAAAAAAAATAAAAACAAAAATAAATATAAAGAAAAAAATAAATAGATAAATAAAATAAAGAAATTTTTTTACTATGGAGCAAAAAATTTCAATTAAGTAAATAAATTGTAACTCAATAGTGATATGGCAATCCCTGACAATTGGGCCAAAAATTTGATAGCGTTTTAGCAAGTGTACTGAATCGTTGCAAGTAATAATTAAAATGGCGGTACCGAGTGTTGAACTCAATGATAGTGTTTTACTATCGAATTGTGTTTAATTACTAAAAATCGAACCAAAAATTTCAGAAGTAATTGAAATTATATTTGAAACTAACAAGAGTAATAGAATTGAACTTTTATGATAAGAAAACTATCAGGGATGAGTTTCACTTCGAATCCAACCTTGGTTTCTAATTTGATCCTAGTTACTAAATTCCTTTATTGAACTATTACCGAATTCTCTTTATTATTCTTACCCTAAGTTCTTATTGACAGAACCTTTAATTCTAAAGTAACCCCTAATTCATTAGTGGTTTTAAAATTATAATTAAGCTTTACAGTACAATAATTCTCTTATTAAACTATTGCCTCTGCAAATAATTCAATTGGTTTCATGCCCTGCATCTATCCCTAGACTAAAATATCATGAATTTCTCATCTCAAGCATTCATAAAGTCCACTTCCGTTACAAAAAATAAATCGTAAAACAGTTTAAAGTTGATCAGGCAATAAAAAAACATTAAGCAAAGATATGAGAAATATAATTCAACAAACTCATTTATATAACTTTAAATCAAATAAGACAAATAGGGGTTTCATCTTGTTTCACTCATCTCTAACAAACAGAGTTTAGTTACTCATGAAAGAGATACAAAAGGTAGAGATTAGAGACGAATTACAAGATAGATTCATGAATGATCCTTGATAAAACTTATCCAATGGTGTTAGAAACAATTGTCTTTGAGTTTCTCTGCTATGGCACAAGTCTCCAAACTTTCAAATAGCCAAAAAAATCCCTAGAAAGTGAGAAAATCGCGTTTGTATGCATTATGTTGCGTGCCACGCACCCTAGGCGCGGGATTTACACTTCAAGTGCAATTTGACACATTCAGTGGTGTAGAAATGCCCCCTAGGCGCAGGTTTTGCGCTTTTGGCGCACATCATCTTTTGTCTAATATTTACTGCATTTTTCTCCTATTTTGATTCTGAATTTGGTTCTGGTATCTTCATGAAAGTTGTAAATACGGATCTTAGCTTTCATTTACATTTGATTTGACTCCAAGTGGACATCTATAACTTCAGATATGGCTGAAATACTCTACATAGATTATGTTGATTTCTCACCAAAATTCAACATTGTACTATAACAAAGAAACAACGTGAAACTACGAAAAATATATATTTAATCAAGGAAATAAGAACATAAAAAATTTATTAAATCGAAGAACTAAAATCAACAAAATATATCAAATAACTCCTTAAATTAACTAACGATTGAAGATAAATAAGACTAAAAATAGTGAAAAATATACATATGATAAAGAGTTATCATATTAGGACCACTCAAAATAGAAAGAACTACGATACAAACCGCTCTAAAATGACAGTGGCAAATTGAAGGGACAAAAAGAAAGGGGAGAATTGAGAAAGTTGGGAAATGCATCCAACTTTGGAACTTTTCACAAGAGTTTGAAACTTATTATATAGTGATGGAAGCAAACTCACATATGTTTTCTATCAAATGTGAGACTTTAAAATTTATAAAGTTGAAAACTACTCAATATATGAGATTTTTCCAATGTGAAACTTCAACAATTTTTAAATTCACACACTAACATACTCTATATTCCAACAGATAATTATGACACAGAAAGGGAGATGAAAATCGAAGAGCTCGAGGATTTGGAGGGAAGAGAAGAGCTCTCTCTCTCTCAATTCAAACACAATTCATGTGACGGTTATGCAAGAATGGCGTGACTGATAACCACAATTCACTAGAAGGCGGATTCAAACACTTCTCTCATTGTTTTTCTTTACTTTTCCTCATTTCTTTGAAGACTCTTTTCTTCCCGACCTCCAAATTCAAACACAATTCATGTGAAGGTAATGCTAGAATGGCGCGATAAAAAACCACAATTTATAGCGACTAAAACCATGTTTAATCCTAAATTTTATCCACTATTTAACCACATGCATGCTCATATGATCTTGGAAAGAAGATTTGATTTTGTCCATTTCATAAATATATTTAATTCAAAGCTATCCAAAAAATTTAAGCACGTGTTAAACTTGTAATTTGATATCAGGTAGCCACTTTGTACTCATCTAGCGTTCATGTAAAAAAGCTCTCGTTCCAACTGTCATAAATGTTTGCGACAGTTCTAACCGACTCCAATAGAGTCTTTAAATGCATTTATTTTTTGTTCTAGGATGGTATTGCGACGGTTACAAATCGCCTCTATGTACTTTTGACAACGGTTTAAACCGTCGCAAACTTAAGTTTCTGATTTTTTTTATTGTTTTTTTCTTCATTTTTCATTAATTTAATTAAAATGAAAAAATTCATAATTCTTATTCATATAACTAAAATACAGAATATAAAATTATAAATAAATCTCATTCATATAATATATTCAAAAGTAACAACCATACATTGAATTTAATTAAAACAATAAGTATTTGAAAACCAAAACATTAATAGAGTGATTGAAAATGCAAAACAAAAACATCAAACTCAATTTATAAATCATCTAAATAGTCCCTAATGATGTTGTTCCATGATTAGACCGACAAATTCAACTTTTAAATCGCCTAGAGCCTTCAACTTATGATTGTACGCAAATTGTTCACTAAATTTGCAAGAATTAAAAAAAATCAATCCACAATAAATATTATAAACAATAAATTAACAATTCTACATTGTAACAAACGATTAACAAAAACAATCATTCATACACAATTTTTGAAGGAAAAATTATTAATAGATATACAACTATAATTTCCTACAATAATTCAAATTCAATGCATACTACCATTACAATTCACTCATATGGCTTAAACAATGATTTATGACGGTGAGATTTCTATTCACACCATCACTTGTGTGTTTCCATACTTCACTATGACTTAAACATTTTACTTGCCCCTTGTTGAGATGTAAGTTGCTTCATGTATACTCCGTCACATCCTTCTCAAGAACCTCTTTGTCCCTCTCCAAAAAGAAGAGTTATCTCTAAATAGGATAATTAAATCAAAATATCTTTGAAAGAAACACGTGACATAACAACTTTAATTAAGAACTAATTATCGAAAGTTTAAGTGGAAATGAGACATAAAATATAAAATATAAAAAATAGTAGTTCATTCAATTAGTCAAAAAAGAATAAAGAAATAATAGTACTCAAGATAAGTAAAACAAAAATAAAAATAATGATCATATAAAAACCAATGCTTTCAAATATATCTCAAATCAATGGTTACAAAATATGTATTCTGTTTTTTTATAGAAAAAAGTATTCTATAACGATTAAATGTTTAAAATAAAATAAAATATATCCAAACAATCACTTATTTTTTAATCATATTTTTAGAGTCAAAATCATTCATATTTATTTTTAATCTTTTTAATTGTGTATACAAAAAATTACTCATATTTTTTAGAATGGAAATCACTCATTTTATTACAAACTTTTTAATTATTTCCATTTCATTTATTCTTTTGTTATGCAACCAACTATTCTTATAAATAAAGAAACTTATAAATATTGAAGTTTTTTTTTTCAATCAGATTGATTTATTTATACAGCATAAAACCTTCCAATTTTTAAATTCTTGTTTACAAATTACACTCATAGAACGCGCATGTTATATTTTAGTTTGTTTAAAGATGTCCATGTATATAAATATTTTGTGAAATTTCAACGTGATTTAGTATTTTCACTTTTTCAGTATTAATTTTTAAAAACAAATTGTCGAGCTTCTTAACAAGTACATTAATGAATTTTATATTGGTTTCTTATTGAGTTACTAAGAGTGTCTCATTTTAGTGGTGTCCGCGCAGGTTGTATCTTAATGGGATTAGAAATGGACTAACTATGTGTTTTTGTGACTATTTGTGTGAGACTGATGAAAGAAAAGAACATTTGTAGGAATATCATGGTTGAGAAAGATTGTGTTAGAGTTTTGTTAATTAAACTTATTTAAATCTTTAGAGAAGCTATGAAACGAGGAAATAATGAGGAAATGAGATACGTTGTTCAAGTCATAAAAAATATGGATACAACAATGTTATGGATTAACCGAAATCCAAGGTTCAACAGAATTCTACCATAACAAATCTTCTCAATTTAATGGAGAATATGATGCAAACAAAGTCGGAGTTATGGATCCAAGATATGGAAAACATATTTGAGGCAATGATATCATTAGTGTAATAGTCCGACCCCTATGATAGTCCAACCCCTATGATTCACACTGATATTTACAGATTTTTCGCTTTTTCGTTTTCTCCAATTAAAAATTTGAGTTTTTACTTTATGGAGAAATCAAACCGGTATCTAAGCATACGGTTCATTCATTGCCACTTCTAATTGAGTTGCAGCTTAATCGAGACTCACAATGAATGAACAGTGTCGATCAGGTCTGAACTCGCTACTATCTAACTAGGAGAAAGAGGGAGTGAGAAGATCATGAATAACAGTGTCGGTCGGAGGTAGACTCACTAATTTCTAAGTGATTGTCTTAGTAGTTTATTTAAATTAATGATTAGTATTATCTTAGATTGTTATTATCTTAGATGTCATATTTGATTAGTATTGTAATTAGACATCTGTTATTTAAATTTATTTTTATGTAAGTAGAAATATAAAATAACTATATTATTTATAGAAAAATTATAATAATTATGATGATGCCGTGTGATGAGTTGAATTCCTCATATGTATACTTTTGTAACCTATATAATAAGTAATAACTTGATCTTTATTTTATTTTTTTCTCCTATGCTAGTAGCGCAACCCACAGACGATCTGCCTCTTCAAATTTTACTTTTCCTATGTTCTCACCATGAAAACTATTTTCTAATTTGGCTTTAATCAAGTTATATTCTATATTTGTGATTTTATCCACGAGACACCACCTTTTCAATTTAATTATCACTTTTGTACATATCGAAAATAACCTAACCGTTAAAAGTTGTCCTCCTTTTTTCTTGACGGTTCCTAGTTTTTTATTAGCAAAACCAAATTTGAGTCTCTATCTCATTTTTTTTTAGTTCTTTCTCATAAAACCACCACGCCACACAATCTTGGTTACTCAAACATAATCAACAATTGGATGTGATTGTGACCTCAACTCAACCATTTTTCTCCCTTGAAACAAACTGTTTTTTCATATTTTCTAGCCATACCATAGTCGTTGTTTGGAAAAAAATATATCGTTTTTTAATTTCTTTTAACATTATCTTTAGAAAGTACTACTCATTAATGTATTTAGACAAAGTTGACCTCAAACTCTATCAATGCTCCAACGCCGCATATAATGTTTTTATTTAATATTTTTAGTCCTTTATAGCCATCGAATTTAGTAAATTACATTTTATATATTTAAATAATGAAGTTAAATTTTTGAGTTGAGTATTTGTTTTGGATTTGGCAAATTTTGCTTTATCACGAAAGTTTTAATCCGGTTAATAAAATAATATCATCTTATTTAATTAATACAATTGTTCAATATATTTATTTATCTACTTTAGATAAATAGATATGATTCTATAAAAAAAACAAATTCTGTTAAAAACTAAAAAAATATGTTTTCTAATTATTGAAGATTTAGATTTATATTTTTAAATAAACTATGTTTCAGTTTTATAACCAACAATTTGATTTGTTTTTTTATAACGGTTAATTATATTTTAATCATAATACACTTTTTCTTCTGTTTTATACTTAATTTATACTATTCTATTTTATTGAAGATTTTAGTACTCTATATTTAAGTTTGAAAATATACAATTATGTTTTAAAGTTCTAATTCTATTTATGCTATAATATTATTATTAAAATTAAAATATTATAACTATTATTGATTTTAATCCTACAATTTGATTTATATAGGTGTATATAATAATTATATTGTAAAATATGTTTTAGATTATATTACGAATAGTTAATAATTGATTTATCCGGGTTTGTCATTGTATATTTATTTAGCCTTTATTGGTTATTGATAGCCTTCTGACAAAAGGATATGTGAACCTGTTAAGCTATTTTGAAGCTTCAATTGAGGTAATGAGTTAGAGAATGTTCGATTTTATGAGTGTAATATAATGTGGGATGAATGGGAATGTCTTAATTCCCAAAGATTTATTGGGGCTTACCTCGTATGGTCAAACCCTATTGAGTAATAACTAATTATGAATGTATAAATGATAACAGTGAGGACTAAAAAATGATTTAGAAACCTATAGAATTGTTGTGAGTTGATTTATGTTAAGATTGCATGATATTTGGTTTTTGTGAACGTATTAATTGTTATTGTATGGATAATGTATTTATTATGTGTTCTTGTTTACACAAATGAAGTTGTGATTTTACTTAAAATGAACTATTTGTTGGATTTCCTACTTTATGATTAATAGAACTTGATTGTTCATTATGATTATGATTATGTGTGTACGAAATGTCGAGACTTGATTGAGATTGACTGATATTTACATATATTGATGTAAATTTCGATGAATATTATGGAATGACTAGCATATACATAGACGTTAACTTTGATGAATATTGTTGAATTCATATTGCGAATTGTCGAGTTGTGAACATCGAATAAGTATTAACTAGATGTTGAGTGTATTTGAAGTGAAGCTTATTTTGTAATCATAGGTAGGTCTAACAAGCCCAGTAATTTTGGGAAAATAAAACTAAATGAGTCTAATCGTGGAGGGCTATAGTCGAACCTTATGGTAAGATTGATAGACCTTGGGGTATCTCTGGTGGGGAACTCCTAAGTGGATTATTCCATAAGGTCAGAGCTACCGTGCGACATATGAGTACTCCAACTGTCGCATATGTTTCAGATTGAGTTGACAAGATCTATGAAGGCATGACCATTCATGAAGTGTCTGTTCACTCGTGTGGTGACATAGTATTAAGCCTCCTAACAAGTGTTGTAGAGTAGAATGGTACCAAATGATGAATAAGTATAGTGTATATGACATGCATAGCATTGCATCTTTGTGACTGTTTTAATGTGATTGATTCGGATTAACCTTTGAAATATTATGTTCTTGAAGATTTTGAATGTTATTTTATGATATGATATTGTGCCAATTTGATTACTTACGTGTTATTTTCATTTATCTTATACTATTACATGATTTCGATATTCACTTCACGTTGCTTGTATTTGACGCTTGCAAGAACACGTTTATTATAGGTAGTTAGTTGGTGATTTGTACTCTGATAGGTGATACTAGATGGGAGTCATATATTGTATTTTTATGGAGTCATGAATTGAAATACTATTTTTTAAAACTACAATCAAGTATTATTTTTTACAAAAGTCTATCACCTCTTAGTTTTGTGATTGATTTAATATCATAATGAAAAACTTTTCATTCCAATATATTTCTTTAAATGAAATTTTTTATGTAAGTGTAAATGTAGTGACCTTAGAATTTACATTAGAATTTAGGGTGTCCAATCAGTAGAGCATAGAGTCATTTACATAACTTTTATGTTGATTGGAGAAACAATTATTGGTGGAAAGCAACACATCAACTTCTAGAAGCAAAGTGTCGAGAAATAACTTGGGAAATTTTAAATAGAAAATTCTTAGAAAAAGTATTCTAGAGGATAGAGGATGTGAGATATGCTAAAGAAATGAATTTTTTGCAATTAAAGTAAGGAGGAATGTCTGTAGGAAAATATGTAGCGAAATTGGAATCATTGTCAAAATACTCAATATATTTCCTGTTGTAACCAAGTTGGTTCTAAGTACTTAGGATTTTGATGCTTACAAATGTACTCAATGTAAACTTATTTTGTACTTTGAATTATTAAGTTAAATGCCCCAGAAACTGAAGGAAACAGAAGCAGAGATCAAAGGATTCCAGAAAAATGAATTCTGGATTGACCAGAAAATATCCAGGAATGTCAAAAACATGACCAGAAGATATATTTGATGGCCCAGATCAGAAGGAATGAAAATCAGAATGAAACATGGATCATACCTTTGGAAAGCCTGCCAGAAGGAGAGTTGTTCCAGACAAATAGGAATCAAATATCAATTTTATTCCAGAAGTTATTCTGACCAGAAGATGGCCTGGCAGTGAAAAATTACACAGCCCAGACTTGTTCCAGACTTGACCAGAAGGTATGTTTATGAGTCCAGAACAAGAGGATCAATCTAGATTTGGCCCAGATCATAAGATGGCATGATTCAGGGCATGGAACTAAGTCCAGAACAAAAGAAATGAGTTCCAGAATCAACCCAGACCTGGTCGAAAATCAAAGGTGAAATGTCCAGACTGAAATATTTTTTGATCAAGTTTATTTCAGTTTGTTCCAGACCAAATTCCAGAATCTGTCCAGATCAGAGTAAAAATATCTAGATCAATGGTTCAGAAATAATTTTTTGAGTCCAGTGATGGTCCATATCAGAAAATCAGACCATGGCCCAGTGTTGGCCGAAATCAGAGGGACAGAATGTGCAAGTCCAGAAATGGACGAGTCCAGAAGAATTTAGCATATCAGGCGCGCATCCAGGTTGGCCGAAATCAGAAGATCAGAGGGTCAAGAAGTGTGGTCCAGGGATGGCCAAATTCAGAGGATCACAGCATATCATTTAGCTTGGACCAGTGTGGACTAGCGCTCAAAATTCTGATGGTCCAGAATTGATCAACGATGGAGATTGCAAGTTATTTTAATTAAAGTGTTAAAAAGATTGGTTATAAAAATAAAGTGGAGTAGCATGGAATTCAGGAGCATTGGCGGGAACAACCAACAGATTTAATTGGCCAGTTATTTTGAAAGGAAATCTGAAGATATGTTTTTTATTTATATGAAGCCCAATTGGTCAAGTTATTTTTGGAAGAGAATCCAACAAGATTCAGCTAGAATTTGATCATGGAAGAAACCCTAATTTTCATCTATAAAAGGAGGCTCAAGGCAGAATGCTCAATATCGAAAATCACAAAAGAGTCATACACTTCCAAAGCAACCACTCTCAAATTTTCATATAAGTCAATTGTGAGTTTCAGCTTTCAAGAAGCAAGTACTCGGTTATTTTCTTTCCACTGTGGCAAATCTAAGTTGTTGAAGTAGAGTCTACAATCTGAGGGAGTCAGTAGAGGTAGCAGGTTACTTGGCAATTAGATAGGGTTGTATCTAAGTTGTTGAAGTAGAGTCTACAAACTGAGGGATTCAGAAAGGGTAGCAAGGTACTTAGCAATTAGATTCATAGTGTTGTGAATTCTTCTACAATCTAGGGTGTCAGATTGGCTGAAGAACAGGAGTTGTTTTTCCTCAAAGAAGTCTAGGATTGTTAGACTATTTGAGAAGACTGACTTGGAGGGTCAGTAGCAAGGTTGTAATTCAAGGTTGAATTAGTGAAATCCTTCAAGGCGAAGGGACTGGACGTAGCCTCGTTAACGGTGAACTAGTATAAAATCTGTGAGTTTTTATTTTTATTTTTATCCGCTGCTAACTCTGTTTTAATTATACATCAAGTTTTGTTTTGAAAGTATTAAAACAGGAAAAGTTTCAAGTTAAGGCAAACACAATTCAACCCCCCTTCTCGTGTTTGCACCTTCATTTCCAACATCATTCAGATAAAAGGTTGGAAATATCATAAATTCGAAGAAGGATTGCGATATGAAATTCAGGAAGCAATAGTTTCATTGAATATTCGAGAATTTTCCGAATTTGTAAATAAATGTAGTCTAATTTAAGATCTCAAGAAAACTAAAGACATCAAGTTGCAAAATTTAGGATACTCGCAATTTAAAGGAAATGAGAAGTTCGAGAAGAAATTGTGTAATCGTCCACAACAAAATCAATATAATCATAACTATGAAGGAAAAGAAGGACCCATTCAAGCGTATCCGATTGTGCTTAAATTTTTTAAATGTGGAGATTCTCGTAATACGAAGTATTGTTTGAATATGGAAATGATTTGCCTTTAACGTGAAAAGCCCGATCATTTTGCTCGAGATTGAGACCGAAATAAAGCTGAAAGTCTAGTCAACAATGTTCAATATCAAGGGAAAAGATGAAAGGTAGGGTATATACATTACACAAGGTAAGTGTCTCATAGCATGTAGGCTTCTAAATGTACTGTATGATCCATGTTCTACCCATTCTTTCATATCTTCTGATTGTGCTAAGAAATTACATTGACTCTGTAACAATTGCCTTAGTTTGTCTCGATTGTCCTGTTACTATTGAAAACAATAACTTTCTCATAATTTTAGTTTATCTTTCTCTAATCCAAATAGATGTGATAATATACATGGGTTTGTTTTCTACTAATCATCTCTTATTAGATTGCTCAAGTAAAACTTTGATTTTTCCTGATCCAAAGTACTCTAAATTTCCATCTTTCAATCAAACAGTTGCTTCCTTAGAAGGGGAAGCACACAAATATATATATGTTATTGTCTTCGATCTCTGGAGACAAAAGGGGGAGTGAATTTGGACAATATTCCAATTGTCAAATATTTTATGGAATATATACTTAAATTCCAAGCTTACCACTAGACTGAGATATATAATTTTCTATGGATATAGTACCAGGAACTGGTCCTATATTGATAGCATCATTTCGGATGCCACTGGCTGGATTTGCTGAATTGAAGAGGTTTTATTACAGAAAAAGTCTATTTGGCCAAGTGTGTCTGCTTGCGGAGCTCTTGTACTATTGATAAAGAAAATAGATGGACACATGAGATTGTGCATGGACTACTGACAGTTAAATAAAATAATTGTTAAAAATAAATATCTTTTACCTAAGATAGATAAATTGATGGATTTATTGAAATGAGTGACAAATTTTCTAAGATTAATTTAGAATTTGGTTATCACCACATACATGTAAAATTAGAAGACGTACCAAAAATTTCTTTTTGAACGCATATAGTTACTATGAATGTCATGTAATGTTTTTTGGAGTAACAAATATTCCTGCCATCTTTATAGATTATACAAATAGAATATTTCGACTATATTTGGATAAAAATTTTGTTGTCTTTTCTGAAGACACTCTTATCTATTCGCCGAGATCCCATAGAACACGTATATCATCTTCGAGTTCATTAGATCTTTAAAGAAAAGCAGCTGATGAAAAGCTGTTTAAATGTTAATTTTGGTTGGATGAAATAAAAATTTTGGAACACGTGGTCTTTTTAGGAATTATTATGGATCCAACCAAAGTAGAGGTTGTCTAAAACAAGTTAATGAAACAGTTATCATTCATCATAATATCTCATCACAGTAATCACAACATCCTATAACTTTTTCCAGCTCATTTTATTGCTCATCTTTTAAGTAACATATTTAATTCAATTATTAATCTCAATAGAACATTATCAATGGGCTAGCATGGGACAGTCAAGAATCGAGACATTTGCTTTCATCCTATTATATTTTTACTTATAATTTTGATTGCATTAAACTCATTCTTACTTGTATAACAAAGATTGAGGAAATCAGATAGAAAGAAATTACGCTTTGGTTTCAATCAACGAAGGTTCGTCGGTCTGCTTTGAACGCTGCAAAATAAACAACAAATTTTAAATGATTGAATAAGAGATATTTTGAACAATGAAAAACAATAACAATGATACCAATCAAAATGAGTCTTACAGGCAATCGAAGATACTTCATAGAATAATATTGAAGTGAAAGTTATGTAGAGACAATATTCTTAAATGATGTTTTAATGAACGCAATCCTTAATGATTTTAAACATTAAGGTATAGGCTTCTCTACAAAATTTAACCTATTGAATCTTTTATGTTTTAAAGCTTTTTGAATCCTAAACCAGGTCAACTTCAAAATTTATTTATTTTTTTCAAAATATAATTTCTCCAACACATCAAAGATAAAACCTTTTAACACCAAAAAATTTTCACATCACCAAAAATAATAACTTGAATAAAATATTTCTTCAACACCTTTATATGCCATTTTACAATTTTATCTTCAAAGATATACAAACGCACACAATGTAAAGATTTTTATCAATACTCAACTCATAATAAGTTTTAAAGTTAAGTTGGACATTTCCTAACATTTTTTAAAATTTATAAAATTCCAAAACTCAAATCCTTTTGAGATAAACCAACCCATAACAACTCATTTTCAAACATAATAACACTCACTTTGTTAAAACCTTTAAAACTAAGACTAATGATCTTTGAAAATCACATATATGACCTCTTTAAAAAATTTGTCATTACCTTTTCAACCATTAAATATCTCAAAATTATAAAATCACTATTTTTTTTAAAGACATAATCAATCAAAAGCAAACAATTTCACACGATTTAAAATCTAGATTAAATCTACATTCACATTACTTTAAAAAAATCGACTTGAGGTTCAAGAAGCTACCTATGTTTATAAAATCTTTTTCTCGAGGTTACATACTTAAAACTCAAATTTTACAATCCAAAGAACCTAAATCAATTTGAAATTACAAGCTCACCTTAAAATTCTCATCTTACAACATTGTAAAAACATCCTTCACTTTGGTCCTAAACACATTAATACTCCAATTGTCATTGTAGTCCAAAAAATCATATACACAAACTAAATTTTTGTATGATTGTAAAACTTAAACTCCTTTGATAACACTTTTAACTCTGGTTCAAACTCATTTACTTGAAATCAACTCATTTTATAACTCAAACACATTCAAAAATCAGTTTTTCACATTTACATATATATGGTTTGACCTTCACACAAAAAAAAATTGGGTTTGATTTCTTTTCTTGTTATTCAAGCTACAACCATCACCGGTTTCACTTCCTAAAAAGCACTTATGCAAAAAAATCACATTTTTATTTTACTCCTATAATTTAGTTTTTATTTTGAAAGGGGAAATAGTTGAAATTGTTTCCTTTTTCTTTCTGAACATCAATAATAACAGTAATAACATCAATCACACAAGATTGAAGCTTAAACATTAAAAAAATCACACATCCTTCAATTATCTACATGGCCACAGGTGAGGGAGAGAAAGAGACACTATGCCATAAATAGCTTTTTAAACCGTTTTTTTTAAGCCCTTTACAGCGCTGTAGTATCTAGTGCTGTTAAAAGATACAACAGCGCTATTGGAAATAAAAAACCCGTTGTAATAGGTATAAATATATAGTGCACTTCTTATACTGGTTTTACAATGAATTTTTCAAAAAAGCGTTGTAATAGGTACATATATATAGCGCGCTTGTATTATCAACTAGTTTTACAGCGCCGCTGTAAAAGGCTTAGAAAAGCGCTATAAAACGTTTAAAAAAGCGCTGTAAAATGATAAAAATATGTCTTTTATGACATTTTTTAAAACAACGCTGTCTTTAAAATAAGTTTTCAATTTTTTTCTAAATTCAGATTTTTATCAACATAAAATATCAATTACATATCAAATTCAGATTTTTATCAAATTCAGATTCTTATCAAATTCAGATTCATATCAAATTCAGATTCACATCAAATTTAGATTCTTATCAAATTCAGATTCATATTCACAATAACAAATATCAACAATATCAATTACAAATTCACAATATCAATTATATATATTCACAGTAACAAATTACAAGTTTATGACAGTAGCAACAAATATAACAATATTGACAGTAGCAACATATTCACAATATCAATTACATATTCATAACATTAAATATCATCCCAGTTCAGTAGCAATTTCCAGCAATTTCTTTCTTTACCCTACTATAACAAAAATTAAAATAAACTAATTAGAATAATGATCAGTTCACACCAAAATATACAATAATAGTTTACAATTTTCAGCAATGTGAAACTCACCTATTAACAAATTATATAACTTTCAGTTGAAGCAAATACTGACACCATTCTTCTTTTATTTCAATTAGATCACTTTCAGAGTATGTTGAATCAAAGTTGTCAAAGTACTATGCGATATAATATTTGAACATAAATAAGTTAGAATCAAATATATATATATATATAGTTTATATATGAAAATCAAAATATAATGAAAATAACGTACCATTTCTGGAATTATATTTTGATTCATCTCAACAATCTCCTTCATGAATCACAATATATAGTATCCGCAATCTATGTTGTTAGTTTGACGCGTGCACAATAAAATAAAACATGTACGCTAGTAAATATTTATACATTGATTGTAAATGAAAATTTAAAGGCATAAAATTAAGTTCTATAACAAAACTTTCAAACCTTTAGGAGAAACATATTTTGGATTAGGAGAAGCATATTGATTTTTGACAGATTTATTTTAGGAGAACCAGCTAAATAAATTAGTGAATGAATAAATATTTTACCACGAACCTGCATATGTGGTGCGGCGGGTTTATTTTTTGAATCAAGTTTCTTCACCATTTCGGTAGGTTTAGCTTAAATCTAAAAAGATGAGGTGTCAAAGCACATGATCAGAACTACTACTTACACATACATTCAATAACAATAGAAAATGAATAAACTTTGAAATTTAACGAAGGATTATCTATATAGGCAGCAAATGCAATTGCAATATTAAATTTGTCAATTCCATCTTCAAAAGCAAATGCAATTACAATATTCAATTTGTCAATTCCATCTTCAACAAGCAAATGCAACATGAATTTCTGCTATAAATAAAACATGTAAGGTAAAGTAATTTGCCCCAACTATGATAGTACCAATTCACTATCACATATAAAGGACAAAAGTAGTCTAAGACCACCAAATGAAGCCACGACATACATCTTTCATTACCATCGTATTACATTACACGGTAATAATGTACACGCATAACAATCTAGCCCTCATAATTAATACATATATGATCAAGTTAGACTAAACTAGTCATCAAGGAGTCACAACTCACAACACCACAATGTGTAATCAGTTTTCCAAAACCACTAACCTAAAATTCAAACCCTCAAAAGCTGCATCTTATTAGCTAAAGCAATAGCAATCCAATCAGGCTGAGCAGCATACCACTGAAGCTGGTTAATTTCATAACCAGAAGAATTCATAGACATTGGATCAATCCCATTAGGACCAGCCACAGTAGGCAACTCCCAAATAAGAGCTTGTGTATCATCCCCAGCTGAACAAATATGCCTAGAACTTCTTGGAGGCCAAGCAATAGCATTAACACTAGAATGGTGTCTCTCCAATTCAGCAACTGGTGTAGTGGGTGATCTAATATCCAAAATCACAACTTTATTATTATCCATCAAAATAGTTGCCATATACCTCAAATCCTTCTTGTTCCAAGCTAAACGAAGCAAAGGCGTATTTGGTTGAGGACTCTCGTAGATAATGGTTGAATGCTCCTTGTCCCTTAGGTCAAAAATCCTAACAGACCCATCAGCGGAAACAGAAGCAAAAACCCTAGATTCTCCCCAAGAAATGTCGTAAACCTCTTTATCATGTGCAATAAGTTGCGTTTCAACGATGCCTCTTTCAATGTCCCAAATAGTGCAAGTGGTGTCGATGCTGGAAGTTCTGATGCGTTTAGGTTCAATGTCGTTCCAATCAACGGATGTCAATAGAGCGCAAAATTCATTGGTTTAGCTATTGTTGAAAAGAGAAAGAGCTTCGACGGAATTTTCGCGAACTTCCCAAAGACAGAGATAGTCACTGGAGGTAGCAAGAAAGCCAGAGGAGGTTTTGAGGAGGGAGGAATAGGTGGAGGGATGGAACATGAGTTTTGTGGGTGGGTAAAGGTGATCGAAGGAAAGTGACGGTTGAGGTTTAATGGAAAGGGTATCAGGGTTGAAAGAGAGGATATCAATGCGGTTAGTGTATTCTTCGATGAAACTTCCCACGGCGATGCGTTGTTGTTGTTGGGAGTGGGGGTTTGAAGAGAATGCCATGGCGTAAAGAGGATAAGGGGAATCATATGTGACAGAGTTATCAGATCGAAGATAGGATTCTTGAGTGGATTTGTCCATTTTGTTTAGGTGAAAGGTGATCGAAGGTATTGAAGAAGAAAAAGATATAATTAGAGAGAAGAGGGAAGTGAAAAAAAATAAAAAATAGTGTGGGAGCGCTATAGTTTACAACGCTTGTATACAAAGCTCTCTAAAAAATGTTGTAAACATTATTTGAGAGCGCTATATTTTACAGCACTTATATGCAAAGCGCTGTAAACATTATGTGAAAGCACTATGTGACCCTACAACAGCGCTTTCAGCAAAAGCGTTGTAAACCCTAAACCTTATATGACCCTACAACAGCACTTTTGTAAAAGCGCTTATCAGAAAAACGATGTTGTATTCTCCGTTAATTTTAAAATATTATACAATAACGCATTTAGTTATAAAGTGCTGTCAAATGCGCGTTGTAAAAGACAATTTTTGGCGTAGTGAGAGAATCGAAAAATAATTTCTCACCTAGAAATCCTTAGTTCTTTGTAATCCTCTCAAATAGACGAACAAGTTGGTAGTTGAAAGTTTGGTGAAAGGAAGCATCTAAGTTGTCCAAAAATGGAGTTGAAGGTTAAAGTTTTGAGAGAGAGATGGAGAAGATGATAAAGCGTTTGAGAGAAAAGAAATGATATGGTGCTTAATTTGGTGATAATCTCCATAAGTTTCTTATTCAAAATGCAATACCGAAAAACAAATATTTTGCCTCTAAAGACACCGCACCAAGATGGAAAAAAAAATGACGCCGCACAACGAGGATGAACAAACCAATATAAATAGAGTAAAATTTAGAGTAACATTATTGGAACACAAAATTCGATATAAAATGGGACACAAATACAATACTTTGACATTTTATGAAATATAAAACACGACCCTGTTGGAACCAAGTTGGTTCTTTCACTTAAAGTTTTGATGTTAACAAAAGTATTTTATGAAAATAACATATTTGACTTAGAAGAAGAATGAAAAATGCCACCAGAATATGAAGATGACGTCACACGAAGAAGAAATTAGAGGATAACGTCATCAAAAGTATAGATCAGAGGATGACGTCACCAGAAGAAGAAATCAGAGGATGGCGTCACCAAAAGCAGAAATCAGAGGATGACGTCACCAAAAGATGACATCACCAGAAGCAGAAATCAGATGATGACGTCACCAGAAGATGTTATCAGAGGATGATGTCACCAGAGGATGTTATCAGAGGATGACGTCACCAGAGGATGTTATCAGAGGATGACGTGACCAGAGGATGACATCACCTGAGGATGATCACCAGAGGATATCACCGGAGGATATCATCAGAGGAACATATCAGAGGATATCATAAGAAGATCCCATCAGAAGATATAATCAGAAGTTTTCATCAAAGGATACAATCAGAGGGTCCCGTCAGAGGATAATTCCAAAGGATCTCATTAGGCAAAAATCATAAGCTACATCAAGAGAAGCTGAAAGTATGCTCAAAACAGAATATGAGAAAAATTCTCAAAATAGAATCGGAGTAAAAGACTCCAGAAACATAATCTAGCTAAAAGTATGCTCAAAACAGAATCTGAGCAAAATGCTCAAAACATAATCGGAGCAAAAGACTCCAGAAACAGAATCTGAGCAAAATACTCTAGAATATTCTCAAAATAGAATCAATCGAAATACACTCTAGAAGTAAAGCATCATAATAAAGTGAAGCTCTAATTTCAACTATAAATAGATGCTTAATGTTGAAGAATAAAGTATCGAAAAATAGCAGAACTCGAGCAAAAAATTCCTAAGTATTCAAAGAGTTCAAAGGAGAGAAACACTTGCTTAAAAGATAAATATTTTATAAGTGTTCTTTTCTTATAGTGTGAAGCAGATTGTCATCAAAAATTTTCAGAAGCAAACACTCAAGTTCAACTTAAGCTTATTGTGAGTATCAACTTTTCAAAAGTAATTACTCAGTTCTAATTTTGATCCCTTGTATAAAATCCAATAGTGTTGAAGTTTCTTCTAAAATCTAGGGTTGTCAGGTTGTTAGAAAAAGACTTAGCTTGTAGGTTTAAGGTTGTGAATTTCCTCAAAAGTTTGGGGTTGTCAGACTGTTTAAGAAGACTTGGCTGGTATAGTCAAAGTGTTGTTGTTCATCAAAAGTTTGGGGTTGTCAAACTATTTGAGAAGACTTGGCCAGTATAGTCAAGGTGTTTTTGTTCTTCAAAAGTATGGGATTGTCAGGCTGTTTGGGAAGACTGGCTTGAAGGGTCAGTGGTGTTGTAATTCAAAGGAGTTTGAATTAGTGAAAAAGGCCTTTAGAAGGAAGGGACTGGACGTAGCCTAGTTAAAGGTGAACCAGGATAAATTGTTGTGTTCTTATGTTGTGATTATCCACTGCTAAATCTGATTATTTATTCAACAAAATAATTTGCATCAATTCAACAAAACAGCAAAAGAATTCAAGTTTTGCAAAGACAATTAAACCCCATTCTCGTGTTTGCACCTTCAATTGGTATCAGAGCTTGGTCTCAAGGCTGAGCACTTTACAGTGTTTGAGGAAATATCCAAGGATTCAACATGTCTGGATTCAATGAAGAAGTTGTTGGAGGAAATATCAACAGACCTCCTCTATTTGATGGATAACGATTTGAGTACTGGAAGGACAAGCTGAGAATTTTTTTTATTTCACAATATCCTAGACTTTGGGACTTGGTGAAAGATGGTTATACTGCTCCAGAAGATGCTGATGGTGTTAAAATTTCCAGGAGATATACGGATGTTGACCAGAAGATGTTCAAGTTGAATCACAAATCCAGAACGTTCATGATCAATGCAATCACATTCAAGGAGTTCGACAGGTGCAATAATAGAGTAACAGCAAAAAGCATCTATGATAGTCTGATTCTGACTTACGAAGGCAGCAAGCAAGTTCAAGAAGCAAAGGCCAACATTCTAGTCAAGAAGTACAAGTTATTCAAGATGGAAGAAGATGAAGACATTGAAGCAATGTTTTCCAGATTCCAAACTCTGGTCTCAGGATTAAGGGTACTCAAGAAGAGCTATACCACTGTTGACCACGTGAAGAAAATCCTTAGAAGTCTGTCAACCAAGTGGAGACCAAAGGTCACTGCCATTCAGGAAGCAAAGGACTTGAACACTATGAAGTTGGAAGAATTAACCAGCTCCCTCAAGTCACATGAAATAGAGCTGGAAGAAGATGAGCCCAAGAAGAAGAACAAAACTCTAGCCTTAAAATCTAAATAGAAGAAAGTTCTAAAACCATAAGTAGAAGCAGAGTCAGAAGATAGTGATTCTGAGGACCAGAATCATAAACCAGAAGAAGAAGAAGACATTGCTTTCATAACCAAAAAGGTTCTGAAGATATGGCAAAACAGAAGGAAGAAGTTTCCCTAGAGGTATTTCAAGTATTCTAACAGAGGAAAGGATGAACATGACAAAGAAAGTATCATCTGCTATGGATGCAATGAACCTGGACACATCAAGTCAGAATGCACAAACCTAGAGAAAGAAAAACACCAGAAGAAAGACTCCAAACCCAAGAAGAAAAATCTAATGTCAGCATGGGATGATTATGATGAATCTTCTGAAGATGAAGAAGCAGAAGTAGCCATGATGGCTCACATAAATTCTACCTCTGGATCCAACATAAAATCTGACTCTGGAAGTGAATCAGAAGAAGCAGAATTGGCTCAGACAGTTCGCACTCATTTTGCCTTGGATCCAACTCTGAAAGGAAATCAGAAGAAGCAGAATTGGCTCTTATGGCACACATTCATTCGGCCTCTGGATCCAACCCAGACATTGATTCTGAAAGTGAATCAGAAACAAAATTGGCTCTGATGGCTCCTATAAGCGCTGCTTCTGGATCCGATACATAATTTGATTCTGGAAGCGAATCATCAAAAGATGAAAAAGAGGTATTTTTTGAACTTACTCGATCTGATTTAATTACTACAATGAATGATATTTTAAATATCAACAACAAACTATCTTTAAAACTGAAAACACTTAGGGAATAAAATTCAATTCTAACCAAAGAAATCGATGTTCTAAAGAATCAAAATGTAGAATGTAAACAGAAAATGCAACTATTAAATCTAATATTGCAGAGCTTAAGTCTGATAATCTAACTCTAAAAAGTAATCTTTGTTCAACATCAAGTAAAAATATTGTATGTAATTCTGATATGCATGAACAAGTTTTACAAGATTTTATTGTTAATGGTATGGAAAGAAGCAAATATACTTCTATGATCTATGGAGTTAGTAACAATGGTAAAAGAGGCTTAGGATTTGATGAATCTATAACTTTAATTGAACATATTCCATCTAATGTTTTGTGTGATGTTTGTTACAAGAAAGGTCACTCAAAATTTTCTTATCCCATGATAAAATCAAGGAGAGACAAGAAACCTTTCAAGACTAACAAACCTGAACCCAACCAAATTTGGGTACCAAAAGATAAAAAAAATTTAAGTTGCAGATGTTCTGAACAACCAAAGTAAAACACTAGTCATGGTGCCTGGTCAATGGATGCTGGCAATACATGAAGGAAAAAAGGTTTATGTTCCAACATCTACCAAGCAGAAGCAAAGTAACTCTGGTGGTAGAAGAACTTATAAATACAATGCCTATCAGAACCAAAACCATAAGAGAAACAGGAAATATAAAAATAGACAGAGAAATCACACATATCAACAAAACTGGAACTACTAGAGGAATCAGAATTATCTCAGTTCCAGAACTATTAGAAGAACCTGATATATCAGTAGAAAGAGAAGTGTCAGAATCTGGAGAGTTCTTCAAACACTTCAGCAAAATTCATCAAGACTACAAACCAAGAAGGGAATTCAAATCCCTTCATCCAAACCATCTAATCACCAAACATACAGATTTAGAATCTAAAAATCAGAAACAAAAGAACTTTCAGAGTAAAACTGAAACTGTTGACATAGATGTTACATCATGCTGTAAATACTATTATTGTTTAATATTTATGTTTACTGTGATAACAAGAAGCTTAATCTTAAAAATCAAAGCTAGATAAGTATTCTGCAGGTTTTCAAACTGTCAGAGGAACCAAGTGATCCTTGTGATGTGAACACTTTAACAGAAACAGTATTTCAGTGGTTTCAAAAACAAGCAAAAACCACCTGAAGCAGAATTAATGCAAAATGAAGCTTATGTAGGTTAACCAAAACCAGAGGAAACAAATGCACATTTACCAGAACCAGAAGCTGATGTAGACAAAAGAACTTGAAAAAGCAGACGCTACAAGCAAGAATGCGACAAATCTTCATAGGATAAATCTGAAAATGAGTCAGAAGAATATAAATGGAGTCTATCAATGCAAGAAGAGCTAAATGAATGATATTTTGGATCTAGTTCCAAGACTAGAAAAGAACATTATTGGAACCAAGTAGTTTTTCATAAACAATCTGAATCAAAAAGGAGAAGTTGTCAGAAACAAGGCTACAGTCAGCAATAAGGTATTGACTACATTGAGACTTTTGCTCCAGTGGTCACAATTTTCTAAATTGATGCAGTAGGAATTTCAAATGAGCATGATGGGAGAACTTAAGTTCTTCCTAGGAATACAAATTCAGTAAAGTCAAAAAGGTATATACATTCATCAATCAAAATATACAAAAGAGCTTCTCAAGAAGTTTAAGATGAGTGATTGCAAACCTATGGCTACTCCAATGCACCCTACCTGCTCACTTGAAAAGGATGACTCAGGAAAAAAGTTGATAAAAAATCCAACAGAGGAATGATACGATCTCTACTCTATCTCACTGCTTCGAGACCTGATATCATGTTTAGTGTATGCGTATGTGCTAGATTTCAGTCTGACCCTAGGGAATCCCATTTAATTACTGTTAAGAGAATCATTAGATATCTAAAGGCACTACCAATCTCACCTTGTTCTACAAGAAAACTCCTACATACAAATTGAGTGGATATTGTGACTCTGATTATGCTAGAGATAAACTCGAAAGAAAGAGTACAAGTGGAAACTGCACATTATTAGGAGAAAATTTAATATCCTGGACAAGCAAGAGACAAAGCACCATTGTCATGTCAACAACAGAAGTTGAATACATTTCAGCAGCCGAATGCAGCTCCCAACTCATTTGGATGAAACATCAGCTGGAAGACTACAAAATCATGGAAACAAACATCCTTTTATACTGTGACAACACTTCAGCCATCAACCTAACAAAAAACCCTATCCTACATTCTAGAGTCAAACACATAGAGATCAAATGTAACATCCTCTAAATTTATTATTTAAAATAATTAAGACTTATAAATATATATATTTCATTGTTAATTTAGGTGTGTCAATTATTTGCCTTGTTCAACTTATTGTAGTTAATAAAATCATTTGTAAGAATTATTTAATCAATGGAGAAGTCTTATATAATTATATACATATATATATGTGTATATATATATATATGTTTTTTTAGTACAAGAAGAATTTGAGCTAAGGGTTTGTGGCTAGGTGTGACCCAACCCATAATAGAAATTTGGGCTTGGAGTTGGTGGCTTAGTTTTTGTATGATCAAGGTTAAGAAAAAATAAATAAATAAATAAAATAATATTTTCTCCCTTCTATTCTTTATTTGGGCCCAACACTATCTACCTAATAATCTCCACTTTAAATTTTTCCCAAAGTCCACAATTTTCCATACTAAGTAATAATAAGCAGAAAAGAATACAGAAACCCTAGCCGTCATCTCCTACATACCTCCTCTCCTTCGTGCATCAAACTTTTCGTGTGAACAACTTCGTGGGGGCTTAGAGCCTCATACTAGGAAGAAAAGCGGCCAAGGTAAGGGCTTTTCCCCGCACAAATTATAGTTAAACCATTAGTTGGATACATGAAATTAATAATTGTAATTGCTTGCTTTTGAAAGAAATAAATGTAGACTAATAAAATAAAATAATGAAATCCGAAATCTTTTACGTTGAGTAATAAAATAAAATATGAATTTTTATATTTTATGTGATAAAGTTTTAATTTTTAGGCTAAATAGCACCCGCGGTCCCTTAACTTAATTTCAGTTAACGTTTTAGTCCTTTATCTTTTTTTTTTCCCAATTTGGTCCTTTATTTTAATTTTAAGTGACAATTTGATATTTTATGTTTTAAAATGTCAACAATATTATCCTTTTTTTTTTACAAAAATTCAAAAAACTCATCAAATTTTTCAACCAAAACCCATAAAATTAATTATATTATTCAATATAATACAAATTTCATCAAATTCGTAACTCAAATCTTCAAATAAACTTGTCGTATAAGCGTAAAAATAAGATTTCCGTAAAAGCGTAAATGTGATTGTTACTAATTATTTCAAAAGCGTAAATGTTAGATATTCTTACTCAAAAAAATTGTCGTAAATTTTTCTAAAAGTATTTTTTTTAAGTAATGTTTTGGATCAAAAAATCCGGGGCGTTACATCAAACACCACTTCATCAGAGATTATGTTCAAAAAGAGGTACTTAACATTCAATTTCTAAACATTGACCATCAATGGGCTGACATATTCACCAAACCATTACCTGAAGATAGGTTTGACTTCATCAAGAAAAACCTCAATCTTACCTTCATCCCTGACTAGTTGCTTAGTAAGGTTGTAGTTTATTTTAATTTATTGCTATTTTCGTGTACTTTTATAAATAAATAAATAAATATTCAGCAACATTTCTTTTTTGTCTGATGACAAAGGGGGAGAAGATGTAGTATTTGATAAAGTATTCGGGAAAAGATTATGTATTTGAAAAGGGTAGAAGATGATATATTTGATATGGTATATGGGCATTAGACTAAGGGGGAGAAAATATAAAATGAAGCTTAGTCTTATGGGGAGTCAAAGTCAAAAGAAAGAAAAAGTTTTATAAAAAATACATGGTTTTGTCATCATCAAAAAAGGGGAGATTGTTGGAACCAAGTTGGTTCTTTCACTTAAAATTTTGATGTTAACAAAAGTATTTTATGAAAATAACATATTTGACTTAGAAGAAGAATGAAAAATGCCACCAGAAGATGAAGATGACGTCACAAGAAGAAGAAATCAAATAATGACGTCACAAGAAGCAGAAATCAGATGATGACGTCACCAGAAGCAGAAATCAGAGGATGACGTCACCAGAGGATGTCACCAGAAGATGACATCACCAGAAGCAGAAATCAGAGGATAACGTCACCAGAAGATGTTATCAGAGGATGACATCACCAGAGGATGATCGCCAAAGCATATCATCAGAGGATATCACTAGTGGATATTACCAGAGGATATCACCGGAGGATATCATCAAAGGAACATATCAGAGGATATCATAAGAAGATCCCATCGGAGTATATAATCAGAAGTTCCCGTCAGAGGATACAATCAAAGGATCCCATCGGTGAATAATTCTAGAGCATCTCATTAGAGGCAAAAATCAGAAGCTACATCATTAGAAGCTAAAAGTATGCTAAAAATAGAATCTGAGAAAAATGCTCAAAATAGAATCGGAGAAAAAGACTCCAGAAACATAATCAAGTTAAAAGTATGCTCAAAACAAAATCTGAGCAAAATGCTCAAAACAGAATCTGAGCAAAATACTCCAGAATATTCTTAAAACAGAATCAATCGAAATACACTCCAAAAGTAAAGCATCAGATCAAAGTGAAGCTCTAACTTCAACTATAAATAGAGGCTAAATGCTGAAGAATAAAGTATAAAAAAATAGAAGAACTCGGGCAAAAAATTCCTAAGTATTCAAAGAGTTCAAATGAGAGAAACATTTGCTTTAAAGATAAATATTTTCTAAGTGTTCTTTTCTTATAGTGTGAAGCAGATTGTTATCATAAATTTTCAGAAGCAAACACTCAAGTTCAAGTTAAGCTTATTGTGAGTATCAACTTTTCAAAAGTAATTACTCAGTTCTAATTTTGATCCCTTGTATAAAATCCTATAATGTTGAAGTTTCTTCTAAAATCTGGGGTTGTTAGGTTGTTAGAGAAAGACTTAGCTTATAGGTTTAAGGTTGTGAATTTCCTCAAAAGTCTGGGGCTGTCAGACTGTTTGAGAAGACTTGGCTGGTATAGTCAAAGTGTTGTTGTTCCTCAAAAGTATGGGGTTGTCAGACTATTTGAGAAGACTTGGCTGGTATAGTCAAGGTGTTGTTGTTCCTCAAAAGTCTGGGATTGTCAGGGTGTTTGGGAAGACTGGCTTGAAGGGTCAGTGGTGTTGTAATTCAAAAGAGTTTGAATTAGTGAAAAAGGCATTATGAAGGAAGGGACTGGACGTAGCCTAGTTAAAGATGAACCAGGATAAATTGTTGTGTTCTTATGTTGTGATATCCGCTGCTAAATCTGATTATTTATTCATTAAATAATTTGCATCAATTCAACAAAACAACAAAAGAATTCAAGTTTTGCAAACACAATTCAACCCCCTTATCGTGTTTGCACCTTCAGACCCCACTATATTTTATATTTTATTGTATTGTAACCTATTTTGTGGCAACTTTTGTGTTTCAAAAACATTACTCTAAAATTTATTGACTTTTGATTTTATTTGAGGATTTTAATGGACACATAGATAGTATAGAACAATTTTAATTACAATGTTGTCCAATGACAAGTTATCATTCTTCTTTATCATATTTGAGGAGTTCAATGATGAACGTTATTTATTAGTGTAAAGTGTAAAACTATTTACACAAAAATACATGATCATTAAACCCAAAACTTAATGAATTTTCAATAGAATTCTACAATTGAAATCTTACAGATGCAAAAAAAAAAGGAATTGTGTTCATCAAAATGATAGATTGATGCTTTAAACTTAACCCTCTTAGGAAGATGTTCAAATGTTGAGAAGGGTATTTGGGGTCTAAAGTTGGATGATTTTTTGATAAGTTAATTAGAAAAGTAGAGAATGGGGAAGAAACACTTGTTTGGTTAGATCTATGACAAGAGGGGCAACTCTTGAAAATAGTTATCCAAGTTTGTTTATATAAGCATAGGATAAATTTGTAACTTTAAAAGAAATAGCAGGTTCGGAGAGGGATGAGTGGAATTTGAGTGTTAGTTGGAAAAGAAATTTATCTCAAGAAGAGAGACTAATGGAAAAGGATATAAGAGAAAAGGCTAGGTGGATTTCACCGATTGACAATGTGGAGGATACATGGGGTTGGTTGAGGATCACTTACCCAGTTAAAGAAGCATACACATCAATCGTGGATAGTGTTCAACATGAAGAAAATATGGATTTGGCAGCAGCTTGGAATGATTATGTTCCTTTAAAAGTAGCAGTGTTGGTTTGGAGAATTCTTCAAAATAGGATACCAATGATAGACAATCTACTTAAAAGAAGTGTTCGGGAAGTTTCACAATTATTGTGCCCATTCGTTTTGAGTGTTTATTGATTATACAGCTATGACAAAAGCTATTAAATTGACTAATTTTTTCATACTGCTTTTTCATAACTTAGTAGAGGTGCATCTGCACCAATTTGAAAGTTTGATTGGTTTTAGAATGATGAGAATGGAGAGGTTCAATATCATATGGTTCACCCGTATTTAGGTAATTTAGAAAGGTTTCAATGAGAAAATATTCAAAAACAAAGAAGGCTTGGTGGATGTTTAGTTAGAAGATGTACAAAGGATATCTTGTTGGATTTTGTTGGTGACAATTGCTGCAAGATTTTAGTAATGAAGTTGTTGATAAAGATTATATGTAAAGAATTACAAAGCTTGTTACAGTAGCATTTAGGTTCAATTTTCCTCGACCAATCAGATGCAAATGGATGAATAATGAATTCGTTCATGATACTTCGGAAAATTTTGATATAATTTACACTAACTCACCAAGAGTATCTTTCAATAGTATATTACAAAAGAATGTTTTCTACACTTCACTCATGCATTAGAGAGAAGGATACGATGACTTAGAATAAAGAAAATGAATGAGAAAATTATGTATAATAATGGCAGAATTTGTGTGTTCTTTAAGCTTGTAGAATGATAAAATTTATAGAAAATTACATGTCACTTGAATAAGGGATGCAACTTTTTGTTTTCTTCCATTTTAGTTTGAAGCAGTTATATACATATAATGTTACAATATTAATTGAAATATGTTGCGTATGGTGGTAGAAATGCCATTCCTTTTGGGCATGGTATGGGTTCATATCCTAAAGGTCACGTGCAACCACATGCAAAATAACCATGTCAATGAAAAATATTTACACATACATATGCATAATATTTTGAAAATATCTCACAATCCCCCATCATTTTTAAAATATACTAAATCCCATAAATTTTGAAATATCATGTTCTCAGATAATGGTATCTTACAATTTGAACTACTACTTAGTAAGCTATGAGTTTCACTAATCTCGAATAGACATTTTTAGACTAGCTTTGAACCAACAATTCATTGGAATAAGTGTGCATAACTTACACATGAAATAGCGATACTATCTAAAGAATTATAAAGATGACATATTTGATAAGGCCTTGTGTCATGTACCTTTTGATGAGAATTTAAGAGTCAAGCCATTTAACTCTTTGAAGCGGCCTCACTTCATCTTCACATAGGTAGACTATATCAGAAATACACATATAATATGTATTTCAGCAAATTCATGCTATATAGAGTAAAACTCAACCTTCCAACTATGTACTTATGGTCCAAGTACTTTTATCTTTTTAGATGTTTCTATATTCAAGTACTTGCAATCACTCTAATAGTATACTTTCACCATTGAACTCGAGACTTGATGTTACTCAAGTGTGAGTTGACTTTCCACTATTGATAATTAATTAGATATGGGATTTAGTCTCATCCCCAATGATGTCTTTAACACCATGTCCTTTGTTAGACCTTTTGCAAAGGATCTGCAAGATTCTTTTTAGTTTTTACAAACACTATGAATATTAATCCATTTAAAATTAAAGCATATACATAGCTATGTCTTAAACCAATATGTCTAAATTTTCCATTACATGGCTATATGCCTTTGATAGCGTGAATTGACAATCACAATGTATGGATACTAGTGCCATTAGCTTTGGCCAAATTGGTATCTCATACAACAAATTTCTTAGCCATTTAGCTTCTTTACTACCTGTAGCTAGAGCAATAAATTCTACACCCATGGTGGAGTTGACAATGCAAGTTTGTTTCTTTGAACCCCAAGAAATTGCACCTCCACCAAGGTCAAAGATCCATCCACTTGCAGAAGCATGGTCCTCAACATAAGTTATCCAATTGACATATGTATATCCTTCCAAAACTGAAGGATATCCATTATAGATTAAACTATAGTTAATTGTTCCTTTCAAATATTTTAATACTCTATTAACAACATGCCAATGTTCTTTACTTGAATTGCTTCTATACCGATTTAATCTACCAACAACATATGCTATATTAGGTCGGATACAAGTCATGCATACATCAAGCATCCGATTTCCTTTCCATATTCTAGTTGTGCCATAGGACATCCTTTATGTAGTTGTAAACTAATATTTTGGATAAAAAAGCTTTAGTCTTTTCTACCTCATCTAAATTAGTGCCAAAGATTAACATATCATCCATATATAAATAAATGATAACACCATTTTCATTGTAAAATTTACTATCAATACGCTTGTCAGATTCATTTATTTGTGTCCATTAGAAAGCCCAACTTGATCAAATTTTTTGTGCCATTGTTTGGATGCTTGTTTTAACCATATAAAGACTTAGTCAACTTACACACTTTTTGTTCTTGTCCTTTGATGACAAATCCTTCAGGTTGTTTCATATACACCTGTTACTCTTACTCTCCATTTAGGAAAACAATTTTAACATTCATTTAATGGATTAAAAACTTATAGATGGAAGCTAGTGCCAAAAGCATTTTTATGGAATCAATTCTTGCAACAGGTGCATAAGTATCAAAGTCGTAGATACCTTCTTTTTGTGTAAATCCTTTTACAACAATTCTAGCCTTGAATTTATCAATGGTACCGTCAACTTTCATTTTTTTCTTAAATATCCATTTACAACCTATTGGTTTGGATCCTAGTGGAAGGTCTACTAATTTCCAAGTTTTATTCCCTATAACTGAGTTCATCTCCTCTTGAGACTTTATTGCCTCTTCATATGTGTATGGGTCAATGTCTAAATTATAGAAAATTGGTCCATAACTATTGATGGAATCATTTGTACCTTCTACAAGGAACATAAAGAAGTCTATTCCATAATTTTTCTCTTTTCTGACTCTTTTACTTCTTCTAGGTTCTGAACTTTTCAATGTATCATTATTAGATACATTATATTTTCTAGACTTTGTACATTAGTACATAAAATTTCCTTGGGATGTGGAATTAAGTTACATATATTTTCTTAAAAATTTGCAACTCTTAACTCAATCATTGAGTTAATAGGATATAAGTCATTAGATTCAATAACTGTGATTCTATATGCCTTGTTATTTTCAGCATAGCCCATAAATACACTTTCAATTACTCTTTCTCCCAATTTCTTTCTTTTGGGTTCCAAGAACTTTAAATTGCTCTACAAACCCAAACTTTTATATAGTTGAGATTGGGTTTTTATTTCTTCCAGAATTTATATGGGGTTATCTTATTCCTTTTATTAGGAACTCTAATTAATAAATAACATGTAGTTAGCATGGCTTCACCCTAGTAACCTTATGATAAACCAGAATAAGATATGGTTTCTTCTAATACCCTATTTTTTCTTTCTACAATTCTATTTTGTTGTGGGAAATACGGTGCAATTGTTTGATGCACAATACTAGTGGACTAAAAATAACTAGGATGATAGAATTCTCCTCCCTTATCACTTCTAAAACACATAATGAAAGTTCATGTTGAAGTTCTACTTGTGTTTAAATATTTTAAATTTATCTAAAACTTCATCCTTAGAGTGCATTAAATAAACATAACAAAATTTGGTCCAATCATCAATAAAATTGACAAAATATTTTTTACCACCAATTGTAGGCCAACCATGTAAATTGCATACATCATAGTGAATTACGTTTAATACCTTAGAACTTCTTTCAACTCTTTTAAAAGGTTATTTTGTGATTTTAGTTAACATGCAAGTAGTACATGAATTTGAATTTTTTGTCAAAAGTCAGAATTAAATTTAATTACATCATATCATTCAATTTTATAAAGTTAACATGTCCTAGTTGCATATGCCATAAATCACAAGATTGAGCAATATAAGTAGAAATCATATTATTATTATTGTTACTAACAACATTACATTTGAACATATTCTCACAGAGGTAATCCTTCCCTACAAACATACTCCCTTTAGATAGAATCAATTTATCTCCCTCAAATACACATTTGAAACCAAACTTATTAAGTAAAGGTACATAAATCAAGTTCTTCCTAACTTCAGGAACATACAATACATCTTTAAGAGTAAGTGTCTTTCTATAAGTGAATTCAATCTCCAATGTTCCTTTTTCCTTTGACTTGGACAGTTGAGGTATTTCCCATGTACAAAACCCTTCCATCCTTTTCATCAATGGTCTTGAGTAGTTCTTTGTTTTTACACACATGGCGGGTAGCACTAGATTCTACTCACCAAGATTCAACATTCCTCAATCCTATTGTCTTTTGTTGCATTTGATTTCTTCTCTTTGGTATTCCTTTGTAAGAACCTGCACTCATTTTTAAAGTGTCATTGTTTTCTGCAATGACAACAACTTCCTTTTCTTTTCTTCCTTTTTTATTATTACCATTGCGTTTTTCATGTGACTTATCAAAATCTCGATTTCTTTTCTTAAAAGTTTTGCTTGAATTTCCTTCCTCCATAACATAGACCTTTTCATGAGAAAATTGGTTTTTAGTATTCTCTTATTTACGATACTCTTCTTCTAAACAAAAGTGATTACCCAATTGCTGAAGAGATATGTCATCTTTCTTATGTTTCAAGGTTCTTTTGAAATCTTTCCACGATAGCGGGAACTTATCTAGTATGGAGGATACAATAATGGTTTCATACATGTGCATCAAATGTTGTTTGTAGTTATTAAAAATGCGTTCAATCTCATGCATTTGTTCCATTACTAATCTATTATCAACATTTTTATAATTATTGAATTGAGAAACAAGAAACTTCATACTTGTAGCATTTTCTTGCATGTATCTTGACTCTAATTTCTCCCATAGTCCCTTTGCAGAATGACTACTTTGATATATATCAAATAGGAGTTAAACATATTGTTGAGAATATGGCTCATGCATATATAGTCATCATTGTCCCACTTCTACCTTTCTTTTGTTTCTACTAATGTTTCCACTTCCTTCTATAGTGACCTTGTAGTGTTTAGAACATACGCCACCTTCAAAGTTGTAAGAAGGAATTTCATTTTTTCTTCCAACGGATAAAGTTTCCTCAATCGAATTTCTCCAACTTCACAAAATCATAAGTTATTTCTTTGAGTGATGCAACCATTGATTGAAAATAAAATCGAACCTAAAGATTGTTGGATTTTGTTGGTGACAATTGCTGCAAGACTTTAACAATGAAGTTGTTGATGAAGATTGTATGTAGAGATTTCCAAAGCGTGTTGTTACACTAGCTTTTAGGTTTGATTCACCCCACCAATCGTATGAACAACGAATCTCACTTTGGAAAATGTTGATATGATTTGCACTGACAGACCAAACGTATCTTTCATGTTACAAAATAATGTTTCCTACTCTTCACCTATGCATTATAGAACATAATATAGAAAATGAATGAGAAAATTGTGGATAATAATTACAGAATTTATAATGACAAAATTTATAGAAAATTATATGTTACTTGAGGAAGAGATGCAATTTTTGGTTTATGCTATTTTAATATCAAGCAGTTATATACATATAATGTTATTGAAGGTGCGTAAACACGAGAATGTGCGTTGAATTGTGTGTGTCTCATTTTAAAACTCTTTTCTTAATTCTAATTCTAATTCAAGTTTAGTGACTTAACTGTTTGGACTAATCAGGGGTAGCAATAAAACAAATAATGTAGATATAAAAACAACACACAATATTTTATCTTGGTTCACCACCAACTTGGTAGCTACGTCAAGTTCCCTCACACAGAAGGATTTATCCACTAATTTAAAACTTGAATTCCCCAACACTTAACTCTACAAGCCAATCTTCTCAAAACATCCTAAACCTACAAACTTTTTAAGGCAACCCACACATTGACCCTACAAGTCAAGTCAACCTGGATCCTACAAATTGTTAGAGGCAAACTACTCACTTGACCCTACAAGTCAAGTCTTCTCAATACAACTTGAACCTACAATTTTTTTTTAGGCAAACCACACATTGACCCTACAAGTCAAGTATTCTCCACATAACCTGAAACCTACAGATTGTTAGAGGCAAAACTACCCACTTGACTCTACAAGTCAAGTATTCTCTACATAATAATGGTCATTAGAGGCATGCTAAAATTATTGTTCATCAAAGGCATGCTAAAATTTTTGTTCATTAGAGGCACGAAAAACTCCAAAGAGACGCTGAATCTTCAGAGGCACACTGATTTACCAGAAACACGCTGAGCGGTCAAAAACACGTTGAACTACCAAAAGCACGCTATCAAAGACAGATGCACGTACTTTTTTAGAGCGTGCATTTGTCTGATTAGGAGAATTTCATTGACTAATTTGATTTTGTTTCCTCTAATCTTTTACTTCCTCTAAACACTTCCTATGATGACTTCCTGTGATTGTTTCTTCCAATTTTCCTGTACTAATTGTTGCACACTTAATGAAGTCATTAGTGCAATAAATTGTTCTCACAAAATGCATTTTTGTTAAAATCAAAACCAGATAGAGAAAACGTTCAAGGGACGACTTGGTTCCAACAACAATATTAACTGAAATGTTGCATCTAGTAATAGAAATGTCATATCTTTTCATGCATAGTCTGGATTCATATCCTAGAGGTCGCGCACAACCATTAATCCAACAACATAGCCATATTAATGTAAAACATTTACACTTACATATACATAATATTTTAAAAATATCTCACATATCTTGGAAATGGTTAAATAGAAAAGTAACTGATTTTAGTTATTTTCTTAATCAGCGGATCCTTAATGCATTAGAATGCTTGGAGTTAGTGGTCTGATAAGCTGAGGGAGGCCCGTTTTGTTGTGTTGAACTTGATTTTCAGTTTGATTGGTAAGTATCATCGAATGTGTGGGAATGGATTGAAGATCAGCGTGGGTTGCGCCTTCTCCTAATTCAGTACTTGATTTTACTGTGTGTAATTGTATACTGATGAGCCTTACATTTTTTTCGTCCTTACATTTTTTTGTGTAAAATTTGCCTATAATGGTAAGTTGAATAGGTTCATGGGAGGATTTGATTATGATGCAGGATTTTAATTGCAACTTTGGAAAATTATTGGCATCTCTTGTGCCATCTTTCGTTATTAATGAAATTTTCTTATGGCATTTTAAATAGGCCGATCCCCTGTATCTCCATCCTAAGATCTCTTAAAAAAAAAAATAGACACGTGGCATAACCTGCCAACATGACTTTCACGTGTCACTCGACAAGCATGCAAAATGCAAACATCCTCCACGTGTCACGTTTCACATCCTTTGTATCAGTAACCGCCGTTTCACCTTCTTATAAACGACGTGCATGTAACCCTAAAACGACAGAACAACACTATCAGGAATATTCATGGAAACTCCTTGTTCAGCAGCAACTCTATCATGGGAAGTTCTCATCCTCGTGGCACATCACCTTCACCCCAAAACCATAGCAATAGCTTCATGCGTATCAAAATCATGGTTACATTCTATGTCCTCTGATCTTCTTTGGAAACCAATCGTAACAACTCATTTTCCCTCTCTCTCCACGCTTCCATCCGCCATCTCATACATTCGCCTTTTCGCATTAGCACACTCCGCTAACACGCGCCGTCGTAAGACCCCGTCGAAGCCGACCCTATCCCTCGGCGATATCATCTTTGCGGTTTCGATTTCTTCCAAGCGGGACTCTAGCGTTGTAGCCGCCGCATCGAAACCCGTGGATGAACTAGTGGTGGATCCCCCTGGCGTGTTTCGTTTTAGTGTTGGCTGGGATGGTGGTGTTGCAGGGAAGAGTGAGGGTTTGGAGGAGATGGTGAAGGTAACGTGGAATGTTGTGGTGAAAGGGTGGAGAGGGGTTTTTACTTTGATGGATTGTGAGGGGAAGGTGGGGTTTATGCGTGGGGGAGAAGGGTGGTTTTCGCAGGAGCTTCCAGTGCCGGGGTGTTGTTCGAAGGTGGTGGCGAGTTCGGTGGTGGCAGATATGAAGGTGGGGTTGTGTGGTGGTGAGGAAAGTGATGGTGGGAAAGTAAGAGTGGAGAATGTGAGTATCGGGATTTTGAGTGTTGTGGATTGGAGGTATGTTGGTATTGAAGATGGTCTTAGATACTTGCAACATTTTCTTCTATAACAGTGCTACTAGTACTAATATAACGCAATGTGATGATTTTGTAATTATTGCAATGCCATATATTAATGCAAAGAGTTTAGTGAGTCTACAAAGGCTAAAAAAATTTAGATTGTGAACACATAGTAGATTAAATCCGTAATAAAATGCAATTTAAATCCGTAATACAAAGCAATATACATCATGTATACGAATTTACGTTCCAAAAACATTTGGGGGACACAAATATGTATAAATATGTATACATTTTTGAGATGAAATTTAATAAAAAGAGAGATAAATATAAAATAAATTAAGAGAGATAAATATAAAATAAAGTAGGATGTATAAATATAACTGCTCTTAAATTCTTGTAAAAAAACTACTCTTAAATTTATGGCTTAAAAATAAAATACAATAAGTATGTTAAATTTTTATTCTGATATGATGATCATTGGGTAAAAATAAAATACAATAAGTATGTTAAATTTTTATTTTGATATGAACATTTAAGTTGAATTATATTATATTTGTATTATTAATTTTTTTTATTTTTATAATAATTAATTATGTGAAAATTTGTTGATGATTTGAAATTCTATTAAATATTACAATAATTTCTTCTAAGTTACATATATTTTATAAAAGTAAGATAATAAAGGTCTTTATAATATTTTTTTTCAGATACAAAGTAGTTCATAGAATCAATTTATTATGATATTTTAATTAAATTTTATTATTGTATTATAGTAATTGGAATTTTTTTTTAAAATAATGCATTTAATGGTAATTTAATATATATTACAAGTTAATGTTGTAAACAAATGTAATTTAAAAGATTGAATTTAAAAAAAATAAATTTAAAATATCTCACACAAATTGCTTAAATCTAAAAGATTAAAAAGTGTATTTTTATTATTTTCTTTTCTTTTTTTCTAGAGTTTAAATTTATATCGTTTTACTCGTTCATATGTTCAATTTTTTAATTCAAACCAGAACAGTTAAATTATCTAATTTTTACTAATTATTTATGTGATTTTTAGTACTTTGTTCATGATAAAGTAAAATATTGTTTTCTTTTTTAGAGTAAAATGTTTATTTTTATTTTGTTGATAAAAATAAAATCTTCGTGAACGATAGGAATGAGATGTTTAGATTCACTTAATTTTTTATTTAAATCTAGCATAATGCAATATCAAGACGAGTGGAGGTCGTCACATCAACTACCCTAGAAAATCAAAGCCACTCACAATTAAGATGATCAATTTTGATGTAATACTACATTTACAAATGAGGTTGTATAATTATTAGAGAAAAAGAATATAAAATTATATAAAAGATGGAGATGAGAAAAAATAAGTAGAAAAGGTTGTAGAAAAACTTGCAATCCATAATTCATAATAGTGAAGTCAAACTGCCACGTTAGATTAATATAGGGAACAAACATCATACTTTTGAGTTAAACAAAGGAAAAGCTCTTAACAACCAAGAGCTAGCTGAGCCAAGTGATGAGAATTAAGACTTCAACATAATAACAAAACAATATCCAATACCCAGGAGAAATAAAATTCTCTTAACGGAAGCTTTATTTTTTATTATTGTTTTTGTAGTTATATGTAAGGAGAAAGTTTTTTTTTT